>JAGFML010000006.1:0-672896 GCA_021030945.1 Pyrenula aspistea
AAAAAAACCCGTTGGGCTGCGCGGGCTCGGGTCGGAAGGCTAAAAACCCAGCCCAGCCCGCCCCATTTCGCAGTCTAGTGGTGGTGATAAGTGCGCGGCTCGCTTATATGCGCGGCTCGCTTATAAAGTACGTTAATTATTTTATACAGCTAGCTGAATATAATAAAGTTTTAAAGGCTATTTAAACCAGCCAGAAAACTATTTATTAGGTTTATTTCTCTATTATTTTGCTATTTTTTTAATCTAATTATTCTATATAGTCAGCTACAAATAATAGAGTCTAAAAGTTTATTTAAATTAGCTAAATCCTCTATTAGATTTATTTTTTTATCACTTTGCTATCATTTTAAGCTAATAATTCTATATAACAAGAAATAAACAAAATTTTTAAAATTTTTATTTATTTAAATACGTATAACTAATAAAACAATTTAAATATATAATTTTAAAACTAAAATACGTTAAAATTTACTAATTAAAAAAAGAGTATTAATTAAATCTAAAATTTAAAATAGTGCTAAAAAAGACTAGTTTAATAGTTAAATATAATATAGCTTAAAAAATTTATTTAAAAAACTATAATTTTAAAAACTTTTATTATAATAGCTAAAAAAGGTAAAAAAAGTATTTTAAAAAATAAAAAAAAACGGTTTTATTTAATACTATAATTATTAAATAAAATATAAAATTTATAAAAAAAAACTCTACTAGTAGCATTTTATATAAAATATTTTTAAAAGTTTCTTTAAATTTAAATATTTCTAAAAAATGTTATTTATATTTTAAAAATAAATATTCTATTACTTTCTATTATTTAAAATTAATAATTATTTTTTTATAATAAAGATACTATAAAATATTTAATAATATTAAAAGTTAACTAAATTACTAATTTCTAAAACTCTGTTTCAGTATATGTATTATAAAATTACCAACAATTATATAGCAAAGATTAGAAAATTAGATTTTTAATTTTAAATGTCTGCACTTAGAGCTTTACAAAAGGCAGTTAAAGATATACTAATAATAGAGTTTGAAGGTAAGAATTTATTTTTATATATTTAGAAACTTCTATTATTAATCTATTACTGTCAGGCGATAATTAGGGGCTGAAGCCTGAACCAAAACAGTACACCACAGATTCGAAGAATCTGACGATTCCGAATCTCATGTGATACATAAGGGTTTGTTAAACATAATAACTGCCCTCTCCCTCTCTAAGCTATAGCTTTGTAGCTTGTACATATCACTCCGCCTGTGCAATGTTATCGCCAGGTTGTGCTTATGCTAACCCTCCTAATCTATTAAGCGCATATGTAATAACAGCCAAAATATGCACCAGGGCCGTTTTAAATACTCTAGACACTCTATTCTTGTAGATTATAAATGCTAATTTCTTTAGAATTAAAGTTATTTAGAACGGTCTTAATAACAATAAAGAATTTTTTAAGTTTAATAATCAATTTTAAATTTAAACTACCAATACTTTAGTACCATTTTGCACAATATTACCCTCCAGATGCGCAACTTACGGGTAGATTTTTCAAAAATGTTAAACAATAATTAGGGGCTAAAACCTGAACCAAAATAGTACACCACAGATTTGAAGAATCTGACGATTCCGAATCTCATGTGATACATAAGGGTTTGTTAGGCATGACAATTACTTTTATAGTTATAAATTTTATTATAATTTATATTAAACATATTACAATTATATAAAAAAAATATAAAAATAGTGTACAGAATTTTAAATTATTTTAGTTTAGCTAATTTTTAAAAGAAATTAATAAATTAATAACTTTATTAACATTTTTATAAAAAAAGGTTTTGCTTTTTTTAATAATAATTAATAAATTTATTAATATTGTTATATATAAAAGCTAAAATAGAAATTACTAAAATAAAAAAGCTAGTATAATAAAAATAAAAAATTCTTTAAAGTATTAAAATTATATTCTATTTTTATTATAAATTAAGATTATTTAAATGCTTTGAGTGATAGAAAATAACAAAATTTTAAAATTTTAAATTAAATAATATTACACAAAATTACAAGCCTATAAGTTTAACTTATATGTTTAACATTTTTTCTTTATGATTATACTTATTCTAGTTAGTATATAATGTTTTAGCAGCCTGTAAAGTTAACTTAACCCAACCTGCAGGCACCCAGCAGGTGGGTAAAAGATTTTTTAGAACCCTCTGGGCTGCGCGGGCTCGGGCTGGAAGACGAAAAACCCGGCCCAGCCCGCCCCATTTCGCAGTCTAATAAATATAATAAAACTTTATCGCTATTTATTACAATTTTAAAAAAATATAATATTATTCTAAATCTTTTTTAAATAAAATAATATAAAATAGCTTTTAACTAAAATATAAAGACTATATAATTTACTTTTAAATTATATATTTAATATAGATCTCTAAATCTGAATCTGTTTAATATAAATTAATTTAATTTATTTAAACTACTGTTAACTACTATAAATATATAGTGATAGAAATATATAAACTAAAGGCTTAAATTTTAAATATTGTCTTTAAACTTTCTAAAAAGTTAAATCACATAGAGCTATTTTAAAAATAAAAAAAGAACTATTTTAAACTAAAATTAAACTTAAACTCGAACTTTAATATAAATTAAAATTAAAATATGTATAATTTATATCTAAATTATTTTTAAAATTTAAATTAAACATTTATATAATTAGTATTACACTAATAGTAATTTTTATTTATTATTTTGAATATAAATTATTTACTATTTTAATAAAAAATATTAAAAAAACTTTTATTTTTAAAAAGTATACTAATCTAGCTAAAAAGGTCTTTTTAAATTATCAAAATAAACTAAATATCTTTTTGCAAAATGAAATTAATAAATTACCCAAATACTGTCCATATAACTATTAAATTAAATTTGAATCTAGAAAGCAATCTCCATTTAGCTCTTTTTATAGTATATTCTAAAATGAGCTTTAGGTCCTTCATAAATACCTAAATAAGAATTTTAAAAAAGGATTTATCCGCGCTAGTTCTTTTCCTGTTGCCGCACTTGTAATATTCATTTATAAACCTGGCAGCGGCTTATATTTCTATAATAATTATTAATTCCTAAATGCAATTACTGTAAAGAATCGTTATTTAATTCTATTAATTCAAAAAACTCTAAATTGTCTGTTAAAGGCAAAATTCTATATAAAATTTAATATTATTGCTATATTTAACTATCTTTATATTGTTAAAAGAGATAAATAATTAATAACATTCTGTACCTAATATAGCCTATTTAAATACCTAGTAATGCCATTTGGATTAACTAATGTATTAAATATATTCTAGCACTATATAAATAATACACTCTATTCTTACTTTAATATTTTTTATATAGCTGTTACGACCCAGGGTCGTGACCGCCTTCGACGCCGGCACACCTTCCCGAGTGGGACGTCACGTGAGTGCTTAGTGCTCCGGACAGAAGTATAAGGAGCAGTGCTCATAGTGCTCCGGATAGGAGCACAGAAAACAGTGCTTATAATACTCTATAAAGGAGCACTAGAAGCAGTTTGAATGGACTATTATATAGATTTTAAGGAATTCCCCTTTAGAATTCCTCTTTTTATGTTTATTAGTTTCATTTAAGCCTATACTTAAATATGCTCTCATTGAAGTAAACTTTTTAACTTAGTTCAGCTCTAATATAGTCTTTTATACTCCTTTAAAGTGTAACACAATAAACACTTTTAAAAATGTCTGATACTGAGTTGCATAGAAGGTCTACCATCTACTAAAGTAATAACAATAATGGCAAAAAAGGACCTTAGGTATCTAATAAGTACTATGGCAAGCGACATAAGCTTTAACAATAGGTTATGTAGGTGTGCCTATATCTACTGTTCAAAAGGGCGGAGATATCTGGCAACTGGCAGGCCTTGTTTGCCATTATTTATCTCAGAGGACAAGCCCAGAAGTGGATCATATCTCTAACGGAGGAGATATTTGGGAACAATGCTTTAACAGAGACCATTTAAGCTATAGAATCTTTTAAAGAATTTATATAAGCTATTTTAGCTATTTTTAATAGAATTAATAAAAAATAAAGAGCTATTTGCATAATATAAATTTTATACTAATAAATTTTAGTTTAGAAATATATTGCTTAGTTTGAGAAGTATATATGTAAAACTGGCTAAAAAAATAAATCATTAATTATTATATACTAAAATAGATTTAAAAAGAATGTTAAAGATAAACTAATAAGATTTAAAGTTATTTTAGATACACTTATAGTTTTAAAAAAAAAGGCTATTTTAAGAGATGATATTTTATACAAATGAAAATAGAAAAAATAATAAAAAGAATAGAGAACCTATATAAGGCTTAAAAGGAAAAGAATGCTAAACCTTTATAAACTTAAACTAATACAGTTAAACATAGCACATAAAGAGCTAGTTAAATATTAAAAGAAAAAGGTAAAGGAAAAGAAATACTATAACTGCAGAAAGGAAGGACATTTTGCATAAAATTATTAAACCAAAAAGCGGAACGGCTAGACTGCGAAGAACCCGCGGATTACCCGCACCCGGACCACGTGGGTTCAACCCGCGGGGCATGCTGGGTCGGGATTTTTCGGGCCCGCGGGGTGTTGACAAATATTATAAAACCTTAACCTAGCCTATAGGTAATTTTATGGGTTGCTAAAACCTATATTTAGTATATAAATATACTAATTTTAGATATTTTAATATTTTTAAATAATTAAATATCATATATTTACATATTTAATATATTATATATAAAATATATATTAAAATATATATTTTTTATTAATAGATATATATAATATATATAATATATAAAGAGATATTAATTATTTTAACTAGCTTTTGGCAGCTTGGCAACCCACAAGGCTAACCCGACCCAACCCGTGGGTAAACCGCGGGTGGGTAAACCAGTAAAAGAAGCCCGTTGGGTTGCGCGGGCTCGGGTTGGAAGGCTAAAAACCCAGCCCAGCCCGCCCCATTTCGCAGTCTACTCTAGATACGCAACTATAACTATTAGAGCCTGCGGAGCAATACGGGCAAGATAAGACTAATTGCAGAGGATGGAAGGACAAGGATCATGGACTCTCTTTAGAACACAGTTAGATATCACAGAAATGAAGGAGAAATAATTTACATTAAGAACAATATAGCTAAAGGAGGAGGTGATTGTTACGGCCCGTGGTCGTGACCGCTCCTCACATCGGCAAACTTACCTGAAGTGGAAGGCACGTAACTGCTAGTAAGTGCTTATAAGCTAGTAGATATAAAATAATTATGTGGTTAAAAGAGTGTTAGCAAGTGCTTATAAACTAGCAAATATAAATGGGAAATCACAGCAGTATATAGATTTTGAGGAATTCCCTTTTGGAATTCCTCTCTTTATGTTTATTAGTTTAGTCTAAGCCTACATTTAGATATGCTTACATTAAAGTACTTGATTTAGTCCAGCTCTAACACAGTCTAAACCCCCTACACTCCAGTGGAGCGTAATACAATAAACACCCTTAAGGATGTCTGGTACTGAATTGTGTGGGAGGTTTGCCACCTGCTAAGGTGATAGCAACGATAATAAAAGAGGACCCTAGGTACCCGATAAGTATTATAGTGAATAACACAAACTTCCATAATAGGTTATATAGGTGCGCCTATATCTTCTGTTTAAGGGACTGGAGATACTAGGCAACCGGCAGGCGCTGTTTGCCATTACTTATTTCAGGGGACGGGCCTAGGAGTGGGTTACGCTCCTAGTGGAAGAAATGTTTGGGAATAATGCTTCAGCAGAGACTATCTAAGCTATGGGATCTCTTAAAGGGTTTATATAAGCAATCTCAGCTACCTTTAGCAGGACTAACAAGAAGCAGGGAGCTATTTGTATAATATAAACCCTACACCAATGAACCTCAGTTTAGGAATATACTGCTCAGTTTGAAGAGTATGTATGCAAAACCGGCTGGAAAAATAAGTCGTTAATTACCATATATTGAAACAGACTCAAGGAGAACGTTAAAAATGAGTTAATGAGGTGTAGAGTTGTTTTAGATATCCTTGCTGTCTTGAAGAAGAAGGCCATTTCTTGAGATGACGTTTTGTATAAGCGAAAGTGGGAAAAACAGTAAGGAGGATAGAGAATCTATATGAGGCCCAAAAGGAGAGGGATGTTAAACTCTTATGGATCTGAATTTATACAGTTTGACATAGCACGCAAGGAGCCGGTCAAACATTGAAAGAAAGAGGTAAAAGGAAAAAAGTGCTATAACTGCAGAAAAGAAGGACATTTTGCGAGAAATTGTTGAGGCAAAAAGCGAACTAGCTAGGCTTAAGAGATCCATATGGCTAGGGTAGGCTATAACACCACAGGAACTTCAACATGAATTATGCACAATTTGTGGATGGTTAACAGTGAGGAATATTAGGAACCTGATAAGTGGGACCTCGTTAATGCAAGTTCTAACTTGGAAATAGCAGAGGCACAGCATAACGACCATCAAACTGTGTTAGTATGGCCGAATTGGGAGGTAATAGCGGAAACCTGAAATCCATTTACCCACTACCTGGTTAGAGATAACTATAATGGCCTGAAAATCCAAAATAGCATATTAGTAGATAAAGAAGAATCAATTAAGATTTGGTCCTATTAAGCTTCTCATATGAAACCCAATTACTGGAATAAGTTCCTATATCGTGAGCAGAACATCACACTAATTAATACATTTGAATATAGGTGGGCGGCGGACAATCTAAGCTATAACACCATACCGGAGGGATCCTATACAACCATAGAATGCCTATATTACAGAGTAATGCAAAAGGGGACAATAGGACTGTGCAAGAATAGCATGCGCTGATAGTATAATTATATAGACTTACAGTGTACGCAACATTTAGAAGAGAAATGGCAACATAGGGCATTTCTAATGAATACTATAGAGGGAACATTCATATACATGAACCCTAAGGACGCGTCAGAATAGGTAACCTAGTGTACAAAGGCGTCATAAAGAATTTGTATAAGACCTGATTATTGCAAATATATACTCTATAAAAAAAGGGCTGGATATAAGGTTGAATATACAATAGAGAAAGAGTTTTTTGAGGAACATTGACACTATATCTTGCATTTGAAAGAGAGGGTAGGACAACTAAGAATAGCTGCAATAACATAGATAACGGGAAAAGCCATAGCTTCGAAAACAGAGGTAGTTTTTAAAGAAATGAGCTTATATTAGCCTTTAACACTAACAATAACGAGATGACACTAGGACAGTATGTATTTGTAGATGTTATTATTTAGGGAAAAATGGCCACCGCTATGGTTGACAGTGGATTCACAGGAGATTTTATATCCACCTGATGGGTCAAGGAACAGGGCATTCTTTATAGGAAACTGATGCAGGATATTATTCTAAAAGGTTTCAGTGGACCACAGATAGGTGACCTTTGAGTGGAGTATGTGACCCAGCTACTCAAGATGTTGATTCAAGGTTTACCTATAGTACAATCGTTCTAAGTAATGAATCTGTACAAGGATAATGTTGTTCTTAGACTACCTTAGCTTGAACAATATAAGCCTAACTTCAGTTGGACTAATAAAGTACTTTAGTTTTCCGAATATCAATGTGTGAAAATAGTTCAGAAATGGAAAAAGAAGTTATAAGAACATGCGATCCTATTAGTAAAGGTTAAATTCTATAAAAAGACTGATTTAACGAGTATAATGAATTTAAACATTAGTGAAAGTTAGAAGTAAGAAAAAAGTGCATTTTTGGATCATTCCTTTAAAAGGAAGTTTTTGGAACTTTATGTAGATCTATTTAAAAAAGGGAAAAGAACTAATGTTTTATTAGCACATTAAAATTGGGATCACGAAATACCGCTAATCGAAGGAACGAAACTAGAATATCAACTAATATACGCTATAATGGAGAAAGAATTACAGATACTATAGAAATATCTAGACGACCAACTGAGCAAAGGCTTTATTAGAGAATCGAGTTCGCCAACAAAGGCACTAGTCTTATGGGTGAAAAAGAAAGACCAAACACTATGTCCCTGTATTGATTACCAACGGCTTAATAAGGTAACCTGAAAGGACGTATACTTATTACCTAATATTGAGGAAGTTAAGGACCGAATAGCAGGAAAAAGATACCTAACGTGCATGGACTTACACGCGGGGTTTAACAACATATGGATTAAGGAGGGTAACGAGTGGAAGATGGCTTTTGGAACTAGATTTAAACATTATGAGTACCTTGTTATGCTTTTTGGACTATGTAATACACCGGCTATATGCTAAAGGTTAATGAACCGGGTGTTTCAAAAACACTTGGACGAGTTTATCATTAACTATATAGATGATATACTAGTCTACTCCAATATAGAAAAGGAGCATGAACAGTATTTTACCTGGGTCCTGGATCAGCTGCAAAAGTATGGCCTTAGACTGAAACCGGAAAAATGCAAATGGGTTAAGCCAAATCTCGAATTTCTAGGATATGTTATGGGTATTAACAGGATTAGAATCTATTCTAATAAGATATACTCAATCAAAACTTGGGAGACCCCAATAAATGTAAAGGAACTATAGAGTTTCTTAGGGGCAGTGAACTATAGCCGGAAGTTTATTAGAAACTACTCATCTAAAGCATCTCCTTTAACACAGTTAATATGCAAAGACTAGCCTTTTATTTAGAAGGAATAGCATGAGGTAGCCTTTTGGAAAATTAAGGAAGAATTGACAGGAAGCGAGACGCTACAATTCTTTGATAGGAAAAAGGCTTTGTGACTAGAAACAGATGCTAGCGACCTGGCACTAGGAGCCCGGTTGGCACAACTAGACAACAAGGGGCAATGGAAGACCATAGTTTACCACTTTAGAAAGTTCACACCCATAGAGCAAAACTACGAGATACATGATAAGGAACTACTAGCCATTGTGGACTCGATTAAGTATTGGAGAGTCTATTGTTAGGGTATAGACAACCTGGAGGTTATTACGGACCATAAAAATCTAATGACATTTATTACTATTAAGGTCCTCAACTGAAAACAAACACAATGGGCTAAGTTGTTAGGAGAGTATTATCTGATTATATAACATATTAAAAGAATAAAGAACATTATTTCTAACGCACTAAGCAGAAGACCAGATTATATGAAAGATGCCTATGTGAATGAAAGAACCCTATTTAAAGAATAGGACGGAAACTTGATTAGCGATATCCGTTTAACCAGGATAAAACTTCTAGAGGAATGTCATGATAGCCAGACAGTAGGACATCCAGGGGTAGCCTGCATTTACAATCTGATTAATTAAAGGGAACTAGGAAAAATCACAAGGAAAGGGGTGGAGGATTATATTAGACGATGTACTTCTTGCAATTGTAATAAGAGTTGAAAAGAAACTTAGAAGGGTACAAAGACACAATAGGAACCTTTATTAAGATCGTTTAAGAGTGTTTCTATAGACTATATTACTGGATTACCTATATTGGACGGACATGACGCAATTCTTATAGTAATAGACAGGTTCACCAAGTACATGTACTATATCCCCACTAGAAAGACGTTATTGGCCAAAGAACTGGTAAGGACTATGATACGAGAGGTCTTCAAGAATAAGGGATACCTGTCTGAGATTATAGCCAACTGAGATAAGCTATATACATCTAAATATTGGAGAGGTTTCACAAAAGGAACAGGAATTAAGGTCAAACTATTCATAGCATATTATCCCTAGACAGATGGACAGACAGAAAGAGCTAACAGGACGCTAGTAACATACTTATAGCACTACGTTAACCAGAAGTAAAATAACTAAAAAGAGCTACTACCAATAGCACAATTATGTTTGAACAATTGGAAAAATGAGACCACTGGATATATACCTTTTGAGGTAAATAAAGGACAAGAGCCTAGAATACAGATAGAGCCTGACAAATCGAACCTTTAGGGGTATAAGGATACAAAAGAACTACTACAAATTTGGCACGAAATAGGCAACATTCTACGATAGAGGCAGCCAAAAGAAACAGAGGATCCTCACTTTAGGAAGAGGGATAAGGTGTACCTCAAGACGAAGAATCTAAAGATGAGACAACCAAGTTAAAAGTTTTTGGAGAAAGCAGTCAGACCTTTTGAAATAGAGGAAGTTATTGGAACAGTGAATTATCAATTGAAGCTACCGGAGGAGGCAAAAATACACTGAGTTTTCTATGTCTCTCTATTAACGCTAGCACACCCCAACACACTGTTAGAGGAGGTTTAGAACTAGAAACTGGAAGAAGAGGAATATGAGGTTGAGAAGATCCTAGCACAGCAGGGTTAGAAGTATCTTATACAATGGAAGGGATACCTACCAAAAGAAGATATTTAGGAGCCTAAAAAGAATTTATAGAATGCTTAAGAATTGTTGTAGCAGTATTATCGATGGGGGCCAGTAGGAAGTTCCAGTTAAAGTCGACGGCGGCTGAGTCAACGTTCAGCTTCTCAAGCTCCATCAGGGCTTCCCCTTCATGACACAACATATCCTTTCAATGTGATTCGAGATTTTCAATTTGTTTTCGCAGTTTTGAAACCTGGGTAAAGGAGTCCAAAATTTTGTTTATACACTCTTTTAGTTCCATAACTTTATTATTTATTTTATTATACTTTTTAGGAGAGAAGGTGTTACCACATTTAATACCTAACTTCACATAGTTCACACATTTTGCGGCCTTAGGGGAGAACATGTAGATGTGATGACAATTTATACACTCTGAATAGGCTACTATAACCTTAATTGTTTTTTATTTAAGACGACGAAGGTAGTTCTTATTTCAGGAAGTGGAAGGAGCGGGATTTTGAAGATGCTTCATAATACAGTTAGACATAAAGGGCGCGGAGTTGTAAGAGGGATATTTACATTGTGGATAATGCAGTTAAAGAAGGAGGTGGTGTTACAGCCTGTGGTTGTGACCGCTCCTTACATCGGCAAACTTGTCTGAAGTGGAAGGCACGTGACTGCTAGTGAGTGCTTATAAGCTAGCAGACATGAGATGGTCACATGGCCAAAAGAGTGCTAGCGAGTGCTCATGAACTAGCAGATATAAGCGGGAAATCGTAGCAGTATATAGATCTCGAGGAATTCCCTTCTGGAATTCCTCTCTTTATGTTTATTAGTCTAGTCTAAGCCTACACTTAGATACGCTTACATTGAAGTACTTGATTCAGTCCAGCTCCAACACAGTCCAAACCCCCTACACTCCAGTGGAGCGTAACAGTGATATTACAGCCCACAGTTATAACTGCCCCAGGTGTTGGCACACCTGCCAGAGCTGGCAGCCGCGTGAGTGCTTATAGTGCTTGTGGAAGGAGCAAAGCTAGCAATCATGTGAGTGCTTATAGTGTTTGTAAAAGGAACAGAGCTAACAGTCACATAAATGCTTATAGTGCTTGTGGAGGGAGCAGAGCTAGCAGAGAAACTGAGAAAGTATATAGATCTCGAGGAATTCCCTTCTGGAATTCCTCTCTTTATGTTTATTAGTCTTGTCTAAGCTTACACTTAGATATGCTCTCATTGAAGTTACTCTTTGACTCAGCACAGCTCCAACACAGTCTCTCACACTCCTTTGGAGCGTAACACCTTGCTCCTGGCTGCTAGCTCATGAGCAAGTCCTAGCAGTCACGTGCCCTGTAGATGAGGCAGGTGTGCCGGCTCCGAAGGCGGTCACGACCGCGGGTCGTAACATTACGATCCAGGATCGTGACCGCCCCGACGGCCGGCAAACCTACCGGAACTAGCAGTTATATAAATACTTATAATACTTAGAGAATAAGTAAGACTAACAATCACATAGGCACTTATAGTACTCATAAAATAAATAGAATTAACGAACATATACTTATAGTATTTATAGAGTGAGTAAAATAAACTACACACTCACTTAAGGTATATAAATCTCGAGGAACTCCCTTTTGGAAATTCTCTCCTTATGTTTATTGATCTAGTCTAAGCCTACACTTAGATACGCTCTCATTGAAGTTATTCTACCGATTCAGTGCAGCACCAACACAGTCTCTCCACACTCCTTTGGAGCGTAACAGCCTTGTAGATAGGTTAATTTCAACTCGTTCTTATATTTGTTGACGAAATCGTTAATCCAGTTCTTACCAAACGCTTTTTGAGCTATTTCGGTAGCGAAATTACAAACTATTAAATTTGTAGATAGAATATTTCAATAGTACAGTTTATTAATATAATTAATAAATTTCTATTTTTAATTGTTAGTTAATAATTGACAATTTTTGATATAATCTATTTTTAAAATTATAATTTTTTAATATCGCTATAATAGTATTATTTAATTATAATTATAAACTTTGGCTATTTCGCTGTAATTAGAACATTTTTCTGATAAAATAGCTTTAAAAGCGAGCTCGATTGGTTTCATATTGATAGATTTGCAAGACTTCAAAAAATGAGGTATTTTTGAAAATGTTGTGTGCACGCTGGCGGACCGTGCACGGTGGGGGGAAAACTCGTAAACTACATTCGGGGAGCTGGTTTTTCGTCCCCTGGTAATAAGGTAGTAGCCGTAGGGAGCCCGATCAGGCTCCTACTTGGTAGCTCGGCGAGTTGCTCACGGAGCGCTTCCCTGAGGGTTCACTCAAGCTCACTCAAGCTTACTCAAGCTCACTTAAGGCTCACCCCATGCTCAGGTCAAAAACGGCCTTGGCTCATTTTCTAAAAAGCAAACCATATCTGGCAAGTAGGTTTGGCCATTTGCGAGGAATGCAGGTAGATGCGGATCAAAGCACCCGCTCGTCTTTGGTATCCTAGTTAGCTAGCTTACTTTTTACTCAATGTGATACTTTAGGTGACGGGTGTATAAGGCATCGAGCATACCAGTGAGTGCTACCCGAGTTAGAAGTCGGGGCAGCTGGGTACGCAGACCCTACTTAAAACCCGACAAATAACTCTAGCTGGAACTCCGAATCAGACCCCATGGTTCAACGCCCCACTTATTAATGGCTCAGGACAGGAGCTCGAGAGAGGCTCCCAAGGGATTCATGGAGCAGTCTGCGATCGGTTCCATGAGCAAAACCGATACCGTCAAAAGATTCTTCGACCTCAGACAGGGAGCTAATCTTGATCTGTCTACAGCAGTTCCCCACTAGTGATCAAGCCTCCATTGCTTTATCCTCTTGTTGCTCACTTGGACAGAAGCTGGCTGCTACAATGCTCCCCCTTGGAGGGGTGGTCGCAGGAGGAGGCTGCTATTCATTGTTCGAAAGGAAGCGTACTCGCGGTGGCGCTCAAATGCAGTCCTCGACTGGAGGGAAAGAAACGAGGCAGAACCAACAGTTGCTGAGCGCCAAGGGAGGACAGTCATTCCCGCCAGTTTCAAACGGCAAAAAGCCAGTTGCTAGACGGCGGCTGGAGACGACTTTCCATTGGTGTTTAAACTGTACCTAATGCACGGCTCAGACCCACGCACCTCTTCTTGGAGCTGATGCGAAACATCCTGCGTACGAAGTCTCCACGGTAGCGCCCAGGCGGACGCCACACTACCAGCCACTTACTGCCTCCCCCTCAAATCAGTAGGGAACTATAAGAGGACTCTAGCTCCGTCAGCGAACGTCGAGCAATCCATATCGTGTATTGCAGGAACATGGACCACCTTCCCCAAATTGCGAAACGGACTTCTCTGGACGAGCTTGACGTCCCGTATCTCTGCGACTTGGATTATGATGGACAAGATTTTCAAAGCTATCCACAACGTCGGGGTTGGAACATGGACAGACTGATAAGAGGAGATCTTACGGAAAGATCCCGGGAGGAAACTCAATCTATGCTGCAATCGTGGCTCTATTTCGGGCTTGTTTCACAAATCCTCGGCGTTCGGGTGCCAGAGCGCATATTTGTGACTAAAAGCCCGTCTGGCGGCCGGCAGATCACGACTAGGTGTTTACCGGAGTGTATCCAAGACTGGAAATCTAGAGTCCGGAGACTTGCAAAGGAGACACAACAAGGTTGTCTTATAAGAGCGAATTCTCACTTAAAAACCGCGAGCCTAGTGCTCCGGTTCGTGAACAATCCCCGGAATCAGACTCAAATCGACCAAGTTGTCTCTCTGTCTATGGCAATTTTGGGGTCTTCTATTGATTTCGCTGTTTATTCAACCGCGGCGGAGCTACGTGTTTTACACATTGATCAAAATTACTGGCCAGAAAGCTTGTTATTGAAAGAACGGATGAGAAAAGCGGGCTGGTGTATGAGTGAGATAGCCAGATTTAAGAGACAGAGCATGTTTTCTGCCATGTACTTTGGCAGCGCTCTTCATCGTACGCAATCTCCACTAGGAAAGACCCATGACAACTGCTTCTCGGAACTGTGCGTTGCAAACGACATTTACGATACCGCGTATGAGACCCTTCACGCTACAGAACTCTATCATCAATGCAAGTTCTTAGGGCCTGACCTTGACAGCGTCACCAAAATCATCGAGCAGGGTGGATTTCCAGTCATTCAGCTTATACAGCTATCCCATGATAACGACCCGCACTTCGAAATATTCGATGGTGCTACTGGCGTCCCATATATAGCAATATCGCACGTTTGGTCGGACGGCCTGGGAAACGTGAAGCAAAACCAGTTATTCCAGTGCCAGCTACAGCGTCTCCAAAGCCTCGCGGATGACCTCTGGGTATCAACGTCAGCATCGACTCGATACCAACCGTTTCAAGATCTTATATCGCCACCTGGAAATACATCCTGGGTCCATATGCCTTTTTGGATCGACACCATTTGTATCCCTAAAAGGCAACCTCTTCGACCTTTAGCAATCGGTCAAATGAGGACTATTTACGAAGAGGCAAGAGCGGTCCTTGTTCTGGACTCAGAACTCCAACAACAATCTCTTCAATTATCAGACGAAGAACTCCTCTTGAGGATTTCCTTCTCAGGGTGGACACGAAGAATGTGGACTCTTCAGGAAGGCGTGCTTGCCCGAGTTTTATATTTTCAGATGTGTGACGGCGTCTTCCCATTTCATAATGTTAAGATACTGTCTCAAAAGTCGATTTTGGGCTCCTCCCCTCTTCTCCTGGAATGCGCTTCCTTACTAGAAGAAATTACACTTAACAAAGAGCTGACTGGGGCCAAAAAATTTGGTTGGACTTGGAATCATCTCAGGATGCGCAAGACAAGCCATCACGGAGACTACCCTGTAATCTTCGCCTGCCTACTCGGACTTGATATCAAGCAGGTTCTGCAGGAGCCTGAAGACAACAGGATGGTTTCACTTTTGTTCCAGGTGTCGGAATTCCCACAAGGAATACTATTTGTTACAGGGCCACGAATCAGCAAAAACCAATATCGATGGGCTCCAAGTTTACCTCCTACATGTGATATATATGATTACACCCCAGTTTACCGAGAACAATCAAGTCTGATGGTTAAGTTACCCGGTTTTCAGTTTAATAGACCTCTATCCGGAAAGGGTTCCATTCTTACCTTCGAGGATTCTGACGATCAAACCTGTTATCTCCTGAAATTTGACACTGATGAATCCCAACTTCATCCCTTTGACGAAATCTGGCCCTACGATGACAAGCGCCTCGGTCTGATCCTTCCAAACCGGCATCTAGTTGTTTCTGAACTCCAATGTGCTGCTTTGGTGTCTATCAATGACGAAATGGCAGCAGTCATCTACGCGACCTTCATTCGACATGTGTCAGTCGGGCTGATGTCCCTTGCCGATTTAGAGCAACAATCTCCCGTTGGTCATCAGAATATGAGCAGAATCTCCGCACAGAAAAAATGTTTGGATCAAAAGTGGTCTGTCGATTAATGAGCGTGTCGATGTTAATTTTGTGGTCTTCCCAAATAGATATTCTCGCTGCGAGAGGAATTCAAGTCTGGGACGGCGGATTCTTTCTTTCTTGGATCAATTCACATGGTTAGCTCAGCAACGACTTTTCGTACACTGCGGCATTTGAGCGTTTCATCTCGTGTACTCAGAAGACGGTGAAGGGTAGGAAGATCCTTGTAGAACAACTTCCTCTACTTAACTAATCTTTCGTCATACAACAGTCCCGGGGGATGAAACATGATGTGAATGACTTACATGTCCAGAGAGGAGATACCTGACCATATTTGAGATGACAAAAAGGGTTGACGCCTTTCCGTCTGTACTGGACATGGGGCACCTTTTGCGTGCAAACCAAATGATCATGCTGTGCGTTATGATCTCCAAGCTGGGCCGCGGAAGGAGTGGATGTGCTTGCTATAGATCAATGAATGGACCTAGTGTGTTCCATTTTCCCGCGGTTTGAGCGACTTGTTAGCAACGAAAGTCCTCTTGCGAATATCGCGCTACAAAGCGAGGATAATTTCAAGTCCAATCTGTTCGAGCTTAACAAACAAGAAACACTTAGAACATTAGGCAACCGCGCGGCTGACCCCAGGCTTCAGTGACTCACGGATATGAAACTGTACCACACGGGAGACAATGATACGCCTGCCGAGCCCTGCTTCTAATTGGGAGCGCCTAGCCCGAGCCTCGCGTGACCCATAGCGAAATGATGTGTCCGACAAATTCATAAGCTGATCTACCGTATTAATACCAGAATTCGAGACACAAACATCTAGCAATATCTTCATGAACCACAAAACACAAATTCAGAATCATTACGCTAATAGTTACGGTTTGAGCTATGGCAAAGGACCTGAGTGAGGGAAAGGATTGGTCTGTCAGTCTGACCCTCTCGAAGCTCGCCCAGATTCTTACGAAAGCCCCTTTGTTACCACGAAATATTTTCTTCAATCACCAATTATGCTATTTGGCCCAAACTTGTCTAATGGTGCCCGTTACCTCTGCCGCCGCGATCCCGAATTCAACATCTCAATCTTCTCCAAGCATGTCCGACAACAACAACAACGCGAGCCTAGCCAAGGGATTAGCCCTCATCTCTTACCTTCCCATAGCCTTGTTCGCTGAAAGTTTACGAGTTCAAGCCGCTCTCGTGGCTTCGATCTGTTCGACCACATCGATCTCACCCGCCCTGACAGGTTGTATCAAAGACCTTGGAAAACTCTGGAACTTAGATCTGTCTTCCCTGTTCGGTACTTTTGGCGTTAATGATTCATCTGTTGTCTCCAGTCTACGTCATGGCAACAACTTTTCCCTAGTCAACAAAGCGATTTTGGTCCACGCCCAGCTAGTCGGACGACGGAAAGAAGGGAGAACAAGGAATAGTTTCGAGACTCATCCGCGTGAAACAACGATCAACATAACTTTCGTCACACCATTCCGCGAACCAAGTTCTCCTCACCGATCTAAACTCCGCTGGACTTGCGGACTGATAACCGTTGGGGAATTGATGATCCTCTTCTTCCTTGCGGTTGTTTTCTCTCTTCATTCACTTTATATCCCAGCACTTCTACAATTTTGCCTCTTCACAACGACGTCCATGATGTTAGCTCTCCGTCAGTGGACCTCGCCTCTATTCGCCAATACCTCGGTTATAACCCGTGATTCTTCCCTTACTGCAGCCAAAGGTGCAGCTATAGATATCCATGTCATAACCTCCTCTTGGAACTCATCAACACTGGATGTATTGATCGGTTATTCGTCTCACTTGCACTCTTTGACCAATATTCCCGCCAGGGTTACAAACCCGAGATTTATCACATGGACCTTACGGCTCTTAGCAATTGTCTTGCTTGTCCAAGCTGGGGCACTAACTAGTCTTGTTGGTGCACAGACAGAGCAAGTTCTTGGAAGCATAGTCTGGCTGGGTTCCTATCTCGTCATGCTGATTCCTCCGGCCATTCTTGCTCGTGCGGTACCTGGAAGGCTAATTCTGAAAACTCAACCTACTACACTAAGAATGGTACCACCTATGACCTTTTCGCGACGAAGGCCCGCGCTGGCATTCATATCAGCATTGCCGATCAGCGACAGAAATGTAGGCAAGTGGGACTGGATTGATGGATTTATGCCAACAAATACAAAGCGGAGGGAGTGGGAGAGACAATTGGAGCTGGCAGGTTTATTTGATATGAACAGCGAGAAAGGAACATATGGGAATATGCAATCGGAAACCACGCAGAAGATAATAGAAGAGGTAAGAAGGGCCAGGCTAGATGATTCGTTTGCTAGAATGTTGGAGGACTTTCAGAAAAGTGTTTACTTGAATGTAGTGAAGTGAGTAGTATGACTAGAGACGTCTGAAGACGGGAAACTATCGATGTTTTGTAAGATGGCGAATTAAGCTAATGAAGAGATTACTATAGAGTTTCAAGTCAGCGGGATTAGAAATACTCTTCGGAATATCAAGTAAGTGACAAGCAAAAATAGCAACTCCAGAGTTCAGGTTCAGCTTTAGTTTTTTTGTTCAATTTTTAGATCACCGATGTACGTCAATAAGCTTCAAAACTTTGTTTCTTATGCAAAGAAATGTGCCTCATAAGGTATTGTAATGAAAATTATTCGTTCACGATGCTTGTGCTAAGTCCAAGTCTCGAGTTAAGTTGGTCCGAATTGTACCCGGCGACCGTGCTCTAACGATGTCCTTTATTACCGTAGTTCTTTTTTTGTTGCTGCCGCTGGTTTGGCATCGACCCGAGAATGTGATTTGTACCCTCTGGCCCAGCTTAGCAGCCTTTCGAGATGCCTAAATAAGACATGGCAATGGAAAGAAGACATGCAAATCGGGAAACACAAGGCTCGACATGGGGCGCCAGCCACTTAGGCAGCAGTCCGGCGCTAGCTCCTTGTTTTGTAGGACCGCAGGGCTTAGGTGAACCGACATGATCTGCTCTAAACCCAAAGGCAACTTTAACCGATTAGAACATAGAATCCAAGCAATACCGTTCAGTAGCTATGGCTCAGGGAGATGCTCAGTGATGCTCACCCAAAGGCTCACCTCAAGCTCAAGATAGAGCAGCTATCGCTCACCCACTAAGACTGAACTGCATCTGGGGAACTGGTTTTTCGTCTGCTAGTAATATAGGTACTTAGGAGCCGGTGCGAGCCCTGCTTCCGGGCTCCGGAGCAGACTGATGAGTCACATTGCACTGCGGCGCCTCCCCCCTCTTTTGAGCTGAACTGGCGTGTTTCAGAGCAGTGGTACGTAAAGTTAAAACCCCTCAAAAACCTGAGCTGTAAACCTCAGGATTCTGAGGTATTTCATTGCGGTTCGATAGGAATATATGCAGATAGCATCGATCCACATGGTGCGCTGCCGATCGGGGTATCGCATATGGCGAAGGGCGATATCGAGATTCCGGGTGATAGGTAGCGTATAAGAGGTGTCTACTGTCAACGACGCTGGATTGTCGGCTGATCCCAAACATACGATAAAGCTTCGTAGTAGGGAGAATCTTGGCTATCGAAAGTTTCTTCATAGAGCACTACGTTGATTTGGTCTCGAAAAGAGCCGGGCTGTATGGTTGCGACTCTAATCGTGTTCCCAGGCAGAGAGCTGTATATAGCGTTCTCTTGTTTCTTCTGTGTCATCGTGCAGATTGCTATCATCGAGAATTGAAGAATTTCCTGCTCCCATTTTTAGGGTTTCAAGCAGCTGTATCCTTCGAGAACTATGAATGAGAATGCAGAGGTAAGATTGTATCGGCCACACTTGAGCCTTGCGCCAGCAAGGCCAGCGAGGCAGTGCTTCGGGCCATTAAGAGAAAGGCTGTGGACCACGAACCGCGATCTTGGGAACTACCGCACTTCTTGCGGGAGGCCGCCGACAAAATCTTTGCACATAGCCGTGAGATTTTATCGACAGTAGGTCGTAGCAGCAGTAGCATGAGCTGGGGAATCAGTCGTGAGAAAGGAGAGACTAGGTGGAACTGCCAAGTACGATAGCTTTAAATCTTCAATTAGATGTCTCAGTCATTATTAATGGTCAATTCCAACATTACACGCCGCATCCGGCTCACATGAGCAAAAAGAGCAGAAATTCTTTTCATCATAGAGCCCATCATTACAGCGTCTCCTTGGTCATGAAACCAACCTCCTTAGAACGCCGCCCTGGGCCCGCACCTTGATTAATTCCTCCTAACCCACCTCCCGTCCCTCCCCATACCCCTGAACAAATCCTGCTGTTGCGCCTGTCCTCCTCCCGCACTATCCAGGGCGTCGACAGTGTCCGTCGTCTCGACGTTCCCCTTGCCTTTCCCGGACACGATCTTCCGCCACCAGCTCTTCCTCCTCTTTCCTCCTCCCCCGATCCCAGCCGCTGCCTCTCCCTGGATCTCCCCACTTGGCATGATCTCTACCATCTCCCTCCCGCCGGGCCCCGGAGGCGGCGCAGCCACCGCCGCCAGCGACGAGACAGAGAAGCCGGTCGTTTCTACTTCTTCGGACCGCCGGCCTGCGCTGAGACTGGCTGTTCGTCCCCTGGTCTTTTTCTTCGAAGCCGAGGTGGAAGAGGTGGGCTTCGTAGCGCCCGCGGTTGCTGGACGATGGAGTGTTGGTTTCGAGGGTTTGGAGGAGAGGCGTTTGAGGAGGAGAGTGGGGTCTTTGACGATTTCGCGGGCGCTTGGTTGTTGAGGAGGGGTTGTGGTTGGGGGTTCATGCTTTGGGGCGGAGGAGTATGGGGTTCGAGTTTTCATCTCGCGTGTAGAGTGGGAGAGGGTCGGATCCGTGCGAAACGGTGCTGGGTGGTGCGAGTGTCGCCTTTTCGAAGGCTGGGAGGATGATTCCGAGGCTTGGGCCGATGAACTGTCCGCCGACGTCTTTGCTTGAGCGCGGGCAGCCTCTCTAGCGTCGAGCCAGCTATGCCTGCGACGCTGTTTAGCTGGAAGGGACTGAAGGCCGGAAGATCCTTTGGCGGCGGCGGAATTCAGCTTGCGGAGGGAATAACGGTGTAGCTCGAGGGTAGAGAAGGGTTCACCGGCAATGCTGTGCCGTTTCCTCTGTGCCCCAGACCTGGAAAGCCCAGCTTTGCCGCCTGACGAAGTGTCCGAGTCTGAGGCAGACAGGCTACGTTGTCTTCGAGCTATTTGAGACGGGAGAGACGCCCTTCCCTTTGGTGACGTATTTGAAGAAAGACTATTCCGATCGTCCGATAAAGAACCATTAGAGAAGGCAGTGTCCCACTCCGGACCAGCAGTAGCCGTCAGCCTCTTGTAAGCTTCGTCTGCTGCGGCGCGCTTTTTGGTCGAGTCGCCTTCGCCCGAAAGAGCCTGCAGTGCGTCCGCAACCTGGTTCTGCGATTTTGGACGTTCGTTACTGGAGTCGTGAGCCGCAAGAAGACGCTGCAAGGCTTCTTCGATTGGATGCATAGGGTCTTTTGATTCATCGCCAGGCGGAGCCGTCAGTGAGTAAATAGAGAGGGGAGCATTTCTCCTGTCGCGATCCTTGATGGCGACGAAAGAAGGATCAGATAGCCGACGGAAGTCCTTATTCATTCCATCACTTGTATCCAGCTGCAAAGATCGAGGTCGTGCTTTTGCTCTCGCGGGAGCTTGGAGGGTCTCGTCGACCGTGTTTCCATTCTTATCGCGCAGATATACCTCAGACACAGGTCGTCGCTTGACTTGAGACATGCGTTTGTTTCTATTTTTTGAGGAGTGGGCCCTCCAGTCAATCGATTCTTTTCGTTCTGGAACGAGATTCGGATCGACTTCTTCTTTCACCGGATTTAGCATCCCAACCCCTGCATCAGATAAACGCTTGTATGAAGGAAACGACCGTCTAAGGGACCTGTCTCCGATCCGAGGCCGAGATCTCGAGATTGCCACATCGGCAAGATGCGTTGGTGTAGGAGGGGAAACAGGAGAGAGCTCGTCGCCACTCATAGGGAGGAAATTCATCCAATCAGAGTCGTTCATTTGATGAGGCAGAGGGACCGAAAACCTCTTGGTCGTGGAATCTACATCTGGAGGCGATACGGGCGATGTCGTAGTATTCGAACTGAACATAGGCAAGTCTGACTGAGAATGACGCTTTCTGTCTTTGGCTGCAGTCCCCGAGCGCAATCTCCCCAATATGACGTTTGTATCGAGCAGGGGGATTTTTGATGCTTGATCGACAGCATAATCTGGAGAAGCCCCATCAGCTTGCGGCTTTTCCAAGGACTCGGGCCCCGCTTTTCTTTCAGCGGAGGTAACAGACGAAGAAATTGTCACATCTTTTTCTTGCGGCCGCCGTTCGGCCTTCTCGGATTTGTTGACTTTTTGGTCCCAAGAATGTTCGTGCTCATCTTCTGCGGCCGGTGTAATAGGAGTAACAAAGGCTGTCTCAAGCTCGCCTTGTCGAATTCCCGGAGCTTTAGAGCCGGTCTGTTCCTCCGGTGGAAGTGTCGCTGATGTCGGTAATGACCCTATGGGCGTGTAAAAGACATCAGTATTTGGCGACGAAAGGTACCCTTCTGTCGGAGAGCTGCCCAGTCCCGAGTCATTGACATCGGATCCAATCTCGGATCCTTTCCTCACATTCTTCTCTGTGGGAGTTGCTGATATAGGTGGAGTGGAAGCGAAGGTTGCATTCTCCTTTGAACTCTCTTCGTGACCGTTGGGATCACCGCGTTCCTTAATACTGCTGACAGGTGAGGAATCTGCTGCTTGTGCGGTCTCCTGGGCCTGAGCGCCACTCTGTGTAGCTAGAGGCAATGTAGGTGGATGGGACGTGAAGGTTGGGTTCCTCTGGGGTAGGAATGGACCAGAAGACATTGCATTAGTCTTGGAATCGGATTGAGGGGACCGGGAGCGGTCTGTTCTTGAAGGGAATAAGCTGTATGGTGTCTTGGAAGTTGGTGTTGGAGTCGGGGTCGTGTCCGCAGCAGAAACAGGTGGCCCGTTCATGCCAGAACTTCGCTTCGTCTGAGAGGATCCTTGCTTGCCGTATCCAATGAAATCATGAAAGCTTTGGCCTTTCAGTATTGACACATCTGGGCTTGGCACCCTTGGAGCCCTGTCCTCTATTGGCCTCAATGTGCTTGGCATGCTCATCGATCTTCCAGTATTGTGAGAAAGGTCAGTCTCAGAAGATGTGTTGTACTTGCGGCCAAAGGAGAATTTCCTACGAACGGTCATCGATGGAAGAACTTTTAGCGATTTGCTAGATGCTGGTCTGAGAGAATCGTTGTCGAGCGACGGTCGTTTAAGCTTAGATGACAGCGAATAGAGTCGGCTCGATGAAGGTCTCAACAGCGTTTCGCTAGATGCTCTTCTATTACCTTGGACTGGTTGATCTGGCGCGGACTCCTGTAGGACGAAACTCTCAAGGGACTTCTTTAGACCATGATTCTTAGCGACCATACTCGATGCTGCATTCATTGTAGCCTCATCCTCAGTCGCATGCTTCAACTCCTCTGCTCGTTCCTGAGTTTGGTCGTGCTCCTCAACAGTAATTTGAAAGTTCTGATTGGGGATGATACCTGTCTCCTCTTTAGGTCTGTCATCGTTCCTAGCAGGGTTTTCTTCAGATGCAGGATCATGTTTTGGTATTCCTCCGCTATCATCGATCATCCTATCATCGGTTGCCTTCTTTCGTAGATCCATTAGGTCTCCTTGGGAGATTCGATTGGCGAGGGACTGGCTTCCTTGATCGTGGCTCTTTCTGGGCCGAATTAGGTTCTTTTCATTTTCCGCGGACCTCTCCTGCCTCGGAAGATCTTTTCTGGGCGACACTATGATCGTATCAGGCATGCTCGGCACAATGTCCTTCTCTTCCGGAGGTACTCTGGATGCCGAATTTCTCTTCGTCAAAATTTCAGCTCGGACAATTCGGCGGCCCAGGGATCGGGTGCGATCGCGCAAGGATTTCCGATGGGCCTTCTTCTCTGAGAGCTCTGGCTTGGCTGTGTATGAAGGGGGAGCAATATCATATGTCGAGTCCGAGCTGACTCTAGTCTTAGGGTGCGCTCTGTTTTCAGTAGCATAAGTAGCAGGGTCAACATCTCCGTTTGACGATGGCTTTTTCCTTGAAAAGTCGGCACTAGATATCCGTTTTGTCAAAGATTTGGTACGCTGGGAAAATGACCACTTTCGCGGATCAGGGGAATTTGGGATCGGGGGAGCATCGGAAAAATCCGAAAGCTGTTTCTGCCCTGCATTTACATTTGGTGAGCTTCGCCTTTTCTTTAACGATATCATGTCATTAGAAAACGTTGGCGAAGCCAGGTTTGGCGAACTTTGGCGCGTCTTCATAGGGACTTTCGTTTCAGCCTGCAACGAAGAAACCCGGGTCTTCGGCGTTGTCCGCTCTCGATCTAAAGATGGCCGACCGTGAGATCTCGAAACAGACGAGGAGCTTTTTCTCTTGGTGAGCTTATTCCTTGGAGTGTTAGGACGCGTTGTATCGGCCGCTTCAGGAATAGTAAGATCAGCCGACTTTTGGGGTTCATAACTTTGATCCTGGGATATCTGGCGTTTGACAATTGTGATCTGCCTGACTGGTTTCGGAGTCTCGGGCTCTGTCGGGAGGGGTTTGTCGATCGAATATGACGTCCCAGGACCGTTCGGCGTCAAAACATCTGGAGACGAGCTTTTGCTGGCGAGCCCAGACTGCGGTCTTGACGCATGCGGAGAAGAGCCCTAGGGACTGAGGTTAGATTGAATCAAAGGAGAGAAACCGTACAGCTCACTAAGCTTGCCTTGCTGGCAGCCGCAACTCGTTTTGCCATCTCAATGATAACGCCAGAAAGTTGAACTAAGGCAACGCCCAAGCGTTTACCTTTCCACTGAAGGCTTCCTAAAGCTTTGCTCCAACCGTTAACATTGCCAAGCATTGCGTGATAGACTGCTTCAACTTCAGGTGCCTTGGCCTGGCAATCTGGCTGAAGCGTCTGGAGATACCTTGAAAGCGCGTTGGTAGCGTCGATTCCCTTTTGGATGTCCTTCAGAGAGTCTTTCATAGCCTCAGAGGTCCTGTCAATAACGTGCTCGATCTTTTCGTTGCCTTCAATAATGGACGAGCGAAATGTTCGATCGTGAAGCATTCTCTCAAACGTTTCCACGTGTTCAAGCGGGAGCTTGAGATACCTCAGTCTCTCCTGGATGTCGGCCTGGGCGAGGTCGAAATCTTCAGAAGTGCCCTCCAGAAAACTATCGATGTCGTCGACATGGGATTGCAAGATTCGCATCACGTCTTCCTCTGATTTAGCCAAGTTTTGCGCGAGAAGGTGCATTCCAAAGGAGAGCTGAGCAGTCAGCTTCCATAGCGGATGATACTTCTCGCCCGGCCTTTGCTTCCAGCGGCCGGCGACAACACGTTCGTATTTTTCGCTTTGAAGAAGCTGTGAGCGCCGAGCGATAGCATCGACCTTATCACTTCGGTTCCCAGGAGCTTCATTCAGAGACTCAACCATGGACTCGTCGAACGGGCCCTGGAGCTGCGGCATAGGATGAAGCGGAGTGCGCATGCTCGAAATCGAAGAAACATCATCCTTGAGACTCGTTCCTCCATTTTCCATCCGAAGCACCATGCTCTCGCTCTCCTCCGCGATCGTTTCCGCCATCTCTCCTTTATCGGCACGCATTCTTCTTCCGCTCCCGACGAACCACTCTGTAATCTATAGAATTGACCATTGGAATACAAGTGTCGCGTCGTAGACGGCGCCGATTTCACGACCCAATTGAGAGCTGTAAAGCCCAAAATTCGACCTGTCCACGGAGAAAAGTATCGGACGGAGCTCTTTCAAGAGGTGCGAAGGAGTCGATCGACAGCCGCACGACCGGTGTGGGTCTAGATTGTGGCGCTAGGGAGGTGTACCCCTGAGCCCTGCTAGAGGCGCCGACGATTGGCGCAAAAGCTGCACGATGGGCGAACACCTCGTTCTGATCACCAAAGTCGAGTCTATCGAGACAGCGAGGAGGCATGCATTTTCATGTGTCGACGAAAAGCTGTAGCTTAGAGTTTTTGTCGATCAAGCGCTATGGTGGGGTCTTTCACATCGAAGAAGCATGCTGGGGCCGGATTTTCACGTCAAGGCGTGCCGACGTGGTCGAGGAGCCGCCCGAGAGGGTGGAGCGCCAGGCAGGGGATAGGACATCGGGGAAAATTCCTCGCAAGCCCGAGCTGCTCTGTTTCTGGTGTGGTGAAACGACCTTATCATAAGCTGCAGACGATGGTTTGCTGATTGGTAGCCCTAGCGTTACACTCTTGCCAGGACAAGGGTTTTCCGTGGTGGTTTCGGGAGAAGTAGGGGTTCCGCGGTGGACGAGGGGCTAAAAAGCGCTGACGACCGCTTGTGAGAGGCCGCCGGGAAGTCGGGATCAGCATGCATCATCGTCTCATAGCGACCGTTTCAAAGACCTTCCTTACGCAAGATCAAAGTCTATCTCAGAATACAAACGGGCACATGTCAATATCTCTTGACCAGACGAGACCACTTGTTGAGCCGTCCACCACGCCCAGATCCGTAGCGTAGCGGAAGCTTCAGGGTTATGTATCATCCACGCAGACGATGGTCTATGCTTGCCCGTCGATCCCCTCGAAGCCGCCTAAGCCAGATGTCGACCGCGTGTCCATCCATAGCTAAGTTTAATCGCGTATATATGTACTCTTGCTCTAGCAAATATCCTTAGCAGCTCAACATCTGACGGCCATGGCTCTGTGGCGCGGGCGGAGCGCTTCCGGGGGCTTAAGGTTCCTTAGAAGCACTGGTGAGGCCAAGGAGTGCAGCAGGGTCTGCCCGTATGATGCCTACGTGCAGAAGCCAGACTTAATGACGACTTCCAAGAGGAGATCAACGTGCATCTTGCATGCGACTGCGCGAAGCAAAACAATTAGATGTCCGGATCTCCCAGACTTTTGCTGGAGGGTCGGGCGGCGGAACCTCGGGTATGCTCTCGCGTTGGAGCTCCTGCAAAACGTATCTCCGAATACGGGAAACAGCACGTCGCCAATTGCATTCGCGAGAGCTGTCGTCGGTCCCAGATTTGAGGCTCCGACTTGACCAGCGGCTCCCTAAATCTATACCTTGAAAAGTTCTAAGCTATCCCCTCGGCGATTCCGTGTGGTTCATGTCGTCGCCAAGAGCCGGAAACATACATCCGAGCGCTCAACGATCGGCTCTTCTCTGTTCTCCTCTGCCTGAGCCATGGCCGATACTCCAGCCACTGCCTCATCGCCGCCGACGCTCTATCCATTGGCCGACGAGGATGCTCTGAGAACCTATTTCGTTGGCCGCTCGTTGGCGGAGGTCGGCGCCCCTGCCGCCGTGATTGACGCGTCCGTCGCTGCCCGCAGTTGCAGGCTGATGCTCGATGCTGTGGCCGACTTGGGCCTCGGGTTTCGCGCGCACGTCAAGACGCATAAGACTACGCAAATGACGCGGTTGCAGGTTGGTGAGGAGGCTCAGGATGTCAGACTTATTGTCTCCACGGTCATCGAGGCCGAGTCGCTGCTCCCCTTCTTGAAAGAGAGCAGGGCGAGTGGGAGGAAAGTCAGCCTGCTCTATGGACTTCCTTTGCCCCCGTCTAGCATTAGGAGGCTAGCACGGGTAGCTAAGCAGCTCGGCGAGGGCAGCTTGGTCGTCATGATTGACCACTTGGACCAATTACCGGCTGTGGAAGGTTTGAGGAATCTCACGGGCTTTGCTGTTGAAATCTTCGTGAAACTTGATACGGGTTACCAGCGAGCCGGTATTCCACCCTGGTCAGACACCCTGATAAGCCTGATAAACGTCATCCGGCAGCTGGAAGATTCAGGAAAGCTTGTATATAAGGGTCTCTACAGCCATGCCGGAGATAGTTACGGAGGGAATGCCCCAACAGCAGCCATGGAAAGGCTCGCTGAAGAAATTGAACAGTGCATTTTAGCGGCCAATCATGGCCTCAATAAGGCAGGTAAATTGACATTGTCTGTGGGCGCCTCCCCAACGTCGCTATCAATTCAGAATCTCCAGCATACCGCAGGTGACAGGCTTACTAAAGCGATTGCCACCGCAAAGGCAAAATTCGATCTGGAGTTACATGCGGGGGTGTATCCTCTCCTTGACATGCAGCAGATCTCGACCCGTGCCCGAATATCCTCCGGTAATAGTACTGATGATGTTGCTCTGACCATTCTGGTGGAAGTGGTAAGCGTCTATCCTGAGCGATCACCGCCCCAAGCCTTAATCGCTGCTGGCACTTTAAGTCTAGGTCGAGAGCCTTGCAAAGACTACGCCGGCTATGGAGTGGTGACTCCATGGAATATGGAGCACGCGCTCTCAGGGTCGCCTGTAAAGGACGATATCACTATTATGAAGATAAGCCAAGAACATGGGATTCTCTCCTGGGCCAACGACTCACACAGGGATGCTCTGCCATTGGTAGTTGGACAGAGGCTAAGAATATTTCCTAACCACGCATGCATAGCCGGCGCGGGCTTCGGGTTTTACTTTGTGGTGAACAAAGAAAATGATCCGACTGCTTCGAAGATAGAAGACATATGGGTGAGATGGCGCGGATGGTAGAAAGGGCTTAGCTTTGCGAAGAATCCTGCATCATTTCGTTCCAAGCACTATCTTCGAATGGGTACAAGAGGCCACTTGGCATTGACAAGTCTGCATAGTCGCCTAGAATGTGGTCAAGCTCGTCAAAGGGCAACGACATTCCGAAATCGAAACTTGACATAGGCTTATTCAAAATTGGCTCAATCAGCTTCTGTACAGCGGGCTGAGTATCATTGTTGACGATTCCGTTGCTACCCGTACCATGATTCTGACGAACCAATGTCTCGTCTGAGGCTGTTGTGGGGCTCCGATGTTGTCTCGTTCCCTCTTCAGTGCCTTCGCTTGCTGTTCTCACTGGCTGTAGCTTATCCCGCTGCTCTGGATCATTCTGAATCGCTTTTCTCCCGAGGCTTGCCATTGCTCCAGCAGACCACCACCTTTGATTTAGATCTTCCAAAGCCTCACAACAAATGGCAACTTCGGCCCTTGCCCGAGTCTTGTGACTTTTCAGCGTCGCTTGTGTCATTTCCCGGTATGCAACCGTCATTGAAAGGGTAATCGCGTAGGGAATGACGGGAATTTGCACTGCAGGCTGTCTTGAGGAGATTACTGACTGAATTCGTAATGCGGCGAGATTTCTTCGAGTACACGATGCTGTCTTTGGATCGCCTGATCGGCAGGCCAGAATCGCCACTATATTGTAACAGAATTCTAGCGTGGCTACGAATTTCAGTAAACGTTTGAAGTATGATTCTCCGACTCACTGATCAAGGACGGTGCAATGTGGTCGTCCGCATGCTCCCCTGTGATTTCTTCGAAAGAAGGAAAGTTATCTTCCCAGCCCGTCGGAATTGGCACTTCTGAAGGTCTATAATAACGGATAGTCGCACCCAGCATTCTTGATACACTCATCCAGACATGGAAGGCCGCAAATTTTTTATCATTGAATACGGTGGATGTTGAATCGCGTGAAGGCCAAGGGATTCCAATGTCCCAGTCCGCGATAAGGAGGGGCCGACCGCCAAAAGCTGCGTTGAATTTGTCTAAGCTCCAAAGGCACCAGAACAATCTAGCTCCTAGATCTCCATCAATACGCCTTCGCTTGGGCGATTCGATGTGGAGTCCTAGACCTTGGGCATGGTGTATGGCTTGAAGGAGATGCAGAGATGATTGATCGAGGCCCCTAATGCCCTCCGAATGCATAGAGAGCAAAGCCAGAACCTGGATTTGCTCAATGTCGTTAAGCTTTGACGTAGCCAGATCGGATCGGATCGCTAGATATAATTTCCCAGCAAAAATGCGAGCCGAAACTGGTGAAGCGTCCTCAGAAAACAAAAGATGAGAGTCAGCACTCTCATCTTTACATGCAACGAGGCAGACTGCAAGGACAAGCAGTGAATGTGGCGGTAGCTCCTTCAAGGCGCATGGACTTTGATGAATTAACGGTATCATAGGGTGGATTTTTATGAAATATAAGTCAATGAGGAAATTTTTTGTGCTCTCCGAGAAAGCCGCGCGGCTGAATGGTTTTTGATTAGCATATCGAAAATCAGAACTAATAGAGGGATTCTCGAGGTTTTCAGCTAAGGTCGAACCGTGGGAAGGCTCGATCCAGACCCCAACATGGCTGTCACGAGGATCTTGAGGCTGGATTGAAGGATTGCACCGAAGCACGGATTCTGGACTGGTATCCCCAATGAAAGTATCTGCTAAAGGGGCTTTTGCGGCTTCTGCGGCTTCTGAGCCATTTCGTTGCGTCCTTCCATTAGTAGCATACTCGGAATTCCTGACCCAACGACTTTGCTTTTGTCTTTTAGTAGTTATTTCCGGATGAGCTGGGTAGACGCTCTCGGTACCCGTTCCTGATTTGGAAAAAGTGTGATGGCATCGTCTCTTCGGCCACGAATGAGCGCCTCTAACTAGAAATATTCAGTCATTCGATTGACCTACCTTTCGCTGGTGGCAAGTTGGACAAGCCTTTGCTGCCCTTTTTCTGTCACGAAAACTGCGCGTATCCGCTTCCCACATTGTCTGCATCCTCGCTGTGAGATCGATCTAAGAGAAGTTATCTGCGCCGAAGATGCGATGGCTGAAACTTGTTCACCAGAGATTCCGAAAGCACCGAGGTCCGATTTTGGGCCGAAGCTTTGCCGGTACAGTAAACCCTCGATATAAACAACAGCTTCCAGAAATTTTCCTCTCTCATAGACGTAAGATTTGATCAAAACCACTCGACGACCTCCAGAGGGATATGCTAGAGAAGAGAAAAGCCGATGAGATACAGAAGCGATCTTTAGGGCTCTCTTAGGCTTTGAAGGGACACGCGATCAGTTGCTTGTATCGAGGGTTTGCTGCAGCACTCCACAGCGCATACGTAGATTACGCCAAAGAGATCACGTTGTATTGGGCCAGGTGAATTCAATGAACGTTGAGAAATTCACATGAAAGAAGTTCGGAGCGTTGACAGATTGCCTTGCGGCTCATGTATCGAAGGCCAGTTCCTAAAAATGCATGCTCGAGGTTTCAGTCTCCTTCATCGAATCTCTTCCTCTCCGCATCGAAATTTTCAAGGTCGCCCTGACCACCATTAACAAACCTTGACATTGCGGTATTGACCTTCTTCTAGAATTAGCAAGACCTTCTATCTATGCAATGTACCTGGACTGCTCCTAGCTTCGATGGGAAAGAGACTATTCGACTGAAAACGTCGACCCCTCTCATAGTCTGCGAGACGTAATTCTTCCGGAGAATAGTTCACATAGGCAGGGTTCATACTGATGCTTTGAAAATGATTGATAATACGCAGTTGGTTCCCTGGCTCTATCTCGACCCATGGGACCATTTTTGGCCAATATGTGCCCTGGCACGGCGGAACCCTGAGACGGGATTGATCAACATTTGGGATAAAAGATAGTCGCTTGACAAGGCCACAGTTTGGGCCAACTCACGGTTTCATGTTAGCTTGAGAGCCCAAAGTATTTCCAGTAGATGCTCCAGCAGGTGCAGCCTTTGCAAGAGGTGAATCATTTTTAGTGTTGACGCTTGGACCGGTGGTGGTTGGTGTATTGGTCTGCTGACCGAAGGCTGGACTCGCGCCCCAATTGCCATGTTTTTGAAAAAGGCCACCAGAAGGCGATTTCTCCATCGAGTCAAACAAAGAACCAGGGTGAGGCTTTCCGACGTTGGAAAACAACGGACTGGGGGTTGATTGCTGGAGGGTGGAGCTGCCAAAACCCCCAGAGCTGGGAGACCCAAGGCCATCGAAGATCGATTTGCTGGTGCTCGATTTCTTCTCTTTGAGCAATTCAGCGTTTTGTTGCAAACTGCCAAAGCCAGAAATGTTTGCTTGGCCGGAAGGGCTACCATTGCTCGATGACTCAACTGACGAAGTAGGCTGTCCATCGCGACTTGGCAGCTTTAGGAAACTTGATTCTACGTTGTCGGAAGGTTTACCGTCCGGAGGTCCGTGATCTGAAGCATCGAGGCTTGAAGAGACTGTGGACGAGGACCTCCCCAACTTTGGAGTGTTTCTCTCCTCAGCTCGTGACTTGGTTCGCTGATTTGTCATCTGCGCTGAAGCACCATCAACAGAGACTGACTGCTGCGATAGCTGCACTGGATGGTTTTGACCTCGATCCCGAACTAGCGGCGGACGTTAGTATAGCTAGACGCGAGTCCGCAGGAGAAAACAAGTAGCATACCACCAAGACCCGACTTTATGATCTGGATTTCACATTCATCTCGGCCCTTTGACAAGATCCTAATATCCTCCTTCAATTTGCTCCGTCGCTTGATTACTTCTTGAGAATCCCCGGCGATGGCTTCTAGCATGCGTTCATCCATACGCAGAACTTTGCCAGGTGTGAATATCGTCTCCAGTTTGCAAACCATGGGGGACCATATTGCTAAGTTTGGAACGTTGTCAATGAATAAGTCCAAAGCAATCTAAAACGATGTCAGTCACGCCATCAGATGGTTAGTGCCGATTTACATCATAGAAGGAAAACATGGTGTCAAGTGCACCTTCTGCAGCAAGCTCGTCAGGGTCTGCAAACGAAGTAATGGCCGAGTTTCGAACAGTGTTAACTACATCGGAGGGCCGTTGCTGTGCCCGCACGTCGTACTGAGCTTGCAATGCGTCTGCAATACCATTGCGGATTTGCTTCCCCTCCAAAGACCGGACTTTCTCTAAGAATCTAGGGTTTGATGTCAGAGGAGCCCTTTGGTGGACAAGCATTAGCTTGTCGAGCTCGGAGAGAGCATCGTCATGTTGATTTTTCAATGCGGCATCTAGAAGGTGGATTTGGAGATTTCGGTTAATTGACCGATCTGTCTCCTCGTCCAGGACCTCTTGCACAAAGGCTCGGATGGCAGATTGGCAGTCTCTGATATGGTCTCGAGCCATTTCTTTCCAAGGTGAGCTGTTGTACTGAAACAATGTTTGAACAACATCAGGATTCGGAAGACCAGGCAGCTGTAACAATTAGTACTATCCTGGAAACTTAAATTCTTCATTTGACGCTGATCGCTTACCTCCCGACCGCGATGCTTCCTCAAAGTTTCCAGTGCAGCTTGAATGGCTGCGGTTCGATTCGAATCATGTGTTTCTAAATCACGTGCAAGATTCCATTTGCCTCCTTGATCTAGTAATTTATGTGCGAAAGTATCATGACTGTTGCGGAGAACTGCACAAAGGCGTGTCGAAGGGCTCTGGCGTACTTGGAAAAAGCTGTCTCCATAATCACCGCGAACGCCGTCTCGGCACAACTGCTGAAAACGGGTGCTGCGGTCGATGAGAAACTCTCTTTTAGCTGCAACAGTCGGTCTCTCTTCGCCAAGCTTCTTGAGCTCGGTTTCGCACTGAGAAATTCCTTTCTCAATATCTTTGAGAAGCGGATGAATTGAATCACGAATCCGCTCGAAAAGTAATTTACTTAGGCGAATCCGTAAATCCGGTATACCCAGTCCTAATCCAACGTTAGCATCGGGCTTGAAGTCCCTGTCTCGGAAGAAGTCGTCTTCCCGCTGCTGGCGCTCCTCTGCCGTTGCATGAGCTATTTCATTTCTGTCATCCATATCGGTATTGCGAACAATATGCCACCCTAATTTGAGCTTGATCGTTTCGTTGCGGGCAAGGTCCCGGAAAAGTTTCTCCATTTCAGATCGCGGTGTCAACTTATCAGGCTTTGTGATAATTCCCAAGGTACGCTCTCCAGTCAGGTCAATCTTGCGTACAATATCCAAAACACCTTGATTCACGTAGTGGTCGGCTGCGCTAACAATCGCAAGGATGATGCTTCGAGGGCTTCGCATGTAATTTTTGACAATGTTGTTGACGATCTGAATCTGGTCGCGCCTCTGGGCATCAGTGCTACTTTGCATAAGGCCGGGAAGGTCTACAAGGGTAAGCTGAGGCTGTTCGGGGCCGTAAACTTGAACTTTGAGGACGTCATGTGCAAAATCCGAGTCATCATCAGAAAGGCCTATCGCTTTCTGAGCTTCAGCCACAATAGTTGGAAAGTCTTCATAACCACGAATACCACGTCGAAAGCCTCTTAACTCTTCTTTTTGTGCATCTGTTCTCTCGGAGCTTGGAGCGATAGACACTGAAACCGTAAGGTTAGGGTCCCGCCGAAGGACGACCTCTGAAGCAAATCGAGTACAGATTCGAGCTGCGCACCATCGACATTAGCAATCATTCTAGTCATTCATGGACGATAGACCTTACCATTCCTGGGAAAAGGCACACCCGATAGCGCCTCCTGTTCTTGCAATTAGCTTCACTGGCGCCGGTGCCTTCTTGAAGGACTTTCTACAAACCAGGACTGAGCTTTTGCCGGAGCTCGTGCCACCACATACAATGAGCTGGGGGAGGGCGGCATATTTTCCAAGCCCATACTCTCTTAAGGAATCAATAGCATCCAAAAGCTTGCGATGTTCTTCGCCCTGCAATTCCTGTAGCGCAGGTAGGCTAAAGTGTGTCTCTTGCGCTGTATTCATCGACATGCCGCTGAATTTTGCGCTGGTCAGGAGGAAGCAGGGGTGTTGCCTTTGATAATTTAAGCTCCTCGGAGTAGATTAACGTGGAGCCGATAATTCGCTTCGAATCAAATAGATCCAACAGAGAGCAATGCTGGTGAGAAAGGCGTAGATTAATACCCTGTCAATTCGTAAAACAATTGACAATTTAGTGAGAGACTTGATGAAAGCAACGAAATGGAGCAGCGTAGATCAATATATAGTAAACTAGATCGTAACACATCTCCTTGAAAGGAGGTGTGGCATAGCCCATGTGTGATCCAAAAGTAAATGGGCTCAGTTTAGCACGAACAGGGAAGCCAGATGTAAGTTGCTCGTGGGCCATCCCCAGTACACCCACCATGAAGATCTGCACGAGCCAGCATGCATCATGTGGGATATCAAATAGCGAGGAGGGAAGCGAAAGCCATCAATTCCACAGCCATAACGGCGTGACGAGCTGTGCCGCAATTGCCCCTCGATGCGAGCCGTCTCATTGTCAACGAGACTGCATTAGCATCAAGGAGATGTCTGGAACACGAAGCAGGGGTGAGCAGAGGACGTGAGATTCAATTGGCTGATTACCGAAAGCGCTGGCGGCAGCGTCAGGGGAACGCGGAAACTGTGATAATTTGTGCAAGGTCGCAGCCTCGCCGACCGCTCCATGTTGGGGCCAAAGGTAATAATGTGACCCTACGCTCAAACGTGATGAATGATGATTCTGCACAACATTAAGCACGTTCCGAAATTTGAAGATCGATCGACGAGAAACCGCGCAATCTCTCCCCAGCTTCGACAAGAGCAATTTTGATGAACGGTTATTTAGAGTCTTAGGCCCTGATCTGGCCATTGAGCCTACATGCAGAAGGCTGAAACAACTCCGAAGGAGCGTGGTAGAGTAAACCCTCGATATAAGCAGTCGATCGTCAGTATGGTTTTGAAGCCCAACCAGGCTCTGAGGAATCCCTCTCGGTTTCAGCGTATATTCTCCCCTGTAAAACATTAATCTGGAGGTCGTCAAGCTGTTTTCACTAAAACTTAGATCTGAGACAAAGGCGCTCTTCTCGGATGCTATTGCTTATATCGAGAGTTTACTTCACATTTCTTCTTCGTATGGAGCTGAGTGTATGTGCTATTGAATCATCCCAATGGACATGTAAAGCAATAGAGACCAGGGACGAATCAACTCCACAATAAGCTTAGGCTCCGATTAGCTCAATTTTGGAATTCAACCGCCAGGCTCTTGATTCGCAAATTAAAATGTATGGCTTGCACAGCCAGCTAATTGTAAGGAGACGCGCAGCCGTGAGGTCGCTGCATGAAGCTCGGTCGCCCCCACAATTGGAGCTCCTCGCGACGTTTGCTTCGTTTGCATTCCGATCTGGCCTCTAGGTGAGCAAGTCCATCACTTGCACCAAGATGGAATGAAAATCTAACCCATGGGTTCCTCTCAGCGGCTCTGTTTCCGAGCTCGAGACAGATTCAAATCATAATGATAACATTAAAACTTTGAACCGCTGATTCTATGGCTTGGGAGATTCCAGGTTCCTCAACTGCCTAAGACGTGGACCTGCCATGCTACGGTTAAGATGGACTTTCTCCAGAGGCTGTATTCTCTGGACACTTTGGACACTCGACTTACGGCCTCTTCCTCAAGCCCGCTGAGAGTGAACGCTGTAGGGTCTGACTGACACGCTGCCTTTGACTGTTCGAAGCTGACAAAAATGTAGAGACACTAGGCCTCCTGCCAACGCCTCTCGTTCGCGATGGCGGACTCCAGAATTTTACTTTTACGCCCTGGTCTTCCTCACAGCAGTCCCGCTCATGTTCAAAGCGGTGATGGATGTTTCCCAGCGTAAGGTGTCCTGAAGCCATCGTTCAAGAGAGCCTAACCTGATATGCTGCAGCTTCCCATCCGAGCTTTAACAACTACGTCAATCTCTTATCAGAAGGCTGGATCCCAGGCCGAAGGGTTGTTAGTGTGGCCCCGCAGCTACGAGCATGGTACGGCGGCTAAGAGCAAGACAGGACAATTCGGATGCACAATACGCGAGCTTTAGAGACAACATCCCTTACATGGCGATAGTCCTGATTCTGCATCCATTCCTGAGAAAAGCATACAGTATGATATGCCCTGTTGAAGCACACCAATCTACCTCACAGCCCATCTCCGATGCAGCCAACAAGAATCTACTTACACAGCAGTCTCGCACTGTGGCAGACGCGCGGCTCGAGCAACGCCTCTCCTTTGACATGTATTTTGCGCTTATCTTTATAACAGTATTATACGGAGTATCGGCAATCAAAATTTTCCTGATCTTGTACATCAATTATTGCATTGCGAAGAATCTTCCTCGAGGCAGAATCCCCGCGGCCACCTGGATTTTCAACCTTGGGATCTTGTTTGCAAATGAGCTTTGTCATGGATACCCCTTTGGCATCATCGCGAGATCACTATTCTCGTCCTCTCCCAATGTAATCAGCATGGCAGAGACGCTGGATCGCTTCGGTGGGATCATCCCTCGATGGGAGGTGCTCTTCAAAATTACCATTCTACGCCTAATATCGTTCAACATGGACTTTTACTGGTCTTTAGATCAACGAGCGGGTAGCCCTGTTGAGGTTAGTTCTTGCCACTGAAATGAATGGAACGAGCTGACGCTCCTAAGAAGAAACAGCTTGATCCAGCTTCACTCTCTGAACGTGACCGAGTCTCTATTCCTGCACAGTTGTCAAGCTTTACTTTTCGTAATTACCTTGCCTACGCTCTTTACTCGCCTCTTTACATTGCCGGCCCAATCCTTACGTTCAATGACTATATTTCCCAAAGTCGCTATCCTCCTCCCTCGCTGTCGCGGTCACGAACGATGCTGTACGGAGTCAGGTTTATCTTGATCCTGCTCTCTATGGAGCTGATACTTCATTTTATCTACGCAGTCGCCATATCTAAATCGCACCCAGACTGGTCAGCCTATACGCCATTTCAACTTAGCATGCTTGGGTACTTCAATCTTCACATTGTATGGCTGAAATTGCTTATACCGTGGCGCTTCTTTCGCTTCTGGGCTCTGTTGGACAACATCGACCCCCCTGAAAACATGATACGTTGCATGTCTGACAATTATTCAGCCTTGGCGTTTTGGCGCAGCTGGCATCGAAGCTTTAATCGCTGGACAATTCGGTACCTCTTTGTTCCCTTAGGGGGTGGGTTTGGCAGAGGCATTAGCATACCTAGAGCAACGGTCAACATGCTTGCCGTGTTTAGTTTCGTGGCAGTCTGGCACGACATTCAGTTACGACTTTTGATGTGGGGTTGGATGATTGTTTTATTTGTCCTTCCAGAAGTTCTGGCAACAGTGGCGTTCCCGCAACGGAAATGGAAGGATATGCCGAATGCGTATAGGGTGCTTTGCGGAATTGGTGCCGTATTCAACATACTCCTCATGATGGCTGCAAATCTGGTGGGGTTCGTTATTGGTATCGATGGGCTGAAAGATATGATCAAGGGCATTATTGGGTCAAAAGAAGGGGTGGCTTTCTTCGCTCTGGCATGTGGAGCTCTTTTTGTTGGGGTTCAAGTAATGTTTGAGCTGCGAGAAAACGAGAAAAGGAAAGGTATCAATCTAAAATGCTAGATATAAGATTCCTCTCTGTCATACAATCGATAAATTCAACGGCATGAATGGCCATAGGGCCGGCACTGGCACCTGAAAAGCCTTTTGATATTTTGAGCTCCATGATGTGAGCCTGCTGCGTGCTCGGGCGCTTCATAACACGAAGGCTTTTGTTCTCTCCTAACACTTCTGTGAATGAGCTTTCGTCTGGTGTATCAAAACCCTCTGCCCCTCCCTCTGCCTCGTCCTCTGCCTCTGCCTCTAGGGCCGCCGCGGCCACCTCCCCTTCCTCGATCTCCCTCTTTCCGAGCTTTGTTCTTTGGCTTTGGCTGATCGTCAATTAGGAGCGTGTCAAGTGGAAGACTGTCCGGGAGAATATAATATCGTATGGTGGAACCGCGGATGTTTATGGTGTCAAGAGGTATTGTATCGCGGCCTTTCGGCGTCATTTTCACAGCACGTAAGGCTGTGTTCATCTGAGGAGAGACTGAGGCTATCGTGCCATGAACAATTGTTCCTGAATGAAGTTTGGGTTAATATATGGCTTCCTTCCTTGCCGAGAGTGGCGTAAATGAACATATTGGACTGACCATTCTTGAGTTCAATCGTCACCGTTTCGTTGGCGCATTTCATCAAGAACCTGGATGGGCCTGTCAGTATGATTCAATCTGAGAGGGAGGCAAGAGGAGAGCTACGACTTGAAAAGTATTTCAGCCTTGGCTCTTTGTGTGTATGGAAATCATGGTAGTGACTCACCTGACAAGCTTCATGATGACGCTATTGATGGGAATGCGACTTTAGGATCCCTCCTAGAGCTATATACTGCTATCATAAGTACTTTGAAAAATGGCGCGTCGCAGGCGTGTCTGAGTTGTTGAAAGTCGAAGCAAGCTGTATGGACGCGGTGAAATTTGAGCGTAGACCAATCAGAGCCCTCAGCCTGCTGCAACCTTATTCTGTTGGCCGGGAGCCCAAGCGACTCGACATTCACGGCTCTCCGACGACCCTGCTTTCTTGTACCACAATCTTCCATACATTTGATTCTTGAGATATCTGTCATACGGGCTGGCACTGCGGTGTACTACCAAGTATGCTAAACATACTCAGAGCTCAAAGGCTTTGGCTGTTGAGCTACCGCTGCTGAGTAGGGCTGGCGAGCCTGAGCGCAGCCCTCCCAACGCCTTGTTCCCTCGTGCTGCGAGCGGTGTGTCTCAGGTTGGAATCTTTGGTCTTTGGAGAAGATGAAGGAACGCTCTCATGCTCTTCTACCTGACGATACAGAGAGTGTGTCTTCCCAGGATTTGGATCATACCGAGGCTGTTGGCAACAAGGAGCAGGGAATGGAAGCACAAGACCGCAGTACCCAAGACGAATCCCAAGGCTATGATAATGCGACTGCCCCTGGACAGATTCTGTCGAAGCTTTTACAAGATAAAGAGCAAGAATGGGCCGCAGTCGCCCAGAAAAGGGAAGAGAAGGGACCATTACAGCTTCTTGACTTGCCTATTGACGTGCTCAAAGAAATTGTCCGAGAGGTGTGCAACTGAATTTCATGCTTTTGTGGTCACACTAATAGAGTACAGGTTACGCATACCAACGATCTCACCTCTTTAGCTCTCACACACTCCGTTCTACACGCTCTTGCAATTCCTCATATATACTCCCGATTTGACATCGTCTGGCCGGACGGGCATGCCTCGAGTGACAACAGAACTGGTGTTGATGCTCTTACTTATGGCCTAGCAACGCTGGTCATGGACCAAGATGTCTTTGGAGAACCTAAGACAACCACGCCCAAATTTCAGGTCCACCAATGCAGCAATTGTGGACGTCTGGAACAATGTTCACACTCACAGCCAAATAGAGTACGAAGGAAAAGGATAAGGAGAGGGAATCATTTTGCGCAGTACACACGAAAATTCTCACTCGGTAATGGTCCTGCCGATTGGGTTCAAGAATATCTCATCACAAAAGAGGGAGGAAAGATGCTCGGTACGCTGGTTGCTCTTGCCGTGGCTCGGATGCGCAATCTAGAAACTTTTGTGTGGGATATGCCGACCGGCATTCTCCGAGACATCTGGCTTGCCTTAGCATCTTTGGGACATCGAGATGATGGAGAATGTAGTCTGGAGAATGTATGGGTCCGATGGCATGATAACTCGGAGAATCCTCCTCCACCAGTGGGTCAATCGACGAATCCAACTCTGATGACTCCAGCAATGCTTTCTTCAACAATAAATCCCGGCATGGGCAGTGGTTCGCTTTTCCATATTCCCCCTTATCCAAGAGTGGAATTTCCAACCTTTTCGATTCTACCACCATTGAAGAGCATTAGCTCTTTGGACATTGACGAGCTACCTTATGTTGAGGAAATGAGCATACTCCTGGAGAAGTCAAGAGACCGCCTACGAGAAATACGGGTTGGTATCGCTCAACACGCCCAGTACGACGCATGGGTGCGGCTACCAGAAGATAAGAACCCGGCGCCTACGGGAGCATCAACTGGGAGATCCCTGTCCAGACCAGGAGGCGTCCTCGGTATCCTCTTTGGGCGGCTGTTCGATCTTCCAGCATCTTCAAGCGTAGCCAGCACCTCTATGATGCCTCTTGCTGGAGTCTTGACAGGGGTTTCAACTGATTTTGGCGACATTGAGACAGAAGTCGAGCCAGAGCTCTCGGCCACATTGTCATCTCCTCATATTGAGGTGCCCTTCACAGTAGCAGAAAGCCAGGATCTTGACCCTGGGGCTAAGTTGGAGGAGCTAACCGCTACACTTGACAATCAACGAATCTCGGATGACGTTACTCCTAGCCAGAAATCTCCCGAAGAAAGTACAACGGCAATTGATTCAAGCACCGCTTCAATGGACAAGGCGCTCTTCCCTGATGCGACTCCCACAGTCAAGCTGCATTCCGGCTCTAACAGAGTAAACAGGACAGCAGATCGACCGTCAACTTCCAGTAGCCAGAAACAAGGTCCTTCGGAGAGTTCACGCTATTTCACCAAAGATGATCATAAGCTCAAACTTGATGTATTTAAGCTAGAACGAGTTCCGTTGTCAATTCCAGTTCTTTCAAGAGTCATTGACTGGACAAGGCTGACGAGCCTCACGATTTTTGGCTGTCAGCACCATGAACAACTATGGAAAGCTCTGAGAAGAAAGTACACGCCACAAGGATTCTCCCGCTCATCTATTTCATCAAAATCTACTCCAAAGTCACACCGGGGATCCTCTGTACAGTCCTCAACACCGATTTCTAAGAGTTATCTTGCTCAAGAATACCTTTTGAAGATCAGACGACTCCAGACAGACTGCGTCTCGACTTCTTTCCTTGCCTTCGTCCGGGATACGCTTGCACCAGACAGCCTAGAGTGGCTTTTCCTGCAAGATGGCAGACCCTACAAATCCAATGTAACCATTGACGCTATTTACAAAGGCGCAATTAGGCGGCATAAGGGAAGCTTACGGAAACTTTTGGTCGACAGCCAGGATAGGCTTGAGAACGGAGAACCTGGACCGAACAATCATTGGAGAAAGTGGATGTTCAACCGCGAAGTCCTCACGTACGTAACTAGTGGTCGCATGGTCAATCTCCGCGAGCTTGGGATGTCACTTGAATATAGAGATTGGGTAAGTCTCTTCTTTGTTCCAAGCCTTGCTCTCTAACCCCTTAATACAGCATTTGTTCCTTCAGCGATTGCCCAACGTCACGCGTCTTCGATCGCTCTACATTCCATGCCTCGCCGAACATGTCCATGCCAACCCTCGCGAATTTGCTATGCAGATCCTTGACATTGTGACACTTCGCCCTGAGCTGGAATTATGCTACCTAGGTATACAGTCGAAATGCTTTGAAATACTTGAGCTACCGGTGGGATCGAAGACTTATGACGCCTCGACTACGACAAATCTTCCGGGCAGCTCGGACTTTGACAGCGATGAGGATGATGACGACGGGGCGCATCCTTCGCTCCACCATGATGTGCACGACGATACAGAGTCGGAAATTTCGTCTGTGGGACATGCCGACTCAGAGGATGATGAGCTTTACGGTGGGGAAGCCATGAAGAGCGTGAAGCATTTCAAGCTCCGGGAGATTTTGTTCTATGATGATAAGGTATCCATCTTCAAGGCACGGCATGGGCGAATATGAAAGGGTTAGGGATATCAGGCGAAATGAGAACACTTGGGCCACAATACAGACACAGGCTGTTTCATCCAGCGTTCTAGCGATCTGGCAACCTTTTTCGGAGCAGGAGGTGATTTTCTTGGAATGAATTGAGCCCGGCGGCTTAGTCAATTTGAATGGTATTAACTGATTTTCCGACCTCTACTACAATGCCCATCCAGCTCACGCCGTCTGCCTTGAATACTTGGTGCATCTCATCGCGCGTGTTGATGATTCTCAAGTGTAAGTGTCTGTCTCCCTGGTTGGCCATAAACGCGCCTTCCCCGTGCGCACTCGGTCACGTGCTCACGCGAGACTACAGCACTAGCGCGACGGAAAGACGCGGTGTTTCTGGCAGCTTCCCGCATTGCTTCATCTCAGCCTTTTCTCCACTATCCCAGTGTTTGTGGAGGGAAAAGGTGGTGAAGTCCCTTGTGAGTGACGCAGCCTTTCCTGTGTGTGCTTTTCCTATGCTGAGCGATGACGCAGTGAAGTGTCTTCATCGTTCGGACACTGTTCAGAAGACTGCCTTGCGGTGTATCACCGACTCGACAGCCTAAGCGGTGAAGGCCACTTGCCCAGGATCCTGGAGCTTTTAAAAGGTACCTTTGAGTACGCTTCCATTCGAATCTACATCTCCCTCCACCACAAATTCTGAGGCGCCGTCACTGCGTTCGTCTCATCTCATCCTCTAGGCACACGCCTACCATCCGTCCACAGCATTCATCTCCGCCCGCTTATTGAACCTGAACCGACAGTTTGCAGTTTCATAGCTCATGGAAATGAGTCCACCGAATAGCCCAGATTGGCTGAGTAGCCATTTGGACATTCTCCATCTCATCTGCGAGCTTCTTCCTAACAAGCATGTTGCCAATGTTCGTCAAGTCTGCAAAGCGTTTGCTGATGTCGGCGCCAAGTATCTTGTATCAGATGTCACATTTAACTGTTCCAAGGCGTCTCTTCAGCGCCTGGAGGAGCTCTCACAGTCGCCGTTTCGTCATAGCGTCATACATCTCCGCTATGAATCTAACATGTTTCCCATTTATCATAGCCCCAACTGCTATGAAAACGCTGTCACGGAACATTTTGTGTCCCATTCAGACGCGCCTGAGCCACCAGATGATGAGATGAGTCCAAGAGAAGTTCGCGCGCGTGTCCGAGAATTTAGCAAGTACATGGACAGTAAACGTCTAGACACGAAGACTCTCAAGCAACACTTCCGCAAATATGAAGCTCTCCAGAAAGGTCAAGAGCAAATGCTAGAGGCAAAAGGCAAGCATTGGGCGGTTGTGCTGAAAGCCATTCCACGCTTTCATTCACTGAAATCTGTTCTTTTTAACAACATGGGACGATGCGAACATGTCCTGTCGGGTCGGTTCATGGAGCAGCTCAGCGGCCTTCCAGAACTTCTGGAGGAATGTCCAGCCATACGCTATCGCACGAACAGCGGTATTGGCGTCCGCCAAGCCATACATTTCCTCGAAGCGGTTAGCAAGGACAAGTCGAAATTGCGAAACATCGACGTCGGGTCGATTAGCCCGAAGGTGTTAGAGTGTCTCCAAAGGCGAGGACGATGGAACGCATCTAAATGCTTTCGTCATGCAGAGACTATCCAATTCATGTTCAGACTTGACTCGGACAGCGAGGAGACTCTCGATGCAAGGAGGCCAGACCTCTGCTACAAGATCGTCAAGAATGGATATCTCAGGGAAATTCTTACCTCCGCCTCTAAGCTTCAGTCTCTGAGCCTGATGTTTCTCGATTGTGAACTACAAAAACATCCCGCCATCGAACTCATGAACCTTGTCGGGGATTTTGAATGGCAGAATCTCCGCAGCGTCACCCTGTTAGCGGTTGCAACGACTGCAAGAGAGCTGACTGGGTTCCTCGAACGTCACGCAAAGTCATTGGAAAGCGTGCAGCTGGGTTTCGTCAACTTGAAGAGAGGGAATTGGGTGGATGTCATGGACATGATGATGTTGGAACTCGGCCTTGAGAACGCCAGTTTCTGGGGTGTGCTCCAGTCAGATGAAGACCAAGAATTCTGGGCCATGAGACAAATCAAGTACACTGTCTTCGACGTTGACGATATTCAGTACACGCTAGGAGAAGCACTGAGCGATTACGTGTGCCGCGGGGAGGACATGTTTGGCGACGAAGTTAATCCTTTAGTGGATGAAGACGAATACATCGATCCGATTGAGCTGGAAATTGAACCAGCATATCGAGATGGACCATGCCTTACGTCTGCATTCCCTGGCCATGATCACTGACTTACTTCTTTTATACCTTCGATACAGTGCGGGGAGTTCATTCCCATGGCTACATAACAACCTCAGCTCGGTTACCGCTCGCCCACGTTTAACTTAAGACTTCTTCGGTTCACTTCTTCTGCTGGCTTATCTTTCATCTCGGAATATCAAAGTACGATTCCAGAACTTCAAAGCAATTCTTTGATGCAGCTTGTCACGCATTACGTCGCCATTGGTACCGCATTCTCAGTCCGTGGCTATCTTTGATTCCCCTTCACGGCACCTTGTCAACCTATTTCGTCATGCACCTAAGCAGACACAGACAAAGTGTCAAAGGACAGCCTTGTCTGACAGCTCAAACGGAAAGCCTATGGTGAATGAGTACTCAGGCGAGCCCGAACATCCCACATCCCGCAACATTTCAAGAATCGTTACTATATCAAAGGTCCTGTACAACCAAGTCATCCATTTCACTACATCAATATTGTAACATCGGGTCGGAGTTGGAGGAGCATGTGGAAGCAAAGAGCTTTTATGCATGTATGTAAACCATCACATGACTAGAAGGGCACTTGAGATTACCAACTATGAGCAAAGGCATCAGTATGAACGTGGACATGCATGTGGCGAGCATTGGGCAGGCGTTACAATAGTTAGCACTGTAGCAGCTCACAACGATGTAGCATTAATTATCATACCCGTATTCAGAGAGTCTTTGAAGAACGATACAGCGAAGACACTGGTACGCTGTAATTACGTAAACGTGTGAACTCATCTACTCAAAGTACAAGCTAGTACCCTACTTATAGGATACTGAGACGCCCTGCATCTGAGCGGCCCTAGTCTCTACACAACCCTGTCTCGAAGAGGAATAGTGCCGCTTGAGAAAGAATTCACCTGCCGCTGTAGCTGCTGTAGCTGCACCTTTTAAACAGAACAACAATCCCACGATTCTCTGTTTTCAGTACCATTGATTCTCCCCACTTCCACTCCTGACATAAGTCGTCAAGTGCTGGGAACTTCCCTGCATTAAGACACCTTCAGCCAAGCCAACAAGCCAGGCTGGGCTATGGGACTCTCCGCGCCCGGCTGCTTTCCCTATCGGCGTCGCTCATACACCGCAACGGCCGAAATTGACCTAATTTGAGCGATAGGGCAGGTATTCGTACCGATATAAGCCTTCTCAATGACGTTTCGAATTTGTTGGCTTCATTCGATTTTCACGACCATGTCCTCTCTAATTTTTGTACCACTTCTACGTTCTGACTACGACTTACGGACACGTTGTTTTTCTTTTGACATCTTTTCAAGGTTGCAATCCTTTCATTCACAATGGCCTTCATAAATTTTGACCCTGGTCATCGGGATATAAATTATTGGGTCGATGAATCATGCCAAGACTGGGATAATGGCAAATTTTTCGAAGCCCTTCGTGAGGCCCAAAACATGGCCACCCGTGCCGTCGACTGGTTAGACAGACGAACTGGAACATCCCAATTCAGTCCTGAAGACCGAGACTATACCATTCGTGCCCCTTCCTATACAGAAGATATCTTTGAACGAATTTTCAAAATGCCTTATAAGTATTCATTTGTACGGCGTGAAATTCAGGGTAAGCGACCTTTTTTATCATGTCTCTCTTCAACGTATACCAATGAAATATGTGAAGCACGATTATTGGAGTTTGAGCGTATGCGACGTGTAGATCGCAGACAGGATTCCCATATCCGCTACTACTGTGACGATGACCCCCAGGATCCAAGTCCACACTCTCGGTCGAGATGGACGATCCGTGACGATCCGCCTTTTTACGAACGACCTGCAGACTACGTAAGAAACCGATTTCGTGAGGATCGCTATATGAACAACGAAAACCGGCCGTGGCAAGAATGGATTGATCGCGATAATGGAGTAAGTAGTTTTCAAGGTGTGAAAATATGTTTATTGTAGATTACTGATCTTGGATGCCCTTTCTATGTTAGATTTTAATGGGTCCCCACGAAGGGTGCAGATCGAGAGACCGTTTTAGAGCAGTCGTATATCCTACACAGACAGAAGACTTTTACAATCCTGATCATCCGGTATTTTTGGTAGATCCTGAGATCATGGGACGGTTCGTCATGGGCACATTTACCGTTCGTCACCTCTGGCTAGCTGGGACTCCCTGAAATGAAACTAAGGCCTATACTATTGTAGATATGCAATAGACAGTTGCACGGCGGATTGAACTCGTTGAATGATCTTCCCACGAATGCGGATCTTGCAGCACGCATCGATGGAGTTGGAAGCGGGACTATTAACGCTTTCCGGTTTATGACCTCTTTCCTTCTCATACGCATGGTTCGTCTTTCTCTAATGTTATGATATTGCTCTGAAAGCTGAAACGCCATATCTGATCCCGCAGTTTGTTAGAATCATGTTGCCGCATTGTGAGGTCACTCAATCAAGCAGTCTTCGTAAGCCTGCTATAACGCGCGATTCTGACTGACCCTCGTCAGCTCAACTCGTTACACTTTTCGAGAACCCAAATCGTAGTCGTCGACCAACCGTCTTTCCCTCGGAGTTAGGCTGGGTGAGTCTTCCGAAAGAAAAGACGTTCTCGAGATCCAAAAGTCAAAGCTAACAATTCAACAGGGAGCGATCCGGCGCCTCGATCCCGTTGCTTCCTGTTGGTGGGCTGGGAGCTATGGCTATTTCGCTCTCTTAGCTGCACTTTCAGATCGCGGTTACCGGCTGAGCGCGGATCCTGAAGAGGCCGCAAACGGGGATCTGGTATATGTGCCATTGCCCGGAGATGAAACTGTCGGGGCCGCATAGACGACGAGACATCGAACGAGACAAAATACAGCGGCCAAAGTCTAGAAGATCACAGCCCCATCCTCCGCAAGTGGAACAGGAACGTTCCAGTCGGCTTCAGAAAGTCTACACAAAAAGCATCTGAGTCTTGCTGTATCCAGAAGTCCCACTGTTCGTGCCAACACGGAAATATCGAGGAGACGAGAGTGTCCGATGTCCACTGGCAAGTTGGCGTTATATGTATATCCCCTATCTCCTACTCTGTTACATTGCGTCGCTTGCTAATCTGCCCCATCAGATTACACATAATTCCCGCTTCGTTGATCCCCCTGATCTCGGTCCAGTGAGGATGCGGCTTACCTGATTGGCTGCCTGAAACAAGCGACTCAATGTAACGGAGTAGCGGGTACACGAGGAAGTTCTTGTCCACCATCCCACTATCATAAACATAGCAAGCATTGTGAACCCACTCTTGTCCGCCGTACGTGAGATCTTGCAACACATCATACCGGCTCCATCGCAAGAGTTCATATCTTATTGAACGAGATCAGCTGCTGCCGTGGAGATCCCTCCTTACCTAGCTAGTCTAGTCTTGGAATACACCTAGGTGTCTTCGATACGTTGCTTGTTGAAGCCGGGTGCTTAAAAGCTTGAGGCAGCCTTGGTCCCGGCGTGATCGTGTACGCGGATGGGATTCGTTCCATGCCATTCCATGTCAGGGCATGGCACGGCACTGCACTGCAACTGCGTACCGCAGTGAGCATAACAGTATGTGTTTTTTTATTTCTTTATCGGTCCGCCGCCTTGCGGATACGGGTACATTTTGTCGAATACCGTTTTTGAATTGAAGGGCTCTATCTATATGGATATTAACCTACGATATCTACGGTATTCGAATGCCCAGAAACCCATGCCCAATCAGCCCCGTGCGTGCATCACGGTGTCGGCATGTCGAGCTCCCGAATGCTGATTGTGCCGTCGACGCCGAAGTCTCGTCGGACATGGATACCAATACCGTCGTGGTCGTCCGCCATGTCGTCGTCGGCGTGTCCCCTGGCCAAGGCGGCCTTCAGTCCCACAGCATCAACCCGATAATCGCCCTGGATGTCGCGGTGGGGAAGCTTCAAGGTCGAGCTGCTGGGTACTTGGACGATGGTTCCTCTCCTCTGGCCGAAGCTGTCATTTCTGGCGGAGCTGCTGTTGCGCCTGGCGTACGAGGTAGCCGTCGACCCGAACAGGGAGGCCGGACCGTCGTAGTAGCCTTTCTTTACCAGGGTCCAGATGGTTGGGATGGAGACGCTCATGACTGTGACGGCGACCTCTGTTACCATCCAGTAGCACGCCGTGACGGCGCTGTCTGTCGAATCGTTAGGAAACTTGATTTGCGAAGGGGCAGGAGGGTTGGCACTGTACAGGAAAAGTCTTTCTCGAAGTCCCCGGCTGACTTGACAGTGGCGACCAGTTGGCCTACGGATACTACTATTACCCTGTTGAATTGAGTGAGTACTTCGTCCTGCGAAGGGGAATATATCGCTTACCCGTAGGCGCATATAAAGACTCCGGTGACCAGCACCTTCTTCGTAAACTTCATCTGCAGCCCCCAAAGCATGGGCAGAGGCAGAACAAGGATCAAAAGGTCGACGACGATGCTTCCGATCACCGTGCCGAGCCAGAGATCGCCTGCAGAGACGCTGCATTTACCCTCCAGCGTCGGGTCCCAAGTTTTGGCAACAGGCTTACACTGGAATATAACCGCGAACAAGATGCCGATGAGCCATGCAGCGTTCAAGGCGTGCACCGCCCACATGGCATACTTGAAGATCGCGCTAACGTTGCCAAAGATGCGCGCGTAAAAGAAAAGAGCCGAGCTCTTAGAGACCGCCGTCCCTATGTCAAAGGTGAAATAGACCGCGAACATGACCTTGAGAAGCTTGATGACCTGGTCAAGCTGTAACGTTTCAAGGTGACGGCCAAGCCCCAGGTCGATCATCTTGAATCCCATGCCAACGGTCGCAGTGGACATTGCCTAGGCAGCGTTAGAATGAGGCGACAACAAGAGTGGTCAGGGGCCGTACCCAGCCAAATAGGCATGTCCAATCGTCCCACCAAAGCTTTGGAGTTAACCTTCCGTTTGCCCTGGCCCCGGAAGGGAGCAATCTTGACCAAAAGCGAACTGCAATAAACACAGTGGGTAGAACAGCAATGGCAATGTGGAGTTTACGCAGACTCGGACCGCGGTCCTGGGCGGCGATCTCAGGTGGAAGTGTAGGTGTCGACATGGTTATAGCAACGGACGTATATCCTAATAGATCAAGATCACCAAAATCTCTGCAGGAAACTGTATAACGTCGGAGCAGACTTGACAATTTGAGAGACACAGACCGAGTGGTCAGACCAGAACAGGGTTCATGGTGGAGCAAAAGATGTAGTTATACCTCTACTGGGCATGAACGCCGGTCTACACCCTCCAGCACAGTCTGACTACCTACGAGAATGCAGCAAAGTATTTTTGGATTCCAGCGCTTTCGAATATGCACCTACCTGCCGTCTTGAATTCGGGACATTGTTCAATTGAATCGCGACTCAAACGCCAAGTGGCCCCCAGGCCATAACTTCACCAGCGGAACTGAGAGAAGGATTTGGATAGTCGCCACCTATTTATCCGCAGAGCTGTAAGCTGCATGCACCATGCGAGGGGCGGTGAAGGGCGGCCGAATGGCGCGGAGGAGAAGGAGGCGGAGAGGACGCCACGATGTCGAAGTAAAGGTGTGATGTCGGGCTGAAGGGGCGGTCGTCGTCGTCTGGATGGATCCTGGCTGGTCGGCATTCCGCACTGCAGGTACACCAGCCAGGCAACTCATTCGCTTGGTATACTCGGTGTCCGGGTCACGCAGAGAAACGTGGCGTAGATTTATCATCCTGCAGCCGATACACTAGCCCAGCGGGTCGTGTTATATACTTTTGACGCGCATATCAGAGATCACGTCGTACATGATAAATGAACAAGTGTGAACGCAAAAGAAACTATCTTCGCCGGGTCTTTCGCTGGCAGACAATCCTGCTACTCAACGCAGCTCGAACACTGACTACTTCAGAACCCGTTCGAAGCTGACAAAGGTCCATGCATATCTGTGGTGGGGGCTGCAAAGCTGTTCCAGATCGTCTGATCGCTAAGCCCTCTTCCTCTTTTGACTCTAGCTGCACCGGCACGAGACCCGAAAACTGCGGCTGTGCCAGAGGGGGGCTTATGAATAAGCGAACGGCATGTCGCTAGCCTTGGAAATTCTTTCTGCTGTCTAGCAATCGCATTCGATCCCTCCCCCAGCATATATACCATAAAGCGCTACGCATATCCAAAGCTGATTCGCACTTTGGGACGACATATGGTCTTGAGTGACCAGCGTCGAAGTCTGCGAAATGAAAATGACCATAGGACCATTGATGAAAAGAGTCTGGGACTGGTGATGCATTGGGCCGAAAGGCTGATCGGGGCTGGCCGGGTAAACAAAAAGATCTCGGATCCCCAGGTCTTCTTGCCTTAAGATCTGCTTTCTTTTTTCAAGACTTTTTGGTGCCTATCAAGATTGCAAGCGATCCTCCACGCCACAATCGCCACGCTCAAGGGAATTCGAAGGTCTTTACACCGCCATAGGCTCGCGACCACATGGCGCAACCAGAGGCTTCATTTCGCCTTTGGTAAGCATGCACATTAGCCAGCAACTGGGTGGCTTTTGCAAAGGCTGGAAGACACGGATTTCCAGGATGCGAGGGGGGTGTCTCTCTATGAAACGCGAACCCAGGTGGGCCTATAGCTCTTACGATATATGTTGCTACGGCACGGTTTTGATAAATAGCATTTACGGGAAAGGGAGCGCGCCACTACTTAGTCACCTAGAGTGGTACGCAAATTGTAAGACGAGCCTGTGTAACTATTAGTAACCGTGAAATCTACTCGCAAACTCCTTATCGCGAGGATAGTAACCAGAAAGATCGTCCTATTAGCCCATCAATGTACGTACACAACGGCTTTCAGCGGAGATAAAGATTCTTGAGTTCGCTTCACTCCGCCGGACTCTTATCTTATGTAATAGACCCCCGCATCACCAAGTCGACCCCTGGAGACAACGCGTCTAACTCCGCCGTCTCCGCCGTTTCCACCCTTTCGAAGTGCGGAGAGTCTGTTGAGTAATCAGAGTTATGAGCTTCGGAGACTTTTCCGCCCGGGCTCGGCTCAACTTTTCACCAAGTTTAATAGAATAGGTAGAGGGAGGGCGGAGAAGCATTAAAGGCGGCTCACGTATGAGCTTGCCTTTATGTTCTAGGAGAATATAACATTGGGAAGATACGCCTGTGGGGCAGGTAGTCCGGAAAAGCCTTCTACAAAAGCCTTCCTGTTTTTCATCGAACTCAAAAAGTCCCCCCTGTTCAGAACCTCAAAGCCAGACACCTTGTTCCTCTTCTGCAATTCCCAACATCCTCTCTTAACCCATCAACATCAACCCCCTCTATAACCTCTCCTTAAACCCAAGTCCCACAACAATGTCCTCCCCAAACCCCCTACCAACCTCGATCCTCATCCTCGGCGGAACCGGCGCCCTCGGCCTCCCCGTCCTAACCTCCCTCGCCACCTCTCCCTCCCGCCCCCACATGACAAAACTCACAACAACCGTCCGCCCGGGCACCCCCACCACTACTACCACCCTTCCCCCTTCCCTCTCCCACCTCTCCTCCTCGCACTCCATCGCCCTCCTCCCCCTCGACCTCCACGCCTCCTCTCAAGACGAACTCTCCACAACCTTCCGAACCGGCGCCTACGATCTAGTGGTTAGTTGCGTCGGCATGGCCAGCCCGCCGGGCTTCCAGCTCAAAATCGCCAATGCAGTCTTGTCTGCAGGAGTGCAGAAGTTCGTGCCGTGGCAGTTCGGGCTTGACTACGACGCGCTGGGGCGCCACTCTGCGCAGGACCTGTTCGACGAGCAGCTCGCGGTGAGGGATCTTCTGAGGAGCCAGGAGGGTGCGGGCAAGGATGATGCCGCAGTCGCAGTCGCTAGGACGGAGTGGCTGATCTTCAGCGTGGGGGTTTTCATGGACTTCCTCTTCTGGGACGGGTGGGGCGTCGTGCAACCAGACACGGCCACGGACACGGATACGGAAGCGGATGGAAGCGGAAATGGGAATGGATACGTCGTGCGCGCTCTCGGCAGCTGGCAGACTCACGTGACAGCAACAACCGTCTCAGACATCGGGCGCTGCGTCGCATCCGCAGTCTACGACCCCTCGCTCCCCTGGAACCAAGTCCTCTTCGTCGCGGGCGATACCGTTACCTACGCGCGGCTCGCGGATATCGTGGAGGGGGTTACGGGGAAGACGGTGCGGAGGGAGCTGTGGGATTCGGAGGCGTTGGGGAGCGCGTTGGCGGAGGAGCCGGGGGATGGGGTGAGGAAGTATTGGGTTGTTTTTGGGAGTGGGGGACGGGGGGTGAGTTGGGGGGTGGAGGGGACGTGGAGTAAGGGGAGGGGGTTGGGGTTGGAGGGGTGCGAGGAGTGGGTTGGGAGGAACCTGGGGAATGGTGGTCGGTGAGTTTCGGGCTGGGAGATTTTGTGGAGGGCGGAGAATATGGCACTTTGGGTTTATAGGGAGACGACACAATGCATGGTGGTAGATTATCATATGCATTCAGAAATAACAATATGTACATCCTGGAAGTCATTGTACGGCCCAGTCTTTGTAGAGGTTTTATTGGCTTACTTAATTTAGGCAGTGGGGCAGGGAAACAGCTCGGAAGAACTTTTCATGCAGAATTCTTACGATCCGTTCTTTCTTCTCTCTCTCTGAAGGAGTTCCTAGCCATTGCATTGCATTGCGTCGCCTAGATTTTGTTGCAGCGAATACGCGTCCGGTAATTACAGACCCATTTCAGCGCTCAGGAAAGGAGGCCGAAAGAGAGAGAGAATGAGTCGCCTCAAGAGCCCACGCAAACGGCGCATTTTGGGGGGTTTCTGCGTTCCTAGAACGCCACGGTAGAGCAAACTCGTCTCGGATTTCAAGTATCTTGCTTCTTGCCCTCGAATTGAAGCAACTCTTTCTCCACGTTTGGCTTCTCTGTTCTCATGTCCATGCCCCCTGCTACTTCAGGCTCATTTGAAGAGTGAAATGATGAAGCCTCATTGACCAGACTCTTGCTAGTCTCTCTATATCCCCTGTAGGTAGTCCAGCCCCGGGCGATCACGGAATCGGTCCTATGATTCCGGCTTCTGCCAGAGGCGGGAACCAAGATAGCCGTCATCCGCGATCGGCAATACGAGCTAGGAGCGCGAACCAAGCGTAGCTAGAAGGGTTATTTAGTTTGTTGCGTCGGTCTAAGCGGACTATGGAGTTCCAGTCGAAGGCTGTGGTATACACGTCCTTTCGCGTGACCAGCCAGCTAAAATCCTGCTGAAATGCTGCACAACCTCATAGTCAGTATCAAGGAGTCTCTTTTTAAGGTGATTTGGAGAAGTGTGAGCGGGGACTGGGTCAGGAACTGTAGCGGGGTGGGCCGGAGAGCTTATTCTTACTGTTAAATGGTAACGGTATTGCTGTCTTGAGTGGATACGTTAGTACAGAGAAGACTAGAGACCAAAAGTTGGAGAAACGAACTTGCTGTAATAGAACAAAAGATGTATATATGTGAAGGATGTCGATAGGAATATATATATCGTGCCAATTGTCCGGATCTGGATTCACACGTAAACGGGGCAGGCGGTTGAGATCAGCCCAGCCATTCCGAAACTGCAAATCGCACACCTGGCATAAAGAAAATTCCAGTCAGTGAATATCGCATTGCAAAAGGGTAAGCTGGGGCGGACGGTGATTGTGGCCCGATTTTCCTCTTGATCCAAAGGTTCAGGCGTACTCCGCATTAATCTGCGAGCGATCGTTTGCTGCTTGTATGTCACAGCTTGAGTCTCAGGGTTTTGACACCCCGAGTTTCTCCCCGCCTGTCTGAATTAGCGAGACAGAGTGTTAGTAACTTCATAGAGTTATCAAAACATTTGCGCTCTCACATCATGTTGTCGCCGTCGTACCAATCTTGATATTGAACCAAGTCTGCAACTTGGTAAGGCATTAAGCGCTCTCTCTGCGGTATATAAGTAGATGGCGTGTGGGGAAACCATGCATCCGGTTCCAACTTCCACCTGGTATTGCCACTCAGGTCTCGGCGATCATTATCTCAGTAATATCGATAGTTTGCTTCATGCCGTCTATAACCTTGTACCGGGACCATTGCACTCATGTTAGACAACTTATCTTGGTGTGAAACGGGTTAGACAGCAAGCGTGTGTAGACCAGTGCAGATAATTATTTACCTATAGCTTGGTTTCTAACGGTTATATAAGCAGGATCGGTTGACGGTAGGAATAAGCGAGAGAAATAGCTGAGCTGAGAGGCATCGCCGGTCCGTAGCTTGTCGCTTGCTCTTTTCGCCATCAACTGGAGATCCCGAAAGGCCGTCAGAAAATGCGAATTGATCAAACATGATTCATCAAGCCAATACGTCCAAGGCACCGCGGATACCTTATTTACCAGCAAGGTGAGCGCAACCACCCATTCTTAGTAAATGCATCGCTCTTTGGTGATGAAGTGTCGCAGTGTTCAAGCCTAGCTTTAGGTTAATTGTCTGGCGGCGGCGAGCAGCGGCGCATTATATCTCATAAATAGACAAACCCTAGGGAGTGGCTGAGGTGGCTCCCGCCGTGCGCCCGTTACACAAAATTTGGATAGTGAAAGGAGACATCCTCATGGGGAGTGACACAAGCACTACACTGCACATGGAAAGCAATGCCACATCCGCCTCCGGGCTAGTGTCCACAAATCTGAGATGCTGTGTGGAGCGAGCGTTTCGCCTACGCCGCCCCTCAGCATGTTGACGCTCATCAAGCTATGTTTTTGGTCCAGTTGGCTTCTTCTTCAGCTCTCTGGTTGAGCGATTTATCAGCTCATGGAATAGGATCCACAAAAACAGTGAACGATACCGTAGGGCACAGGAGTGAATATACGCGCTACCCTTGCGTGTTGTTTCAAGGTCTAAACTATCAGTACCTCGCATCGCGTGCAAAATGGTTGGTGGTCTTGGCACAGGGCTCTTTAGGGCGCCCCACCTCACTTTTCATGGTGAAACTATGATAACTTTTTAAGCTCAACGCACACTACGTCTTCGAAATTTTTTAGTCGGTAGAGCTTCATACTAAAGGATGTGAGGAGTGGGTTAGAAGGAATCTGGGGAAATTCGGTGATTGAAACTGGGAAGTTTGAGAGGATGGCGAATAGTACTTTAGGGTGGTGGGAGAGTACAGTTTTGGGTGGCGGATTGTCGGGTGCATTGGGAGGTAGAATCTACAGGTTCTCGAAGTCATCAACGGCCTAGTCTCTAAAGAGAGATACTCTTTGATCAGACACCCACTGGTCTTTTCTGTGCTCCCTAGAGGGAGCGCGTCCAGGGCGAGAGGAGTCACTGAAATCGGTTCTGGAATTCCCACTTCTGCCAGACGTGGGAGCCAAGTAATTATTAGTCTCTATATGAATATCCTTCTGGGATCTATAATTGCCGGGTTCTAATCACGATATCGTACATAAATTTCCTTCAACGAAATCCCAGGACAATTTGATATTGACAGTTATCAAGTCATCGGGCGAACAGGTTCCATACGCCGATGCTTAAGCTACTGTGCAGCTTGTGTTCTGGAATGCAGAGTTTGGGGTTCGCAAAAAGATACCAAGAAGAGACGACCACAGGCCTGCAAGCGAAAAGGAGTGGATCCTTATCGCTCAGAGCCTTCTAAAGTTGACTATCTGCTCAGGCCGCATCCGGTTGACAACGTGGGCTCATGCAATGCGGCGGTTGGCACGTGCGACTGAGTAGCCTCGGCTCCGTCCTTGTGCGATATCTTGCCTCGATTGAGGCAGGAGTGATTCATCACGGGATTTGCGCAGATACACACAACATCTGCAAAGCTGCCTCCAATGTGACTGATGCCTTGCGGCTGGTACCACGGAGGAGCGTCGTCCGGAAGCCAAGCGGGCTTGAGCTTCCCATATGGCTGTGCTGGATCGCCATGTGTGCTGTAATCGGATCTCCCGAAGCCGTCGAAGCGGATCTTCCAGGTCATCGGGAAAGGTACCATCTCGTCCCAACTGGGCGTGAGATACGTATCTGTCTCAGGCTTGAGGACTTCCCTGGTGAAGATATTTTTATTAGGATCATCAGGCTCGAGACGTCTGACTTGCTCCGCAATCCGCTTCATTCTCATGGGTGCCATGAAATTTGAGTAACCTTCAGCGGTCCAATCTAGAAAAACCTTCTTCAATCTGCCTTGGGCATCGTGACCACGTCTCGGGTTCTTCATTTGAGCAATGAACTTCACCATGGATGTGAGGGCGAGTGTGGCGAAACGCCTAAGCTGATAAGCGCCAAACTTTCCGGCGAAGCTTGACTGCAAGGCCAGAAAGTTGACTTCGTTCGCCTGTTTCGCTTCCTCCGCTTCCTCAGTGGCCTTATTCTGTAGAATATATTAGCGACTGGGGTCAGAGGCACTTCATTGGCGGACATACAATGTTCAGAATAAGCATCTGACCTTCCTTGACCTTCCAGCACGGACCTTTCCCTTTCTGTGGCTCGAGAAGATGATCTTTAGTAGCTGTACGAAGGATTGGCAATCGAACTATTCTTCGAGCCGTCTGTTGAACTAGCTTTTCGAGACGTTCCTGAGCCCGATCCTTCTTCGGGTCTTTGAAAGCTAATTCTTGAACTGTGAGCCATCTTGGCTTTTGATCCGTAGTATTTTGTGAGTCATCAGCAGCCTCGTACAATTCTCGCATGAAGTCGTCCACTACAGCGGTGAACTAACCGTACCCGTTAGCGTGCGGGACGTACAACGTCTGCAGTAACTTACCGAAACAACAGAGTTGTACGCAAAGTCAAGACTAACAAGCAGAAGGATTGCCGCGGCCTTGCCTACATCGCTCTCATATTTCAACACCCTCTCCGCAACAGTGTAGCCGAGTTCAGTCATTGGATTGTCGCGCTTCCTACCGAACAAGGCTCGCGTGAGTCCCCACTGGTTTGCTGCAGCAATGTTCGCATGCAGAGTCAGATCGATCAAGAACGACATCGATGTCTTGAATGCTTTGCGTCGCTTGAGCAACTTTGTTTCATCCGCATTGTATGATAGGAAAATCTGACAATTGGTAATGTGCTGGTAGATCTCGTTCTCGGAGTAGGAGCCGCTAAGATTGGTCTCGGTGCGCAAGAGATGTCCAAACCCAAGGAAGTCGGCGACATATCTCGTAACTACTGGGATGGCGAAACTGTCAAAGCGTCAGCAGAAGATTTTGGATTGATGAAGACAAGTCATAGTGCTCACTCCCTGGTAGCATCGATCTGGAAGGTTGAGTTGGTCATGGAGATCGATTCTCTTCTTACGATGGACCGCATTAGGTCATCGAGGTACTTCCGGTACTTTCTTGAGGTTGGCTCGAACTCCAAAGCATGATCGCCTGCGGGATCGAATGGACGATTTTGATACTCTGGCGTGAGGATCTCTCGCAGTTTCGTTGGCAAGCTACTACGCTGGAGTAAAGCGGGATGCATGAAATTATTGCCTTTATCCTTCAGAACGAGAGCGATGCTGTCGAAGTCGGTCAAGTGGAGGGGCTTGTTAGGCTTGTTAGGCTTGTTAGGCTTGACCGGCTCAGTATCGAATACCAGCCGGGCCGGTTTCTTGCTTTGGATGACCGAATTTGATACCATCCTGAAGCCAGAAGCATACCCTTGCGCCTCTGCGTATTTCTTATTTTGCTCAGCTGTGTAGAATGGATGGAAGAAGCGGATTGAGTCATAATGGAACCAACCTGGAAAAGCTCGCTGGATCAGACGGTGAAAGACCGAGCTTTTACAGATATCATTGTCTGGAGTGACTTCTTTCATACCCCATGAGGTCAGGGAATTGGTGTTCCAGTCAACCGTATAAAAGCGGTCCGAACGTACAAGGGTAATTGCATCCGAGAAAATGGCCGTCCACAACGCAGAGCTTGCTTGACTCGGACCGGGATCCAGTCCCATATTCTCATCTGACTCGCAGAAAATACCCGGATATAGTTCGACTTTGTCAGGGTGCTCGTAGAGATCTCGCAGTGCGTTCTGAATCTCGATGTTTTTGCTTATGCTTTCGAACGTCCCGTGCCTGTACATGCCGAAAAATTCTCGGAAGTCGTTCAAAGTGCCAACCTCCCATCGCCGTGCTTGTGTGATACCCATGATCTCGACTGGCTTCAAGCACTTTGGAGTGTTGCGTGGCCCAAAGTTCGAGATTGGATCGTCCATGGCAGAGGTGAGTGCTTCGACCAGCTGATCATCATCGAAAAGGTTGGTGATCGGGTTGCGCTTGAAGTGCCTGGACGGATCTCCCGGTATTCCAAAGGTCTCTTGCCATGGCTCGGGCGCTTTCTCTTTTTTGTCATGCTTTTTGACTTTCGCCGTGGCTGCAAGGAAGTCTTGCAGAGACGCCTTGGCGGGATCTTTGATATGCAACCATTGCTTGATGAAGTCATCTGTATATGTCTCATCTTTGAGAGAAATGGCACAGTGAAATCGATATAGCAGGTTGAACTCGACAGTAACTTGATTGCCAAGGCCACGAGTTGTTTTCTTCTGGTCAAAGTCGCTGCGAGGGTCAAGGGTGAAATTGGTGTCGAACTGATGGAAGCCCATCAAAGCCCTCAAGTAGTCGTGGATCGAAATCTGGATATACATGCCGCAAGTGATGAGGCGAGCGGTGTTAAAGAGATCATCGTCCAGCTTGGTCCAAGCAGCATCGTAGCCAGCTTCGAACTCTTTGCGCTTGTCTTTGTCCACGTTCCATTCTTTGAGAAGATCCTCAAGAGCGTTCTCGCACTCTCGGAATTTGGTGGCAACTTCGGAGCTTTCGAAATCCGCAGAAGGACTATCTTCGGGTTTCGCTGCCTCGTAGTTTTCCCAAGCTTCCTTGTAAGCCTGACATTGGGCGGCAAAGGTTTGGTCGAGACGCTTCAGGCCAAGTGGAAGGTCAGGTCCTGGAGGACTGAAGTGCTTTGCCAATGAGACAAGCCTAGTAGTATCTGCATACTTCTTCGGAACCGAGAAGCGGCCATTCTCATTGATCCGGTAGAGTTGTCTTGCGGCGTAGTTGTGATAACGGTTGTACATGACAAGCATGATGCATACACCAGGTGGCTGTCTCAGCAGTCGATCTTCCGCAAAAGTGTCGGGCTTGAGGAGCCCGAGCTTATACTTGTCGTCCCGAATCTTGCGCTGCGTGTCCATCGTATATCCGTACAAAGGAGACAAGTCAAGATAGGAAGAGCTATCGGAGATGTTCTTGTCATTGTCATTGGTTCTGAAGATGTCATGGATAATGATGGTCGCGTGGTAGATCAGCATACTAGAAAGCCCAGATTTGCTCAGACGGCCTCCTTCTTTTCTTGCCATCATCTTGTCAAACAGATCGCCAGGGTCGGGCAGGGCGCCGAGAGGCGCGGTCTTTGACGGCACAGTTTTGGCATAAGGTGCACCAGCTTGACCAAGATGTGGATTGATCACGCTATTAAACTTGCCATCGGCGGTGCGATACTGGAAAGCGTCGCCGAGATACGTTAACGGAGCTGTTCCGAGTCAGGGTATGTATCCTAGGAAACACATATCCTCATATACTTACGATGCAACATTCGGTCATACTTTGATTTGACTTGGCTATCGATAATCTTTTGCCGAAGACTGCTGTAATCGGACAGGTTTCCTGCAATTTGAGCGGCACTTTGTGCCTACAACCGCATCAGCATTATCAGTGAACAGTAGTGGAGATGGCCTACGTCAAGCTCTCCATTCAGGATGAACTTCTCTGCGAGGCCTCTGAGCGCTGACCAATTTCTATGAGCGAAGATGTTTTTCAGGTCTCCGGCGAGGCCAACTTTCTGAACGATTTTGTTCTGTAGATGTATCAGTAGCGAATTCGGCGTAATGACTACCTACACTTACGCCGATTAGTGCATCACCATGAAACTTGGCATACTCTTTGTCGCCTTCCTTTCTGTTTCGAATCTGTAATGTGAGCTGCAGTAACTCGTCATCCATATTGTTTCAAATGGGCGCCTCAGAGGACGTCCGTATTCTGTTAACTAAAACTTTAGAACCAGCAGCATGTTAACCTTCAGCGCCGTGCTGGTTCGAGGAAAAGGAAAAGGGAGAAGATGGAGACGTAAATAAACACAGTAGACTTGGGAATGGAAGAGCGATCAACATTCCACATTTTTCGATTGTTGTCGCCGGTCCCTTAATAACCTTGGTTTGTAGAGCGGCATGAGGCATGCATACGTCTAGGACTGATAGTACATCGCATATAGGACGATAGTACGATTGAAGCTCATGCTTGCGAGCTCTTGCAGCGTGGCTGCGGATTGCGCGAGGCTCAAAGGTGGCGCATCGGCGAGAGGCGTAGAACCCGTAATCGAACGCGGTATGACCGGTACATTGGTAATGGACCAGGTCGATAATATCATGGCACACCATCGACAGCATTGTCAACACCATTTTGTGGTGTGGTTGATCTCTGGGCTGGCTGATGGTCAATCTTTGGGCTGGCTGATGAACTGATAGTAGGTAAGGTAGGGAGCAGAAGAAACGTGGTAGCGAATGAGAAATATGACGCGAGTCAGGCACGTGCCAGCGGCTCCGCTTCCGGCGTCTTCGTGGCTGGTCCAGCTGTCACCTCCATACCTCTCTCCTCCTCCAATACGAGTCATACCACAAGACAAATCCGGTACCATCAACTCTGCAGCCAGCCTTTACGGAATTTGCAGCCCAAAATTGCCTCGAATGGATCTCTTACAGTCTAGACACGGCGACCAAACGCCACGTTTGCGCCCAGTCCAAAGACAGTGTGATCCATTGTTCGTGATCAAATAAGGTCAAGAGGATGTCTGACCAACCTCGGCAGCTTCATTCTAAACACTTGCTTTCACCTTCGTCTCAAAATTCTCAGCCCTTGACCAACCGCTCTGCTACCAACTCCGACTCGAAATGCCCTCGAACACGACACCTCTGCTTTCGCAGCAAGCATCGACAGGAGAGTACGCGCCCGCGCCTCCGAATGCCAGCAGAAGTCCTTGTCCCGTGGTCAACGCCCTGGCCAACCATGGCTACATCGAACGCAGCGGCTGTAATATCTATATGAAAGACCTCAACGCATCCATGAGACATGTCGGCATGACTTCGTTACTAGGCTCCGTTTTCGCCAAACCCACTTACTTTCTGTACCAAGATCCGGCAAAGTCAAATACGCAGAAGCCGGTCAACTTCTTCACAAGGCTCTGGCGCCTCATCAGAAACCCTTACTCGTTCTTTGACTACTTCGGCTGCTGGAAGAAGGATCAGGTCAGCAATGGGAAGCGGTATATTAACCTGAAGGATCTCGCTAGCCACGGCGCAATCGAGCACGACATCTCCCTCACGCGCCGTGACGTGGCCCAAGAGCAGGGCAACAATGCTCCCCAGCAAGATCTGATTGAGAAACTCTTGAGCTACTCGTCGGACTACGGCGAAACACTGACCATCGAAGACCTGGGCAGATTCATTAAGAGTCGTATTCAACAACAGCTCCAAGATAACCCGGATTTGGTCTACGGGCCAGCCGAACACCAAGTTAATTGTGGCCAAGTCGCTTTGTTGATGCATTGCTTTGGTGATGGTAAAGCGATACGGTGCAGCTACGTTCGAGCTATCTTCGAAGAAGAGAGACTGCCGTGGGAGGAAGGGTGGAAGAGAAGGACTTGGTGGCCAATGGGACTCTTCGAATTCTTTAGCGCTGTCAAGAAGATGACGGCAGCAGTGGGATTGCGGTTCTAACGAGCCTTAGCCTTGCTGCTCCTCTGTTTGTCAAGATTAGGCTCGTCTTTTAAGCTAGCAATGTAGTGATAAGGAAACGCTACGAATTGCTCAAAGTTGATTTGATGGATCTGATAATTACTCAACACTCCCAGAGAAGTCAAACTTGTCTACTCCAGGAAAGGAAGCGTTTTCCGGCGTGCAATCTTTGTCTTGCATGGCCCAAGTGCAGCTATGCAAACGTTTGTCAATCCCCACGATGCTGTGGACGGAGCGAAAGGCTTCAAAAGTTGCCTGTGAGAAAGCTACTAGATAAGTCATCCACTCAATATTCCTGTGCCGCCATGTGAACATGTTCGCAAGATCAACCCAAATTATGCAAGCAAAGAGATAACAGTCGTGTGGTAACATGGAGTGGCATCGAAGTGGCGGGCTGAAGAACAAATCGAAGAATGCAAGCGAAGACGGTTCCAAATACCATTTTCGGATGGAATGGCTTTGAAGTGGCTGGCTGAGACCAAATTGAGGAATGTGCATGCATCCATATCAAGACTCATCCCGCTTGGCTTAGTCCAGACCTTCCGCCTTGCAGCCACGTTCGATCTAGCGCAAAGCAGAAACAAGACTTGAAGAATCGCATAGTTGCGTTCTTTCTGTGTGCTTGTGTTCAGAAAGCGTGTGCCGAGTGCACCTTTCCCTTTCCTTCCATTTAGGCTTTGCCACTCTCCTGACTTCCCCCTCAAAATTTGGGCATCCAATTTTGTATATCAAATCATTCGTCTTGCCGGCTGAAATCGCTCTCGAGCATGGCTTCCGCTCTAGGCCTCTTAAGCCCGCACAGCAGTCTTCTCCAAACCGTGAAGGGCATAGCGATTACTGGCAGCCTCTGGAATGCCGGTTCGATGACCACAGCCTATCGCCTTCTCCCCTCTATCTACCCATCAGTGCAAACCTCACGGAAGCTTGCTACGAAGCAATGGGCTTTCTACTACTGGGCTCTCTCGGAAACCGTGCCACCGACTGACCTGGTTACGATCCTCATCTGCGGCGGACTCGCGTACGTGGAGCGCAAGGAGAATAAGGCAGCGCTGGGGTGGAAACTTTGGGCGACGGCTGCAGGCATTATGCCTTTGGGGTGGGTCTGGGTGTGGACGCTGATGCTGAAGCCTTCCAACAAACTTCTCTCAATCTCCGAAGCGCCAGAATCTGTCGTGGATGAGAAGGAACCCGAGCTGCTTCAGACTGTAAGCCTCCTAAAGGAATTCAACTCGCTTATGGGAATTCGGATGCTGTTCCCTTGGGTTGTGGGTGGTCTTGCTCTGTGGGCCTCGTTGCTCGAGTAGTGAAGAAATCACCATTCAAGATTGGACAGGAAATGGATTTTACTCCTACCTTATGGTTTGACCATCGTCTTAATAGATCATAGCGATGACTTTATTCTTGCAGAGCAAAGACTAATCGAGTTCAACGGCGCACTCCAATGATGGCCGACGTGTGAGACATGAAGCTTCCTACGATCGTTATTGATGTCCGCAATGCTTTCTGTAAGACCTTGTTAAACTACCCCAAGGCTACTCAGCATGAATGCTGTCGTCGCGTGCAAAATGAGCTGACGGTCTTGGCGGGCCTCGCCCCACTTTTAATGGTGAAACTTCAGTAACTTTTTAATCTTAGCGCGCATCTCAACTTCGAGATCTCCCAATGAGCAGAGCTTTACACTTTATAAAATCTAGAGAATGATAGCACCGATAGGACGAGCACACTTTCCAACTTTAAAGTCTAAAAACGCGTCGAGATTGAGGAGTACGAAATGTTGAAGTTAGCTTTTAGAGATGCGAGGCAAACCTATTTTGCCCGCGAGACGACGGGTGAAAAAACCAAGCCACACCTCACGCTCGACACGCCTTAGGCTGTTCGCCGTGTAGCGCAGCCTGGTGAAGCTGACAGTCAAGGCTGCGCGTAAGGCAGGTTTGGGTCGAGCTGAGCCCGATGCAAGCTGCATGATTCACAACAATCTAACGAATCAGACTCGATGGATGCCGCTACCTCCTCATTCAATGAAAGCGGTGGCGTTGATTTGAACCTCATCCTGTTGGACCGCCTGGTTTTCTCGCACACAATTGACCCGCCATAGGCCATCTTCGCCTGTGAGGCAGATTGAGCCTCTGAAAATGGTCATTCAATCCTTGCTGGCCGTCTAGTCGCCATCTCAACTTCCAGATCATCTATACATTTGGACTACAGAGTATTTACGACGCTGGGAGACTCGGGTAAACTTGCGATCTGACGTGAAACATGGTGGCGGCTTAGCATCTACAGAGTTGAAAATCTTACAGCTTTAAGAGTTCTTCCTCTTCTCTCTTCATGCTCACTACTATCAAGATTAATCTGAGCTGGAGCCATGACCGACCTGCTCTCGGTATCCGGAAGCATCGCCGGTCTAGTCACTATCGCTGACGTTGTCTTCAGAGCCGTGTTCAGATACGCAAGAGCCGCAAAAGACGCTAAGAGCGACGTTCATGCCCTTGTTGATGAGATTGGTAGTCTAGCAAGCGTATTGCGGCACATCCAGGCCCTTGCTTCTGAGCTTGAAGTAGAAGAAGGTACCTTTGATCCCGCATTAAAAGTTCATCATCTATATAATTGCAAAAAGACCTTTGATCGGATTGAACAGAGGATTAAGAAGGCTGCTGATAGCTTTGATCGGTCTAAGTTGGAGGGGATTGTTCGGCAATTGAAATGGCCCTTTTCCGCCTCAGAGACAAAGGACCTCTTAGCTGAGCTTTCCCGTCATAAGGAAACTATTGCAATCGCCTTATCCGCCGATTCGATGCGAAAATTGCAGTTGGCTCTTTCTAAAGTGGATGGTTTGGGCAAGCAAGCTACGTCTATCGAATCGATTGTTAAAAAGATCGAGGTCAACACACAGATCGCAATCGATGACAGAAAGCAGCGAGTTTTCGACCATTTCATGAGAATCAGTCCCCAGCCCAACCTGGAAATGAGCATCAAGCTGAGACATGCCATGACAGGATTGTGGCTGACCGAATCACCGGGTTTCATGCACTGGTTGGAAACACCAGGCTCGAAGCTCTGGCTTAGTGGTATCCCCGGTGCCGGTAAGACCATCTTAGCAGGATCAGTCATCCAGGAAGCCCTTACTCGCAGTTACAATAATGCTCAGATTGGAGCGGGGTTCTTCTTCTGCGACTACAAAGATCCCGTCACGTGGGATCCAACTTATATCCTTGGAGCCGTAGCATCCCAACTTGCTCGCCAGAACAATGAGGCTTTCGATATTCTTCGGCAACATTATGACGACCTCCATCCTGCAAGGGGCCTACCAAAGACTCCTGATCCCGAAGACCTTAGGTCAAAGATTAGCCAGATGACTGGGCTTTTTGATCAGACCATGATCGTCATCGATGGGCTCGACGAATGTGGTGATAGTACAGAAAATGTCGTGGACATTTTGTTAGAGCTGATTGATTATTCGACGGGTGTTTCAATGGCTCTCTTCAGTCGCGACCATTTCAATTCGAATTCGTCTCGAGGATAGCTTCGAACATATTCCGATTGCAGCTCGTACGGAGGACATTAGGCTCTATGTTGGTGCTGAGCTAGACAAGAGGGTTCAAACACGTCGGCTGCAGCTAACGACTGTTGGGATGAAAGACGAGATCATGGAAACACTGGTGGACCGGGCAGAGGGCATGTCAGTACCCTGCAGAGCTGTAGACGAACATTTAACTGATATTGCAGGTTTCGATGGGTTGTTTGCCAATTCGGTTACCTTTCTGACTGTGCTCACGACGAGGAGCGACGAGAAGCTTTGAAGAAGCTACCTCCAGACCTGCCAGAGAGCTATCGTCGCCTACTAGAGCGAGTAAGCCGCTGCTCATCAAGGGTGCAGTTGACCGTCCAAATGTGCCTTCGCTTCATTGCCTTTGCCGAGCCAAAGTTGACTATTACTCAACTCCAACAGGCTGTGTCGACGCCAGAAACCCTCGGCGCGTGCCTAGACGCAAGTAATACTATTTCGGAACATGAGATTTCCCGTAGATGTAGTAGCCTTATCCGGAAGTCGGAAGATGAAGACGATGAAGAATACTTCGAATTCGCTCACTTCTCGGTCAAAAAGTTTCTCGAGGATGAGGCGGCTTTGTCTCCTACGCCTACTAGAGCAGAACTTGCAAATTATCTTATCACCAAGCCAACTAGTCGTATACTTCTGGCTTCGCAGTGCCTCAGGTTCCTGCAGCTGAAAAACTTTGACCAGCAGCCAACCGAGCCAGGACCGGAATTGGAGCCCCCATACGACAGAGATCGAAATTACCCGTTCTATGAATACTCGGCTAGAGGGTGGCTAAAACTCACGGGTAACGGTCTCGACAATGCAGTGGTTTTAGATCTTGCCAAGTCTTTGTTTCGTCCATCCAAAACGACGTGGTTCTCTGCATGGGCTATTGAAGTCCTCCACTCTATCACAATCAATGTTGGTGCGCTACAAAATAACCGTGAAGCCTACAGCAGAGCCTACAGCAGAGCTCTTGACATTGTTCTCGATGACAGCTTCAGGCCTCTTCACCTGGCTTCTGCACTAAACCTACCTGAGATATGCGACTTTCTGATCGAGGGAGGTGCGACTGTCAACTCTCGTTCTTGTTCTGCTAGGCCGCTTGATCTTGCTATGATCTCAGTGCTTGGTATGACCGAGGTAGAGAGCATAAACGTAAAGTTTCCTTCCTTCAATTTGTATGATTACGTACGTCGTGAAGTTCGTGAACAAGCATCAGTGCTCTTACCGTGCAGAGAACGACGAAATCAGACGATCGATCGCCTTATAGGCAAAGGTGCCCGGCTCTCAGATCATCCACTCAGTTTTGGCATCTATTCTATATTTTCTATTACCTGCATCCTGGCGACTTACTTCTCAGACTTCGCACCAGTTGTTAGGCTTCTAGGGTTAGGCATTACTCCGGGAAAAACCGAGATAGGTAAATTCGAGGAGTGCATTAATCGGCTCGAGGATCTGGCCGACGAGAAGAGCAATGTAAAGGCATCCACACTCGAACTCCTTCACCACCTCAAAACTTCTCCTGAGTCTAAAACGGAATGGAGTGTGAAAATTAGCTCAATTGTGTAGCAACGGGCTCTTAAAGAACGGATTTCATATACAGACAACCTATCTCTCATCGACTCTCGGATTTCCTTGTCGAAAGAAGCTTTGGTCTCAAAGGTACTCGCTGCTGTGCGTAATGATGAAGCCGACGTGGTGAAACAATGCTTGGCCGACCATCGGCTGGATATATCCGGGCAGTACTCAGATAATGGTGGTACTCTACTACATCTAGCTGCGCAGAAAGTATCTAAGGATACAATAGAGGTGTTGCTGGACGCAGGCTGTGATCCTAAGGTTACCGACTCACACGGGAACTTGCCACTGCACGTAGTAGCTCATTGTATCACGGACGTTGTCGCAAAATTCTCGAAACGAGGTATCTCACTACTGTCTTCAAATGCCTCAGGCTGCACAATTTGGCATCTCTGGCTAAAGGCAAATACAGTGAAGATGATTTTTTAGAGAAGGTTTACGATATCAACCCCGAGGCCACGGCCGAGGCACTTTTAATGAAGACACATGAGGGCGAGACGCCGCTCTTACTTCTTTTCAAGCAAGACCGTACAGGAGGGTCCGATAATTGTGAAAAGAAAGCCGTAAGTCTGATCCAATTAGGCTGCAATATTCCTGATTTTTGGCGGAATCACGATCCGGTGTTTGGAGCAGCAGCACATTGGGGTTATGAGAATGTTATCCGCTCCCTTCTCAATGCTGGTGCTGAGCTGGACGATGGAGGAAATGGCAGTTGTACGCCGCTGCACGAGCTAGGCGCTCAAGTATCCGTCGAATGTGTCAAGCTACTGTTGTTACAAGATGTGTATGGAGGCGCCCGCGAGTGCAGGTTCGAAGGACGCCTGCCAGTAGAGCGTTACCTCGAGACAGCTCTACGTGAGGGTGGGAAACCAAACATGGAGGTAATTGAAGCACTTGTATCTCCACCTATACTTTCCGATCAAGACAGTGACGGAAAAAATTCTTTTGCGGTCTCTTAGCCTCACACGACAACTGGAATATAGGTGGCCACAATTTGATTGGGGATGACAGCGTCTTCGCGACTTTTCTACGACTCGGTGCGATGCGAGCCTACGAGGTTCTAAGCAATGAGTCTGGAATGATCCCGCTCTTCGATGTCTATAACAGCCGGCGAACATACTTCATTTCTGTGCAGACATTACGTGAAGGAATACATCTAACTCAATTCTTGACATCTGCAAAAGATTCATACGCCGCAGTGCGATTCCTTAAAGCTGCTGTCAGCAACCAAAACCATGAGGCAGTGAAACTGCTTCTTGATCAGGGTCTGAATGTTCATCGTCGCATTGACGGTGCTTCACTGATCGAATACGCTTACCAGGCTCCAGAGGTTTCATGGCTTTCTGCATCTGATCGTGGCAACCATATTCTCTCCGACATTTTAGACCACTCAAGGAGAGAAAGGTTGAATGATTTGACCGAAGAAGGTCTGGGACTTTTACACAGACTAGCAACAGGTCCGAATGCAACGAACATCCTCTGGCTGTTGAAGGAACTTATTCAGAGAGGTGTTGACATCAACAGACAAGCAAGAAATGCGCCTCATAGTACAGTTCTGGTCCATCACCTTGAAGAAAAATCTTTTCAGAGTGCAGAACTGCTGTTGGATATGGGCGCGGATCCAACGCTTGTTTCTAGTACAACAGGCTCACGTGACGCTGCGCAGGCAGCTCTCTTCCACGGAAATTCGTCTTTTCTAAAAAAATTATTGCAGCATACTAAAGGAGGTTCGTTCACCATCACTTGGACAAAAATCTTTTCTCTCGCATGAAGTTTTTGGGGTAGACGTCAAGTCTTCAACAATATCAATGCCCTTCACTTGGCCTCACTAATAGGCGGACTAGGCGGAACAGAGTGCCTAAGTTTCTATCTTGATGAAGGTCTAATTACAAATGTCAATGCAATCTCACAAGAAGGATACACACCGCTTCATCTCGCAGCCTCTCATGACCACGTAGAGACTATGGAGCTGCTCCTGTCTAGAGGAGCCCACCTTATGGCGGAGACCAGTGATGGAAGCACCCCTCTACACATAGCTGTCCGATGCGGCTGTCTGTTATCCACCAAATTCTTGTTGGGTCGGGGTGTATCAGAGTCCTTTGACGCTTTCGGTAAGCGTCCAGCTTATACGCTTCTGAGCTACACCGGAATGACATTGTGGAGTGCCTAGACAAAGCTCCCAAGACCGGACCAAGTCGAATACCCTCGAGTCAATCCAGCAACATTTCCCAAAAGCACGTCAATCTCTTGTCGAAGGCAGTCGAGCAAGCTATTCGGGCCAACAATCTAGAAGAGTGCAAAAGACTTTTCGTCGATGGCTGTCCACTCGATGTGCCACCGCACTCATGTCATGTGTGCTCTCCACTGATCCTTGCCTTAACCACGCTAAGGGTGGAAATCGCGGATTGGCTCTTGGAGAATGGAGCGAGCCTATTCAAGACGGCGTGCGAACCTACTCCCACGGGGTCATCTAGGAGTTCCATGGAGATTGCTGCTGGTATGCCACAATTACGCTCGCTCCTACCTAAACCTTGGAACAGGTATTTCTCCCAAGGAGGGGACTTAGTGTGCGGGGACGACTATCCCCTGCATCATGCAATCTCGTCCCAGAACAATGACGCTCTTGTAGTTTTGTTACGACATACGGAGGAGAACATCAGCATCATAGCGTGAGTCACATGCCAAATTCGATGATCCTTCAGGGTGGCTGATTAACTCATTAGGCAAAATTATGGACTGTCTCCTCAACAGGCAATGTCGACAATATTAAATCGTCTGTATGAATGGAGCTTCAACTGTGATGACGGGAGACGATCCGGAGTATATTACTCGCAGAGCACCCCATTACACCTGGCTGTAGCCTGGGGAAACAAAACAATCGCCTCACTCCTTATCGAGAAAGGTGCAAATATAGACGCACTTGATAGTAACAGCTGGACACCGCTTGTTTACGCCCCGACCAGCGACTTGGCCACATATCTCATCCAATTAGGCGCAGCGACTGCTGCAATTTACAGACGCGGGCCACTCCCATCCCTAACCTCTTGGTGGTCTCATCCTTCCAGCTTCCGCCAGCTCTTTGCTCTCTACTTCGATGATGGGTCGCAAATTTCCAAGTCTAAGAAATAACTTTTATTGAACAAGTCGGCCCAAAGATCAACGGCATCTTGCATAGACCTTATTCTAACGCCGCAACATGTACTAGCTCTCAGGCAAATGGATTGTGACCTTCTGTCTGAAGATGAGGCTGGCAGGAGCTTAATGCATTGCATTATCTGCCATGACGAATCATCGGATCTTGTTCTTCAGGAAGATTTTGGACTGCATGGAACGAGTGCCTTTCCATGGCGCTTGGAATGGTGCCCATTCGGGAAGATTGCTTTCTTGAGGTCGAAATTCGCGGACTTTCAGCGCAGTTTACCCCGTGAGACTTTCCGGAGGATCTTGAACCTGGAGTCAAAACGTGGATGGAGGCCCCTATGCCGCGCGGCGTCTCTCGATCTCGTCGACGTCATGGAGAACTGTCTGTCCATGGGCGCACATATCGATTTCGAAGGGTGTCCCGTGGGATCAGCGCTCATGGCTGCAAGTGCATGTGGAAGTCTTGACGCCGTCCGATTCCTGGTCCGCCACCAGGCCGCCGTCTTCTACGTTGGAGAGAACGGGCCGACAAATGCTCTTTCCCTGACAGGATCGGAAGCGATCAGGACGTGGCTGCTTGTTGGGCGTTTCCGCGAAACGTTGGCAATCGAGGCCGCGGACGAGGGAACGCAGTCCGTTGGATCAGCTCATGGACAACATCTCTGGAGCGGTGTCGTTCAGGCGAAAGTCAGGCTTATCGGCAAGAAGGAGATGCAGCGACATGAGTCTTCTTTCGATTACGCTAGGAGGCTGGCTGGCATGAGGAAGCAGTGGCAAGGCAAGGTCGTTTCGGTCCGTGACGGGCTGGTCTATCCGCCGTACCGTGCTTCTGTTGGAACAACATAGTCTGAAATGGCGCTTATAGGTGTACTCCTTTGTTCCTTTTTGCCTCAGTGTATTTTCAATAGCTCCTAGTCATGGTGAACGGCAAACGCTTGATGAAACATTATCATTGGCTTCCTATAGGATTATCAAATCTTCTACGCAAGTGCTATCGATTCATTCCTACGGGGTGCCTCCAACCATGCGGACATGATCACCTTACCAAAAGCTACTCGTCTCCACACTTCGCCATCTGGTTCCACAAGCATTACATTCACGGCCGTCCAATGCGCCACGTGCTTCGCCTCGATCGATGGCAGTTGCCCAGCCTTTTGAGAGAGGGTTGTGTATCTCTTCGCTCCTTCGCTCGAAACGCCTATTGATCCTCGGCTATCAGATGTTGAGAACTTATCCCTCAATTTTTTGAAAAGATCTAGTCGCTCGAAGTAACACATGTAATACGGCGCGATGATGGCTCCATCGAAAATCCCACCCCAGGAGAGTGTATGAGTTTAACTTTTTGACCGTTAGCACGTCGCGCAATTTCGCGGGTTGTCCAGATTTCTCCTACGCAGCGACCGCGCATATCAAGAAGTTCATAAAGGGAGACTGAACCATCCAAATCAGCTGCTACGTACGGGATCTCCCTGGAAATGCCCCGAGTGTCAGCCATGCCGCCTATACGAAAATTGAGCATGGCGGTATCAAGGTACAGAAGACCTGAACAACGGAGCAGGTGTCGACGTATCCTCGCGTCAGAGATCGGGAGTTCCAGAGGTTCCTTTTGCATGCTTAGCCATCGAGCAGGCACCGGAACTCGCTCTTTCGAAGTGACAAGCCATAAGGATAAAGATGGTAATCGAGATGGTCGTGCTTGCTCGCCGGAAGATGTGGAGCTACCGTCAACGTGGGTGTCAGAATTTCGTAGCCTCTGCCATTCCGAAGCATCATAGTAGTCCGTAGACGAGACGATTGTCTCATCTCCTCCCCATTCGAAACTCTCACCCTGAAACATGATTCTAGGAATTCGGGTTATTTGTCTTCTCGACGACGGATCTCCCCAAGAGCACCCCTTGTCGAGAAACATCCATCCCAACCAAGTCCATGATGGCACATTGCCAATCGACCTCGCGCAACGAGCGCCTGGAGCTGGTCTCCATACCATGGATTCATCAAGGACGTCTATCGGCAAACCAAAGATAAATCGGCCATAACGATGCTGAAAGGTCGCGAGTATGCCCTTGATAGCTCGTTCCATATCAGATTGGTACGTCAGGCTCCTACTAGTGTATTCTGAGATGACGGCAGTGTAAGGACCAAGGGACGTAAAGAGGTTGAGGGTATCCGAGGGTTCCATGATCAAGCTCCAGCTATTCCTCAATCTTTTACCGATATGCAGAGCCTCAAGAAGTGGCAGAATGTTGTGTGATAACTTCCTAAGGGTGCTTAATCGACGAATCATAGGCCACTTGAAAGGCTGTTTTGGACGCGCAATGCCCTTGGCTAGCGGTCCTGTCTCAGTGGCGATGTCTTCTCGCCAAGTAGCTTCGCAGCATCTGAAATAAGCTTGACGGTCGGAAAGCACTAATAGCCTGTTCGATAGAAGCTTCTCCTGTAGAGTCCAGCCTCTCGAGCTGCATGGCGAGTCCCCGCTAGATGAGCTGATCACTGAGGCAAGTGATGGTAAAGGCGGAGCAAAATGCAAGTCTTTAACGAGCTGTACGTTTTGGTCAAGCGTTCGGAGCCGAGAAATGCCGGGAAGTCCGTAGTTCGCATTATGACCAGAAGCAGCAACGATCGTTAGTTGCGCGCGATTGTAGATGCCTCCCATTTGATTCGTCTGGGTAGCGATGTCCTCTTTATCGTCCTGGATAATGCAAAGGGCATCAACCCAGAGGTACCGATATCCTGGTTTCCGTGTAGCCACGATGGCATCTTTGATCGTTCTCTGCACGTGACGTGGTAGCTGAACACCACGATCATCTCGATCGTTCCAAATCCTCCTTGTTAACTTCACCATTGGCCTGCTTAGAGTTCTCTCACCCTATACGTAGCTCAAGGCGACGTAGGCGCTGGCTTTCTGAGCCCGGACGATCCGCTGTCTCGACACGTCGATCAATCTGAAATTTTTCGGAATACCTGAAAAGCTCGCTGCCTTCTCACGACATGAATCTCCATGGCAGCGAGAGCATTCAGAAAGCCAGCTTTTCACCAGAGCCCAGCTTATGTGTCCATATACTCTCCGCCCGAAGAACCTGCGGTTGAGCCTGGAGCTCTCACTATCTGCCAGGTATTGAATGTATCCCAAAGGTGTCTCGTCGAAACGCTCGAAGCTCAGTAATAAAAACTGGAAGGCAGGAGTCCCTGTGGATTCTGCGTCCGTTTTTTTCTTGTTTTGAGATCGCGCTTATTTGAGTATCCGAGAAACCGCCGTTCGTCGTATTCTGAATAGCTGATACACAATTTCCAGCTCTCCATATCGGCAAGGTGGATCACATCTGTAGGTTGAACATCGTGATCTTTCAAGGCGTACACAACAGTGCGACAGAAGGGGCACTTCAACCGAGACCGTATCGCGCGCATTGAACCCAGCCTTGGGAGTTGACAAATCCTCTGTCGCAGATATCTTCGAAAGTTGATCGCAAGGTAGACATCGCAAAGCGTTGTATTGGGGTCGGAATCTCGATCGCCCGACTCTCTGCGGGTTGGGATGTGAGACATGGTAACGAATAAAGTAGAGGAATGATGGAATCCACTACTTATCAACGAGTGCGTATTTCTCAAATGAGATCAGACGAGTTGACATTCAAAGGAAAAAGAGAGAAATCACGACTTGGGTACCTAAGCCGGAATTGTTTTCAGTGCGAAGAAGACCTGACACCCTTTCGCGCTCAGCCTTGCCTTGCTGCCTGGCATGATTCCAGATCACTCGGTAGATAACGCTACCCGTCAAAGCCACTAATTAAAGCTCATCAAAATTGGTCTACTGTCTTGCAAAAGAGAAATAACAAACCAGACAATGTGTAAAGATCAGCTAATGGCGAAGTTATTTTGCTTTCACAGTTTTCACTTCTCTTGAATATGGAAACTCCGTCTTTCGCTCTGGTCCGGGTGAACAAGTTAAGATTTGTCTCAAAGTGGTGTTAGGTGCTTTAAGATCTATCGAGATTGGCCTGTTGTTTGTAGGCATGGTCTTGAAACTTAGATGAGCCAGACTTAACATTGAATCTTAAGTTGCCTACAACCTTAGTTTCTGACAGCAGTCCGAAAGGCGAGAATATCAAATTAAGGCTTTCTTCGATAAAATGATTTCGTCCATTACGACAGAGGCTGGAGGGCTAAGGTGGCGGAGGCGGGGATCGCAAGAACGGCGGGCATGGCTGGAACATCGAATACAATTATCGGTTTATCATGACTCAATCGAATCATGAATCGTACTACCTGCTCCTTTGCTTCTTCGTTCCTCAAGGCCTTTCCGGGCTGCCGGGGTGCTTCTCCTGTTGCGACACCGGCGCTCTCCGTTGTAGGGGCTTTTGCGCTGTGGAAACATGGCAGAGTCTGTCTCGTCTCTGCATGTAGGGACGAAGATGTGGCTCAGCCACGAGTCGACAGTCACAATCTTAACTTACATGAATTGAGCCAAATTCCAAGGACGGAGAAACGAACGAAAAGCACAAGATGATCCTGATTTTCTAATCCTGACCTTTGCTCCCTCCAGGCCTAGGAGGGAAGGATGGGATGTATGTCATCGCTGGGTATACTCCATTTTCTGTTTGGTCGATGTGTTAATCCCTTGCAGACTTTATTAGGTTGGTAAGGTCTTTCCCGCTCGAGTGAACACCCCTTCCAGTCTTTAATTTAGAAATGGCTACGATCCTGATGCAGTCACGGTTTGTCTCGCACATATTTTTGATATTGTGGTATTAAGCTGGGAGGTTTCCATGAGTGGGATTGCAGATGGGACAAATTGGAGGTAAAGCAAACCAGCATATATTCCTACTACAGGGGTTGTCCCGGTTGCCAGCCTGCCTCGCATTGCGCTCGGAACAGCTCCATGATCTCTCGACTCGTCATATCATTTCTCTCTGGATTCCCCAGTTTGACTCTTGCCTCGTACAGCGCGTCCAGCTCTTCCCTGGAGACATACTCCACCCACTTCTTATAGCCGCTCTTCTCGTAGCGTTTCCTGATCTCCTCGACGTCTGAATTGTTTTGCGGCAGGTTCTTAGTTTCCATCACCGCTTCCTTGACCTCCTCCCAGCCCCACTCGACGTCTGGCGCGTTCAGGTCCGGCTGCCAAAAGATCCTCCCCTTACCCTTGCCCTTTACTCTCGCCTTTTCCAATGCTTTGCTCGCACACAGAATGAGCACCGCAGCGCAATACCTTGTGGTAGGTTCCTGGTCCGAGCCCGAGAAAAAGGCAAGTATGAAGGTGTATTGTATGACCCACCATAGCTGCTCACTGTGCTTTCGCAGAGCGTCCGGCGCGTTCTCTTGATCTGGAAATTCGTCCAGCCTCTTCCTTGTCACCGTGAAGGCGCGCCCGAGAAGGGTGGAGTAGAGCAGCGCGGCGTGATAGCACTGCGCCGAGCGAGATGGGTCGCCGCCCCATTGCAGTTCTGGCGTAACGCCTCGATGGATGAAGTCGCAAAGTTCGTACAGGAGGTGAGAGGCGAGGCAGGGAAATTGTTCTGGGAATTGGCGTGGGAAAGCTTGGAAGACTGACGGATTGACACTGAGGAGGTAGTCAAGGTGGCTGTCGATATTGGAAGGGTCGGCCAGGGCGCGATTGATGAGAGCTTCGCCAGGAGGAAGCTGGAGATTCAGCGAAGGGGGAGGAGAGCGAGGCATTGCTGTCAAGCGGTGAAGTCGGCGCAAATTCGAAAGGATGTCGAGATTGAAGCAATTGTGGTGAGTGCAGAGCTATATGGGGCCGACCTAACTGAACGAGTCAGTCATCATAGCCGTGTCTATCTTACCGTTTCAGAGCATAGGCTTGAATTGGTCATAGTCTAACCGATCCCTCGACTTGGGGCCGTGTTACAGACCATAGGGAACTATCTGCCGCAAGCATTTCAACGGTAGATTGAGATCACCTAAGGTCAAAGCGTGAGGGAATTTATGGGGAGAACGAACCTTGCTGATTTTCGCAGAAGCAGATGGGGGCTCTGTGTCGCAGTCTTGGTCGTATGCGCTAAGCCCCCTTTGGCTGCCGTAAACTTGACGCACACTGGCGTGACTGGCACGACTGGTTTTAAAACGACAATATTTCCCTTCAACCTGGAAGGAATGGCAAGCAATGAAACGACTCCACCTCAACTCTCATTCCGCGTTTATTCGTCATTTCATTAGGGACTGGTAAAGGATGGAGGATTGGGAAGTGTTTCATTTGTTCAGAGCGAGGAGTGGCACTTCCTTGAAGAAGATTGGAGAGATGTACCGGTCGGGCTTCGTCTTCTACGCAAAGCTAATAGCATGCCAGATGAAACTCGAGCTCAGTGACGAAGCTTTCAAAGGGCCTTAGAATCCATCCTCGTACCAGGCCTCCAATATCTACTCTGGGTAACCTTGGTGTCGGTCGAAAATACACATCAAGATCGATGGCCGGCGAGAGAGTTGTTCCCTAATTTTAACATCAGCTATGGTAGTCAGATTCTGTGAGCTGACTTTAAATTCTAACAGTCGATTTTGAAACGGTAATCGTCTTTGAATGGCACTTTTGTCGGGACTTATCAATAAGGCGCGTAAAAGATTGATTTGTACTTGAAGCGCACACGAAATTCGATAATAAGAGGTTTGGGCGACAGGAGTATCAAGAGGTAAGAAGATACAGGAACACGGCCTACATTTACTCTCGAGAAGTACCTTTGCTCTTGTGTTGAAGCTGTTCTAAGGTAAACTCCTACTACTAAGACGAGAGACAGTACCGCCTATTTGGGAAGTGCTAGCTAATTGGCTGTTATATCTATGCTGTCGTGACAATGACTTGACCCACCTTCTACAATTCCACCACCAATTTCGTCGCACTAACACCAGCCTTGGACTTCTTCAACGCGTCTTGAATGTGCTCCAACCCCTTTCCAACGACGGTTGGCGGTGGAAGGCACTGGAGCTTCCCGGCCTGTAACGCAGGCGTCACGTAGTCCTTCCAGACGGGCGTTGCGACGTCATTGACGGCGAAGATCATCCCCGCCTTCACGTTCGCGGGCACATCGGCGGGAGGAGGATGCACGCAGACGAGATGGCCTCCGCCTAGCTTGGCAAGGATGGCGAGGCCGTTGGCATACGTCTCCGGCGTAGCGATAGCGTCGAAGATGCCGACGAACTCGTGTTGTCCAGATGTGCCGATTGCTTCAACGACCTTGTCAGCGACCGAAGCGTCCTTGTGGTCGAAGACTTGGGCCGCTCCGCAGCGCTTGCTAAAGTCCAAATTGTGCACGCCCGCGACGGAGACAACATGGATCCCAGCAGCCGTGGCCAACTGAGTCGTCATGGAGCCGACGGAAGACGAGCCGCCGTATACGACGAGCGTCTTGCCTAAGGACGGGGCTGGGTACTGTAGCGAGGGGTACGGCAGGCCGAGAGCTGGTGTAGGGACCCCGGGCATCGCCACGCCGGGCACCTTGAGAGAAAGTGCGCAAATCGCCGCCTCCAGCGCAAATGGCACCACGACACCATCGGTGAAGGAGATGGTATCAGGGAGGATGGCCGCTTTGTTGGCGGGGATGACCGTGTACAGAGCAAAAGCGCCATCCTGGGTGCGGCCGCTGACCAGGTTGATGGCATGCCTACAATGGGGAGAGAAGCCAATGTCAGACTGGGGTCCTTCTGCGAAAGAGAACATGTCAATTAACTTACCCAATAACACGATTTCCTTTCTTAAAGTGCTGCACGTCCGGTCCCACTTCATACACCTCACCGGCCACGTCACAGCCAAAGATAGCGGGCCACTGCTGGACGAAGACGCCAGAGTCCTGCATATGGCCGTCGAGCGGGTTGATGGCAATGGCAGCATTCTTCACGACAAGCTCGCTGGAACCGGCTGTGGGCATTGGGGCGTCGCCCACCTGCAGTGGGGAATCCGCTTTGATGAGCCATGCGGCTTGATTCGTCGGTGCGGCCATCTTTTCTTTCCTGCTTTCTTTGTGTCTGTATGGGTGGATGAAGAAGGGCTAGCAGCCAAGACGGAGTCGTGAATCTGGCGGATAGATGGTTTCACGGATCGCTCAGCTTAGTGGGAAGAGTAAAGCTCTTTAAGCAGCGAAAGTCAGGTACCGCACAGATCGAAACCGACAACATGATTTCAAAGGGAATTTCAAAGCAGAGAGGTGATGTGTATGCATGCTGGGACCAGTCAGGGAGCTAATTGGTCGACCCTAGGAAATCTGTGATCGAATCGAAACCGATCTACCAGAGCGCAAGTAGAGGTAAGCAACCCAGAACTTCACATGGCGTTCCCATGCGGAACCACATATGCTGTTCCTGCCTTAAACCCGTTGTGGCTACAAAGCACGCAAGCGGTTTAGCTTCAAAAGTGGGTACTGTCGCCGCGTTCGTCCGATGTCAGGCTGGTTATTCGCTCAAACACTCATGTGCTGTACCCGTTATTCAGTCCTTTTCCAACTCTAATGACACTTTAAACGTCATCATCATCACCACTCTCAAGTACCATGCCGCCCAAAAGACTCGGCTCACGTGATATGATAGAATACGACGCGAGGTACGGGGTACTGATCTGTCGAGAATGCCAGTACGCAATTCAGAAAAGCGCGCTGCGGAGCCACTTGCTTCGACACAAGATCTATCGTGACGAAAGAAAACGTTTGTTGTCCTCTATCACTCAATTTAATCTTTTCGAGCCACATCAAGTGCCCCTGCCCGACCCGGCGTCGCCACCTATTGATGCTCTACCCATCATCTCCGGCTACCACTGTACGGCGGGTGGGTGTGGATTTCTCTGTGCTAGTTCCAAGCGCATGAGACGACATTGGAGCGAGACTCACGGCATCAGCGAGCGTTTCAATTCTTCCTCTCTCGGCCGTCCGGTGAAGCTTCAGACATTCTTTCGCGGTACGAAACTTAGGTATTTCGAAGTTTCCGCTTCGTCTGTGGCAGGTACGGACACAGTGCTGTCAGCAGCACCACCACTACCATCATCACCACAGTGCGCGTCGACGCCTCTTATGATCCTTCCCCAGTCTTCTGCAGTCAATCTTGACTTAGAAGCACTGACATATTTTCACCATTTCACCACCACTACGAGTCTCGCGCTTCCTAGTGCCGAATTACAATCATTTGCAACGCATTACTGGCAGACGGATGTTATTCCCCAAGCCCTGAGGCGGCGATGGTTAATGTACGGTCTGTTGGCCATCTCTGCGTGTCATTTGGCTGTACTTGCAGACGACACAACGAACCAGCGGATCCACCGCGAGCGATCAGCCCAGTTCTTTTCGAAATTCTCCGCCGGAGGGGAAGAGATAATAAAGAATGATTTGGGTGTGACGGCCACCGTGGCGGAAGAGGATGTGAAGAATGCAGGCGAGCACATAAGATGCATACTACGCTGTGCCCATCGGGCTCTAGCTAAATCCACGCTTGATCAGGGGATCGAAATGGAGCGGGCGGCTGCGTCTCAACTGCAGTCCATCATGACGACCATTCGGGGCTTCGTCGTCCCGAATTTTGCTCTTCGTCCCTGCGTCAAGAGTGACGAGGAGGATTGTCAAGGGGAAACCTTCACTCAGGCAAGGAGAATCCTGGAATTGAGGAGCTCGTCAGATGCTGGAAGCTTCGGCGAATTTTCTGCTAACGACAACATGCCTTCCGCGGTACTCAACCGGCTTCGTGAGCTTCCATCTCGCATGGCAGAGACGTTCGGAAAACCGGAGAGTACCGAGCACGTCTTGGCCACACTATCGGCCATTGCCGCTTTGATCGCATGCTGTGACGCCAGCTTTGCGTCCGATGAGGCAGGAGTGGCGTGGCAGAGTATGGTGACATGGTGGACCAAGGTACCGGATCGCTTTACTCACATGGTCTCATGCCATGACCCGGCCGCCCTCGTGGTTCTAGCCCATTGGGCCGCGTCGTTGGTCAAGCGAGCCGAGAATTGCGGCTGCTGGTTCTTGAGCGGCTCGGCGAACATGATCCTGCTGCAAGGTACAGAACGACTTCCTGCTAACGACCGCGGGATCCGGAGCCTAGTTGGAAGCCTAATGGCATGAATCATGAGTGCCATGGTGTAGCAAATTCCACACTTTTCTCATTTCAGATTGACCCGACGGCGGGTTTTGATCGTTCGCTCTGGCAGAATGAGCTTTTCGCATGCCCGGGATTGAGAAGCTTCATTGGGCCTCAATTTGCTGCAGGAGAAAAACCGACCCCTGAGCGGATATCTGATGCTTGACTGTTATCCGGATACCGTCAGCAGAGTCGCAACTAGCGGAAAATGATGAAGCATAGGTGAAGGCCGCCTCGATGACCGGTCAATGCAACAAAGCCCGCGTCTGCAATTCCAAGCTAACATTTCTCAACCTCCAGTGAATCGAGTGGGACAGGCGGCTTCATTATCTACGACCCGGAAGGTCTCGCAAACGGGACAGACAAGCTGGTTGCTCAAGCCATCACTGGCTTTAAATTGTACTCCGGTCCAGCTAAGTACAAATATTCAGAGCTTCAAGCCGTTTATCGAACTAGCTCACTCCTGCCCTTCTCTTCGGGCGACACTTCAACTATGGCCAAGGTCACAAGAGCTGCAATTATGATCTTTGTTCATATAGTCCAAGGATCCTTGGCATAATGCTCACTCACCGTAACTGGCGCTCTGACGGGCACCTCAAGGGCTCGGTCGGGTGGCCAATCTTGACAAGATACTGAACGAAGTCTTTAAATGTATACCGACCTTCCCGGTTGCGGACGTAATAGGACAAAGAGCAGCAGCTGCCGATGAATCTACGGTCGCAAGGCGATGATGTGGCCAGATAAGGAAGAGGAAAAGAACAAATTTGACCTACTTTCTCGAATATTTCCGTAGGAGATCATGCCGATGTGCCCAAGCCACCAAGATCCAGGTGATCATTAGGAAGGTGCTCCGACTGGACCTTAATTTTTCAATATTGTGGTGAAAGAGCTAGGAGCCTGGTGAGACTTGAGCATTGAGCTGGACCTCGCCAAATGGAACATAAACGCTAATTGAGGAGAATAAGGCCATTGCACGCTTTGGCGTCAGAGGGTGGAAAGTGAGCTTGTGTATGGATGGATTCATTAATCCTTTCAGGTATTGGCCATGTCACAATCGTCCTCGTGCTTTGCCCTTACCTCTTGGAGTTATTGCTGCCATGGCAATGGTGAAGATGAAGGTAGAGAAGATCCATATCTCATGCCTTGGGCAGCTGACGTACGACACTTCCGGTCTTCCCCGGCAGCTGCCACTCCATCAGGATTGTTGCTCGTCACCTATCAACAGCTCTCTCGCAAGTTACAGTGGAGGTTGCCTTCAAGTACCGCCCCTGAGTCTTGCAGATATGCTGTAAGTGGCTAGGTACTTATGTCAATCAACGCCTGCTGGAGTCGAAGGTGGCTCAAAGTGGACTAGTGGCTTCTTGGTGGCTGGCTGAGCCACCTACTGGGAGGCTACTTAATTCGGCACGACACTCCTAATAGAGCACAACTCCGCTGGAATGGGGCTTGAGCGCAAATCCCAAAACCATCCAGAGCGCGCGTCCCGAGTCAGTGATCACCACATTTTAACTTCCCGTTAGGGCCGTCCCGTTCCTTTGCCACCAGCTCGCAAGGCGAAGCGTGCACAACGCTCACCGCTGCCCACTAAACCGGCTCTAAAATGGTGTTCATTTCGTCGTGGGGCCTGTTACAGTTTTGACGGTCTGACGAACCCACAAAGAGATTACGGGAAGTAAGGTAAGGCCTATGGCGTGTCTGGCGACAGCATTGAAGACTGTTTGTCTCGGGTTGTGTGCCCTAGAACGACGCCGATAAAGTCGGGTATGGAAGCCTCTAATATTATCGCTGTCAGGAAGGGATTCGTCACTATATAGAAAAGTTAAATCAAGTCGGTAATGTTCAAAGAATGGTATCCGAAGAACCAGCGATATCCTATGTTGTTCGTCGTGGCTGAGGATGTTTCGCTCCTTCTAGCTTCCCCTGTGAAACTTAAGTTACTACAAAGATGGGCCACTTGATCGAAGTGTGAAATCTCAAGAAAACGCATTTCGCTGGTAGACAGCGAATAATTCGACGTAGGATGTCTGTAAGCTGTGGAGATGTTCGAATATGAGGCTGAGCCGCCGGCACGCCAGGCTCATTTTCGGCTAGTCACCTTGCGGGCGGCAACCCAACCACAATTCTTCTTCCACCTGAATTGTTTGATATAGGCGCTTTTTCTTTAGTGGAGGAGACCTTCAAAGCTGAAAGACGGTGATTCAGGACCCAGAAGACTACATGGGAAATCTCATTGCGTGAAGATGGCGCATCCCTTGGATCGATTTTGCTAGACACAGCTCGCCATGTGCCAAAATTCCATGTCTCTCGTCGATACACTATCTACAGAAAACGCCCAGTCCCAACCAACCTGTTCTGGTTCTACAAAGCGCCAGCTTGTCGAAATATCCCGCTATTCAACCATCCTCATACCAAAACGGATGTCTTTCAGCTGCTCAGGGTCCGTCAAACTTGCGGTGTAATCAAGGTAGATATGGTACACTCTGTAAACGGGTAGCCCGAGCGAGCGAGCTTCCCAACCCAGCGTACGAAATCACATCAGGAGCTAGAACATAGGACTAACTCCGACAGCCTGTTATGACTTCCCAATGAATTGATGAAACTAACCAACGCATCCAGTAACGCCTAGGTGATCAGGAAGACAACTCTACGGGTTATAGGTCATCGCTGCGAAGAGTCTTATTTCGTCAAAGCTTGTTAGGCGGTATTCTCATCGCAAAATCCCTCTGATTTGGTCTGAATAAGCGAAAGCTACAAGGCCCTGACCAGTCTCTCATTCTCGCTCTAGTTGGTTGTCTGGCCCGCCTTTTTTCATGCAATTTTGCTTCTTTCCCTCCTGCCACCCATCCGGTTCTCCGTCATCGACGTATCCCTCGCCTACAAGGAACCTGTCAACTAGCTAGTTCTTGCACTAAGACTCATGGCTTGGTACTTGGGCAAAGGTTTGTTTCCTTGTGCCGTGATTTTGATCAACATTCCCCTGAACAGGAAAGATGGCTTGCATGGAAACTGGAATGTTCAAATCCTTTGTGAATACGCTCTTAGCATATGAGCCCCAATTAAGCAGACTTGCCTGACCACTCATGTTGTAGTCATTGAATGCCGACTATTCAAGACTGTCTGCTTCGGGTCACGGCATTTCCTCGCTGCTCTTATCTGGACTAGGGATAGGCCGATTGATCCTTCTCAATCCGGCATGCTCTTGACTTCTGTGGCTGACTGAGGTATGCTGTATGTTTTTCGAATTTGCCAAGGATATCCTCCACGTCACCTTCCAGGGATCCTGATCAGTTCCTGTATAGCCGCTGATTCGCTCTACCATTAGGAGCTCAATCTCATCATGCTTCGGAATTCGAAATTAAGACTTTGATGATCATATGAGCTTACGCAATCAGACTCTCCATGAAGCCGAGGTGGCTTGTGGTTATGTGGTTGCGACGCCTTTGATGCCTGGAAATGGCAATGGAGCGTCTCATCGCATTCTAGCGTCGTCTGAATTGGGAAGTGGTTGTCAAATTTTCGATTAAACTCTTATCAATTTGAATTTCCGACGATGGATCTATTTGCGCGCCCCTTTTGAAGAAAATTCTGCCGGAACGATGTCTTGAGCTATAAGTATGAGCCAGGTCTCACTAAATCAACACCTTGTAGACCAGACTTGATCAACCTTCAATTCTTTCTCCGATTACGTTCCTTTTGCCAACGTCAGCATTATCGTTTCTTACATATCTTCCAAGATGGCAATCATCAACACCATCGTTGCCAAATCCCAGGACGTCAAAGACGCGGCTCTCAACATCAACGCAAAAGCCTTTGAAGTGCGTCGCACTCTGGCTGCTGTTTGGGACCTCAAACCCACAGACCCTAAACCGCCCCCACCTGCGGAGGCCTTCTCTCTGGACATGAAGAATCCAGGGCAGGAGAGCGTTGTGGGCGGTGACGAGCGTGTACGTGTACCGGATCACGACTTTGCTCCTGGTGGGAAATATCGCTGTACGCAAATCCCATCTTTTAGTGATCATTGCTGTATGCTGACGCGTTTGTGTAGCAATCGTTAAAATCTTCACCCATTACGAGTTCCAGAAGCCCGATTCATGGGCTCATGGTACTGGCTGGCTTATCAGGCCTGATGTCTTTGTGACGGCCGGCCATTGCTGTTATGACTGGAGCCACAAAATGGGGCGGGCTACTGAGGTGAAGGCGTACATCGGCTACAAAGGCAAGCAGTCTGAAAAGGATCCAGATGTGCAGTTTAGACACGTCAAGAGAATTGTGACTACCGAAGGCTGGGTCAAAACGAAAGGTCAAAAGAGTTTCGACGTCAGCTTCATGCAAGTGGATAAACCATTCACAGGAATCACTCCTATCCAGTTCGCGGAGACCCCTGCTCAAGGAAAGATGGAGATTGGGGTTGTTGGTTATCCCGCTGATCTCTATGACAAACAAACAGGCGAGCATGGAGCTTACATGTACGAAATGTTCTTGCCTGTAGGTTGCTATCCTCCATTACAAGATTATGCTAATGTTGTTAGACTGAATTCGACCTTGCTAAGCAAGCTGATACTATGCTTGAATACCAGATTGATACATTCGGTGGTAAGTATAACATTACCAGCTTTCCAAATGTTCTACACTTTGTCTAAAGCGATTTCTATAGGCAATTCTGGATCCCCGGTATTTCGAAAGTCCGACTTAATCTCTATTGGTGCTCACGTTTACGGCGGAGAACTCAATTCCGCTTCTGTCATTGGGCGATACGGCAATCCATATCAAGACTACTTGGCAGCCTTTGCCCTTCAAGTCCCCAATACCGGCTTGAACCTCGTCCCTGTCACCGGAAATAGTACTATATCAGCTCCAGTACCGTCGGCTTATGGTGACCGTCTCCCAAACAACGAAATTGTGACTACCGGTCCCTTGTTGTGCCAAATTTGCAAGACACGCCCGGTTGAACCGCAACGCACCGTGCCTTCCTCTCAGCAGGCTCCAGTGCCTCGAAGAGCTGTTACGCCTCTGCCGTTCAAATCTGCACCGCAAACGGTGCCACTGTCAACAACGAAACGACAGGAAAGTGCGCAGCGAGTAACACCCTGCAAATCATGTGGCACGTCTGCCTATGGCAAAGCGAATATTATCAAAATCCAACCGCCCGGAGTCGACGAGGAAGGTTTCATTGATGTCCTCAAAACAGCCGCATCAGTCGGTGCCCCAATGCTTGGAAAAGCTTTGAACTTTGCACTGCCTATGGCACTTGGACCCATCGGCGCTCCGATTGGTGCCCTTGCCGGCTTCGCTCTGAATGCTGCCGGTAAGCTGGCAGCCAATCCCAGTAGAGCTGAGAGCGCATTGGATACGCCTAACCTCCACGAGGGGTCCATGGAACGAGCCATTCTAGCTGAAGCCGCATTGATGGCTATCCAGTCAACAGAGATGAGTCAACATGTTGAAGAGAGCATCTTCACAGACATGAGGGACTCGGTGATGAAAGCTTTGCCCACAATTCGCAAGGCTGCCCCTCATGTCATGGGAGCGATGATGGAACCGGCTCTCCGCATGGCGCTTGATTCCTTACAGCAATACAACACGAAGGTTGCATCCGGCGCCGAAAGCTTCACGGGATCCTCGGCAGACCAGATCCGCCCAACATTCCTTTACAGCCCGGCTATCGATGATCCTGCCGATCATCGTGCCGAAGCTTTCCTTGCGAATGTACACGCCGCCATGAGCCAAAATCTGCAAGAGTCCGCCATTGATGGTGACACTGAAGAGGCATGGACTGACATATTGAAAGCCGGGGTTCGCCTCGCTGGCCAAGGCGTGCTTGCTGCTGCGAAACATGGCCTTCCTGTCCTCGTCCAAGCTCTCGGCTCACGGGCTGAATCATCCTTAGAGGACCCTGCCATCCCAGGTGGTACCAATCACGGACTCACAGCCGACGCATTGGCCCAACGAGCCGTCGTCGCGGAGGCCGCGCTACAGGCCGTGATGAAACTCCCGCCCGAGCAACTGCAAGAAGAGGGATTCTTCGACTTCATCGGCGCCGCCGTGAAGACGATTGCCCCGATTGCCATGAAAGTAGCGCCCGCGGTCGCCAGCGCCATCCATCCCGTTGCTGGCGGCATTGTCTCCAGTCTGTTGAAGCAGGAGTCTTTCACTGGTAACGGCGGTTATTCCACTGGGCGAGAGACCGACCTCACTGTCCCAATCCCACGTGAAGAAGAGCCGCTGAAGGGGAGACTCACCAAGCAGCGCAGCCTGGCCGCTATTCGGGACCACCGCAATGGCGCCGGCGCTGGGAACAGCGCTGAGCGCCAGAGACGCTATGAGCAGGGTGTTGGACTCAATAATCAGGTCGGAGTTGCTTACTGACAGACCCCTTTTGGCTCTAATCAACAACAGACTCCAAGTCCTACCCGATGCTTGGAGGCATGTATCGTGAAGGATATCAGATTGAGCTTACGGTCTTTTTCTTTTGAATTTTCAACCTGCCCTAATTCTCCCCCACCCCCGTATTCTCCTTGATACTTGTATATTACCTACCATTTGTCTGCGTTGTTTACAGGATCCAACTATTGTCACTCGTTTAGCTAGCCCCACAACATTTCCTTTGTGTTGTTGCACACTCGTTACTCTTGTCGATGCCGCCTTTTGACTTGTATAGATTGATTGATCGCTGGAAAAAGCTTAGAAAGAAGGATATGTAGGGGGAAAAAATATTTAGCTTCTAGTGTAATCACATTATTATTTTTGCGGCAAAAACCAAGTTTCCGTTCAAAAAGAATTCTTTTCGTTTTGGACGTGAATTATCACAAACTCATCAACCTTGATCCCTATTCGGGAGCGCCGCGGGCTCTTTTTAAGTTTGCGCCCGCGATTTCCACTCGCGATTGTTCGGTAGGGATTTAGTGGGATCTAAACTTATTTTCAATCTCGTCGTCCTAGTCTTAGAGTTTCTTGCAGCCTTTACCATCGTAGGAAGGGAAGTCACCGAGCTTAATGTGTTTCGCTAGCGAAACTTCAGAACCTTACAACTGTACCGATTAACCTTCAAATACTCCAGCAGACCGGCTGCCTCTCGAGTTCAACCCACCGACCCATCTCTCAGCTCCAAAACCTCCTCCAAAACCCCCGCTTTTCTCCATCGATCCCCCACTTGTCATCGAGCATCTCTATTTCCGGCTCAGGCATGTCCAAATCTCCTTCCAACCCTAGCTCTTGATCATCCCATCCTCTCAGTTCAAGATCCGTATAATTCCCGGTGACCAGCTCGCTATATGTCTCCCCGTCCTTGTCCCGCTTGATTTTGTCGGTAATTCCATGGAGATCATAGACCAGTTTACCGACTCTCGCCTCCGCGTCGTTCTTGGAGAGGCGGAACTTTCGATCAGCAAGCTTTGCTAGGAGCGTGAAGAATGCGTACGAGTCGGCGTTGCTAACGGCTGTATCCCTTGAGAGTGTTTGCAAACGCTCCCATCCTTGTCCGTAATCAAGAGCTGTAGAGAATTTTAGCTTAAGAGCAGATATGCGGTCAAGCACGTACTGTCCATAGTTGGAAGATGGGTAAACTGTAGGAATCATTAGTGTACACCCTGTATAAAAAACGCCGCATCCCGGGAGGGGTGGTACCTCGTGAGCCAACACGAATGATGTGAAAATAGGGAAGTTTTCGAGTGGTTGGCGAGTCGGATTACGACTCATGGCGGCAGAGAGGTCCTTCTTCAATGGTATTTGTTCGAATGATTGCTGTGCCATGTTTAATTGCAGATTACAGATCTGAAGCAGTTAGCCAGGTTTAGGATGGTTCGAGTGTAGGGCGAAGACAACGAACTGTTATTGTCGCTCGGATGTTAGCCTGGCCCGGGGCATCAATCATCTCGAAATAGGTTTCGGCCTGTGTCGGGAGTTGGCCTGGCTCTTGCTGAGGGCACCCAAGTGATCTCGCAGGCATCTTCATGCCGTTGAGGTTGTCGACATATTCCGCAAAGCTACAACTATTTAGCACGTATAGGCTTGTGCTAGCAAGGATCACACTAACGGAGGAGACCCACTTCTTGCTGAGGAGTTATAAAGTTAGCACTCGCCACATGTAGAGGTTTATACCAAAGATCTCTTACCATAGTCTGGCCGACTCGCCATAGGAACGTAACCAGGTGGTCGGAACATTTCCGGCCTATCGTTTGTATAATGTCAGTAACCATGGTCCGACTCAGTATAGCGGGGAATGACATAGTCGGGGTGTGAACGTACGGATCTGGAGCCAACTTCCATCGTGCGTTGTCATTCGGGTTCCTACTCCTGAGATCTTCGTCGCAGTAGATTCGAACGTTTGCCTGCAGTCTATCACCCAGCATGGGGTACAAGCCCGAAACTCCTACCCCCTCGATGTTGTCAATTGGAGGGTTGCCCACTATCACTAAAGACGACTGGTCAGATATTGCATGCAGGAGACGGTAGCTATTTATGCTCACTTACACTCTACGCTAGTTAACGTTCCTTGGTCTGTTTTTGGAGCCCGAAATATCCTTTCAAAATTAGCGGCAGTCTGAGTGTCAGTATTGCTGTTGAGGCGGAACCGACCGCGCTGTGCCCAGTTGATTGCGTCGCGGATCGCTGCCAGTGTATTTTCTTTTCTGCCTTCTGGGGTCTCGCAGGAGGCATCAATCCAATAAGACAGCGCCTGCCCAGAAACCAACCTCTGGAGAAGACAAAGTATTGCAAGAAGGATAGAAAAATGCATTTCAACGAGTTAGACTGTGAAATGAAGACGAAATTTGGAAATATCATAGGACACTGAGTAGTAATAAAGCGGAAGGGGAAAGGCCTTGAGAGATTAAATTGAAGGCAGCGGCACGTGTGTCTCCAATCTCGAGGACTATCAGGTATATTTGTTATCTCATCTGATTGCGGAAATCTGTGTTGGCGTTTCCTATTCGGTTGGCTCTAGATTTCAACGGATAGATTGTGGGCTTGCGGCACCGCTAACTCTCAGCTCAGGTTATGGAAGCAACTGCTGTATACTTTTAACAAGGCAGGCAATGAAGGCAAAAGACGGTATTATTGCAGAATCCCAATATATGGAGCTTACAATACACTGATGCCTGCCAGAATTCACTGCGAAACACCAGCTTAAACTGACGACAGGTGCAGAAATTGCCTTGGTGAAAACAACAGGATGCGGGCAAAGACATTCAAAATCCCAAAAGACTTGTTACAACGAGGTAGAGGTTTCGAATCAGCCATCGCCATGCTGGATGGGAAATGACAAATAGTCTCCGCAACAACATCGTGAAATCTCTTCCTGGCACGCCTGGTTTTTTTGGGCCCCACCGTTTGACGCCCAGACCTCACTAAGCAATCCTTTTCAGCATGTTACTATCTCGGTCAGCAAAATCTTGACCGTATACGATGATTTAAACCCCCCCTGTTCCAACGATGATAAAACCGCCATCGCAGACCAGCATTTATGTCCAACATTACGTTGAAAAGATCTGACGGCCAGCCGGAAGTCCCAACACGAGTTTAGATGGCTTTGGACCTTCGTTGAATGAAGCTACCACAGGAAACCCCTTGAATACACGTACTTCTCAGTCCGTCACGTTGAATTGATATAATTATTCTGTCGCTAGGATTTTTCTTCTCCATTTCATATTGTCACCATTCCATGTTCTAAACAGCCCGCATCTGCCCGCCTTCTCCTCGCTTGATTCCATATCTATTTCCCGCAATGGCGATGTCTTGTCTTTTCCTAGGCGCCGCTCTTAGTCTCTTCTCTGCAAAATCCATCTATGGTCAAGTGGCTCCAAGTACAACAGCGGCTCCCATTACTCTGAGAGAGCGCTCGGGAGAAACTGCCACGGTCACTATCGGACCGTTGTCGGATTATATTATCTCAACGGTAATCACATGCAACGCCTTCCAAGACCCTTGTTAACACGTCGCAGTCAACTGACAGCCCCTCTGTCACTGGAAGTGACTTCTCAGTTTTACCCGCTGGGTACTCGGCCGCAGATGGGCTCGAGCTGGTCTTCGGCCCAGATCTGCGCAATGAGGTCACCGACACATTTGACCAGAAATGTGCAGACAATCCATCGAGCTCCGATTGCTCTGATGCCATAGAGAAGCTTCTGAGCCCTGAAAAAGTCAGACTCCAACAAAGGCAGGTTGCCGCATTGGCTGTCCTCGGTTCTGCCCTCTATGCTGTCATTAGAGGCATTGTGGTTGCTGTGTTAGCCACCGCTGCAGTAAATGGTGTTAAAAAGATTCTTGACGAGGGAAATTTGAGTCTTCCAGCGAGCAACACAGAGCAAATTCAGACCTCGACAGATGCAACAGCTGCGGCCTTCGTCACTGCGACTAATGACCCGAACCCCATCACAGTCCATATAGATCCTGTACATGAGCCGTAGGTTCAATATCCCTCAAAATTCCTTAGACTGACAAATTGGCAGCGGTGGATATATTTCTGGTGATGGGGATGGATCCTTTACAATTCAGCTTCCTTTCGATTTAGCAAAGGATGTCGGCGATATTCTCAAAGAGAATTTACCTGAACCTGAATGCGGACCTGAGGGCGACCAGTCTCAAAGGGATGGTTCTCAGAGCGTTTCATCGAAACGGGACGTAAGTTACTTCAGAAAACGGGTCGATATTACTGAAGCGATTATCACTTGTCTCGTCTTCGGCACAGTTATGCTGGTGAACAACGTAATCCGAGGGCCAGTCGCCAACATGGCACGGATCGAAGAGCATGGTCGGGTGCTTCGCCGTCCAGAAGTGGCTGGCGCTTTAGTAGCTTTGGCTGACGTGGAAAATGAGCTTGTTCCGCTCCAGGGACAGGTTGACATACCCCTTCAGCAGTGGAACTTGATCGTTACGTCGGCCTTCTGGCAAACCTACAGCTATGTTGTCCGAAGGCAGCAGACTTCAACTGTGACTCGGATTCCGAAACAGGAGCAAGATCTATCAGAGCAGGGGCTTTGTCCTCCCGTGGATGCGGTAATATGTGAAGACACGAACTGCAATGGCCAGGACGGCAGCTGTGCTAACTCAGGAGTACTTGCGAGCTGCGCATGCCACAGCGAGGATGTGACTTGCCCATCAGATAAATATACACCAGCATGCATCAATTGTGGCGGTGATGCAGGTGGAAATCTTTGTAACGGAGTAAGTGTATCATGCTCACATCCTAGCGCTTGACTGTGCTAACGATCCTTTGCGTAACAGTATGCGGATGGCGGATGGCGAGGGTGCAAATGCTGGGTAGATCACGATCCTGAACCCGCTGCTTTTTTCAACAACCTGGGGGAGATTGACGATGCCCAGAAAGCATTTCAAAATCTACCAGACGTTCCAGACGAAGCTAACCCACATTGTGAACTTCGACGTCAACTTCAAGACCGAGACACCAATGGGTTAAACGTAGACAGAACAGTTTTCATGAGGTAAGGACGGTCATTCCTATCAATGGACCTCTTACGGCTTTGGACTAACAAACCTCCAATAGCATCATGAGGAAAGTCATATGTAAGAATCGTCAGGGGGGTCCTGAGCAGATGCAGTCTTCTTTCGGGCAAGAGTTTCGTGTCACGGACACAGGTGGTAAATGGGGCGATTACCACGGTTGGCTTTTCGCCGCCGGTTGGGTCTGGAAACAGGAATTGGGTGAATGCATATATAACTGTGTTGATACCTTCAAGCAGTTTGTAGTGCGGTCAGATACGTGTAAGTCCTCCAAGCCCCACACTCTCTCCTATGAAACGGCTTGATACGGATCCCGACGCTATCGGCACCTCTCATCGGCCTTATTGTATGGACGGAGACCGGGTGCGGAAGAAGCAGACCTTAGAGCCTCCCAGATGAATATGAAGCTAATGAGTCCCTCTCATGTTCGCTAGGCTCCCCAGACGAAAACACCATGGCCCAGGAAGGCGAGATGGGTCTCGGCTGCGGAACCGCGAGCTTCACCATCGCCGCGCCTGACCCTACCACAACCACCACCTCGACCTCGACCTCGACCTCACCTCCCCCGATAAAGCCCACCGGATGTCCCGTAAGTCTTACCCTCCACCCCTCCTCGTCCCGCTTCCCTTCAATGGGACTACTGAAGACTAACTCCCCACTCCCCACCAACAGGCACCGTACCCAGACTGGCGAAACTGCGACATTGACTGCTGGAACAGCTGGTATCAAAACAACAACTGCAACAAGTTCTGCCCAGACACGTACTCGTTTTGCGGCGATTCGATCCTCTGCCAATGCCCGCAAAAGGAGTGCGTGAACGAGAATCGGTACGCGTGCGCGAAGCCTGGATGGCAGAATGATTAAAAAAGTTTTTGTTTCGCCCCAATCTGGCTGGCTGCCGCACCTGCGACCGAGTAGTGGACCTTTGTGTCTTTGAAACATGTGTATAACTTTGTTGCGAACTGTATACGCCTATGGATCTGCACCGCTTTCGCCAGGCACTGTATAGGAACGGACAGAAGGAATTTTTTACAATGTTATCGGCGCTGATATAGAATACGTTCTCATTCTTTACAGATGTCGGTCGACAGAAATCTGAAAGCATGTTTTGTTCAAGTGCCTTACCGCTACTTCTTCGCCATGATAGCGCAGTGTTCTCCATGATGCTTCCCAGCACCCCTGTATCATTTGTTTCGCTCGCTTGGACCGTTTTCCGAAGCAGGTCTTACTCATACCTCTTCCATGCTCGTATTTCTTTTTCTCAATCTTTACACACCTCGGCCATTGCTACAAGATGCATCCAACTTTACTTGCGGTAGCTAGGACAACATTTTAGGCTGGTAACTAATTATAAGTTATTACGAATACGGCATACTCGCTCCTTAGCCTGTTCGACGTGAAGCTCGTGAACGTAGCACTGATGTGCAGAGACGGAATTATCGAGCAGATTCACGATCACACTATCTTTCTACAGCAGTTTTTACTGATTTAATGGCCGGTTTTGCTAGCACCTGTACCATCTACGTTTGGGGTTGAGCGAAGACATTGCAGAATAATAAACAAGCAGCCAATATGTATCCCATGCATGATGCTCCAGTTCTATGGGGTTTATGTCCAGATTTCTAGTTCTCTGTTCCCAATTCCCTTTATTTAAATTAGGTAAGATAAAGAATGACAAGCAGATGCTTATGGGGCTTTTGAAAACAGGGCAGGCATGAGTATGTCAAGATGTATGACGAAATGCGCAGCATGTTGTGCAACCTTCCGGTTGTCTGTAGTATATCTTGCACCAGATGTCTGCCTTTAAGCAAAAAAGTCCGATTCGATGCTAAAAAAAGCTCAGACTTCATCTTCACTGCCGGACTTTCTCGGTGCTGGCACCAGGGCCCCAGCCCTACTCGTGGCGGCAAATCTGCCTTCCAATTCATGCAACCGGCTAACCTTGTCTAACAGGAAAGCAAGCTCGGCCTCTTGATTCTTCTGAAATTGGCCTGGAATCTCCTTCGCTTGGGTATTGTCCTCGATGCAGTCGCGGATAACCTCCGTGAATTCGATCGGCAAAAGGTAGTCCAGGTCTATGCGAGCCAGGCACATCTGGGCCCATGAACGGGCTGCCTCCATCGACGACGCCTTGCAACTCTCATATTCGTGGGATAAGCATTGGGCAATCTGGACAAGACTGATGCCAAGGTCGAGCGCGGGGCTGAGAGACGCCGCGCGACTTGTTTGAGTCAGATTGCCGATGACTATCTCTTGGGCTCGTCCAAATCCAATGTCAAGATACGGCGCGAATTCGAGCGGGTTAAACTGATCCGGCGGGATCGGTGAAGCGTCCTCCAGAACGTAATACCTAAAGGACTGAAGGGTGATTGGTTGGCACATTGACTTTAATCTTGCAAGATACAGATAGGCGTTGGCAATGACAAGAGCGAGCTGCAATCTCTGATTAATTGTCATCTTATTGGCTAAGTTACCTTTGTCCAATGCCTCAGAGAGGGTTCCATAGCTTTACCAGGAGTGAATGCGGTCTCTGAAAAGCCAATGAACGTCCACCTGCTTGCGGTCGTCTAACCCTGGTGGAAACACGCCGCCCCACCTTTCAAACGTTCTTGTTATTGGTTGGTCTGCTGCTGCTGCGCATTGGTTCAGACGTACTGCGTGTTGGTTGCGGTCGATAAATCGAAGGGATTTGGGTAGGTAAATGGCGGATTCAGCCACAAAGGTTGAGGAAACACCGATATTCGGGTTTCTCACGTTCGCCACAGCCGTCTCGAGTGATCCATCATTGAGCGAGTGCATTTGTAGGGTAAAATAAAAGAACAAGTTCTCATCCAGACATAGATAGTCGTGCTGCTGTGTAAATATCCTTCCCTGCTTATCAAAGTCGTCGTTGACTTGCAAAGTGATTCGGTAATTGGATTCGTTCATGGACTTTAGTGCCCAGTGCAAGCGTTCCAAAGCTCCTTGTGTCTTGACTACCGTATCTCGCAGCAGAGCTTCACGACCCTTATCAGAGGCAGACGAGGCGGAAATAATTTCTCGCCCACACTTTTCTCTGGTCAAATGATTCAATGCATCTATATAACTAGTGAGCTCCACGATATATTCTCCGAGTTTTTTTTTTGCAGAGCCTGCGAATTTCCATTTTCGGTCAAAGATGATGCGACTATCCAGATTTTCTGGCCGTTCTATGCTTTCCGCATTTGATGACTCCGTTTGGGCAAGGAAATTGGAAATGTTTTGTTGAGCGGCTAGGGCTGTTGGCCGCGGCACCCGAGCCTGCTCTTTGCCTCTACCCTTGAAATGATAAAGGAGTCCGCTTCCATATCGAGACTTCTTGTGGCTGACAACAGCTGCGCTTGCTTTTGGGGCAGCTGTCTGTTTGACGGCACTTGAATTTGAGGACCCAGATACCCTAGTTGGTGGCGTAGTCACCGTTCCCTCCAGAGCAGTGCTACTTGACGGTTTAGTGATAGTAGATAGAGCCGACGGCGAGCTTAGGTCGAGTTCGTGGGTGCTCAATGTCAGATCTGGCTGGTTTGAGGAGCCACAACGGGTCTAAACCGTTTCTGTAACTTTACTGGTTCTCCTAAAAGTAGTTAATAGTTAATACCATGGGTTTTGCAAAGCTTGAAGGAGCCGAATCCATACTTTTCACTTTGTGTATTAGCTTCTCACATTTATCAAACGTCATCTTAACGTTCAGTAATAGGTTGTAAATTTCCCGGGTAGCATAATAGTAATCATCATTTGGATCTGGGGGGTCGACAAGCTGATCGCGTCGTCGTGATCCAATCTGATCCAAACGGGCATACTGAGCATCGATCAAGCTCTCGATTGCGAAGAGATCATTGCCAAAATCCTGTGTTAGACGCCAAGTTCGGTAAACCGTCTCACAGCCCTTGAAAAGGGGGAACAACAATCTGAGCGCAGACAGCGTCAAGGGATCACCATACATACTAGCCAGCTCGAGGCGGGTGATTTACAGGTTATGTATAAGCGGTCTTATTGTTCGAGCTATTTGCGGTGCTTCAGGTTGGATGCCGCGCAAGAGATTGAAAAGCTAAGTATCAAGTGTTGAAGATTGTCTCCAGTATGATCTCTGTCGGTTCTGATAGGAATGAGAGATTGGGAGATTGAGAGTCGCGCTTGAGACTGCGTAGGACCGCGGGTTCTGCAAAAAAAAAGAACGAACTAGACGACCAGGGATTCTGAAATGGTGCAGCCGTCCTTGATCAAGAGGCTAAAGTTGACGTTCTAGATTATTACCTGGCAGAACGGTATGCGCCTATCAGCTTGCAAAATTTTCTTTTGGTTGCCGAATGCTCCAATCAACTTAATATGACGCTGATAGTACAGCCAGTGGCGTTGCCTGGCGGCTTCGAACCTGTGGCGACGAGGCTGATGAAGAGGGGCGCAATCACAGCCGCAGGCATGGGGACATAGAAGCCCAAAAAAGTGGCGACAACTCTTTGAGCCAGCCTTTTGATCCAAGTAATCCCGGCTGTGATCATTTGAAAAGTTGATGTCTCTTTTTGGGGGTTGAGCCTCGCTCTCATAATCACTTACATTGACAAACCTCTAACATAGCTTCTCTGAATTTCTAACATGGACCCCGTTAGTGTAACCGCGGCGATCTTAGCCATCGTCCAACTTACGAATAATTCGGCTCAACTCACTCTTAAGTTCGCGAGAGCTGCACGAAGTGTTCACAATGACAAGTACGAGGAACTATACTGGCGTCTCTTTGCTGAGAAGCAAGCTATGACCACTTTGGTCACCAAGATTGAAACCTCTGGACAGCCTCTATCACCAGAGAATGGGAAAACTTTTGCCACTTTACTCCCTCAGATTCATGAATTACACTTGAAGATGGCGGAAGAACTTCTAAATCTACTTCCAAAAGATTCGAGGACCATGCGAACAATTATTTACGAATTAATTTCGAGAGCGGAGGTTTTGAAGCTTTGAAGCAGACCATGACCACTATTGAAAGTATGACCAGAGCTTTGAAGATCATGGGTGAGACTCTACCGGCCTATACGCCGCGTACCGAGCGTCAAGGTTCGGTAGATCCAAGCACCTCGCCAACGAACATGGCAACGGAATACACTCGATCTTTCCAGAGGAGCCGGACTAACGTCAACGTCGAGGAGGAAGTTGAGAGCTCTTCATCACTGCGAGATACCGAGCCATCAACATCTTTAGCCTCCTTGTGTCGTCTCTGCGAAGAAGCAATGCTGGCGCTATCTACGGATGCATCGTTTCGACAGAAGAACATATTAAAACTACTTGCACGCCTTGAGCTCTGGTCACTTGGGGTCTTGTACACAAAGGACAGGCCACTTGATATGTTATTGAAAGCAGATGCAGGGAAACATGAGGCGATTCGTATTTTTGTCACCAAGAGCCTCGTCAACTTGGGAGTTGCTCTAAGTAAGTTCAAGCCCCTTCATCTTTCAGACATTGAATGACAGATCTCAGCTACAATTTTCCGGGCAATCCAGAATGTAGATGTGGAGCACGAATGGCGGCGATTCTATAGACCCAGGACTAGCCTCTTTGCGGTACTGGGAGCAAAAGATTTCATAGATTACGCTGTCGCAAGGTGGACAATACTCTCAGAAAGTGAAGGAATTCATCACGAAAAAGACGACTTGGACGATGCCGGTGTCGGCGAAACCAGTCAAGCCCAGCCATCTGAACCAACTTCTCAAAGTGTGGTTAAAGTTGAAGCTACGAAATTAGAAGTCCCAACTAGTCAGATGGCTGCAAGCACCGAAGCTATATTGAGGTCTGCTCTTAACGACATTGAAATTGTTGTGGACAGCCTTTTTTCCATAAATTCAGCTCTCCGGTCGATACGCCAGTCCTACAGACTCGACCTCGAGTCTACCGATGATAGTTCAGTAATTTCGTCATCGACTGTTGTCGCTTCTGAACACCAAGTCCAAGTCCCGAAGTCCAAAACCAAGAAAGAAGCCTTGAAGTTCAGACTTGTATCAAAAGACGAAGCCTCACAGAGATTCATGATGGAGGAGAGCGTGCGGCTGGCCAAGCTGCTCGAAAATGCCCTCCGAAACGACGAGGCTGAAGTAGCAAGGTCGGAGACTCCTAAGGCGGCGGAACATGTGCGCCTACTATCGCCGGTGATGAGGCGCCACAGATTGGAGTTAGAGAGTCTCCAGGATCATGCAACTTCGATGTCGCCTAAGAAAGTCGAGGCGGCACTGGAACTGAATCGCACTCTGAGGGATACTGTAGACGCTGTTATGCTTCCTAGGGTTGGTGAAGTCTTAGATTCTAAAGTGTGGCATGGCCAACCCAGTGAGGATACTGATAAGATACTGGGTCATGCACTAGAGAGGATTAATGATAGTCTTACAATAATACAATAGTAGAGCTTTCCATCGTCATTCGTTGAACTTAATGTGCCCCAGCTGCAGGTGGTATCCTAAACAAGAGATTGTAGAGTTCTGTGCCCGGTCATTTGGAAGCATTTTCACGCTGGCAATGTGTTGATGGGTATGGTCACAGTGGGAAGGCTGGTTGCGAGCGATACTTCTAAAGGTTGCATGGTTTATAAATTTTCCGCGAGTATATCAGCCCGCTGAGCCCAGCCCAGAAGAGAGTATGACTAGAAAGTAAGGATAGCTGGCAACTAGATATGTAACCCCCACTCTGGATCAGGTCACTACGAGTGTGGACATCGCTTGCACAAGCCATGCTCTCTCATTCACATGGGGAACACTACCTCCAATTACACGCTATGCCCATTGACTTCGAGCCATTTCATCCGATCATATCATGACTCTCAGGGTCAGCGTAGCCCTTCATCAGGATCGTTTCCACGTTGCTACCACTGAGGACCATCGATCTGCCGGAAATTCGAGAATGTCCGGCTTCACTGTATTGCAAACCGGAAGAGTCAAAGTTGGCGGCCTAGACTCAAGGAACACCATCTCCTAAAACTTTGACGCGCTTAGCGATACACGATGTTTTGTACTATTCTGTAGTACCTGTACTAGCCTTGACGAGGGGCTTCGAGAGAATTCTTTTACCATGAAATAAGTAGACGCAATGTCTTATGAGCAAGATCGTCCGAAGAGAATTTTTGGGAGAACTTCCATCTAATTACTTGAAAAGAATCGCCTTGGTGATGAAAAGTAAAAGACACCCGTAGAACACGCATCGGATCTACCATTTTCACGGTCGGACATGTCCCTGCCCTACACTCACCTTGGATCGCGTAAAGCTGCGCCTCCACTCAGCCACACTCGTCGTCTCTGGAGAATGGGTATTCAAATCGAGAGTCAATAGCGACTGACCACACGCCTTCTAACATATCGTGAGAATTCACTCTAAGTGCGGGAACCGTTGGTATGATTCAAATCTATAGCCCCTCCGGGAGGTCTTTGCCTTCTGTTCTCACGTCCTCTTGACTGCCATTCGGCGTTACCGTGGACCCGGAATGATTGTCGGGTCGTACTCCAGAGCACCCATGTCCGCCAATTTCGGGTTACGGTGTAGACGCCATCCGTAATCCGCAAGACGAGCCAGCAAGGCAAAAAACGCGTAGTTTACGATGTTCCTCCGCTTCTCGATGGGAGAGAGGCGGTTGGCGCTTACCCAGTCAACGGCCGGGGTATTATCGTCAGGACTGTGGACTGGAGATGGCTCCTCTGACACTGAGCACAGTCATTGTTAGCCTTGGGACTGAGTTTTGTCAAAGGGAGCAGGAGGGCCGTTCAGGGAAGAAGGTATAGTGGAGAAGCCATGATGCCAGACCATAGATAGGCGGGAGATCGTGGCATAGGACTTTGGACACTTAAGCTTACTGTAATGTGGTGTCAGTCTCAGTATCTAGGAAACGGCCATTAGTATGGAGCTCATCAGAGACAGGGTCAGAAGGGCGCGAACTGCGTGCAAAATGGCAAAAGGAGTCAGAAGCCGAAGGAGGTCTATAGGATATATTCCTAAATCTGACAGATTCGGACGCTGCAAGCCATTGACATTGAAAGCAGCGGCTAGGTTTTCAAGATTGGGTTGCCTAAATCGAAGTTGAGTCTCGCACACCTGGCGCGACGAAAGCTCCAGTCAGTACAGCTTTAGGTCTCTTTGGCAATGACAGACTGTAATCGTTGCTCTCTCTATAACTTGATGCCACGACATTTGCTGCAATGGTATATCATACGTCGCAAATTGAGTCCAGGGAGAGCTAAGGCAGCCGGAGTTGTTGCCTGCTACTCTAGGTACAGCATTTTCATGTCAGCAAGTCATTGTAGATCAGCTGTATTCCCAATGCGCATGCAGAAGGGGGAAAGTACAGTTCGTTGTCCTCGTCATACCATTCCTGCCAAACCATACCCTTCCGAGCCCGGTGAGGCATAGGCCGTTTTTCCTGTGGTATATAGCTCAAAGGATAGCGAGTATGATGATCCCACGGAAGTTTCCATCTAGTGTCTCCATGTCGATCTGGATCTCGATGATCATTATCACAATAAAATCGATAGTTTGCCTGGGTCCGATCATTGTTCGGCACTGGCAAAATTTGGGATATCTCGCGCAGCATATCTATTTCAGGGAAATCAGCTTTATGGCCAGGTTTGTGAGTTAGAGCACCGGCCTCCACTTACCTACAACCTCATCGACCGATCTCTGAGGATTTTCCGTTCGGAGACCCTCTGGTGGTGTCAAGAGGCGTTGAAAATAGCCATGTTGTAACGTATCTGTTGAGTTCGACAAGCGATCGCTTGCTCTGCGTGTCCACCTTTGAAGGCGTTAGCGTGGGCTGTTTTAATGCACGGTCTAGTCAGTCAATCTACCCACGTCCGAAATTCGTTAAAGGCCGTCTGAAAATGAGAGCCGCGGCGACGACAAGATTTATCAATCCAGAAGGTGTAAGGCTCGGTGAAGACAACAGAGATCAGCTGCGTGATCATAAGCAACCACATGATCAGTATATCCATAGCTCCCTCGCAGAGTCTTAATCATCCGAAGACGTTCATTACAGCGAATTCAAGGTACAAAATACACGTGAAAATGTAATATCGTAGATTATATGTCTACAAAAAGGATCCATGATACGCCCTTGCAAAGGTGATCGCCCTGTGGACCAACCGACGGCCGTCTCACAGCCGCGCTGTTTCTGTGCAAGCATCATTAATCCTCTTTGGGAGATCCGGGAGGCTTTTGACACCAGGAGTCAAGGGCTAAGACCGCAACGCAGTGTAAGGCTAGATCTCGAGGCAAATCTCGAAGATTAAGTTTTGGAAGGTTGCAACTTGAAGCTGGTGTGGAACTTTTACTCAGGCGCCTTGCCAAATCAACGAAGCCGCGCTCACACATCGCGAGAAAGATGCCTTAGGTTGAACGGAACGATAGATGAATAGAAGCACTTCTGGAGGCTACGAAAGACGGTTTGGCTTGCATGAGTGAGAATGAGACAGGCGAGTGGTTTGCAACACGTGCCTGCCAAGACTTTAAGATCAGACCGAAAGCCGCACCTCAGACCTTTTCCGAAGGGAATTATACCTTTTCATTTCCGGCCAATTGACCAGTTGCGCTGACGAGAAGTTTCGCCCAGATGGCCTCGAGGTCAGCAGTACGACTGGTAAGCCTGCTCGTCTTCAATTCAGGACTTTGTTAACAGCGCATCCCCCTCTAGCGGTACGCCGTTCCTGCAACGGCAGCAGTTGTCTGTGCTTCTATTGCCTACCCAAGGAGAATAGCTCTCGCAGAAGCTCCGAACAGCGGCGTAGGTGGACCCCCAACGTCTTCAAAGGCTTTTCAAAATACCCAACTAATGATCCTCACAGCCCTCCCGAAAACCGATCTACGACTCCCTCACCACTCCCGCCTCGACCAACGACCCAACTCTCCCGTCCTCCCTATCCTCAAACCCCTCCTCTTCAAATCTAAAAGAACCCACAGAACCTTCGCCGCCAACACTCACAGAACGCCTCACCCCCGAAATCGGCCGCGCCCGCCTCGCTATCTACAAGCAATTCCTCACCGCAGAAGAATCATTCAACCGCGGCCTCTCTTCTGCTCTGCGCCGCGAAGCCTCCCTCGCAAACACCATCGCTTCTCTCGCCCCTCCTCCTCAAACCGGCGAGATGGTCCTCCCAGGGGTGATATATGTGTTGGTCGCCACTATGGCGGGAAGTATTGTGACGCGGAACCGTGGGATTGTTCTGAGAGCGACGTTGCCGCTAGCAGTGGGGATAGGAGCAGGGTGGGCGTTGATTCCGTACACGATGCGGAACGTGGGGGATTTGGTTTGGGAGGGAGAGAAAAAGGTGCCGGCGGTGGCAGATGCACATATGACTGTGAGGAGTGCGGTAGAGGAGGCTGTGAAGCAGACTGCGATACACACAAAGGTGGCGAGAGACTGGGTCAACAAGACTGGTAGAGAGGCGAGAGAGACCATCGAGGGATGGGTCAGGGGGAAGTAGTGTCCCATGCGAAGGTTTTTGGGCTACGATCACGATCTACACACAGACTCAAGATTGTGCGTGTACCGCAGCTACAACTACCTGTGTTTTAATATGTATATAAACTCTCTAGACGTAGAGACATTCAGCGGTCAATCTTCGAAAAGAAGGCTCTTCAGGTTGTTTTCTCGTATGAAGTTTGTATTTCAAATTCACAAGCCCATCAAATGGACCTTCATAGAGAACGGTCCTCCATCATTCCTCCAACAATCTGATCTCAGCAAGCATGGCCTTCCCATCCGCAGTAAGCAGCTTACGAATGAAACCCTCCAACCGCTTCCCCATCTCCTCCACCTGCCTGTCACGGAGTAAATTCGAATCGTAGCTGAACACCAGTCTCGCCTCTTCGGCTCCCGCCGACGGGTACATATCCACTAGAAGCGCGCGATCGTTGAAGTACTTATAATCTGCAAGTTCCTCTTGCACGTTGAATCTTCGCTCTAGTTCTGCAACAGCACGATCAGCCTCCGCTGGGCGTTGAATGATCAACATATTTTGAAAGCTGCAAGCCTGGGCGCAATCATCGCTGAATGTCGCGATATTAGCCAGACCGGCTTGTTCGTAGTCGATGATCCGGGACTGATCTATCTGCAGATCTTGGAGAAAATGATGGGTAGACTGGTCACTGCTGGGTAGCTTCACGCGAACGGGGACGTGCGCAATGGTGGGCTCGAGGACGTGCATGACGGATGGGACCGGGGCGCTGCGGCCGGACAGACGGAGACCAAAAGTAATGTCCTCTTCGAAAGTGTAAGAGTTGATCAACAGTGCCCATGCGCCAAGCAGTGTATTCGGGAGTGTGATATTTGACGGAATCTCCGGAGCTGGAATTTTGATTGTAATCGCCTTAGTGGTGTCAGCACTGGGAGTGTACGTGACGCTGGGCAACGGCGGAAACTGTTTCTTCGACGAGTAGTTAGAGAGGTAATGCTTCCAGAACCAACTCTCAGAGTCCTTGTCGACGGACATCAGGTGTTTGATGAATGGAGCGAACGAAGGCGCAATAGGGAGGTCTCCTCCTGATAGTACAGCATCTAAACCGCGAAGCAGCTTCTCCAGCGTGAACCCGTCGTAAAGAGAATGATGGATCGTGAAAACCATGACGAGTCGGGCCGATGGCGAGCCTGACGTGGAATCAACAAGCGCGTATCGCACCAACGGGTCTCCATATCTCATTGGAGTAGTGCGGTCGTGTTCAAGATACTCTGGCAAGTCCCTCGGTTCCATCCATCTCACAGCCGACTTCACAACGACTTGGAAAGTCCCGTGGGCCTTGGAGTAAATGATCCGAGTTCGCAAGATCCTGTAAGCATTATACATTTCTTCCCAGGCAGCTTGAAATCGTTCGACCGGGATATTTTCCGGGATAGCGTACCGACCTTGCGCCATCCACAAACCTACCTTAGCCTGGGAAGAAACCATGAACTCTGTCTGCAACGGGGTGGCCGGGAGGACATCTTCAATCTCCGTGGTCCTGACACCACACTGAACAATTGCCTCGCCAATAATGGCATCCTTTTTCTCAATTGGCCCCAACAAGGTAAAAGGCGGCACATCTCTTGCCAGTCCCTGGTCCATTAGAGCAGCAACGGCAACCAGGCTCTCGTAAGTAGAATACTTAAAGATTTGCGCAACGGAGACGGAAACGCCTGATCGACGGGCTGAGGCAACGAATTCCATTGCGCGGATGGAGTTACCTCCCTGGAGAAAGAAATCACTACTAGACGTAAACTCATTCGCTTTGATGGCGAGAGTCTCAATCCAGGCCTTTCGAAGAATCTCGGAGACTTTGTTTAACGTTCCATTGTTAAGCCAATCGTGGCTTGTCTTCTCAAATCGCGCTATTGCGCTATGGGCGGGTTTCTCTATCGAGCTGATAACGGCGAGGGGGGGTCTCTTAATACATTCAATTGAGACCGACTGATCTTCGCTACAAAGGAAAAGAATACTCTCCTCAAAAGCGCAGACCATTGTCGCCAACTGAGGGTCTCCAATGACTTGTTCATCGAAGCTAGCCATTAGGTCGATACCCGAGTCGGTCATATTACATTTCCACATAACGCAGTCGCTATTGAAACGATGGATGCCTCCACCGCTCTCATCAAAACCGAAGAGATCGGTATATTCCAGGCAGTATGTGGGCTCGATAACAAGGATTGTTTGAAATTCACAAGCCACTGCGCATTCTGGGGATAAATGTCGAATATTCTGTAACCCGTATTGAGCATAAGTCATTATCTCAGCGCTCGTCTTTTGTGTCTGCGCAAGGAAACATTCGATACTATCTCGACCATTCACAATAGTATTCCTTGGTACAGTCGCAAATGTTGGACCGATGATTGACTCGATTTGCGAGATCGGAGCTGAGCGGCCGTCGAACGTTTCTAAGTAATTAATATGTGATGCGCCACTCAGCTGAGCAATCGTCAGTGTCAATGCTGCACGAAGAATATTAGCATTAGTAATACACGAGTTCTCAGGCTGCCTGAATCGAATAGACCGTGTGACTAGGCCAGATGGACGGGGTCGGTAATTCGGGAATGGAATCTTAGGAAAATTTGTTGCACCTCCAGCGTCGTATCGGGACCGCCAGAAGCTGGGCCAATCATTCTCGTCTCGACTTTGTAAATGCTGGATGAAGTGAGTAAACGGAATCTTTGGTCCAAACTTCTCCCCTCGATACTCCCGCGCTACAGCATTCAAGAAGAGTGGAATTGAGTGACCATCGTATAGAGCGTGGTGAGATGTCCACATAATGAGATTCTTTGACAAGGTACGGTCAGCTGGGGCATGCTTCTCCTCGATGAAGGCATATTGATTCAATGGCTTGCCAAAGTCTAGTTGTTCTCCTAAGCCAGAGGAAACATATTCCTCAGCGGAATCTGCATCTTTCCAACCAGCTGCTTTCTTCAACACGACTTGATATGCACCAATCTTGGACTGGATAATCCTGGTCCGCATGAAGCCAATGTCATTTGCGACAGCCTCCCACGCAATGCGGAATCTCTTTGGGTCAACTCCTTTGCGAAGTCTAATAGGAAAATGAGCGATGTAACTACCACCGCCTGTTAGTGATAATGCCCAAAGACCTTCTTGCTGTGGGGTCAAAGGGAAAATGTCTTCGACTTCGAACTCTGAGACGTGGCACTGAATCATTGCTTCAAGTAAAATACTGTCTTTTTCATTTTCAGGTAGAAGCGAAAAAGTCACCACTTCTTGACTATTACTGTCGACCTTGGTTGCCTTCGCAGCCATCTCCTTGAGTGAAGGGGAAAGAAAAACATCTGCGTAGCTCATTAGAAATCCCTGGTCTCTGGCAGAAGCACTCAGGCGGAGGGCAGTCAAAGATGATCCACCTATTGCAAAGAAGTCGTCCTCAAGATTCACACTTTCGGGCTTCAAATGTAGAACTTCCGCCCACAGCTTCTGAAAGCATGACTCAATCGGTGTAAGAATCTGAGATAATCTTTGTGCCGGATAGAAGGGTTGGTTCTGGATTCGCAGCAATTCGTCGAGGGTCAGGGCGGAGGCAAAGTGTCTTAATACCTTACGGTCAAGTTTTCTTGAAGCATTATAAGGAAACGACTCAACTGGGTAATAAATGCGAGGCACCATGAACTCTGGCAGACTTTCCCTAAGTCGGCTCTGCAAAAATGGCGCCAATTTTGCGACTTGATCGCTCGAACGGATGAAAGCTACGAGAGTCTGGTCATGATTCCTGTCCGACGGAACAATGAGATCAACTGCAACTTCTGAAGAGTCTTCCAGATTCATTCGTAGTAGAGATTCGATCTCTGAAACATCGATACGTTGGCCGCGCAGCTTAACCATGGCGTCTTTGCGACCGACATAGACCATCTCGCCATTGGGTAGGTACCTTACAAGGTCTCCAGATTTGTAGATTCTGTAGATAGAAGGTGCGCCGATAGAAACACGCCATGAGGGAACGTTAATGAAGGAAGATCGTGTTCTGGTTATATCATTGAGATACTCAAGGAACACAGCTGGCCCTTCTATAAGTAGCTCACCAATCGACCCAACAGGTAATAAGATCTCCGGATCGTCAGGATCGACGATCCACCCGTGAATGTTCGATGGTTGGCCGCAGGATATCGTCCGCGGAGATGGTTCCGTAAATTCTTTCAAGAACCAAGTGATACATTCTGCTGGACCGAAGGCCTGGAGGACCTTTACGCGACTGAACCACGCGCTTATGTCACCGGCTAACAGAGCCTCACCGCCCATTACGATAGTTCTCAAAGCCGGAACATGGTAATGTCGAAAGAATCGGGAAAATGATGGTGTAAAGAACGCCCATTCGCACTTCATCCTATCCATAGCCTGTTCCACATCATTTAGGCGTTCTTCTTCTGAGGGAATGCATATGCAACCGCCGTGGATGAGAGGAGCATAAATCTCGGTCAGGCTAACATCGAAGGTGTAGGCAGCCCATTGAAAAACTCTAGTGTCCGGTTGGGCAAGACCTTGACGAGGTGCATTCTCGACAAGACCAGTACATATGGTCGTGTGGGTATGGACAATTCCTTTTGGAACGCCGGTACTTCCGGATGTGAAAGAGATCAGGCAAACATGTTCTGGTTTGGCTGCTGGGCAAGCCGATAGATCTGCGCTCGGTAATTGTTCCAAGAGTTCGGAATCTAGAAAGATGACACATGGGTATTGTTGAAGAAGAACTTTGTATTTGGGAAGTGCTATGATAAGTAGAGCATCGATCGACTCGATTATGAACTCGTGGCGTATCCTAGGATGAGCGGGATCCAAGCAACAGTACGCACAACCGGTCTTCAAGACCGCTAACATCGAGACAATTGCCCATGGGGATTTGTCGAAACACAAGGCAACCTTCCTTTCTGGTCTTAGATCATAGGTTGAGATGAGATGGCTCGCTAATAGGTTAGCTAGAAAATTGAGCTGTTCATATGTCATTTCGCCGTCCCACGAGACGATGGCAGTCTTTTGAGGATATGTGCGCGCTGTCTCCTCTATAAGGTGGTGAAGGCAAGTCTCTTCAGCACGGAGACTTTTTTCGTTCCATTTGTGTATCATCATAAGGTCCGTTTCACTACACATATTGATCTTTTGAACAAGTTGGTTAGGATTCTGGAACACAGATTCCAGGGTTCTACTAGTCGCTCGCGCCATATTATGTGCTTGGAACTCTGACAGTTCGGTGGGCATGTGGGTAAGATGTGCTTTGATCGTGAATTTTGCGAGATGTACGAAAAGGACTAGACCGTGCTGGTAGGTGCTTGTAAGTCGATCTGGCAAGTTAAAAGGAGAGAAGGAAACGTTAAGGGGATGTGGGTCTTTTTTGAGACACTGACCTTAGCAGAGGTTCTCCATGCGCTGTTCGTTGAAGTATTAGACCTGGCTTCGGTACATAAAATCAATTGCGGGGCTGTGTCGACCGCGTGCTGGAGCTCGTCGCTGCTGGGTTTATAGATTGTTTGGATGACTGGAGAAGCAAGATGGCCATTGCCCAGATTCACCGGCAGGCCACGGACTGCGGCAAGAACAGTGGATTTCCGTGCAAGATCAGGCTCGAACTTGACCGGGAGATAGCTGTTTTCGTGCGAGCCATTGGTAGGAGGGAAACGTGGAATTTCTAAGTAGACGTACGAAGTAATGCCAAAGAAGCGATGTAGGACAATTGCATAGCTGAGTTTAATGACTTCAAAGGAGGAACTTTCGCATGGCTCATCGAAGCCATCCAACCCTGGAATCACAGTTAAAGAGAGAGGTATGGAAGCCATACTTCCACGTCAGTGTTCGCTGTAAATGCTGTAAGTACTGTTTAGCCGCATCATAGGAACGGGTATACGGCCACGGTCTCGAGCCATACATACAACATAGGACAGTCAATCACAAATGAAAGGTTTAAGTCACAAATGAGGTTGCTCGCATAAAGATAATTAACACATGCGTTTGGTACGAACGTAGTGGGGAAGACGCAGAAACAATGTTCTACACAGTCCAGCATCTTCACAGTCGTACGCTAGCATAGAAAAAATAGCAGGGGGAGACTAATGAAAAGACCTCCACAAGGCTCTCAGGAGCGTCATGGCATTGGCGTTTTGTCATAGATCACCGAACAACGGTCGGATTTAGCTTCAGTTTCGGACTGGAACCATCTTACCAACATCAATCCGCACACGGCACGAACAAGTTTCAAAAGTAGCATATTTGTTAAGTAATCTGGCGGAATCGGTGCCTAAATTGTCTAAGTCGTCAACGTAGTGTTCTGCTCGGGAAGTGAGTGGAACGGGACGGTTTCATGATGTACGTCAAGATGAAAACTCAAAGGAATGGGGGAACGAGAAGGATTCTTGAACGGATGACTTCGGCAACCGATCATGGTGGAGAAATCGAAGGACCTGGACGCCACTAGATAATGAGGATCGTCCAAGCATGTTCCTTTATGATTACTCTGCAGGTTCTGGGAATTTAAATTAGCGGAAACTTCTCCCACAGAACCGGAAAAACTCTTCGCCGGCGAAGATGAGACGGGATCTCCAGGATACCTTACATGGATGGATTGTAGAGCGGTGAGGATTTTCTGAAGAGTACCTTTACGAAAGCCGCGCACGCCATTCCGAGTTAGAATACCTTGTCAGAGGCAAGATGACAGTGCCAATATCCACGCAAAGGAACTCAGTCTGGGCTGAGCCGTTTCATGACAATGGGCTGGCTAAAGTATTGGCGTACAATACTTTAGCGAGCCCCTTTCGCAACGGCCGGCCATTTTCGCTGAGACATGAGATGGACAATTGGCCAAGCAGAGCGACCCTATGCCTGATCTACCGGAAAAATGTCCCACGGTCGTGGCGTTCGGAACGCTAAGGGGCACTCACCCACGGTTGAAACCTCCATCTCGAGTTCCCTTGTCGAATATCCTGCGAAAGAGACAGACAACGTCACAAGTGTCACCAGCGCAATGGATTCCGAAAAGACTGGGCTCAGTGGTTTGCACAAATCCAGATCGCCGTCCTCCGCCAAAGTCGAACCAACAACGGCACTTGCTGTAAGCAGCGACAGCGATGTTCCCAAGACTCCCCAGCTTACTCGCCTGCAATTCGTAACCTTGAGTACAGCACTAGCGTTGTCAATTTTCTTGATGGCTCTCGATGAATCCATCATTGCAACCGCTATACCTCGTATTACGGATCGTTTCGACTCGCTCGACGACGTGGGCTGGTATGGATCTGGTTATCTGATGACCATGGCCTGCTTCCAGCTAACTTGCGGAAAGCTGTACAAGCATCTTTCCAGCAAATGGGTCTTGCTCTCCGCGCTTATCGTCTTCGAGCTTGGCAGCGCCGTCACCGCTTCGGCTCCGTCTTCTAGTGCCCTTATAGTCGGTCGAGTGATTGCAGGAACAGGGGCTTCAGGAATCGTCAGCGGTGTCCTCATTATTATTTCTCAAGTTGTACCCATTCGACAAAGAGCACTATACACCTCTTCGGTGGGTAGCATATATGGCGTTGCAGCAATCTGTGGGCCAGTGATAGGTGGCCTATTAACAGATAGCTCCCTCACCTGGCGATGGTGTAAGTTAACTCAGAGCACCCTCGCCATCCAATTGTTGTATGAGAGCCACCAGACTCACTTTCTGTCCAGGCTTTTACATCAACCTCCCACTTGGCGCTATAGTCGGATCCATAATTTTGTTTCTCTACCACCCGCTACCCGTCGATGCGGAAGAAGAACTCACATCTTTTGCCGATTGGGTCAAGATGCTTGATCCCATTGGCCTTGTCCTCTTTACCGGTTCAATTATCTGCCTGGTGCTTGCACTGCAAATCAGCGGCTCCACAGGTTGGAAATCTACCGGCCCCATCACGTTGCTGGTCCTTTTTGGTGTCCTTTTGGTTGCCTTCTTCGGCGTTCAGATGTGGTTACAGGAGCGTGGTACGCTACCTCCGAGAATTGCTCGCATGCGTCGGGTGATTTGCGCTTCTTGGTATGCCTTTATGCTTGACAGTTCGTACTATGTCGTAGCCTATTTTCTGCCCATATGGTTTCAAGCTGTCAAGCGTATTAGCGCAAGAGAATCAGGGATTCGTTTGATTCCAATCATCATCGCTGCAGTTTTGTTTTCTCTCGTTTCGGGTACGGTTATTTCAAAGACGGGCCACTATGCAACGATAATTTGGCTCTCTGCCATCTTTTCTTCGACTGGATGTGGCATGCTTTCAACGATGGATCCCGGCAGCGTTGCGGGCGAGTGGATAGGCTATCAAGTACTCGTTGGCATCGGAGTCGGTCTAGGAATGCAACAGGGCGCGGTGATCGCGCAGACGAAGCTTGACAAACGCGATATACCAACCGCTGTCTCAGCAGTCACACTATTCCAAGCGCTTGGTTCCGCCGTCATGGTCAGCGTTGCGCAAAATGTCTTCGCATCCCGTGTCTACGATCAACTCCACAGCTTGAACCCGGCTTTGACGCGGAGCATGATCGTTAACTCAGGGGCTACAGAAATCATCAAAGCTGCTCCTTCCGATGAGTATCATATCTTCTTGGATGCAATCAATAATGCGCTGACACAAAGCTTCTATGTTGCCACTGCTGGGGCAGCGCTGTCCGGCGTTTTTGGCCTTGCTCTGGGATTCAAGAGGCTCCAAAGGTGAATGGCGCTGAGCTTCCAAAACCGTGTATATCAAAACGGACACTGTAAGCGTATGTAGGCCAAGCAATAGACTAGCCGGGCTCTCGACGTGCCACGGCTTAGCCAAGAACGCAATGACTCAATCACACCCTCAAATGATACAAGACAAAAAAGATAGGGTAGGCATCGTGCGTATGTATGTGCAAGACCACCCAGGATGTGATTCCTTGCGGAATCCCGAAGGATGGAAAGAGAAAGATCCACCTAATGACGCAACTAGGTCTGATTGAATTAGTATGAATGGGAATAATGCTGTACGTAAACACTCCAGTTCCTACTGAACTCCTTTGCAAGCAAGACCGTGCAACGAATTGTTATCCAATCCGAGTATACCCGGCCGAGAGAAGCAACAAAGATACTAGCAAAACGGGTTGCTCGGCCCGCGGTTGTGGAAATTCTCAATCACCATAGCATTGACGACTGCATACCCTTCGGAGCTCACTATTGATGACTTTCCGACCTTTCGGTTCGGATGAGGTGCAAAATGGACAAGTCACAATGGCCATCGTCGGCTGCGGTAGGTTCCAAGTTGTTATCGTCCAAAATATCTTCAACCACGTAGAGCAGCAGGCGACCTTGGGTTGAACTGACACGGTAATTTTTCATAGGTCGGCTAGGCAGTGCCATCCTCCGGCGGTTATTGAAAGCCTTTGCAAGAGAAAACGCAGCTACTTGTGGTATCGATCCAACCACTCTGCCTACCCGGTTCATAGCCTGCGTACGGACCTCTGAAAGTATAGTGCGACTAGAAGGCGAGTTCAACGAATATCTTCATCGGCAACCTTTGAAGGAGACCCAACACGTGAAAGATGGCACGGGGAGAGTGAACGGTCACAGTGGTTCCAACGCATCGGCCGTAACAACTGTCGAAGTGTGGCGTGACCGCAATATCGATGCTGTACGCCAGGCAACCGTGATCCTTCTAGCATGTCAACTACTACAGGTGCCCGCCATCGTTGCCGAGGACAGTATGGCCGGCGCACTGCGTGGCAAACTCCTTTTGAACATTTGTGCAGGGGTCTCCGAGTCAACAATAAGAGAGCACATCCGTAGTGCGCTAAAAGCGAACACGAATGACACCGAAAATGCCAATGGACACGGGCAGCAGCCTGGTGAGTACTTCATCGTCCACGCAATGCCAAATGCGGCAAGCGTGGTGGGGGAATCAGCAACTATCATCAGTCCTCGCGCCAGGGCCTTCCCAGCAGGCTATGATAATCTGGCGAACTGGGTATTCAGCTGCATTGGCACTGTCACCGAAGTGTCACAGGAGCTCATGAACGCCGCTAGCATAACCGCTGGATGCACGGTGGGTTTCCTAGCTCCCACACTGCGAGGGATTGCGGCCGGCGCTGTAGCTGCGGGCCTTGATGAATCAATTGCGCTGCGAATGGCTGCTCACGCGATGAAGGGGACCGCGGAGATGGTTCTCGCTTTGGAGGAGGAGCCGGAGGAGATTATGGACAAGGTTGCCACACCGGGAGGTTGCACCGAGAAGGGACTCCAGACGCTGATGGCGGAGGATTGGAAGGGAAGTGTGGTGATGGCATATGAGACCTCAATCAGGGAGGCGATTGCGCGAGCATTTGTGCTTGGATCTGGCTCCAGCAAATCGAATTCTGAGGCATAATTCCTGTGAACGCATCAGTTTTGGAGGTGTCTGAGGAGATAATGGTGCTAGACATAGAATTCCAAAACATATCAGCTGCTTCAATCAAATCAAAGCATGAAATAGTAGTACGTATGGTTCACCGTGTGGCCGTGATAGTAATTTCAAAAGGATCAAAAGCGTCGAAATAATACTCTTACACTATGGAAGCAGTAAAGGTCGTTCCCGAAGCGGGAATACTAGCGACGACCAGAGATATTCTTGAGGCGGGTTGGAGGTATGGGAGCTGAAATTGGCTCTGTTCACAAGCGCTGTTGAAGCCCAGCATTGTCGAAGATCCATATTTCAAAGCTTTGGCTGCAGTCGAGCATGGAGACAGCTTTGAACAGCTTAGAAGCCCTCGCAATCCACATTGGCTCTTTCCTTTACGACCCGCCATCCCTTGTCAGCTCCTGCAGCGTCTCCCGCGCCTCCGACAAATTCTTATTGTCGCCGTATATAGCAGCAATTAGACTCGAGTCCACGCTCGGAAACTCCCTCTGCAGCGCTTCTTGGTTCCGGTCGTCATCCGTCTGCCGGGCATTTGCTTCGTAGGACTGCATGTGTTCCATCTGCTCTGCCCGATCCTGCCCTTGAGGGAGTAGCCGCTCTGTGTCGGCGCGTCGAGGCGGATGGTTCGGAGTTTGCTGCTGGTTGTGCTGTTGCTGTTGCTGGGGTGGAGGACCCTGGGGAGCGTTGTAGTACTGCTGTGCAGACATAATTGCAGGTATGATGCGGCGACTACGTGGAAACGGCAGTATCAACGCTGTGGGAGGGTCCGCTAAGGGGGAAGGAGGAGAGCTCTGTAGTACACGACGCAGATGTTGTCAGGCCTCGATCTAAGGGAAACTCTCCGGTAATTGTGCTCTCGTCCTCTAGTAAAGGATGTAGAGGGGTGTCTAAGGCGGAAACTTCGGCTTTATCCACTTTGCAGGTTTTCCCCGCCCCATTAAACGCGCGTCCGCTCAGCGTCACGTTTCCGCCACACCATACGACGACTGCTAAGTCCTAGGATCTACGAGCAAGGTCCCCAAATAATAGACCACCTTCCTGTCTTCATTACTTCCTAGATACTCCGTGGTAATGCTGTAAGTGCCTCCTGACGTTGCAAGTCTCCCTTGAGCATGGTTTGTGTTCCCGATACCTCCCTTCATACATATGTGGACTGTACCCCCTGACCTCGCAATTCTTTAGTGGACCGGTACTAATTCGTCAATTTGCCTATATCTACCAGGGTACTTTAGAGTTACCTCGCGCGTCGTGAGCTTTGCTAGGCTGCGGCGGACCGACGTACAGTAAACCCTCGATGTATGCAACGGCTTCCACAAGACTGTCATTTGTCACAGAGACATAAATTTTAACGAAAACGACTCGACGACCTCCAAAATATTATTTCACACAAAAAAAATTATGCACTGAAACTTTTCGGGCGATTCCTCGGAGTCAGGGGGAGTCCCCAAGGGACTTAAACCATACCCGCGATCGGTTGCTTATATCGAGAGTTTACTGTAGGAACCTTGGTGTACTGCTAGGAAACCTGAACGTGGATACATTGATATCACGGTCTTCTACTTTGATCATAAATGAGAATCTGTAGTTCTGGTATCAAGGCGCCGTCACAGGGTCTATGTAAGAGTGGATTTGAAAAACTTCAATACTCGCAGTAGTGGTTGCTTGCATCGGATGCTGGAAGATTATAAAAAGCTTTATACATGATGAAAGGCTCTTCATAATCCTTTCTTCGCCTTCTGTAACTGTAGCTCTTTCTCCCGCATAGCCGCCCGTGTGTTCCTACTCCCACCTAGCTTCGGTCCTTTCAACACTTCCCCAGGCTTGACTCCTGGAGCGTTCGGCGGTTTAGGCTGGCCAGCATTCTTAGTGCGTTGACGTGACTGCATGGCTTCCATGAAATCTTGGCGGAACTGCTCGGCTACTCGCTCATCGGCCTCTAACTCGGTGTTACTCTCCTCAGATTCTTCGAGTGGCGCATCGTACATATCAACTGTATTTGCTGTCAGCAATTCGGCACAGAGTGGCAAGAATACCAGGACATACCTTTGGTCTCGCGAAGGACATCCTCAACAAGCTTGTCTCGTTTAACATCTTCGCTATTGCGCCGTTTGGGGCCACGTCTGATCGGCTTGCCGTTTCGGCCAATGCGGACTTTCGGCGGTTTGGACGGTGGCTCATCCTCGTTGATATCTTCTCCTTTCTGTTTCCGGATGGCAAGCTCGGTGCGTAGAGCATTATTGTGAGCTGCGTCTTGACCTAGGTCGATTTCATGAATTTTGCCCAGAGAAGCGGGTTGGCGCTGTACGAGGCGCTTTGCGGTAGCAGGATTGCTATCGCTGATGGTAATAGCGCTGGCTATTGCGGCTGATGATGATGGGTTTGACCCAAGACGACGTTTTGCCATCTCAGAATCTATATAGTCCACCCTTATCTTGTTAGTTCTGCTCTTTTGGGGGAGAGAATCGAAGAATGAAGAAGGGAATGGCAACACGAACATATGCTTGTCGACATCAACGGTCTGCCCAGTCTGTGGTATGAAGCGTTCTGCTATAGCCTTGAGTCTCTCTGACTCCGGGTCGTGTATTACAACTGCAGCATTGTCCTGTTCATCTGCATTCCTTGCGGAAGAGTGTCCATTTGCTGAGAAGGTGACACCGCTTCGCCTCGACTTGTTGGATTTGCGTAACTTTATGATATCACTGACGCTGAGTGTTTCATCGCTCATGTCTCCGCTCGGTGGTTGTGGTGAGGTTTGCATTGCGACAGGTGAGGAAGCTCTAGGACCTAGTTCGTCATCGCTGTCGGCACGCTTGCGGATATATTTTCTCCTCTTCGCTGGCCTGAATGTGGGGCCTTGGGGTATTTCAGTCTCCATCGCGCGAGATTGCTATGAAGTAGATCAGTATACCTGAGGTATTGCAACGGTTAGATTCAACTTGATATTAACTGCATGGCGGAGACATTGCGGAGGACCCCGGATCTATAATATTCCGACCCGCTCCGCCCTCAATTGGTGATTCCGCGCAATGGAAAGTCGCGCAGTATTGTGCGCCTTGTCTGGGTGAGGCGAGGTCTTCCAAGCCTAAGACTTTGACAGCCTGACTTTCATTTGAAATTGCGCTCTGCAATCATGGTGGCGAATTATCGGTGACCTTACCCTAAATGTACGCCTAAGAGAAGCTACCAACCACACGCTTCATCGCAATGGCTCTGAGCAACTTTAAAGAGCCTGCAACGGCAGAGTACGCTGGAGGTTTGCGCCCCTCTTCGTATTCCCATCTTTCCTGCATGCTCCTGGTTTCCTCTATCTCCCTGACTAACGTGGATACAGACGAGGTCTCTGCCGTTGTTCTTGACCCAGGATATTCGACCACGCGAGCCGGATTTGCTGGTGAAGACTCTCCGAAATCGGTCGTACCAAGCTACTACGCCCATCTTGATGGCAATTCCTATTTTGGGGATCATGTTATCGATAATCCTCGTTCAAATGTCGGCATCAAAAATATTATGAACAAGGATGGCATCGTGGAGGACTGGGACACGGCAGAACAGCTTTTTAAATATTCCATAGTATCCAATCTCACAGGCGCAAGACCACGAAAAGAGTTGTTAGGGTATCTGGCTGACGGGACACCTTATCCCACCCGTGATGCACAGAAGGAAGCAGAAGAAACAGAGAAATGCCTAGAAGACAACCCACTATTCATGACCGATCCTCCTCACAACCCTACCAAAGCCCGGGAGAAAGCGATGGAGATAGCGTTTGAGTCCTGGGGCACTCCGGCGTTCTTCCTCGCCCGCACCGGCGTTATGGCCTCGTGAGTACAAAAGTCAACAAGCACGAAAACCACCAATCTAACAAACCGCAGCCTCGCAAACGGCCGCCCTGCCTCCCTGGTAGTCGACATCGGCGCCTCCCAAATCTGCGTTACCCCCGTCTACGACGGCATCATGCTCAAAAAGGGCGCCGTCCGCTCACCCCTAGCCGGCAACTACATCTCCTCCCAAGTCCGCGCCCTCCTCTCCGCCAACCAACCCCCCATAACCATAACCCCCCACTACCTCTTCACCTCCAAATCCCGCGTCGAACCCAACGAACCCGCCTCCATAACCTTCAAACCCGTCCCCTCCGCTGGCCCCCCACAACCCTCCTTCCGCGCCTACAAAGAAGATGAAACCCTCCGCAACTTTAAAGAGTCCGTCGTCGAAGCCTGGCCCCAACCCCTACTCTCCTCTTACAACAGCATCCCCCAAGAAGACATCGCCAAGGGCGCTCCCCCTCAACACTTCGAGTTCCCCGACGGCTACCACCAAGACTTCGGCGCAGAACGCTTCCGGGTCCTCGAACCGCTCTTCGACCACCACGCGCACACCCCCCCGCCTCCCAACTCCCCAGACGCCTCCCTCTTCCCCGCCCCCACGCCTGACCAGACCCTCCCCGCCCTCATCAAAGCGGCCGTCAGCGCCATCGACGTCGACATCCGCCCGCACCTGCTCGCCAACGTCGTCGTCGTCGGCGGCTCCTCCCTCTTCCGCGGCTACAACACCCTCAACCAGCGCCTCGAGAACGAACTGACCCGCCTCTTCCCCAACACGCGCGTCAAGATCCACAGCCCCGGCAACCCGTACGAGCGTGTCTTCGCGCCGTGGATCGGCGGGAGCATCACGGCCAGCCTCGGCAGTTTCCACCAGCTCTGGATTAGTAGGAAGGAGTACGAGGACGGGGGCGCGGGGATCGTCGAGAAGAGGTGTAAGTAGAATTGTTCGAAAGGGGGTGGGTAGGCGGGATTGGAGGAAGGGGGGAGGGAGGACCGTGAGGATGAATGGTACGAGGTGGGATGGGATGGGGTGGGACGGGATGGAATAAGAGTTATACCCCGTGGATCTATTCGTAAGACGGCGCGGAATAGAAAAAAAACAAAAACAAAAGGAAGTCTTTAGCTAAGCGTACAATTATAATTCTATGTTCACCCCTTTCTGGTACACGACAAAGAGATACGATCAAGAGCCAGATATCTTATCCTATCTTATTAAACTACAACACAACACCTGCGCTCAAAACTAACCCATCCCATCCCATCCTCTCCTATTCTACACCCAAGCCATCCTTCCCTCTTCAAGAAATTCTGATCCTCGCAGTGCATCCTAGAAAACCAACAAACTCTCTACCTACCTACCTACCTACCTACCTACCCCTATATCAAACTTATTCCTTATCACCCCCATCCTCCCCAAATCCCCACGATAAGACTTATAATTCTCGAAAAAGGGAAGAAAGAAAAATCAAATCTAATCCCAACAAAGAAAACTCTGTGATTCAATTTCAATCTGTGTCTCGCGACACTTCGATATTGACTATTTATTGGCCATGCCGGAGAAATCCTATCTAATCTAAACAAAATAACTTTTCGATTCTCTTCCCTCTGAATTTCAACCTTTCAATCTGTGTCTCGCGACTTCGCTACTTGGCCACGCCAATAAAAACACCATCGCTCGTTTTTTGCTGAGAAAAACGCCGAAGCTGGAACGAATTTAGAAAAAAAAGGTTTTCCAAGCCCCAAGGTTGAAGAGAATTGGAAATCAGGCAGGAGTAGCAGTTTTTGCTTTCGCGCGGAGAAGAGAAGAGAAGGGAATGAGTTTGACGGTAGGTGTAGGGTTGCTGGACAGCGTGGGCGGAAAGAGAAGCCAAGGGGGCCGCTGGGATGAAAATTCGCTCAAAGGAAAGTTCAAGCCGACATTGCCCAAAATGAGGCGGCAGAGCAAATCCGTACCCGTACGGGGGAAGGCGGGCAGGAATGGTCGAGATGCTTAAGCGGTGCGGTTCTCTTTCTCTTCCTCCTCTTCACCCTCGACATCCACTCTATCGTTTTCTCCCTTTACGGTCGAGTTCTGCGTGGCGACAACCTCCTCTCCCTCGGGCAGATCGATTTTCGTAACCTTCTCTTCGACTTCCACCTCTTCACGCTCGCCGTCGCGCGCAGCAGTAGCATCAGCATCGATGACTTCCTCCCCTTTCTCCTCAACCTGCGAGCCCACCACCGGCACGGGCGAGCTCGCAGCATCCATAGACGCCAGCTCATTCATAGCCTCAATCGCCTCTTCATCCTCGTCATCCTCACTGAATGACGTCGCAATCTGCTTCGTCTCCACGACCACCTCCTTAGCGAATGGTTTTGGCTTATGCGCTGGATGCGCCTCCTCTCTGCTCCATCCAAACGGCTTCGGCCTATGCGCTGGATGCGGCCCTCCCTGCTCCTTCCCCGACACACTCTCCACAATTTTCACTGGCTTGGTCTGCTTGATCGGCTTCTCTACATCCAAGTCCCAGTTGATCTTCCCGCCTGGACCGTACCGCTCCTCGAGCCACTCATTTGTCCTCTTGAAATGCCCACAATTGAAGAACCCGGGAGGCTTGTGGGCGCTCAACGGGCTCGGGTGCACACTCTTTAGCACCAGGTGTTTGCCTGACTTCTCGATGCCAGCACACCGCTTTTGAGCTGGGCTACCCCACGCTAGGAACACTACGCCCTTTCCCCGAACCTTGGCCACGGTGTCGATTACCTTGTGCGTGAAGCCCTCCCACCCCTTGTTCGAATGGCTGTTTGCCTCGTGGGCGCGGACAGTCAGACAGGTATTTAGGAGTAAGACGCCAGAGTCTGCCCATGGCGTGAGGAGACCGTGATTCTTGGGCGGTGCTTTAAAGTCGGGGTAGTCGTTACGGAGCGCGGTGTAGATGTTTTTCAGAGAAGGGGGAGCAGGAACAGGAGGGCGGACGCTGAAGCAGAGGCCGTGGGCTTGGTTGACGTTGTGGTAGGGATCTTGGCCGAGGATGACGCAGCGGACTGTGTGAAGGGGGGTGTGACGGGACCTGGAGGTTTGAAGATTAATGAGAACGTAAAGCTAAGGTGTGAGAAACGCTTAGAGGACATGGAAGGCTCGTGTCCTGAAATCCAAAAAAGGTTCATCGTCACCAAGCGTCAGGCATTAGACAGTACCTGTTCATGTTTCTCTCGACAAAGGTAAACGAGCGGACTCACCAACTATAAATCTCTTCCCCCTTTGGATACACCGTCTTCCCACTCTCCACCTCCCTCTTCAAAAACCCCTTCAACCCCAGAAACTCCCTCGTCACCAACGTATCCTTCAGATACGCCAGCCAGCTCTCATCCAGCGTCTCAATCTCCAGATTCAACAATCCTCTCTGCTCCGCCGTCAAGCTCTCTACCCATTTCTTCTTGTCGAATTTCTGACCGGGAGCGCCAGTAGCAGATGAAAAGGACGAGGATTTAGAACCAGATTTGGCGGAGGAGGGGTTGGGGTTGCTGAAGAAGGACGTTATGGCCGAGTTCTTAGTCTTCTTGGAGGGGTCGGAGGAGGAGGGAGGGTCTTCGGCGGGGCGTTTCAGAGGGGTCGCCATTAGTGTTGAAATAGTCGGGTTGAATGAGAGACAGAAAATATGATGAGAACGGTAAGCGGGAAAGGGTAGGAGTGAAAGAAGAGGAATGGGAAGGGGCAAGATAGTCAATGGCTCGGGGAGCTTGGGCAGAGGTACAGATAAACGAGCGTTTAGAAGGTGCTTCAAATTGCGGATGGAAGCCAGATCTAGAGAATCATCTGCATAGTGGGCAAAAGCGTAGTTTAAAGCTCGGATGCAGTCAAAAGAAGAAGCTCAAAAAGCACGTCCTCGAGCTCAGAAAAGCTTCGAAGCTAAAGTCGAGGGCAGACGCGCTTCGCCGACGTCACGGCGCGACTTGGAGGCGCCGCAAACGCGTTTGATTAAGGGGCAGAATTGGTCTGTGCGCCGTAGAGCCTCAACGGGCTGCAGATCAGACAGAAAAACATCCAACCATTACAGAGCGAGGGCCGCGTGCTTTGTAGAGTCAATGCTTTTGTCAAGAATCCTTAATTAATTATCTACCACAGCCACCAGAATGTATTGTTTATGGACGTGTTCCAAATTACCCGGTGACAGCTCTCAGTCCAGTACAAGCAACAAACCTCACCATAAGACAAGTTCACTTCTAACCTCCACCTCCTGCGAGCCTTTACCCCAAGAAGTCCAAGGTTCCAAAGCGACAGGTGTACCGACCAAAGCCTTCGGAGTGATTCACGGCACGTGCCACATTAACACAAGGGAAAGGCAATTCCACATACGAGCCCGAATGCCAAAGAAGCTCCAACCGTCGTCCATTTGGCCGCTCCATTGTGGTGCTCATCCTCCTTTCTGTTGTCAGCAGCGCACTCATTTCCGTTGTCAGTAGGAGTCCCATTGTCCTTCCCATCCCCGTCAGAGGTTTCATTATTGGCGCTCTTGCTCGTTCCACAAAGCCCACTTCCCTCTAGACGGTGCGTTTCTTTGAACGCCCTCGGCCTCCCTTTACTCATTCGAAATTCGAGCGTCCCCTCAGGATCAGTCATCTGCTTTTCGCAAGTCAACACTTCTGTGACCTCTGTATCCGGATCAAACGTTCTGTATAATTTCTGCTGATAATCGGGTCCCCGTTCACCTTGATTGCTGAGGACAACGGCCGTCAGGTCCCAGTGGAGGAGTTTGTAGATGACCATAGTAGAGTTGTCAAGGCTTTCCAGTACATTGTTGTTAGGCAAATGACCCTTGTTTTTGTTGACAGCATGGTTTCGGAGGGTGTTCAAAGTGGTGATCAATTTGTACAGCGGATTTTCGGTGTCATAGTTGGTCTCCCAAAGTGGCTTGCGGTTTTCTGGGACATCACTGCCGTTCATATGTTGCTCTTGACCCTGGTAGATGAATGGGATACCTGCGCCGAGGATCGTGAAAGCCAGCGCATTTGACGCGAGCTTGAAGTAATATTAGCAACAGACAAGCAATATCCGAAGGGGGGCCACCATACAGCCATATCATTAGTCAAGGATGCGAAACGAGCCAGATCATGATTCTCGGTAAAACTTCCCAAAAGGTGGGTGTTCCCGCAGCTGTTACTCATGTCTCCGACCAGGGACTTCAGATCAGCCATATTTTCCCCCGTGAAAACGCCCCTTGCCTTGAGGCCGACAGGGTAATTGCTGAGCCCGGAGAGAAGGTCTTTGTTCTGGTAGTAACACAGATTGTCGGCTGCTGAAGTCCACACCTCGCCTAGGATGAAGACGCCGGCGGACTCTGAGAACGACGAAAGAAAAGCATCATTGATATGCTTAGCCATATCAATTCGAAGACCATCGATGCTGTAATTGGATACCAGCGATTTGACCCAGTCACCCATTGTCTTGGCCACAAAATCTGACTCAGTGTCGAGATCGGCGAGCGCGACGCTGCCACCGTCCAACCAGCATTGCTGAACGTCAGTTGAATTATCCCAGTTGGTGATTTTGCAGTACGGATGATAGTATTTCTTGTCATTGAATGGGCGCATCTGTCGGTAATCAATGTACTCTGGCGATGCTCCCACATATTGTATTGGTTGAACCAGATCGTTTACAACCACATCCACCATAAGCATCATCCCACGGTCATGGATTGCCTTGCTGAGAACCTTCAAGTCATCTGTGGTGCCGAAACGTTCGTTGTGGGCATAAAGGTCGTCAACCCAATAACCATGGTAAGCTTGATCCCAGGAGATAGTGTTGCCTACGATGTTGTGTTGGGTGGGAGAGATTTGGATCGCGGTGAAGCCCATATTCTGAATGTAATCCAACTTGCTGATCAGACCAGAGTAACTACCGCCGCAGTACTTGTGGAGGTCACAGCCGGTCTGGTCTGGTATCGGGCGTGCGAACCGATCAGTCATGACTTGGTATACTGATCGTGCCGCCCATTCATTGGCAGAAGCCGCAAATGCGATGCTAGTGAGGCTTGCCAACGTGGCCACTGCGAAGAGGCACTTCGCCATGGCAAGATCTAATTCCGAGAAACGTGGAGAGAAAAGAAGAAGCAGAAGTACAGCGTGTCTCGACTACTCAATGTAAACAAGAGCAATACCGTAAGATCCAATGCAGCTCTGACAAATAATTTGTAAAGGCTGAGTTGAGGCACGTAGAATAACAGCAGTGCGTGTCACGGCCCGTGTCAGAACAATATCGATGTTGGATAAACAGATGAGAGGAGAGAAAATGAGTAAACAAAAAGAGCAAAGGTCTTGAAGGAACGAGTCCAACTCTGAGAGCAAACAGGGAAAGAAGACCTCCGGAATCTGTGCTACCTCCGAAAGAACGAGCATACACCTGTTCGTGCTTTCCAGAATCCATTGCGAGAATGATTTGGAACGCCTTCCCTCCATATTCCATAGGCTCATTTGTAACAGCATTCCAGTGTGGGTGTATTGTTGAGTGGGGCAATGACCAATGTGTACAAGATAAAGGTGTGGATGGATGGATGGATGTATGGAGATGATGTAGGTCAGATTCATTTATCCGCGGCTTCTGCACCGTGAGCGCTTGGCGTTTTCCACAAGGTCATGGAGAACGCTGTCGCACCAAATGCATAGGATCCAAGATGTAACACCGTCAGATAATGAACCCCGATGCTTAACCTGCTGTGTAACAACCATCCATCCAGTATCCCATCAGCATTCCCTCCGTAACCGCTTTAATCGAGAATACCTTCCAGCTCCCGAGCTTGCCCTCCTAAAACCCTTCATTATCTTCTCTAGAAAGCCCAAATCTAGCTCTATTCGTTATCTTTGACCGCTTTGGGACTATACCTCAAAGGACGAGGCTTGTATCTCTATCAAGCGAAAGAATCACGGGGATGATATATATGCCCACCACGTAGGAAGGAACAAGATCATTGTAGTCAGTTTTTATTTTGCTGGAATACCTCAACTAGTTTAAGCATCATTGTACCTTAGGTACCGTACAACAAAACCTCATCATCCCTCAAGGATCCAGACTCCTCTGCGCCGTCGATTTTTCAATGGGTCCAACATGAAGAAAGGTACCGCAGAAGATCGCTTCTTCTCCTTCAAATTCTGCGGGATCCTTTACTATAGTACCATTCAGTCTTCGACTGTCACAAGCGGTCGAAGGAATAGAAAGCAAAGCACATTAAAGAGACGTAGGCATGGAGAGTCTATAGCTCGTCATGCTCTTTGTCATCTGAGTCCTTGACCGCCGTCTTCACGGCTTCTGCCGCCTCGCTCGCCTTGCTCTTGATCGTTTCTGCGACACCCTCAGCTGTCTCCTCAGGACCCTTGGTAGCAGCTGGTGCCTGGCTGCCAACGACCGACTCCTCAGCATCAGATTCTGGAGGAGGTACATATGCGGCGACCTTGTGTTTGCCGTTCTCCTTGATGAACTCAGCCAGATCCTCAACAGTTCGGGATCCAGAGTATTCAATAGGAGAGTCCTTGGCGCCGGCAGGGAACAGCTTGATGGTGGGGAAGCCCTGGATCTCGTCGGGGACGTCGTTGTTGGTGGCATCAACCTTGGCAACGACAACCTTATCTTTGTACTCATCTGTCTGGTAGAGTTGTGCAAGCTCCTCATACTTAGGAGCAAGGGCTTTGCAGTGACCGCACCATGGCGCGTAGAATTCAAGAAGGACGTCCTTGTCATTGTCGATGACGAGTTCCTTGTAAGAATGGGCGACGACGACCGTCACAGGGCCTTCTTGCTTCTCGGGAATCGGCTCGGACTTAATGCTGGGCTCAATTTTGCCGTCAACGAAGTCCTGGACAAAGGAGGCGATATCATCGTGAGCGACCTTCTTCTCTTGGTCATAGGGGAATTTCTGGTTCTTGGCGGTCTCCTGGATGGCAAAGGCAGGCCACTTGCCAACTTCGAGGTTTAGATTGCCAGCGTGAGCACCGAAAGCCTTAGCATCAATTGTGGCAAAATTAATCTTGCCTTTGTGCTTCTCGGCCAGTGGCTTGAGAGCGGTGGAAAGCTCGGCACGTTCCTCGGGAGTTTCGGCGAAGATGTAAGCGAGAGGAATACCAGCCTGATGCTTTTGTCAGAAACATATAAGCTTGTACGAGTTGGACTATGACCTACCGACATATAGCCGGAGTAAGTCTCGGGACCGACTTCTCCAACCAAAGGCACGCTTGCGGTCTTCGCAAAGGTTGCGATAGCGTCCTGCTCGAACTTGCCATCAAAGACAACCTTGCCCTCATCGAAGTCCTTGTAGAGCACAAGAGCTGGTTGGGAAACGCCGTCCTTCTTCGCCAACTCGGCGTCGCTAGTAGCACCAAACAGGAAGTCGTCCCGGAGGTCTTCAGCGATGCTGGAGATGGTTTCGTTGGACTTCTTGTCATCCGAGGCAAAGTAGGCAATCAGAACGATCTTGTCTTCGGTCTTGAATGATTCGATAGAGTCGGGGGTAACGGTAGAGACGGCTGGAAGGGCTTGCTTGGTCATGTAAGAAATGATGCTGTGATTGGTCAGCAACTGCTTCTTTTCACTAGAATTGCATCTCAACGTACGCTGGAGCTTTCCGGGCGCCTGAGTATGGCTTGATGTTTTCAAGACCTCGGAACACTTTCACGGTAGGGTATCCTTCGACACCATACTCCTTGCAAAGATCGGTTTCTTCGGTGCAGTCCACCTTCACAAGAGGAATATTTTTTTCCTTTAATGTTGTCGCAGCCTCCTCATACTCTGGTGCAAGAGCTTTGCAGTGACCGCACCATGGCGCGAAAAATTCGGCTAGTACGAGGTCTGATTTGGAAACGAAGTCTTTGAATGTGTCTTGGTTGAGCTGCGTGACATCGGAAGCGGCGTCTGCGGCAGCAACTACAGCTGCAGCGGCAACAAGGCCGAGGGCGGCGTTCCTGAAGTTACGCATAGTGACAGGATAAAACTGGACAGGAAAAGAGCGAAGACAGTTACAAGATCTGAGGGACAGAGTATAATAACGTCCTCTCCAGGGGGTGGTGTAGAGCAAACCTCAGGTGTTTCCCGCTGTCGGCTTAATAAAAGTGTTCGTACTGGCCAGTCTGTCACCAAGGTCGCTCTCGCGTGGACCCCACCAACCATTGGTTGCAATCGACGGGAGCTCTTTTAGCTCGCCACGAACTCCAACTAGGCCTTATCCACAAATTCCCACGTATCGCCGCCTCCCGACCCTGAAAAAGGGAACCAATTCTAATCATAGCCAAGGGTCCAACATCAACCGCAGACGCCGGTCCACCGAAAACACCATGTTTCAAGTCCATTCGGGCTTTTGAAGCTTTCATTCAAAGACATCTGTCCAAATCCAACGTACCATCGCATTGCCAGAAGTAATCAATACTCTACTGTAGATTTCTAATACTGCCCTCCATGCTCCGAAAATCTGACTGCTGCGCTTGAGAACGACAGAGTAGCCAACCAAGGGTACAGCACAGCCGCCTTGGTATAACATTACCATAAGATATGTCGTATGCTGGATCTAGGATTCCCGATGCTTAGAAATGCATAAGGCACGCCAAGCCATGCAATGCCAACCAAGCAAAACAATGGAATGCTCATCGTCTCTGGACTATTCCTCTGCTTCTTCCGCGACCAAATTGATCGTAGGAATCGCGCCGTATCGCCTTCGAGATGCATCCACCACAGCCTTACCCTCCAGCTCATTTGCCATCTCCGCGGCGTCCGCTTTCCCTCGATCAACATCAATCAAGAGCATAAGCGGTAGCGGTAAGCCCACCAGGATGGCCAGAAATATGAAGGCTGGTCGTATCTCCCCGTAGGCGTCCGTGATGGCTCCCACGATCGCTGGACCGAAAATGCTCGAGCCCTTGTCAGTGATCGCATACAAGGCGTAGAACGCTGCTTCGGATCCTGGGGGAATGAGCTCGCCGAAGAAGCTACGACAGTAAGAGGAGAGACCTCCCAAAACAAACCCATAGACAGCACCTAGCGGGTACATTTCCCACGATTGCTGTAGACCCAAGAAGCCCAAGTCCTGAACGGCAGGAATGAAGCCCAAGAGGCCGTAGATTGGAATGATTTCGAGAATGCAGATACAGGCGACAATCGTATGAGAGGCGCGTAGCTCGAAGAAGCGAGAAACACGGCTCCATGAAAATGCTCCTACAATGCCGCTTAACGTAACGATGACGTTGATGAGAGCAAGCGCTGCCAGCTCCATGTCAAGCTCGGTCTTTGCAAACAAGACTGCCGTGCCGGAAACGGTCGCGATGCCATCACTGAGGAGAAACCAGGCTCCAAGAAAGAGGACGACATCTTTCAGCCTTCTTGCCCGCAAAATGGTTTTGCCCAATGCCTTCCAAGCGTACGCCAGATAAGCAAGCCAGCTCCTATTACGATAATTCGAAAGAGGAGGTCCAGGCCGTGGTCTTAGCCAAAAAGCTGCAGGTATTGAGAAGCAGAACCACCAAACGCCAATGAAAAACACGACTAGGCGCAGGGAAAATGTCGTGGAGCCGGTAGCTTTAACCACAAACACCGCAATACTTTGCACAAGGATAGCTGCAATGTAGCCAATCCCAATGCCATTAGAAGATATCTTGGTGGATAATTTGAGCTCTGGCGAAACTGCTGCAGGTACTGGCGACGTTGATACGGTTCGATCTGGCCGATCCTCTGCAAGCAGGGCGGTCGTCGGTCCAGAAATCTCGACCTGGGAAGCTTCTGGTATACTGGTATTGACGGCTACAACTTCATCTTCGTCTGCTTGAAATTGTATCGTCAAATCCTCGGAGTCGGGGATTTGGATCGAAGGATGTTGCCGGACCAGGATAGGTAGGAATGAGTTCAGCAGGACAAACGAGGCCCCAAAACAGGTATTGCTGACGATAGCAAACAACGCAGCAAGCAGGTAGAGCTCCGAAGTGGTTGGTAGGAAAGCCATGGTGGCAATAGCTCCTGTAAATCCGAGGACTAGGAGTAGTAGTTTCCTGTACTGACCGTGGTCGGCGGCACCACTCAGACTGATTATCAATAAAGCTTGTACCAAGACGCTGATGGAAAAGGTGTACATGGCAAAGCTAGCCGTATTGATCTCGGCACCCAAGACTCTGACGACGCAAGCTGAATGTTCGGCTTTCTCTTTGTTGCCGTAGAACAGACCATCGCTGTGGCCGGAGGACAGGGCCGCCGGTTTCCAGCTGGCTTTGCAGGGAGTTTGGGGATTGTTCTTCAAGACGCCTTGATCACGAGCTAATTGTTCGAGGGTGATCGGGAGAAAGGAGCCTTAAGGATTCTGGAATTAGCCATTTGCCTATGGAGCTGATTGCTGGACAGTACCCATTGCGCAAACCACAAAGACTTCGGCGGCCCATCCGTAGCTGTACCAGCCCGCCAACTCCTTCTGGCTGGTGAGACGAGTGTCCTCGCCTTCATATTGAGGTGGAGGTCGGTGCATGATCAGACTTCGTCGGTTCTCATCTTGAAAATCGCTTGCTATTGACGACTCTTCATCGTCGGCCTCGGAAGACGGGGCTGGTGAGACGAAGGAAGCTTTGGAGTTGGAGTTCTCTCGTCGGACAGGTGGTCTCCGTAGCGTCTGATCATTTCGAGGGACCTAGAAGACGAGTGAATGGGTAAGCGCTGTGGTCCATGGCTCGTGTAACATTAGGCTCCAGCCTTAGGATGCAGACAAACCATGGTGTTGCGGCCAATAATGTGGGGAGCCCGCTGCACTTGGCCGCCGTGATTGGTGCAGGCCACGAGGAGCGCCCCGCGAATTCATGACCTCGTGGCGGCTCGTCAGCAGTGAGCTCGTGCGCCGGCTCTCACAGGCGAAGATGAACAGTAAATCGTGCTTCACAGAGCTTCAGCAGATTGAGAGTGTTGGAAAGTGTGGCTCGCTGCTGCCGCACAAGCCCTTGCTAGATAAAGGGGTGGTTTGGGAACCACCAGCACCGCTTCAACCAGGCTGGTCAATCATCGTTATAAGTGACATCTACGTCCAGGTGTTGAGACGAGTGTTGATCTATCGCCATGCTCCAACATAGCCCGCCGTCCCATCCCATGACAGAGCCGTTCCAGGCGATGCAGAAGCGGAGGTGACAATAGCCTCCAGATTGGGTGCTAGTTGAAGAGCTCCTCCCATCACGCGTACGCTAAACATAAATAGGCGATCCGAGGGTGGTGATTTTCGCAACAGTGTGCCAGCCTTCGCCCGGCCGATTAGATAACCTCCCTGTCGAGCGAGGGTTCCAACGGCAGCTTAAATCGTCATCTGGCGCCAGCTGCTACGCCGTCAACATCTCTCCGAGGCGACACCAGAGGGGGAATTTCCAGGGATCCTCAACGCTTCGAGAGTGAACACGTTAGGGAGAAAACGATTGGCGAATGGGTAATCGACGTTTGTGACGTTTTGGGGTTCCAATGAAAGGTTGTGAGGAAGACTCCAAGAACTCGAGCAGGGCTGGCTTGCTTGACCCCGGCATCCCTGCCCCAGGACCCCCACACAACCTGGAGCCAGGCACGCCAGGCTCTGGTACGGGCTGTAGCATCGACCCTTCGACGGCCGCCTGCCCCACCTTCGGGTCGGATTGGCAGCAGCGTGAAATCTTGAACTCTTGTCACTGGCGGAGGAGACAGGTAGGAGAAGCACAAAGCATGTCTACAGCATGGGTCAGGGGCACCTCAAGATCCTCCGATTGCTGCAGATTTGGCTGTTTCATCGAACACCGACTCTCAAACAAGGTCACGTGACTGAAGCCAAAGTGCGCCTGTAACGCTGGAACCGGCTAGCGGTAACACAAAGCCCGTCTCCCCGTCGGTCCCTTCCCTTTCGGCATCCTCCATGCCTGACGCCCCCAGGCAAACCCGCCAACACCTTCCAACTGCCTTGATCGCCCTTGAACATCACTCAACTCCCAATATACTTTTCTTCTCAAACTCCCTTGGTTCACGCGTGATCGAATCCGCGGTGCAAGTCCACCTTGGTCCTCACTTCTTTACTAGCGTACACACCCTGTTCGTACCTACTGCCGCAAACCGCGCAAAATCAAAGATCGCGACCGCATGCGATTCGTCCCAAGACCCTAGTTCGATTCTGTCTTTTCCTTCGTCGCCAAACCTCTTTCCCGTGATAACTACCGCTCCACATTCTTCATGCCATCAAGCTCAACGTCAAAATAGAGCAGGCTCAGAGACCCGCAAACTACGAAGGTGGTTCTGGCCCGGGGAGAGGGGTGGAGGACGGTGTGGGGGAGAAGAGAGGCGTGGGCGAGCGCAAAAATATCATGCCTGGCAGGTTGATTGGGGGAGCAGATGTAAATGGCACAATGCCGCGGACAGAATCAGAAGAGCCAGGCGCTGTCCGGGCACACGAAAGTGAGGCATTACAAAACGGCCTTGTTAATGGTATCAACCACGACGCTTCGCTGACTTCCAGCGGCTTAGAAAAGGGCAAAGGTAAGGCATCGGAAACGTCAGGAGATGGGAATGGCGTCTTTCCTGGGGACGCACCTGTTTCTGGCCTTGGTGCTCTACCTCCAGAGATCCGACACATTGCGCTTCTCTCGCTCGCGAAATTAATCAACAGAACCGCGCAAGAATCGTGGAACGAGCTGTCAGAACTCATCAATGAGCTAGCCGAAATCTCGGTGCCTTCAGAGCCTTCCCAAATGAATGGCACCCATGGGAAACAAATTAGCGCGCCTACGTCTCTGGGGAACCAGCACAAGCACAACCTGGACAAGAAAGAAAAGATACTCAAATCTGGCCAGAAGTGGAGGGACTGGTTTATCAAGCTTCTCGTCATTTCTGACTGGAGCCGAAACGCAGACAGTCTCAGCAAATTGATCGACATCAACTTGTGGATTGTTGAACAAAAAGGCCTGTACTGGACTGTTGCTAATGTCGTCGGTGAAATGAAGCGCAAGTTAGCCGCTGGGCAGATATCAAATCCTGATCTGAAAACAGCTGCCGAAGTACTGTCAACCGGTCGAGTGGCGAGCCTCCCGGACCTTGGATACATTCCCCCAAAGCCCTTAACCTGGAAGCAGATGCTAAGAACGTTGAGAAACCTTAATCAAATTCTTATCGAGCGGCTGGTCTTGCATGAGGAATTACCTGCGGCTTTCGAAAATTATAGAGTTCACGACGGGCGGGTCACATTTTCTGTCCCAGGAGAATTTGAAGTCGATCTTTCTGTTGCCGATGAGGACCCTGCGGCCCAATTCTTTTTCATGGACTTTCGCTTCTTGTTCTCCCCATCCTCAGAAGTGCTCGATGGCCAGTTTCGAAACGAATTTGAGCGCAAGATAAACGCCATATTACTAGATGACGGTCTTCCTGAGTGTTACAATTACCTCCATGACTTTACACTAACTCTCAAGATCAATGTATTACGAACACAGGCACTAGACTTGGCAAAAGGACAGTGGTCGGAAAATCTTCAAACTGATCTCATTCGTCGAACGCTGGTAGTAGAGTATTGGATCAACAGGATGACGCCCAAAAGCTGGATTGAGATAGGCATCAAGAGGGGCCGCCGGCGAAAAAAGGCAAATGGACAAGAGGTACAAGAACCGCCGTATTTAGCCCTACAGTGGAAGCGTCAAAAAGAAGAAGTTACAGAGAACGATATACAATTCGACGTTGATACTTTGTCGATGGACCAGATCCTTCGGTCTGTCGTTGCATGTCACACCTGCTGGATTCTTGACAGCGTATACGAGAGAATCTGCGAGACCGCTTTGTACAGGGACGCAACTCTCAGTCTTGACATGGCTGGATCGTATGTCGACCCAAGCGAATGTTATTTGCAGATGCAGTTCACCATGGCGCGAACGGTTACCATGTGCATGGAACCTGTAACCGGAGCTTTTGCATTCAAGCCGATATCTCAATACACTGCTCGAGCCGAATTTAAGCTTGGACGATCGAAGAACCTGCTCGAGGATACGCATCGCAAGGTCGCACTAGTTCGCTGCATCGAGGCTGAGCACGCACTTGTGGACAAAGCTTTGACAGCCGGATGGGAAACATCAAAGCCTCCGCAGTTACCTGATCAAAAGGACTTTCGTTCAATCTTTCCACGATCTACTCTCGGGTTCGTATTCTTCCGTCGAGCCATCTGGGGTTCGGACTGGTTAGTGGCAGCCACGCATAGTATGGATGGTGATTACTGGTGGCTGCTGAATCATGCCTCGGCAGAAGGGGACGCGACTTTGCCAGAGCAAATCAAAGGACAGGCGCCTCATACCCAAGCTTTCCACGCATCCTACTTTCCGAAGTTGAACGCTCATATCTGCTGCTTGATTGCGCTGCGGACAAACCTGAGCGCTCTGTCGAGGCTGGGGCTTCCCGCTACAAATATTGGAACGCCGGAAGAAGATGTCGACTCTGGAGATTCAACAACGCAAGCATCTTTTGTCACGCTTTTTGAGCCTACACGCGTGCCATATCACGTTCGACTGCATGCACCTTTCCGTGTCAAAGACGACCAAACCACTGTGAGCAAATCACTAATTACATCTATTACCTATAACGCACCAAAAAAGAGCGTCCGAGTGCACGCTAAAGCGCAAACTAAATGCATGGACTCGGACATTGAGCTGATTCGACCCTTTGCATTCAAAGACAATTTTCTCAGTACCTATGTTGATTCCCACGCCGCCGGGTCCGTGGTTTCTGTCCTATTCGAGCGTTTCCAGCAGGCAAATTTTCTATTCGCATGTCGAAATAACCTACTACAGTATCCTCGTCTACAGATTAAATCAACATCGATTAGCAACGTGGCATTTCAATATTCTAACAATCCTTCTATGTCTGCAAACATCAAATTCTCCCCCGTCTCCGCCCCATCTGATTACGAACCTCCCAATACGGAGCCCCCTGTCTCTTTAGAATTCTCATCGGCCTCGCCTCACACCCGCATTCGTCATGCCCTTGCTAAAACCCTTACCTCCCACGTCTCGGGCGGTTCTGGCCTTGACAACTTCATCCGCCTGCTCGATTTCACCCTACCGCTACTCTTAGTGTTTGACACCATGCAAAAGGAAATCCCACCTCCTTCCGAACAGCCGGAACAAAAGTTCACGACCTCACCTAAAGACTCTCCGCCTTCATCGCCATTCAAAACACTTCCCAAATTCAATATCCTCGTCCGCTCTGCGCAGAGCTATTGTCTCCGATATGTTCGTCCAGGTGCTAGTTTCGAAATCAGCCCTGTCCGCCGCGGAGACCAGAGCTTCTATTGGACAATCAGCTACATTGCTAAAGCGACAGACACGCCGCTTGTCAAGCAGCATCTGCGGGAGCAGGTCTTTGGACCAACAGCGGCGGTTCCAACTGATCAGCAGACGGGAGAGCACGCATGGCTGCCGTTAGACGAGGGAGCAGCGTGCAGGCTGCAAAATCCAGGGCCGCTATTGAGGAAGATCTGGGAAGTTCTGAGAGAGGTAATCATGGAGCTAGAGAAGAGTGGTCAGGCCGCCGCTAAGAACGCGAAGGATCAACCTGGTGATGGGAAGCAGAAAAAACTCAATCCTGCCGATCAGAGTCCAACAGTGGGACGTAAGAAGGGTAACTCGGGAAATCCACCGGGACAAGGGAACATGGGGGCGCGTGGCGCTGGGCAGGGCAATTCTCAGGGAGTTAATTTTGCAGCTGGGAACCGGAGTGCGGCAGTCGGTCAAACGCGAGGTGGGCCGGGTCAAGGCAATGCAAGGCCACCGCAGCCCTCGCAGAAAGCAAACACGCAGGGAAAACAGGTCATTGAGATTGATTGACCGATTGGCATTGGGAGGGATATTAATAACAGATTTGGTGCTCCCAGGTTTCTGATCTCTGATGCACGGCATATCATTGCCGGCCTCGGGACTTTGGCGTTTTATACCCATTTGACTTTTGCTGGGATGGTCGTTTTCTTCACCAGGCCCTGAACAGGCCAGACGAGGTCCAACATATAGCGGAAGGATTATTCGTGTGTATCTTACCTATTAACCAGCTCCCAGAGCTGAGATTTGAGCCGAGTATCAATAAAAGAGAGATCTCCGGACCTACGTGGGATATAGTGGTCATGACTAATGCGATCGGTTGGGGTTTGTTGAACCCGGCGCGCCTCCTAGAGCGAAACGCGTCAAGCGCGTCACTTGCCAGCCGATAACACTTTTATTTCTACGTTCTACCTAGCTAGCGACTTTGCCTCCTCCTCTGCAAAAGCTACCTCGAAAAGCAAAAGACTCAGCCGATTATGCAACTATCTCTTCTAGATTCTCATTGTTTCTCAAATGGGTTATTACCCTCCTGACCATCCCACCTACACACCAACTCCTCTCTAGTGTGCTAAGGCGACCGATAAGTTACCAAACACTGTCCTTCTATCAATCCTCCATACCACATCTCAACTAGAGGAAACTAAAATATCAGAATGCCTATCTCCATCCTCCGCCTCAACCACACACCCTCTTCCCACCCCAATCAGCTCATCTCCTTTATCCGGCCCCTTCCCTCCCTCCCCAGCATTCAGCACGCAGAAACCTACCTCCACGCCCTCTCCGCCATTGTCCTCCCCATTATGCGCACGCACCACCTCTCGGTTACTACTCTCGAAGAGCATGAACCTAACGCAGAATTTGTCGGACGAAATTTCAATAACGGCGAGATCATACAATTAGTACTAAGAAGACGGGATGGAGGTTGGCTGCCGTTCCGCCAAGTGCAAATGGTGCTGATGCATGAGCTGGCGCATAATGTGCAGATGAACCATTCGAAGGCGTTTTGGGCAGAGAGGAATAAGTTTGCTGCGGATCTCAGGGGGCTTTGGGGAAGGGGATATACTGGGGACGGGCTCTGGGGAAGCGGAAGGTCATTGGCAGATATGGGAATTAGAGAGGGGAATGCGGTGCAGATTGGAGAGGGCATCGAGGGCGTGGAGAGTCTGTGCGGAGGAACCTATCGGTCAAGGAGGAGGAAAAGGAAGAGGGCTGGCGCGCAGGACTTGACTTGGAGAGAAAAAAGAGATAGACGGATTGAGAAGAAATTCGGAAAGAATGGAATGGCGCTAGGAGAAGATGAAGATAAGAGATTAATGCTCGAGATTGGAAGGAAGGGTCCAATGGGTGGCAAGCCGAGGGTTGCAAACAGCAAGAGAGGGAGGGAGCTGAGGGCAGCGGCCGCACTGAAGAGGTTTGGTCAGGCTCAAGCCGAGGAGGACATGAAAGACGAAGAAGAAGAAAAAGAAGGTAGCGACCAGGGCGAGTACGAAGAAGACGACTCAGCACAGGGTGATGTCGCTCGAGATCGGAATGGTCAGCGCCTGCTGGACAATATGGGCTTCACGATGACAAGGGTCTGTGGCGACGAGGATGCAAATGACATCAATGTAAAACAAGAGCAGGAAGAACTAGAAGGCCTTGGCGACCTCCATCCCTACAACTCTAATGCCAGCGGCCGGAAAGACGACTCGATAGCTCACGCGGCGAATTCTCCAGAACCACGTCCTTTACACAGTATCAAAGCTCCACACCAACCCCAGCCAATTGTTATTGGCATCTCCGACGACGATTCAACGCCACAGCGAATCAGGAGCCTCTACCAAATACCACGCTATCGAGGTCCCTCCGCTGCTCCTCCTGGTGAAAATTCGCCAACCTCTCCTACGGGTCCGTCTTTCCGTGCTCAGCTCTCAGCTGTCCCCGAAAATAAAGTGAGTCCATCAAAATCTCAGAAGCCTCATAGACCGAAACCGAAACTAGCCGTATCTTCGAGCTCATCAACAAACTTCAAATCTGAGCCAAACTTTAAATCCAAACCTGGAAACATCAAATGCGAGGCAGACAATGTCAAGTCCAAAATCGACCGTGTAGCGCCCAAAATCGAGCCTTCACTGTCCTTTCCCATTGACTACATCGTTCCAGATCCGGATGCTCTGCTAACCTGCCCCGTCTGCTCGCTGGACAATTCTCCGTCGTCCCATATCTGCAACGCCTGCTCCAATGTTCTTCAGCCATCAATGGTCCCAGACTCCTGGCTTTGTAGTAGTGGGAAGGGACCTCACTGCAAGGGAGTGAAGAGCATGTACATTCACTCCGAGGATGCTAGGTATTGTTGTAACTGTGGATCAACAAGGAGTAAAGGGATTGGAATAGAAATGGTTAAGGCAGAGCCAGAAGATGCGTGTTGGTATTTGCGGCAATTAGCGGATTGTATGTAAATCAGGTATGCGTGAGACGATGTATGGACAAACGGTAGCATTTTGCCACGTACAAATGTGAGACACTAGCGGTTGACAGCACTTGGGAGCCGTTCACAGCGTCTAGTCCAACATATACAGTAAACCCTCGATATAAGCAACAGCTTTCAGAGGCGAATCTCCTGTCTCGTCGATATAAGATTTGATTAAAACTATTTAATGACATCCAGGAGAGTATTTTAAAGAAAATAAAAGTCGATGAGATTTAAGAAAGATATTTTTAGAGCTCTGAGACTTTAAGCCGTACATGTATCCGTTGCTTATATCAAGGGTTTACTGTACGTTCAACCCCATCGAGACGTTTAGAAGAAGCGTTCACGAGTGTTGAACAGTTGGCCATTCATCAAGCAAGCTACGATCAGAAAAGGCTTTATGGATTATTCAACACATGTTTTGAAAGAATTCGTAACTTCCCTAACTACAACTCCGCCCGCGGATTCCTCTCACAGACAACTCCCGTCACTCCACGCTCTCATCGTAGAACCCCCAGTCCCTCACCACCCTCCCAATCCTAATCTGCTTCCTCTCCCGTCTCTCTTTCCCCTCCCCTGCTCCACCGCCGCCCTCCCTTCTCCCCTTTCGTCCATCACTATCCCTCTCCCCCAAGAACTCCCCCACCAAATCCCTCAAAAACCCCTCCTCCCACCCCTCCCCTTCCCCACCCCCACCCAGCACAAGCCTCCGCGTATCCATCCCCCTCCAGCAATCCAACACAACCTGCCTCATCGGATTCCTCCTACACCTCCCCTCCCCACCACAACTCCCATCCCTACGGCCAGCCAGCAGATCCTCCGGCACCGCATCCACCGTCCCGCCCCAAACCATCTCCACATCCTCCCGGCTCGGCACCGCGTGGACTATCGGGCATATCAGCGCGACTTTCCGACAGACCGCGTTCTTCAGCGAGGGGATCGAGTACTTCTCCGCGAACAGATACAAATGCATCAGCGGCGTGAAGGTCGGCGGCACGGGCCGCGGCGGGAATACGAGCTCGTTCGCCTCCTCCCTTTCTCCCGTGAATGAGGAATAGGAGATTTCTTCTTCGCTTTCGTGCTCGCCGGATGCCGAGGACGTCTCGGGGGAGGATGATGATGGAGCGTCCGGATCTTCGACGACCAGCATTTCCGTTTCCGCTTCCGTCTCGTCGTCTGGAATCTCCTCCCTTTGTCGCTCCGCGGCAGCAGCCGCAGCCGCACCCAACCTCTTCTTCGCAGCCTCCCTTCTAATCACCCTCTTCCTCTCCTTCCACGCCCGAAACCTGTCCACCCGCCCATCAACCCTCGGGTGCCACAACCCTTCCTCTCCATCCCCATCCCCATCCTTTCCTCTCCTCCCATCCCTCATGAGCCCAGCACCATAGCACCACCTAGCAAAGAACTCAACAACCCCCACATCCTCCTCCGGCAGCTCGACGACCCGCGTGCGCGACTCCTTGAACCTGGAGCCCGGGGAGAGCGCGGCGCGGAAGAAGGGCGAGAGACGGGTGAGGAGGGCGGCGTGGATCGTCACGGGCGTTTGAGTCGGGGAGACGAGGAGGGTGACGGGTGGGGATAGGAGGGGAGAGGGAGATTCATTGGTAGCGAAAAGTGGTGGTGTTGATGAGAGGGTTGGAGAGGCGGTTGTCGCGGGTGACAGGGGTGAGGAAGGCCCGCTGGTGGTTGTGGTTGTGGATGAGCGCGGAGAGCATGCTGTTGGCGAGGGAGTAGTAGTCGGCGAGGGAGGCGGAGTCAGAGATGCTCCTGCTCCATTCGATTGGAGAGCCTGTGGAGGAATGGCGCAGGCCAGGGCGCCGGAGGACCAGCATGTGTTGTCTGCCATTACAGTTCCTCTCTCAAGAAAGTACAGTCTCTTCGCGGCAAAAGAAATACCAACCACCGTCCAAACCGAAACGACGGGGTCTTTTTTCCAATTGTTGAGTATGTATGATGTTCGATATCCGTTTTACCATCCAAGAAGAGCAACAAAGCCCGCAGTATATAAAAACGAAGGCAACCCACCCTTCCGCGGGATGAGCTTCGAAACTGACACACTCACACAAGACACCGATGACCGAAGCGCAGTGAATGTGAATCCAAATCGTGACTTGGCACATCATGCCATTGTCATGTCATGTCATTGTCATGCAGTAGACCGGCGGGTGGGTGGGTGGGGGGAAGGAAAAGGGAGGGTGAATCGTGAAAGAAGCCTTCACCTCACCTCACCTCCCATCAAAATTTTCCAACTTCGCTTTGCCAAACCCTTGACGTAAACAGAGTGAATGCAAGAAAAAAAACCCGGGGGGAAAAGCTTACCGAGAACGCGAAGGGAGAAGGGAGAAGGAGCGAGATGAAAGTGTAGGATTAGGACTCTGCAAGACCGCTAGCGATGCAATTCTGAGAAAAGAAAAAAACAACACCGCCATATCCCGTCCCGAACAAAGAACAAAAAGAGATCGGGATTTCACCCCATGGGACGGGACCTGAAAACATCCTCAATTTACATAATACAGATACAAATACACTTACATCAGCACCAGAGCAAACCCCCTCCTCGAAAGAACAAAAGCCCTGAAAACAGTCCCATCGTGCAGAGCAGAACATTCTCTCTTTTTCCTGTTCTAGAATGAAATCCCCAACGCACGGGTACCTAACTACCTACCTTCCTACCTACCTGCACGCATGCAGCGCAGCGCAGCTGGCCCATGCCGCTGTCCTATTCATTCATTGCATGCATGCAGCCTTGAAAAAAAGTGACCTACCCTACCCTTTTTTTTTTTCTGGCATACAAACTTCTCAACCAAATATCCGGCAATTTCACCGTTGTCCCCGGGTACGCTGACAGTTGAAAAAACAAAAAGTAGACAGACAAGGCAGACAAGCAGGCAGGCAGATAGAAAACAGATCCCCCAAACCAAAACAGAACACCGCCTCGCTCAGAGATGACAAATCCTGGTGGGACTGGAAAAAGTCTGTCAGTCATTTGCGCGTAGGCTAGACGCAGAGCGTGGAAAATCAAAATTTTGTAAAGTGCAGGAATGGAGATGAAAACGGAATCCGGAAACAAAAGGAAGGCGGAAACGGTAGAACTGGTATGTGCACCATTGTCAGGTAGAATAACGGGAATGGAAAAATTTGCAGAGCGATCCCGAAAGACAGATAAGCCTCCTTAACATGTGTCCCACACTACCGCTGTTTCAGAATTCATATTGGCCAAATTGTTATGCAGTGCCGGAGAAAACGTAAAGCTTCGATCACTTTCTTCCGCTAAGCACTCCACTTCCATGTAGGCACATTCCATCCACAAGCCACAACCCCCAATTGCGGTCATGGTCGGAGAGACGTCCCGACAAGAACATTCGCATTTCCCTAAATACGGTGTTTCTCGCTCTCTGCAAACAAGACTGTTAGTAGAAGCTCATACTCTCTTCTCAGCCAACTTACCAAGTCTTGAATACAACATGTACAACGCCATTTGGTTGCACTCTTGGGTCCCTGTGATTGTCACCAACCGCTCATTGCTGTTGTCTTGTGGTTCATTGATCTTGATCACACTGCCACTGAGGTGCCGAATTTCATTGATCTTGGCGCCCCCCTTTCCGATGATTGCTCCGACCATGTCGTTCGGGATGTAAATCTGTTGGGTTAGAGGCTGACCAGGCATAGCCTGGGGCATTGGGCCCCCTTGTTGCATCCCTTGCGGACCGACCTGCTGAGGGCCAGCGCCATAAGGAGCTTGAGGTTGTGGGCCAGGGCCGGGATAGCCTGGACGAGGGGAGCCACCATAGCCCATTTGCTGCTGGGGATGCGCTTGCGGGTGTTGGCTGTAGGGAGTACTATAGGCGTTGGCTGGGGTTCGGTTCTGAGGGGGTGGATGACGGCGGTTGTAATTGTCAGGATGACCATATTGTCCACCTGCTGGCTGAGGTGTGTACGGGACGACTTGCATGCCGCCTGGGACAACGCCAGCAGGACCGCCGCTACGAGTCGCATATGCAGATGCCGCAGGGCCACCGAATCGTTCTGTGAGCTGCTCGACAAGAGTGACAGCGACGTAATATGTAGCGATGTGAACTGCATCCGCAACGCCGAGAATAACGAGGGAACGCTCTGTTGAAAGAGGAAGACAAGAATCTGAGGCATTGAGACGGGCTCCCGATGCTTCCTGGATCTCGCGAATGCGGACGCCAGATTTTCCTATAATGGAACCGATGAGAATGTGAGGAATTAACAAACGTAGCGGGTAGGTCTTGGATTGGGCAGTGGAAGGGGTTTCAAGAGGTTCCTGATTGAGGGTACGAATGATCAAACCGAAGGCCTAGAGAAATGTGAGCAAGTACGCCGGCTAGTCTAAGAACAACCATACCTTTGCAACAGCATCTTGTGGACCACTAACGGTTAAAATTCTCTCTACTGCGCCTCTGGAGTAGTCGCTGACTGTGCACTTCGCGCCTGACATGCGCCGAATCTGAGAAACGTTTTCTCCTCCTTTTCCAATGCAGGTGGCAGCTTCCGCGCTTGATATGACAGCGCGTAAATGGATCCAATTGGTTTCATCCTGTATCGGCATGGATTGAGCATTCTGTGACATGGCTGTATCATTCTGGGTGGCAGTGGACTGGATCGGTTGCTGGCCCTCGACAAGGGCGGTCGGATCTGGCATCGCGCCATTCGGTGCATCTGGCGGGACTGTATTGCCATAAGTATCTTTAGATCCATTGACAACTGACGCTTGAGCCTTAATGTTTTCAGTCTTCACCTCAGCCTTCGCAGTCTCATTCTCAAAGCCAGTTGGGGATGGCCCTTCATCATCTTTCACGACATTATCAAGAGCTGGGCGTTTGGCCTCGGGAAGGTCAGTAGGCCCGGACGGGGAAGACGGATCTTCAAGCGGTCGCTTTGATGAAGGGATTGCAGAGGCCTGTGGAGAAGCAGACATTTTGTAGCTGGAGAATCGATAGATCAAGATTTGTCACCTGGTATGGAATCGAAGATGCTTCTGTCTCGTGTAAAATTTTTTCTATTGATCGACTATGTACACCAGGGGATTCCCAAGGAAAACTTGCTGGTGCAGGCGATCGGCAGAAGGATTTCAGGCTCAAGGATTAGGGCAAGTGCTGGAGGATAAACGCGTAGACTGCTGGGTCTCGAGGTGTAGGTGCTGTGACGTGGAGTTTGCGGGGAGACGTGCTGTGACGAGGGAGTTCGGTATGGGTAGGTAAGGGACGCGGATGAGGATGAAGCTGGAGAATCGAGAGGGTAGGATTTGAGGTTGTGATGACGAAAGGGTTTTTAGCAAGACTTGGGATGAAGCAACGCCGTGGGTCTATCCAGGGGATCAATCCGAACCGCAAACTTATCTTGCAAAAGATGGACGCGGTCCTTCGATGCTGCGAGTAAGCGCGCTGGCTCAACGGGAAAGGGGGGAAACCGCTGTCAGAAGGTAATTTCAGAATTTGAAGGATGACGGCAGTAGCAGCTGCCACGTTAAGGTAACACGAAGGAGGGGAGGAAGGGTTGGGCAGGTTGAGGTTGAGGTTGAAAGGTAAGGAGATGGATGAGGAAGAGGGAGAGGAAGAGCAAACTGCAGCTTCTGTCGTGCGCCAAGTGCGGGGAGCCTAGCCCTATTTGGAGATTGGAACACGTGACCTGGTGTAAAGTGTATCAAGTTCCACAGAGCCTCACCGCGATTTTGGGTCACGGGAACGATAAGATGATATTTCACGATTGCTAAGTTTCACTATATTTCTGCCTTCAGCATTAATTGTGGAAAATGTATCGTTTGCGTAATGGCACTTTCAAACTCAGCCTCTGTTGGAACCACAACGCTAAAGCCTGCTCTTCACCTAAACTTTTCCTGTTCATAGTACTCCCTTCGCTGATGCAGATCCCCGATCCCAGTTGCCAAACATCCTAACAAGAAACAGAGGTCACGATCGGGCAGCTTCAGTCATTTTTGAACTGCTGCTGCAAACTTGTTCCATCCTCCAAGTGTGGGAAGTTCCTTTCCCTTTGACCTCCGCGCTAACAATGCCTCTCTAAGCAGAGCATCCACCGCTTTCTTCCTCTGGGTCTTCTCACGCCACTGCTGCTTGTCCTCTGCAACCGCGAGATCCTTGAGACTCACATTACTTGATCTAAAGCTGCTTCTCATACTTTTCACGCTTGCGCTAAATTTGGATGCTGGTGTGTGGTAGACACTTCCTGGTGTGACTGACTCGTTCCTTAAAAGTGAGCCTCCCAATTTGGCTTTACCTTTGGGGGTTGACGTAGTTTCTGGTTCTAAGGAACCCTCGCGACTGCCGTTGGCGGAGGATCCGAGATCGATGTTTAGCCTCCTCAGCTGAGCCTCGAGAACAGCAATATCACTGCTCTTACGCTCCGCCATGGAAGTCATTTTCTGAATCGTCTTTGTGACGTCCTCGACTGTCGGCTTCCTAGCTTTCTTGGTGCCATTTTCATGGGAAGGTGTCGTCTCCGAAAGCTTGGCCCTCAGAATTGAGATTGATTGCTCGGCTTCTGCCAGCTTGGTCTCGACATTGACGAAGCCTTTTCGCAACTCTTGCTGCAAGGTAGATTGTTCAGCGGACAGCGGGGCTGAGGCTGTAGACTCAGAATTGACCGCCGCATGAAGGGCTTTACGGAGACTTGTTAATCTACGCCGGAGTTGGTCCAAGTCTTTGTCAAGGAGATCGTGGCAGATACCTAGCCAGAGAGAACTGTTTTCGAGCTTGATATCCCCGAGCATTTGCCAAAGAACGTTTTCTCCAAGATTAAGCCGCTCAATGTCAGAAAACGTCCACTCTTCTTTCATCATTGCCGTATGATCATCCGAGTCCAAGAGATCCCTCCATGCGTCTCGGTCATGATGCTCTGGAGCCATATTAGTTTCCTGGTATAGTTGAAAAGCCGACAAAGCGCGAGCGTTCAGGCCAAGTGTGTTGATCTTGGAATTTATTTCATGATACAGACGTTCGATTTGCCCGGGAATGCCAGTGGCAGTTTGCTTGCTTGCAGATGGTTGGTGAGGTAGGAAAGCATCAAGGTCTTCACTAGGGCTCACAGGACGAGCAAGTTCGGCTCGAAGTTGTTCATCTTCATCATCTCCCACGTCCGGGGCCTCCTGATGTTGAGAAGCTTGTGCCTTCAGCTGGGCCTTCTTTTGCTCCTCGGCATGTATCTGGGCCACTGAACGCGGAACCTGTCGGGGAAGTGCATGGCTTCTAAGCTCGGCACGCTTATTGGCGATCGCTGCATGAGGACGGGTTGGAGCGCTTACAGAACGTGATGTTTCCGGCCTGAGGGAGTCATTCAGAGATTGAATGTTTCGCTGGGGACTAGGGGATCGTGGGGAATCGGGGTCCTTTTGTGGGGGAGGGAAACTCGGTGCGCCCTTGTAAATTTCGCCAAATAATCTATTCGGCCGATTCGGCTGCTGCATGATTTTGGTGAACGGTCCACCGGTCATTTCATCGTCCTTAGCAAATGAACTCTCCGGCGAGGTCTTGAGATCTTCAGTGTGTTCGCCAGTAATGTCATCGATTTTGCTTGGTGATTGGAGACTTTCACTTGGGTGTGCATCTTGCGATCCCTCCTCGGAACCGTCTTCCCACGCAGAGTCAAGATCATCGGACTCCTCAGGCAAGGGCTCGTCGTGCGAGTCAGCTACGGAGCGTTTACTGCCCGGAAGGTCAGGAGAAGACAAAGCCTCGTCCGCGGTATTTTTAATATGTGCTGTAGGAATGGGTGGTGGCTGTGCTTCACTAGCGTCTGCATGACTCGATCTTGGGGGTACCGATTTGCTTTCTGACGCAGTTTTACCGGGCTTTGTAAAATCTGGTGGAAAAGGAGCGTTGTCGGCCACTGTTTTTGCCGCTGGCGTCCAGTCTGGGGGCAATGGAGCATCATTTGGTACGGGTTTCATGGCTTTGGTAGAATCTGGTGGTAATGGCGCATCATCCAAAGAGAATGACTTGTGTGATCCGATTGAGGAGGTTGATGTATCGCCGGGAGTGTAAGATGTTTTGCTTGTCGAGTCCGGTGGTAGCGGAGCCTCAGGAATTTCATCCAACGGCGTGTGTGCATCATCATCACTGGGAGACTCAGTCTTGATTTTGGGGGCAGTTGGAGGAGTTGTAGCAACATTCGTTTGTTTCGGTGGATCTTTTGGAGTGGTAGATTCACCTTGGCCAAACGCCCAAGTTGGCGTGCTGTTTGTCACAGACACTGGCGTGGCATCTGTGCTTGTCTGTGTGCCGAACAAATTTGCCAAAGGAGGCGCCGCATTTGATTTCTTACGAATTATCGTAGAAGTTGGTGTAGTTGTCGTGCGTTGGGACACTTTATTCACAGAATCCAGAGGCTGCGTAGTGGTAGCAGAGTTTTGGGGTGCTTGGTTTCTTAGTGGAGCTGGTTCGTCAGCTTCCTCCATGCTCTCGTCCTTGCTTTGAGTTTGCGCGTTGACGTTTGGAGTTTCGGCCAAAAGGTCGCCAAAACCTTTGCCAAACCCTAATCTAGACTCAGCGTCTGGTTGAGAAGATTCATGGCTAGGTTGGGCGGTTGCCTTGAACGCTGAGCCAAGATTGAAACCTCCAGACGGGGTACCGAAAGTAGCCACACCCCCCTTCTTGTCAGAATCCTTGTTCTCTGGTGTACCAAAAGCGGAGGTCATATTTGTGTCCATGTTGCTGAAATTACGCGCGGTGGAAGTTTGTGCGAAGGGAGAGTTGCCCGAAGTATTGCTTGCAAATGGGCTCTCACCCGACGGCTTAGAATTAGCAAATCCGGAAAATCCATTGCCAGTGGCGAAGGAAGAGAAGCCTCCAGATCCGCCAATCGATGGCGATGGTTTCGATTGTCCAAACCCAGACTGACCAAAGGCTGATGTGTTGCCTTGACCCTGAGGACCTGGAATAGATGGCTTGCCAAAACCTGGAGACCCAAACGCGGGCGTCGCTCCACTTCCAAGTGAAGAAGTTCCAAAAGCAGGCGAGGGCTTAGCCGCTGCGGTCCCCGAGGAAGAAGTTGCACTGAAGGCTGGTTTGCCGAAGCCAGATGGTTGGTTTTGGCCGGAAGCATTCTCACCGATTCCAGTACTTACCCAGGAAGGCTTTGCACCACTAAGGGTATTTGAGGTAAAAGCACCGCCAGGAGTGCTGTTGAAGCCTGAGTTTCCGAAGGCTGGTTTCGATTGGCCTAGAGATGATTGCCCAAACGCTGGCTGACCAAATCCAGAGGCCTGAGTTGGTTGACCGAATGATGATTGCTGGGTCGGCGGTGGAAAGCCTGAAGATTGACTAGGTTGGCTAAATGCTGTTTGGCCAAAGCCGGAGGGTGTGGAGGAGGATGGCGCTGCTGGAGGACTTATGGGAGATTGCACCTGTGATTGCTGCTTTAGACTCCCGCCAATGGCCGTCAACAGGGGATATGGTTGTTTCTGCAATATTGAATCGGCATAGACCACATTCCAGATGCAGAGTACGCCTTCGTTATTGAGGACTAGAAGATTCGGCGCAGGGCTGTCACTTGCCTGCAACTCCTCGTGGGACTCGAGTGGTTGCAATATTGGTTTGTTACTCGATAGATCGATTGCGAGGCCAATTGGACTAGTATCACTGTTGTTATGGCCAAAAGGAAGGCTGGCTTTCCTGTGATCTTTGTCGATTACGGTCGTTGCGTAAAATCCGCTGCTGCTGGATTGTTGCTCAGAGAGCGGTTTTTCGGTCTTTGTAACAAGTCCAATATCAAGGCCACAGGTTGAGGCAACTAATATAAGCTCAGAAAGCGAAGGCGGGAATTTTCGTAACCTTCCAACAAATTGGGCGGGAGGGGTCCGATCGAGACCAAAAGGTCCAACAATTTCTGGCAGCTTACGGATTTCGAAATTTGTAGTATTCTTCTCGCGTTGGACGATATAGGCGTCAGTGTTGGGACCTTCATTCTCACTATAGAAAGCGAGGAACACGTTGTCCTCTAACCAGCAAATCGTTGAGATATGCATGTTGTCTGGCAATGATGGAGGGCGAGGAATGGTCGCCTTGATTTCGCCGTTAGTAGTCATTTGAGAAGCTGATCCGTCCGCAAGACCTGCAACCAATTGCTTGCCCCGGTTGCTCCAGGACACGCATCTTACACCATTTCTGAGTACAGATCCATTGGGTCCATTCATTAGGTTAGCATTTTGTAAGTCGGCCACCAAAAGATCGCCATTGACTGTTACGGCGGCAAACAACGCCGCTCTCTCTGCCGCAGGGTCTGGGTTCGGCACAAGGGCACGCAACGCGCTGCCGTTCGTCTGCAGCTGAAGCGCAGGATTTGTATCGCCTTTCAATACAGCATCGACCTGGTATGCCGCAAGACCACCACCGCTCTCGGCGGATATAACGAGCACATTTTCATCCGAAGAAAATGCCAGCTGTGATATGCGGGGTACGGCCAATCTTATCTCTGGTTGGAAGGAAGAGCTATCTCCCTCCGTTTTGACCGACGCTGCTGCTCTCACAGTGGATGTCTTTGCAAGTATCAATGTATCTGGTCCCGCTGCCGCAACTATTCCTTTGCCAGACACAACACCGAGCAGAGTGGCGGTAGGTGGAGGGGGAGATTCCGCCGGCCATGGGGCAGGCAAAAGCTGTACTTTAGAATCGCCGCTGATGCCTTTGAATGTGACCACCTGATCGAAGTTAGAAGCTGGGCTTTTAAAGTCTCCCTAGTCGACTTACTTCCTGTGTGATCTCTTCAAGTTCTGGTCCCTCTTTTGCTTGCGGAGCTTGTGTGCCAAACACATTCGCCCCAGACAGACTGAAAGCCATTTTAAACCTAGAGAGCTCCGCTGACAGCGGATGTGGTTTTCGCTCTATCGAACAGAGTGCACCATGATTGGAATTTGATGGGGTGCGTGGGCGTGATGGGGGATTAAATGAGCGGCGTTGGAGAGCTATAGAGCTGCTCCTGCTGTAGAAGAAAGATTGGTGCCGAATTTTGGTTTTCGACTACGCAGAGGCAATTAAATGTGGCCTCTAGCGCAGGCATCTCCGTAGGGACATTGTTACTACGGCGAGTGAGGTGACGGCTTCGGGCAAACGAACGCGGAAGCGCGTTGGCACGTGATCCAAAACCAAAGCTCGGACTTCCAAGCTCAGGCTGCTGGAGCTTCATCAGCATCAGCGAACAACAGCCAGTGGCCCACTTTACTTGACGACCAGTTCCTGCTTTTTCCAAACCTCAACTCGTCAATTTTGAACCAATACCGACTGCGCTTCTCGTTGCTCTAGCTGTCTTCGATCGTTTCCTCTCAAAGGCGTTCTCGCCGCCCCTTCAACGACCATGACTGGCTTCGACTTTGCAAACTACAACCGCAATGCCGCATTACACGCCCGTGGCGTTCCATTACCTAAAGCTACGAGTACGGGAACGACAATTGTGGGCTGCATATTCGACAATGGTGTTGTAGTATGTCCAGCTCGTCCTTCTTCTCTCCGCGTTTCCTTAACATATCTCCAGATAGCAGCCGACACTCGAGCTACGTCCGGCCCCATCGTGGCGGACAAGAACTGCGAAAAACTCCATTATATATCCCCCTCGATCTTCTGCGCGGGTGCCGGAACGGCCGCAGACACAGAATTTACCACCGCCTTGATCTCCTCTAATCTGGAACTCCATTCCCTTTCTACCGGCCGCTCTCCCCGTGTCGTCACAGTTATGACCATGCTTAAACAACACCTCTTCCGCTACCAAGGCTACATCGGCGCATACCTTGTCATCGCGGGAGTAGATCCCACAGGGGTGGGCCTCTTCACCGTCCATGCTCATGGTTCAACGGACAAACTACCCTACGTGACTATGGGCTCAGGCTCTCTAGCAGCAATGTCCATCTTCGAGACAACGTGGAAGGCGAACATGAACAGAGATGAAGCCGTCAAGTGCTGCAGCGAAGCAATCAAAGCTGGCATTTTCAACGACCTGGGCTCCGGCAGCAATGTTGACGTCTGTGTGATTGAGAAGGGCAAGCCAACGGAGATGCTGAGGAATTACATCAAGCCGAATGAGCGAGCAAGGAAAGAGAGGCATTACAGGTTCCACAAGGGAACAACGGCGTGGTTGAAGGAGAAGGTGACACTGAGAGAGGAGTTTAGTAACCTGGTGACGGTGCAGGAGGTCAAGGATTCGAGTAGCGATTCGAGTGTGGTTGTGGTTGACAAGATGGATGTTGATCAGTAATGGGAAAAGAATACAACACCGCTGATCTCTATGCGTGTCGAAAACCCTCCGCGGCTATGTGACTTGGAATTCAGGGCCGATGTTCAACTACAGCTTCGACCAACAGTTGTGATTGTACTTTTTGCATTCGGGTTGTTCGCATTGTATTACTACATGAGAACTAAACGAGAATAGAAATTGACCTGCAACTATGTCCACCTGATCTTGAAAATCAGCATAAATATCCGGCGTTTGTTATATAAAGCACCAGATCTAATTCCACCCTCTGGGGGGTTTTGCCGGCGCGGGCATTCCATCGTAGAGCAAACAAACAACAAACCGCAATCCGGCATACACCAAAGCAAGCCTTCATAAGACTCTTACGAATACTCTCTGCAGCAGCATCGGTCATGCTATCGCTCGACTGATCCAGTAAGATCAAAAACGGACAATCTCGAGCTTCTGAATTTGAGGAAGGGCATGGCAGCCAATTCTTGAAAGACTTTCGATTACTCACTCTCCGCCCTCTCGAAACTAGGTTCTTAGATACACACTCACTCAGCAGTGCCTGGTAGCTGTCCTCACGATCGATCCATCTAGCCCGAACGCTTTTGATTGAAAAGTAAAACACGCAAATACACGACGTTATGTCGAAAGAGAAATCCATCATTCCTGCTATGCCTGAACCCAAACCCGCCATGAACATGCTCTTGGAAGGATGAATCTAAGCAATCCTTACAAGTCGGATATCTCTCGCGATTAGAAGACAACAGGAAAGGACAAAGGGGACTTTTGAATCCTTGAAACGCCATATTGAATACCAGAGCTAAGCAGCTCTTCTAATGAAAGACTTGACGCCGCCCATGGAAGCCGATTGGTCAGGAGCCAGGAGAAATGTCTACTTGATCTCGAGCAACTTGACATCAAAGGCCAGCACCGAGTTAGGAGGAATATTGGGAGGCGCGCCCTTAACACCATAGGCTTGGTCAGCTGGAATAGTGATTCGTCGTTCACCACCAACGCTCATTCCGAGTATACCGGTATCCCAGCCCTTGATGACTTCCTTGGAGCCAACCTTGAACGAAAATGGCTTCCCCTTTTTGTTTGCTACTGTCATGTTAGAACGCGGTAAGCATATGGCACATGTGGATAGGGTAATACCATCAAAGACTTTCCCGGTGGAAGCCAATTTTCCGATGTACCGAACTCCAACTCTGTCTCCCTTTTTTACTGCCGGGCCTTGGCCAAGTTTGCGGTCGTCTAATGTAACACCGTTCACCTTCTTGACTCCAAGTGTAGCTTTCGAGTCTGACTTTGGTTCAGATTTGGCGGATGGTGATGGAGTCGGACCTTGCTCAAGATTTTCAGCGAATTGAACTTTTTTTTCACCATTTGTCGACGATTCTTTCTTTAAGGCAGGTGGCTTTTCAGCAGAAGCACCACCAACCTCGGCTGCTTGCCCATCGTTCTTCTTTTGCTTCTTGAGTTTCTTGAGTTGTTTTTTACTTAGCTTGGGCTCCTCAGTCTTGTCGACTTCTGCAGGTTTCAAAGACTTGGCCATTATATCGTCAAGATTGGCTCCTTCCTCGTCCGAGGAATCTTCTGCTGGGCGTTTGTTCTTACCCTTGCCAATGGTTGGCTCCGTAGCAGGCTCCTTAACCTTGACGAGCTTTGGCGCCTCCTCATCTGTGTCAACCTCCATAACTCGAGGATCCTCCAAGCTATCCAGCTCGTCCTCCTCTTCATCTGAGTCGTATTCCCCAAGCTCGTCTTCGTCTGGAGAAAGATCGTATTCATCTTCGTCATCTTCGCTATATGTGCCATCATTCTCGTCAAGTGGGATAATGTAATTTCCTGTGAGATGAATGGTGTAAGTACCGGAAACCTTGAAGAAGATTTGTTCCCCTTCGCCAACAACAAGATCTAGAGGCTGTTGATAATGCTGACGCAATATAAGCATTGAGTCCACATCCAGTGCATACTGCCAAACTCACTTTTTCTGGATCTAGGGTACAGACAACAATCTCCTGCTCCTCATCTAACGAATCATCACTATCTTCCTCGTCGTCAATAGCCTTGTCCTTCCCCTTGATTAACTTTTTCAGAGCAGATTTGGCAGCCGCCTCTTCATCTGAAGAGTCATCTTCTTTATCGCTTTCTTCCTCGTCACCCTTGGCTCCATTGACGAGTGCCTTTTTCTTTGCCTTTAGGGATTTTGAAGGGTCACTAGGTCCACCATTGGCGTCTTCATCGTCATCAGACTCAGCGTCATTCATGTCGTCTTCTTCATCGTCTTCAAGATCGTCTAAGTCGTCATCTAAGCCAAGCATGTCGACGCTAGAACGAATCATCTTCAGTGTGGCTCTTAGAGGCTTCGTAGATTTGATGTCCTCCACAAACCCCTCTTCAGGATCAATTGCGGCCATACTAACTCGAAACTACTGGTATATTAGCAGTCTCGATCGGAAAAGTCCAAATGATGCAAGTCTAGTTTTGTCGCCAAGAAACACCACATACCATAGCTGCAAATTCAGGTACCGCTGGGACCACTACGTCCCCAGGTGGCACCTTCAGAGCATACACAGCAACAGGCTGCGTACCTGACATCTTCTCATGGGTTCTTTAGAACGATGCAATCTGTCGAGGCAACGCAACCAGGAATTACGTTGACTCAAGAATGGCTGGTAAAAGAGTATAGCACTCAATGGTTGGTTGTCAACTCGGTGAATGAAAAAAGCGGAGGCACGCTGAAAATTTAAGGTTTGGAGCTCCAAAATTTTAGGTGTCTGTGTATCGCTTAGCGTGGGGAGCTTTAACATCGGTACCCGATCCCCGCCTCACACGGCCCCCTCCCAAGGCTCCCGCCTCGCCCATGTCTTTCTCACGCGCCGGGACGCGTGGGACTTGGTAAGCCATAATCTACCTAGACATGGTTGCTGGACGTGCCTGGGTCAGCTTCCAATTACTCTCCTAAAGTCTTTTGATACCATGATGTCCATTCTCGCCCGCTATGGGCTCTCGACTCGAATCAAATTCGGCGAACGTGCGAAAGAGGATTGAAAAACGTACGTGCTACGACGACCACAAAGATTTAGTCCTAACTATCGTCTGTAGACAACTTCAATGACGAAGACGGTGAAGAATATGAAGCCTCAAAGTTCGGCGGCTTCGCCGATTATATGCGAAGGAAAAAGATCAAACTCCAAAACTTAGATAGTGAAATACGCTCGTCTTCAAGTGGCCAACCCCAGATATTTCGTGGCGTTGTTGCTTTCGTCAATGGCTATACTCAACCATCTCTGAGCGACCTTCATCACCTTATTGTCAGCCATGGAGGTGGCTTCCTACAATACCTTGACGGGAAAACCTCCGTTACACATGTTATCGCCAGCAATCTTACACCGAAGAAGAAGGTGGAGTTCCAGCGATATCGAATAGTAAAGCCCGCTTGGGTGGTTGAAAGTGTCAAGGCTGGGCATCTCCTGCCGTGGGATGCATTCAGGGTTGTCGACGAAGGCGTGGGTCAGAAGATTCTAGGGTTCGGTGACGGACGCATTTTCAGCCAGACGAACACCCAACGATCGGGCTATCGAGATCAGACGGAGTCAAGTTGGTACACATCGCAACTCAAAGGAGCTAGCCTAGTGCCAGGTTCTCAGCCAGAAAAATCCTCATCGACAATATTGGAAGATTGCCATGCTCCTGCACATAACGACTTTCCGCTGTCTGAAAAGCTTAATGCAGAAGATTTAAATGGCAACGATTCAGATACGAGTCATGCTAAGTCCCGTGAACATGACCTTGACGAGTTAAATATTCACAGTTCGAAAGAGCCAGAACAAGCGAACCCAACCTCCCCGGACGGATCAAAGCGATTTAGGAATGAAAATTCTGACAACTTCCCTGTTCCACCTCAATTAAATGGTCTTGAAGAAGAGCAGGAAATTGTGAGCGTAAATGGAGATGACCGGGATGAAATCTTAGAACGAGCGGGTCCTTCGACTAGATTCAGCAAGAGTTCCTCGAATCTTGATGCGTCGCCAGAGAAGGCCAAGCTGACCGCGGAAGAACACAATGCCATTCTGTTAGCTGACCCTCGCATGCGCAAGTCCAGCACCGTCAACCCGGATTTTCTCAAGCAATACTATCAAGAATCTCGATTGCATCACCTGTCAACTTGGAAAGCTGAGCTTAAAGCGAAGCTGCAGGCTCTTACCCAGGAGAAAACCGCCGCCAAGAGTCGCCCAACCCGAGCACCAGGCGCACGAAGATACGTTATGCACGTCGATTTCGACAGTTTCTTTGCCGCAGTGAGTCTTCGCAAGAAACCGCAGCTAGCTGAAAAGCCTGTTGTTATAGCCCATGGTTCTGGCGCCGGCTCCGAAATTGCCAGTTGCAACTATCCAGCCAGAAAACACGGCATCAAAAACGGCATGTGGATGAAAACCGCCCAGCAACTTTGCCCAGATCTCTACGTTGTTCCCTATGACTACAAAGCCTATGAAGAGGCCAGTCGGCATTTCTACGAGTCAATCCTTGAGACGGATGGTATTGTCCAGAGTGTCAGCATTGATGAGGCCTTACTAGACGTGACTGCCCAATGTCTACCCGCTGGTGGTACGGAAGGGAAGGGGGTCCATGAGGGCTCGATTTATCGAGAGCAAGCAGAAGCAGACAAGATTGCGACAACTGTCCGAGATCTCATCAAAGAAAAGACTGGCTGTGCTGTCTCGGTCGGAATTGGGGGGAGCATTCTCTTAGCAAAAGTTGCGTGCAGAAAAGCGAAGCCGGCTGGACAATTCCAGATCAAGCCCGAGAATGCGTTGGAGATTGTAGGCGAACTGACCGTTCAAGAGCTACCCGGCGTCGCCTATAGCATTGGTGGGAAATTGGACGAAATAGGGGTCAAATACGTTAAAGACATTCGAAACCTCACAAAAGAAAGACTAGTCAGCACCTTAGGACCAAAAACAGGTGAGAAGATATGGGACTACTCTCGGGGCATCGACCGAGCTGAGGTTGGAGAGCAAGTAGTTCGGAAATCGGTCTCTGCAGAAGTCAATTGGGGTATTCGGTTCGTCACTCAGGCCCAGGCCGATGAATTTGTTGATAGTCTTTGTGAGGAGTTACATCGCAGACTAGTGGAGACAAACGTCAAAGGCAAGCAATTGACCATGAAAATAATGAGGAGGGCAGCAGATGCACCATTGGATCCCCCGAAGCATCTAGGCCATGGAAAATGTGATACATTTAACAAAAGCGTCGTGCTCGGAGTTGCGACTAACCACACTGAAATTCTTGCAAGAGAAGCCTTGTCGATATTAAAAGGATTCGGCTTCTCGCCAGGTGAACTACGCGGCTTAGGTGTCCAAATGACGAAGCTGGAGCCGGTGAAACCAGTTTCAGCGGTCTCACTAGACAGCAGCCAGAAAAGGTTGCAGTTCAAGCAACCAGCTGTGACGCCGAAGAAAGAACCTAGTATGGAGGACCCAATCGTTGATGACGACAGCCCTAAGAAACAACAGCAAATGGCGGAATTGGGACAGCGTATCGCCGGTGCTATTTCCACGGACTTAGAAGACAGCAAGCCTCTCAATATCCTGGGCACGCAATTTGTGATCCCGTCACAGGTCGATCCAGAAGTGCTCGCTGAACTTCCAGCAGATATCCGCGCCAAAATACAAACGAAGCAAAAGCGAACCGACGATCTTCCAGCTCGCCCCAGCTCACCCCCACCAACAAAATCTCGTTCACCTTCACCATTACCTGCTACAGAACTCCCGAATCAGTCACAACTTGACCCAGAAATTATGAAGGAGCTGCCTGACGATGTACGAAACGAGCTCATTGACTATTACTCACGATCAGATGGCCGTCATCAAGCACAGCAATTGCTGCCACAATCGCCTCGCAAGCCTGCCGCACTAACCAAGAAAAAGGTGACCCTCACACCCAACAAGAAGAAACCTGGTGTCTTGTCTCGGGGCAGACTTCCGAAACCATCCACTTCAACTTCCACGCTGACGCAGTCAAACTTTGTATCCGCAATTAGAGCCTCCTCGAACCAAGCTTCGAACTCCGCTCCACCTCCCCTCGAGTCTGAAATCTCACCAGACTTCCTGGCAGCTCTTCCGCCAGACATTCGTCGTGAGCTTCTCGACCAGCAGAAGCGGGACCGACTCAAGGCACGCTCTGGCCTTGACCTCAACCCCTCGGTCACGCGGAAGAAAGCTCCAGCTCCGGTAGCTGATTCTGCTCCAGCCGGTCAACGGAGGCTGAAAGTTCAGCCGCGTCTGGAGAAGCCGACCTTCACAAGTAAGAAGCTTAGCAGTATGGAAGAACTACGCCCAACCCTAAGTACCTGGATAGAGGAGTTCAAGGAAGAGGGGCCTTTCATTGAGGACACAGAGGCATTAGGAACATATCTGGGAAGAGTAGTAAGCGAAGAAAAAGATCTGGAGAAGGCGGTCCGGGTTGTAAAGTGGGCAGAATGGGTGGTAGGAGACCAAATACCGGACGAAAGTGAAGGCAGGAGGCAATGGGAAGATGCTTGCGAGACATTGAAAAAACATGTGGGAGGTGCTGCACGGAAAAGGGGAATGGAGGATGTGGTGTTCGAATGAAACCTCCAGCAAGCGGGTTGTTATACCCGGCTAGCCTGACCCGAGATGACGCTGTGCCATCCCATTGCCTTGCTGAGGGCTAATACCTCAGATTTCGACTTCGAGTTCGGCTTGCGGCTCCCCAGTGGTATCAATCAATTCCGCAACAGTGATCTGATCCACAGATTGGAGCCACTCGACCCACCATCTATCACTCAGACGCATGGCCTGTCTCAATGTTCCCGCCTGCATCATCTCCCAAGCCGCTTTCGTCATGTAGACACCTGCCTTCGTTCCGTCGTGGCAATGATTCTGAAAGTTCTCCCGACAATTGATATACGGAGAAACCTTCCATCCGGGGCACCACCAGCGAGGTAAGATATACGGATAATCGGCTCCGACCTCGCGCATCTCGTCGAAGCTTGTGTGACTTCCCCAATTCTCCGCCTTCGAATGATACCCTCCAAGCATCCAGTACGACCGGCAATGACCGCAAAACGCAAGCAGCCTCGGCTCGAAGAGACACGATCTTCGATTGAGAGGCTCAGAGGCCCGACACCGCGTCGCTGCGCTGAGCGCCACCTTGCACGACCGAGCAAAGTTCATGCAATCTTCGATGGGTGCGCCTGGAAGTTCCGGCTGGAAGAAATTGTTATCGAATGGCCGGTCTTTGAGAACAGGCTTGGGTTCAAGTAGACATTCGATGATGCGGATCAGAATTTCCTGTGGAATAGACTGTATTGTAGATGCCCTCGACGGTAGAAGATCGATGGTCTATGTTACACCATCAGTGACTTCAAATTTCCTCGAGGTAGCGATGAAAACATGCCTCCGGAACCAAGATAAGAGCAGGCTTCCTAGATGCATCACTCCAAAAGCATTGAGAGGCTACAGGGACATCCACATCGTTTAATGGTATGGTGGTAGTATTCATCTTGTCATTAGACACGTCTTCTAGCCTTATAGCTTTGCTAGTTATCGCGACTTGCGGGCTATGCTGACTTGAATTCTCTTGTGAAGTTACGAGGCTGGAGTGGAGAGGATGGCCTTTTCGTAGATGGGAATAACAGGCAGCAGCGAAATCCCTCCCGTAGAAACGACACTACCGTAACCCTAGCCGTAAAACCTCAACGAAAACAGAGTCTCGGGCGTTTTCAGAGCTTCATGCAATATCATAAAATATTTGTTTACAATTTAACACTGTACACGCTACATGCCGCGGAAACTGCACGACATCAACGAGTCTGCCAAAATGCAAAGTTCGGATTTCGGATCAGGTCTACGATCTCCTAACTCTCCCTCAACAATGGCCCCCTTTTAAACGGTTCTATCATGCTATATTCCGTTGGAGACGGAATCCCGTCCTGATTCCAATACGTAATCCCGTATCTCAACCAATGTGCATAAGTGCCCGGCACATCGTCCGAACCCTTATGCGCCCTCCACAACGACCCCAGCGTTGGACCCAAAACTCTCAGGATCAGCCCGTGGGCCAGCTTGAATCCAAAGCTCCTCTGCAGACACGCCTCGACGATCTCTCTCGCCTGTTTCTGCTCCGCGCTCTCCGTTTCCCCTTCGCCGGGAAGATGGAGGGACATGAGATCGAAGGCCTTCTGCCCATCCCACGCCGTGAGCTCGTTGATGAGCTGCGATCCGACCATGTAGTCGATGGCGTAGACGTGCTCGGCAACGTACCGCGGTCCGTCCCAGCCGTCTTCGTCGTCGACGAGACCCATCACCAATGACATCACGTGCCCTTGGATAATGTAATCTATCAACAGTCTCTGCGACTCCTCTGCCGAGATCCTTTTCCCGTCTTCTTCGAAGGAGATAGCTGCCCCTGTCGGCGGGACGCCTTTCAGCAAGGGGCTCGCGTGCATCCCCTCGGTGTCCGACTTGCCTCCGTCCGCCGCCCACAGTGCTAAGAACAGCTTATGACATCGCTCGAAAAGGGGATTGTTCCGCCGAGCCGCGAAGAAGTAGTTTGTCAGATTCCGCTCCTCCACTCTTGTCCCGCAGTGGTACGACAGGATCTCAAACCGCGAGCTTGGGTCTCCCACGGTCTCGCGCCACAAGCGGTCCAGGTCGCCGATCTGCATCAGCCCCACGTCTGCGTAGACACCGCCGTACCGGAGCAGGAGCGGCCAGCGGACCATGTCGGACGCATGCTGTAGGGCGTAGCGTCCGCCGAGGGTGCCGGAGATGAAGGCCGATGGGAAGTTGGCGCGGTCGGAGACGTCGAGGAAGTTGGCGACGTTGAGTGGGGAGTCTGGGTTGCGGTCGAGGACCCGGATGGTCCAACCGAGCTTGGAGAGGCGCCGGTGCCAGGCGCGGACGTTGCGTTGGGTGTAGGGGTGCATGGTGGCGTAGCCTGAGTGCCAGAAGAACCAGACGTTCTTCTCGGAGGTGACGGGGAGTGGGTGGAGCAGGGCATTGTCGATCTGGGAGTCCGGGCGGAGGTCCAGCAGTTCGGACGGAATTGTGTGAACCTCTGGCGGGAGAGAATAGGTTGGATGATCCATTGGGGCTTTTGCGAACTGGTCTGTAGAGTCTTGATGGAGGCGCGTTGCCCGCACCATTAGCCGCAGAAATTAGTTCGACAAAGATATACAGAAAGAGAGTAGCTGAGAGACCTCTCGCTATATGCAAACTTGTAAGAAAAGATGAGATTGCTTGAAGATGCTGTTCGCCTAAGAGGGTTGAATCATTTATATCCATCCCTTCACCACGAGTTCTCCGCTTGCAGCTACAGCTTTGAAGTTAATCACTTCCTAGATGCAGCTGACTCATCAGACTTGCTGGCGCCAATGCTAACTAACCTACCGTAGGGACAAGACCATCTGCACGCTTGAAGATGAATCATCATGAATCGGCAGGACTAGAATGATTCCTGGGTGAGATCGCCCACCGCATTTTCTCCGGCCGCGTTACTGCGCCTCCGATAGGCTTGGCAGGGGACTATTCTTGAGACAATTTGGTTCCTGGTTACATTGCCTCTACACACCTGATAATTCTAAAGAACTTATAATAAGATATCGGATACGCAGTTTATTTCTATATATATCCTAAAGGTACCATCTGGAGACGTGGTGGTTCTGGCGGTACCCGACTTTACAGCCAAGGTAGGAAAATGGTATTCGGCGAGAACGCGAGGTGCCTATAGACGGTCATCGAGGCTGCTGCTCGGTGCCTGCACGAAGCACTAACTTGATTTCTGTCGTCGCAGCCTATAGTGGGATTCTTTGCTCTATCACGCTATAAGACTCGAACGTCCGTAAAACTGGTCCGGTTGCTCACAGCAGTTCGTTTAAGATACAGTAAACCCTCGGATCTCGATATAAGCAACCGATCGCGGGCATAGTCTAACACCCAAGGAAGCGGTGAGGAATCACCCTCGAGTCTCAATGCTTATTATCCTCGTTGAAATATTGTGTTAGAGGTCGTCGAGACATTTTTAACACAATATTTACATCTATAAGACACGAGGGGCTCTTCTCCTAAGCTGTTGCTTGTATCGAGGGTTTACTGTACAGGTTTACATGACACAAGAAACTCTTGAATATATCTATTTTGTAAATAACCTTCAGATTCATGTTTGGAGGTGGCCTCTTTGTTCTTTAATACTCTTTTATTGTGCCATCGGCTTTTTTGTCCAAGTCTTTTCTAACTCTATTTGATCCCCTTTATCGTTTGGAAGACACTTTATCAAAGCCTCCGTCGGCGATCAATCTAATTGATTCTATGAACCCCATGAATTACAGTAGCTTGAGCGGTCCGATGGAGACTACTGGGGCTAAATAGCAACATCACAAGTGCATCGTGCCATTAACCTCTACCTCGTTTTCACTGGTCTCTGACGTTCAACCGCCGTACACTCATAAAGCGTGCGGGCTGATACTCCTTATCGATCTCCTGTAACTTCCACCTGTTCGTTAGACACTTATTGCACACGCTTATGGGAAGTATGACTATGCCGGTGTAACAGCCCTTGTCAGGCTGGGGCTTCTAAACTCTTGAAGTTTTTCAAGTCCGCAATGTTGGTTTCCGACATGCCGTTGTTGGCAGCGTAGGAGACGCCTTAAGCGATTCTCCTAAAGCTGACTTCCCCTTTTGAAGCTGAACCACTCTGCGTTACTCTCCTTGCCAGCTTCGACGCTATTATGGGTACATCTTTCAGCCCCTACGTGCGCTCAAGTTTTCGGAACTGCTGCTCTGATTCCTCGAAACCCAATAATGCATTGTCAGACCGGCCACTGCTTTCAGTAACGTAGCCAATATATCCTATTTGGCACGCTCGGCATGTTCCTTCGAGATACGATCTGAAAGTCCCCGGGATACGGGGAGCATATGTTCAGCGGTGTGAAAAGTCTTGTACCAGGACGCTACTGAAGAGAATATATGTAGTAGCTCTCTACCTGAAGCTCTACCACTATTAGGACGGAACCCTATACCACCCGTGTGCCCGTATCCGTTATCACCTCTCGAATAGCGACTTGAATGAAGAGTACCCTAAAGCAAGGGACGAGATCTCTAGAGAGGTCTTCTAACCGCCCGCGATAATGGTAAGAGAACAAAAAGCTATATTCCCAGCCGGGTCGTCAAGGTCCTGATCAACAAAGCAGCCGAGACCGTCGCATGGACACTAAAAAGCACTCATATTAGCAGCCCTCGATGCCACGGACAAGGGTGAGGAACACTAACAGAGTCGCAAGGTCCGGTAACGCCGTTCTTTTGGATGCATTGTTGGGTCGCAAAGTTGCATTTCTGTTTCAATATTCAGTCTATGTTATAATTAAAGAAATGTTGAAATGGAGAGGGACCCACGCCGGCAAAACTACCGTCGTCAAAGATAGTAAGGCCGGCACAACTCCCACCGCCGCCCCCGCCCCCATTTCCACCGCCATTGCCGCCGCCACCGCCGGGGCCACTGCTAGGAAGAGCAGTTATAAGGGCGGGCGCGAGGATAAGGAGAAAAGTTTGGAATTGCATTTTTGTATGTAGATGTGTAAGAAGGTGAGGATGGATAGGTATGGGTGTGCGCTTGAGCTTGAGCTTCAGAGAATGTTCACAATGACTCTTTATATATTCGTCTACGGAGACGTGCACCAAAAAAATTGACATGTGCGAAAATGCGGCTCTAAGCGACAGAGCCTCTCTGAAGTTCTAGGCCTTCTAGGTACATTGGATCTCTCATTACTATGTCTGCCGCAGTGCGCAACCTATGCCTCCTTCATATAAGGCGCGCGCCCTGCCAAGCACTCTCCCGCTGTTTTGTGGCTAGCAAGGCAAGGATAGGCTGCGGTACAGGATTCAGGAAGTGCTGAATAGGAGGCAGGCCACGTCATCCTGCCTGATAGGGCAGGTGCACTCCTCGGCCACATTCTGTCGGGGGATTAACAGTGACAGTCTTTGCAAATTTGGTCTGATTTTGTCTCCAACAGCTAAGAAGGCCAAGGTCAAATTCTAGACCGCTCATGATCCCTTTCCTGTTCGGCGATGGAAGGACCCATGTTTCCCAGGTTCGTCGTCGCGTGACATGTTCACACCGCTTTCGAACGTCAACAACATGCCGGTTCGTATCGTCTTGCGTGAGAGCTCTGTCTGGCCTGGTGGCGACCAGGAAAGTTTTTCCACCAAAGAACTGTCCCGTAGATGAGTGTATGGTGGAAGTATATCTTTGTCCCATGCTCTGCATTATTGTCGTGTTTAGAAAGGTCCTGATGTGCTTTATCTCTTGAAGGCTATTCAAATTGTCTGCCGTAGGTGTGCCATACATTCTGTAGCTTTGTTTTGCAGAAGAGCAAAAATTGGTGTTGCGTGTAGCAAGTGACAGCGAATAACTGTCGTCCCTGCATGGAATGAGAAGTGGAATCAAGCTCATGCAATGGCCGATAGCGGCCCACTATAGCGGAAAGTAAGGCCTCGGACCACTTTGTCCGTCATGTGTGTATTGCATCGTACGACTTCGTAATTGCCCGTCTCCTGAAAGCGGAGGATGCTCTCATCCTCTTCTGATTGGACAAGGTATGCGAAGCCGTTCACAACAGACGAGATGGGACCATCTGTGATCGCATTGTATTTCCCGGCCCAACGCTTCATGACCGCACCATTGACCCTAGCAGGGTAATAATTCGGCTCATCGGAGAGAGAAAGGAGTTTCGGGAGGATTTCGGGCTTGGCAAGGTTGCCGTAGAAAAAATACCACACGGGGTATTGGTTTTCAAGGACACCGACGTCCGAGTGCTCTGTATCTAGTCGGTTTTGAGGGAGTGTTGCGTCTCTGCCAAGGATAGGCGCAATAGACGTCGTTGAAAGATTCTTTTGAAACGCTGACAGGCGTACAAATGTTGGCCGAAAATGCTGTTGTCCTTGAGCGGTCAAATTATTCGTGATGTGTGCTTTGATCGTTCCATCGATAATGCAGAATTGTGCGGCGTCGCCACTATCGTTCAACCCGTCGGCAACCGTTGGAAGCTTGGACATTGATCCCGCATCTTTGACCTTTTGAGGCGTGTCAAGGATACCTTCAAGTCTTAAAAGATACGTGATTGAGGCTGGATCTTCAACTGCTCTTGGGGCAGAGTTACAGGGTCGAATAGTTGTTCGAAGGCTTTGATTTCGAACGTGATCGATTTCAAATTCATAAGATTCCTTGTCGTAGCCTGGCTTATCCTCATGAATCATGTCCCAGTGATCATCAGAAACACGGGTCCGCGTATAGCTTTCGCGGTGGTTTCGAATGTGTTCTGCGGCCTCGACTGCCGTAAAGCCAAAGAGGTTTTGCCAGCGGCGGATCGTCTCCGGCGATATTTCACCATCGGCAGAGTCCACGAGGGTTTCCTCGACGATATTGACTGCCATGGTTTCCAGCTCATTAAGAAGGTCCATGATTTGAGATTTGGTGTAATCCGAGCAAACAGGAATCAGTGTCTGCTTCTGAGCCGTCAAGAATGAGATCTAGCAAGTACTTAATGAGTAGTTGATTGTCAAGAATTCGCGACAATTGTAGTTGAAAATTGTATTGAAGTGCTGGACGTATGATGTCAGGGAAGAGATCTTAGTATTTTATTCGACAAGGTCTATTTTTCTCTGTGTGCGGTGAAAAATTCCATTTTGCCAAATAGCATTTTATTGCCCGGACTACGATGGAGGGCCTCAGGTTCCCTGGAAATGGTTCGGACGTCCGAATCGACCATAGAAGTCATAATTGAAATGAAAGAGCTCGGACGGCTGCTAATCAACAAATGGTGCTCCGTTGATCGTACGTGAGAGCGTTGTTCTCTGACGCTACTTGTGCGGAAGGTTTCTGTACAAGATACTCTGGCTTCAATTTTATCCTACCTTCCCCGACCTCTTGCGTCGATTTTCAAAATGGGATTCATTGACTGGTTAATTGCTTTCCTACACCTTTTCAGCTTCCCAATAGGGCGCCGCGCAGGGTACTTTGACTATCCGCTGCTAATCCACTACTCATAGGGTTCTAACCTACCGCCATTTTATCCTCCGAGTGAGAGACTGTGGGTAGATCTATGAGAAGAAGGTCCAGAATTTTTAATAGGTAATAAGCCATCCGATTAATGCCACGTAGTCTCTGCTCTTCTAAGGAACAGGATCGCTTTTAGATGGGGATGGAACAGACGAAGCAAGGTGAAGACACTCGCGAACGCTTAGAGGAGCCAATACTGACTGCGCGAAGATGTGTTGAATATCTTGCTGTACGTATCCTGTGGTCGACGATAGTTGCCGCCGTATAGGTTCTGCCTTTTGTAATTGTGCGAACGAATCGCGTAATCCGTCTTCGTCTCCAATTTCTTCTCGATAAAGAACGACAGCAGGGTGGGTTCGCCACCATTGTCGACCGCCTAATAAGTTTAGATACCGACGAGAAGAAGCTAGCGAGGTTCTAACCACTGAACTGGTCGCTGGTAGAGAGGAATGGGGGATCCACCTGTAAAAATTGTAAGCGTTCTGACGGCCGCGGGTCAGAACTGTGGTCTTGGCAAATTTGCATGGTTTGTGCTGAAAGCTTGATGATTTTCCAGGTAAAAGCTAACGGTTAAACCTATGCTCACATAACACTTATGCATTGAGATACAGCCGTGTAAACCATAAACGCCGAGAAAGAAGATCTTTCCCGGGATTTAAATGCTTATATGCTTCTTAAAAGCGCTGCCGCAGGAACCAGTTGGGGTTCTGTAGAAGAGCCTCTTGTTGACCCTTTTTTCTGCCATAATCTAAGCCTGGATCACAAGTCTGTGATGGCCACATGACCGGAATTTGAGAAAAGAAATGAAGACCTGAATACCCTGGTCAGAGTGCATGTCTTTGGGGATTCCGATAATGGCACGATCAATCTGTTCGTCAGGCGAATAGCTAACTCGAGAAAACCGAGGCGGGAAGAGATGGAAAAGCCCCTCCGAGCGACCCACCATATCCATTACGCACAATCCCAGCGTGAACTCTGTTATGTAAGCCTTGCTAGCGCGATGAACATCTGAAAAAACTTCAAGCTTCCGGACACGACACCTGATTTGGGGTTCTCTTGCATGCCTAACGATGAAGGCATGTTCGGCATTAAGTTGAAATCTTTCGACTGATCTCGCTCTTCGAGCGGTCTCGCAACGTATCTCTTCTCAATGACAGTTTCTGAGACATTAGAGCCGGAGCAGATAGTCTGATACAAGTTTTCGATCTGCGGTCGATCTGGGTAGTGGAAAATCCATTTTGGACTGGATGCCGGTCATAGCGATACTAGCCGCCTTCAGCCTCTCACTTGTGACAGCGGTCGATGATTGAATCTTGTCTGCGACAACCCGGAAGACTTGTACTGACATCAATCACGGTTGCAAGCACGTGAGCCGGCTTTGCCGCCTTATGCCTTGATCGCTCGCAAGAGAGCATATGGAAGCTCGTCGCAACTTCGGCAGTTGGCGGCCATCACTGGAAGAGTTCTGCCTTAATCCGGATCTCTCGAAGCGCGGATCTTGAGTTTCAGAACGCCCGGAGTTCGTTGAACCAGCCTAGTTTTGTTCAAGCAGCTATGAACTGCGGCCGTGACACCAACCGCATCTTGTAGCCGATGAACCCTTCAGAGATCGCTACCTCGAGTAATGCGAATCAACTCATCAGCTTTTAGCTGCATCTAGGGAGAGCAACAATAGCCACAGTTCAGTATCCGTATTGACAGAAAACTCGATAAATCTTGGCGGCTTAATGATTTATACGTCAAATGCTCGAGGTTTCCTCGGGAAGACCGGCTCAATGGAAGAGCAACTTGGCTATCTGCCGAGGACCGGCCTAAAATAATCTCTATACCTGAAAACGATTGAGCTAAGTATTTGTTTGAATGAGATCCTGACCACGAAGACGTTCACATGCCGCTGCAGCGACTTTTCTGTCAAGCCCGAAACCGTTTGACAAGTCCGAAAAATGAGCAGGAATACCCTCAATGAACACGACAAATGCGATTTGTCTCCGCTCCTCTTTCCACCATGACCTTTGATACGGCCCGCAACATCCTAAGCTCTTAGTCTTACGGAATGCTCCGCGAGCCATGTTGTTGATTCTATGGCTCAACTGTTGCCCCAGGCCCAGCCGTGGTTCCCGTAGCATTGTCACATAACCAAAAATCTCAATCTTTGAGAAATCGACATGTACTTGGAAATGATAATTTTTGGAGCGTACATGCATTCGCTGGCTTACATAGAGGCCCGCAAAGTCTACCATCCTATCCTTTCTATGTAACGAAATCTTCGACTTTCCTTATCAGCCACTGCCTTCCATTGACAGACATTCCCAAAAACGACCGGATAACCGAAAGAATGACCGTGGGTTTTACTTCGCACAGAATTCAGTCATGGATGCGTCTTCCGTCCCTGGTCCCCATGCCAATGACCCTGTACCAAACTCTGACGTCCCTGCGACCAAGCCTGGCGATGAAGAGCCATTTTCCAAGCTGTGCGAAGCTACTCTAAAATACCCCTCCATCGATATCATTACACCCAATCTCTACATCTCTAACCTTATATTTGCGGCCGATTCAGCTCTCCTCGAAAGTTACAACATAATCGCTGTGCTCTCTCTCAGGAACGAGGTCCCTCCATCTCTTCGTCAGCACTTCGGCAACCGCCACCTACATCTTCCATGCACTGATGACCCAACTCAAGATCTCTACCAGTTCTTCCCACGGATCTGCGATTTCATCTCCCGTCATGCGAGCTCCGAGCAGGGTGTGGTGCTGGTACACTGTAAGCTAGGTATGTCCAGGAGCGCCACCGCCGTAGCCGCATACTTGATGGCAATGCATGGAATGGGAATGCGAAAAGCTCTGGAACTTGTGGCACGAAAGAGGCCTTTAACGTGCCCGAAGGATGGATTCATGGCGCAGTTGCGGACTTGGGGAGAACATCTGCGGCAAAACGGAGGGTACTAGGCGTGAGGAGGTCTGAGACCTGATAGCTGAGGGGGAGAGTGCTGCCACTGCCTGGGTACTAAATGCATCTGAAAGAATGGGGAACTCCTCTAGGTTCTGGGATGGCCATGGAGTGGAGGAATGACATCTTTTTTTGGCCGGGAAGTGTGAGAAACAGCATCAGCTCTCGATCACCTTTGATTACTTGGTTTTCGTCGTGATTTCTCATGACGCTGTGCGACTTACCATGTTCCCTAACCCTTGGCAAGACAAAATTCTGTTCTGTGGGTATTCATAACATTAAAACCTCTCCGCGATTAAATAGTCTATTGGAGGCCTCGAGCCACTTTCAGCGACCGCGCGGCGTTCTTTCGGAGCGAGTTATGGTGGATTCACTTCACTTTTTGTACCCCGGCCTTTCCCTTCTGGGACAATCAATCTATCATGTTATATGGATTAAGCGACTTTATCTGCCTGAATCGGTGTTTTCGTATGCACGCACCGATCTATCACCACCGCACAAATGTTTCTGCCTGGTCTGAATTCACTTCTTCCTGTGCGCTTCCCTTTACTCTTATTCTTCATCACCTCTCTCTTCCTCTGTGATTCCCATCCTCACGCCGCCCATCATGGACATCAAGTCTTGCAGCATCTGCGATCCTTCAAGACATCGAGCGATCAGACACTGAGGACCTTGCAAAGCACACTGAACATGTCACCCAAGTAAGAGCTCATCCATTTTCACATGACTAATGTTATTGGCTAACACATCGGAGGACCATGCAGACAAACCTGAGAAGTTGAGAGCAATAGAGATTCAGCGCAGGGAACTTTTCGAACGAGCCATGGCGGCTAAGCGCCATGGTGACGTGAGAGCTGCAAGCCAACTGAAGAAGGAATATAACATCCTAGTAACGGAAATGGATAAAGAGAGGAGGGAATACCTGAGCAAGCTGGATGCGAAACGTGGTGTCGTGCTCGGAGGACTATGAAACGGCAATTGGTTAATGCAATGATCTGGGCTGACTGCAGTGAGAAATGACCTTACCAGAAGGAGTACAAATGCCCTCCAGAAATCCCTGTGTGAGAACGCGATTTGAAGAGAACCGATTCTCGAGCAATGTACAACCAGGAGGAGGTCGAAAGGAGGGTGACTAGAGGGCGGAACAAAACAGATATAAGGAGGCTAGCATTGTTGGTTCAGCAATATGTGGCAGGAGCAACCCGCTACATACCGTCTTTCGGAGGACTTTACGGACTTCAGCAGTTCGAGAGCACTGCACGAAAATCGATCGCTTTGATCTTAACTTACTTTGCTGTCACCATTTTTTCATGGTGCCGCAAGTATTGCTGCCTAGTTCGATCTCTATCTTCTCGTAGTAGGCCAACGCCCTCACTTCATACTCGTTACTGCCCCTCCCTGGGAACCTCTCCCGATCAACTCCCTTCTCAACTTTTTCTCCCCGGGCCCATTCACATTCTTATTTCCACCGCTCATTCTAGACCCGCCTTTTTCCACATCTGAACCTTCGCCTCATTCTATCACAACCTATCTTTCTAAGAGTTCCATTGACACTTCCCAAGTATCCTCCAAATTCTCATCTTGACGCTCTTCAAAGCCTCCTTCACTCACTTCACAAGCTAGACTCTGGATTTCTCAGCAAGCTCACGTTAACTTATCCGTCATTCTCGGCTGAACAGATTCCCTCCGCAAACATGTGAGTATCCTCAAGGCGAGGCTTATCGGGAGGCATATTTTCACTTTCTGGCTTTCGGGAAACCTGACTAACAACCACCTCGGTTCAGGGTCGTCAAACCTGAAGACAAAAAGCCATGCCTCTGCACCGAGTGCGAGGTCCCGCCGGGCTTTAAAGGCCAGCGCTCGATCAAATCACACATCTTTCGCTATCACAACGGAGAGCCTTACCGCGAAGGCTATCGAAGCTTCAAAGACACCCCCAAAACTGCGCCAACGAGAGATAAAGCTCAGCGACCTGACTTCTGTGAGCAGTGCCGTGGATGGCTCCCGAGCGAAGCGAATCTAAGACTCCATCTGGCTGTCGACCATGGAAGGTTGTACTCCATCTGCTGTGACGATTTGTGGTGCAAACGAGATATTGGAGAACGTTCTTCGTCCGAAACACATCTAAGTTGTTGTGTGTGTTTCAAGTTCTTGGGGGAGCCACTCGAAACTGAGGAGTTCGTCCAACACATAAACGAGGCAAGTTTCGTCTGGGAAACGCTCTCTGGCTAACAAAGTCAGGATCATGCCGCATAAGCTCCAAGACTCAAAGAAGCAGCAATCCGACGTCAGGAGCTGTGGGAGGAATCCAAGACCATGGATAAGAAGGAGGAGACGATAGAGAGAGTTAGAATGGAATATGAAGTTGTTAACAAAGAAATTTGGGATCCTAGTAGCGATCGGAAAATACCAAGCCAGCGAAACACTCCGGCCGAGCCTCACAACCAAGACAAAAAAGATGATGGTAAAGCCCTCCAATGGAGAACACGGGCAAGTCAAGCAAAGCAAAACAAAGGCTAAGATCGAACCACGGGACGACACTTCTCAGAGCGAGACGCTCACTAACCCTGACGAGAAGAGGAAGCCGGAAAACCTCAAGACTAAGGCTGCTTTACCAGTGGACAGCAGACTCTCCGTCGTGAAGAGTGAGGCTGACGAGATAAAGGTAAAGGTAGAAGATGAAGGACACCGGGTTTGCAAGAGAGGAGCAGACGCAGACACAGATGAGGATAAGCGGGTGAAGAAAGTCAAGACCGAAGACAACGACGATCCCATCGTGATAACCGATTCCGAGGAACATTACCACTGCACCAACGAGACGCCGTCCGCCGAGTCCGACGATGATAGAATGCTGCTGCCATACTAAGAGAGCTAGAGCCCGGTCTGCAATATGGTAATCGGCGATAGATTGATTTCAGCACGACGAGGGTAGTATCTGGCAAGGTGATGCAAAGGCAAGGCGATTGACATTTCTCCACGATTTCTGGTGGAGGTTTTAGACACGGTATTTAGTTCAGTAGTGCGACCTGGCGATATTACTTTTGCCAATATCAGATAGATCGCCGAATTTCATCCTATCCAACCCTAGAACGGTTAGGTCTCGTCGCATATCCGTCCAACGAATCCAACCAAGCCCCTCGCTGCTCCTCCAGGTCCCTCCTCCACACCACCACGGCTCACAGACCTTGGCCTGGGACTGCCGTCTCCCGGTATGGTACCTCCACTAGCCTGCGTGGTTGTCGAGGGTGCCGTAGTCGCTGATGGAACTATCAACACCTTTTCTCCCGGCCGGCACCACTCCACCGAGCCGAGGAACTCAAATGAAATCTTGACATGTCTTGGATTTGGTAGCGCTGCACCGTCTTTCTCCTCGTCGGCCCTCTGCCCACTTTCGTCTTCGTGTTCATCAAAGTTGAAGACCCCATCTTCGAGGTCGTCTGTCCTTATCTCTGCTTCAACATCGTCCTCGACCTTCTCTAACCCACTGACCTTCACCGCAGCCCTCACATTGGCCCAGTATGCCAGCGCATGACCTCCCAAAATAAGCGGCGGTGAGTTCTCCTTCTCAAACAGCTCTTGGGCAAACAGCGCAGAGAACCATGTCCTCGCCGGGAGTGAATGCGGAGTGAGAACCATGCCTTTGCGGACTTTTGTAAGCAAGGAGGCGGCAGTGTTGGGGGCAGTGTTGGGGGAGAGGGAGATGCCGATGGTGCCGACTTGCCCGGGCAGAAGGGAGCGGACGGGGAGGCGAAGGTTGCGGAGGGATAGGATGGTGATTGGGTGGTGTGATGGCGAAGATTCCGAGGGAAGATCGGCATCAGGACGGAACGGGCCAAGGAGGAGGACTTGGCCAATGGAGAGGGTTCCATTCGCAAGGTGGCCGCAGAGGACGATGCCAGTTTGCGGGGAGGTGGGATTGGCGGGTGAGTCAGGCCGTGAGCCTGAGTAGACTTTTGATGGTGGCATGGAGAAGACCTCATCAATTTGGAAAAGTGGTGACGACGATGTGGAAGCGACTGGGTTGGGGAGCGGCTGGGAGAGTAGTGATGAGATGCGGATGTTCCGCAGAATGGCATGTAGTTTGCTGATGCCGGTGCCGGCTGTTGCGCTTGTGAAGAGAATTGGAACATTGGTCGCGAGTGAGAAGTCTGGAGCTGAAAGGACGCGGGTAGCCTCTGATATGTCGTCTGAGTTGATATGCTGTAAGTTTGGGGGGTTGTCATCAGAGCTGGTCGAAGGATTCGCCGACAGTAACACAGGCTTTCTGCCCGCTTCTTTAAGCGTAGATAGCAGCCGAGCCAGAGTCTGTCGAAGGCCTAGCTTTGTGGCTATGTCCATCTTAGTGATCACAATCATGAGTTGAAGCTCTAACTTTAAGCAAAGGTCAAGAAACGTCAAAGACACGTTGCCGTGACTCTCCTCACCATCATCTGCAGGAACGCATAAGGCGGTCCAGTGTGGATCCCAACTCATCAATGTGCGGAAGATAGACTTAGAGAAGCGAGGCGTTCCTGGAGAGTCCGATATGAAAACTAACCGGCCATGCCCAGTGGTAAGGCTGTGAATATCATTCCATGAAGACACATCCCCGGTTGCATAGTTGACAACATTGGACTGGCTAGAGCCTTCGGGCGTAGAAATTCTGGAGTAGCCTATCAACTCCTGAGCCACGGAGCTGGTGACACCAGAATCAATCTCATGGCGATGTCTAAGTAAGCCTAGCCTGGTCTTGCCGCGACCATTGTCCAACATGCCTGTAGTCAGCGTGCCAAGTAAAGATGATTTTCCAGAGCCCGACGCCCCTGTCAGAGAGACACGCAATTGCTCAGCAGTAGATTGTGATTCTTCGCCAAAGGTACCCAATTCGTGAAAGGTTGAGTCCGGCTGTTCGGCTGAGGTAAGGCGATCACGAGGCGTACGAATTTCATTCGACTCCAGATCTGGGCGGACAATGGCTTCAGCGACCCACAGCTTTGCAGTGTGAGTATTCTGGTGTTCGGATCCAATTCCTGCTTGGCTGACATTTTCCACCCATTCACACCTCCCAACTACAACCCTCCGTAGTACTTCGGCAACACAGCCAAGACTAGCGGCCATTGCTCTCAGATTCGCAAGGCTCTCTTCTAATTCGTCTTCAGTAAGGCCCACAAAGACGCCGTCATCGGCAACGCCGATCTCGTACAGCGCGCCTTGACTCTCCTCAAGACCAGGTAACAGTCGAGCTGGCTTATTTGGCACGCCCAATGTTGGCGTAGCTTCTGGCAGAAGCGGAAGGACAAGATTCCCAATTGATGACGAGTGAAAGGGCGATGACTGTTGTAGCCTCCACAACAGTTGAGTGGTCAAATGTTGTAGCCGCTGCTGTCGAGTCTGGTGCGCAGGACCCGACAATGGCCTTAGTATAGTTGGCTGCGGGCGTCCTTGGGAGCTCGTACCAACGGACACCCTACTTCTGGAGTGGTGGGATCCCGATAGGAGATGAGCCGTGCTAGAGGTAGTAAAAGAGCGACGTCGTCTAAGTAGCAAATGGAGTTTATACTCCGTCGGGCCCTCCTGCGGTTCGGGGTCTAACCTTGAGATACCGAGATCTCTGACATGTAAAGGCGTCGTTGTATCATCCGCAGGTGGAATAGAGGACTCTATTGGAGCACGCGAGTCAACTGGTCCAGAGTTGGGAGTGATACTACCGGGAGTAGACCAAGGAGACGAGACGCGAGGCGGGTTAGGGTCGTATGTAAAAATAGAGGCCATAATGTGGGCATCAGATTATACACCTGTAAATTTCATATACGTAATCTTCGCTCTCTCAATAAGATCAGCGCTAAAGAGCGTGTATTAGTATGGGAATGATGAATGCGAAATAAAACAGTAAGTAATTGAACCATGGCGAAGGCGATCAGAGGAAGGCTCGATGTGGCGTGGCACGCGAAGTTTGGACTGTTACAAGCCCAAGAAGGTTGGTCTAAACAATAAGTAGCATGCTCATAGACACATCTAGGTGATGAGAAGACGGCTTGGGTATATCAATGTGAACAGTCTAATAGCGAGTCCTCTGGCATGCTTTCAGAGTGGTGATACTGAGTCAACGATGCGTTGGTGAGACGTGTGCCAAGGCGCGGAACGGAGCGAAAGAAGACTATTCCTCTTTAAGCTAGCTATTTCCACTCATCTTCCTCCGAGACTAACTCCCACGTGACCTCGTAAGTACCTTACGATCACCTTATGGGAGGCTCCATACAGAACCCTCTTAGCCAAAGGAAAATATTGAAGAGTCTTCACTGAGTCTTTGGGTATAACCATCTCTGCAGTATATCGTCAGAAGAGGTCTTGGTCTCCTCTACACCTTTCCGTGGCGTACCCAACAAATGTTGTTCAAGCGCAGCTTTCCTCGCGAAATCGTGCAGCTCCCGATACTGTTCTGCGCCCTTGATGCTGCCCTGTTATTGGAGGATTCTGAAGAGTGATATGTGATACACTATCGTTACGCCTGAGCAGGCTACCAACATATTAGCGAGCGTCGACACATTCGGGTCGTAGCCTCTATTCTGTAACAAGTGTTGCTTGGCCTTGCAACTTCGCTTGCACTATTCTTGGATTGAATGACCTTCGAATAAAGTAGGAGCGGTCTCAATTAACTTTAATCTGGTGGCTGATGCTCTGGCTTTAACAAAAGTACGCTGTTGGAGCTCCGCGGATGGCCCCCGGTCTCAATTTAGCAATAAGGCCACATTGTGGTACGCGAATCTCGCGGCTCTGCGATTGGCTATAACTTATTAACCCGAAGGGACATAGCGAAAGCAGAGGATTCCGCACGCTATCTCTTTCGCATTGCCCACTAATAGCCCGCACCTCGTCCATTCCAAACCGTTCCAGGTTAATACGAACGAGTCAACACTAATTTCGTCCCACCCTGGCAAGATTGTACGAGCTCAACAACGTTGAGCCATGAAGTCACAATAAGTCTTCTAGAACCACCTTGAGGGGCCTTTACCCCTCTTTTCGGTCGAGGAGGGCACATTGGTCCGATCCTATCCAAACATGCAGCATGTTTGAATAGGATCGGACCTTGTGGCCAAGGATCTTAGGCCCAGCAAGGTTACGAGTCGAGATTGTGCTGCTTATTTGGACTAATCGTGCTATTATACTAGCTCTCTACCTGCGACAATTTGTAGAGTCGAACTCCATTTCATTCGTTCCCGGTATATCTGGACGCGTGGCCGAGCATCGAACGTGTGCAAAACACGTGGGAGACGATTAGTGGGAAATCTCATGCAAGATTTGGAGGGACAGGGCTATGGCGACAAGAGTCCATGATAGACCGTGGCTCAATCACGTTGGTCGTGTCTTGAGTAAAGTTGCAAGCGCAGAAGCATTGATCGATAATTTGTCATAAAAGCCCGACACCCCGATGCCCAGATATGCCGTCGTTTCTGATGGAAACCCCTGCAGAATCCGGCTCACGGTCAAGATGGGCGCATTGACCGTTTCAACGCACGGGGAGAAGGAAAGAGGCGCACTTATTAGATTAGCTAATGCCCAGGGTAGGCGAGCCGCTATTTTAGTCATTGTTGAGACGGAATTCTGTAGGCTCCAGTATCTGCTCCAGATGTGTGCTGTCATCGTCCTCCCCGGTCGCTGGAGGCTCAATGGGCGTCCTGAACGGGACACTCGAGCACTATAGACCTTTGCGGCTGAGAACGGGTTGGGGGCAGGCTGAAGCGCCTGCAGAAACGGTCCCGTGGCCAGTTTGGTAGATCGGTTGCAAGTTCGGCCGTAGAGGATGTTTTATGTCCGCGATCATGCCTTGTACCGCAACTGTGCATCGTGTTCTTCAGCAATTACGTAGATGTGTCACTGTCGATGGCGCTAGAGACGTCGGCAAGCGTAGGCTACGACGACCTAGAGCAACAGGGGAAGCGGCATGGAAAACCCTAAGAAAGAAGTCGGCCAGCAAACCCACATTCCCAATCGAGCGGAAATAACGTCAGTCGGACTCAGTATAGCGGTGCTACTGTAGGAATGCTACAGAAGTACAGCCCAGACAGCCTAAGGGGAGTTGAGGAAATTGAAAGAGAGGGAGAATTCCGGAGCCTGGCGGCCGCCCGAGTGCCAGTAGCGGTGCTCGGCTCCAACTGCCCCCAATCATCCATCGCCGCCCCCGAACTCCCCCCTGGCGGTAGCTTTAACCTGGTCACGTTTGGCAGCCAGAACGTGGGTATTTCCCTGTGCATTTCCCTGAAGCCGATGGGGCCGTCGCTGAGTTATTCGCCGGCTCACCGTTATACAAAAAATCCGAACTCAAAGCCAACTCCAATCCCCCTCTCCTCAAGATCCCTACCCCGGCCTACGGCTATCTCCCCACCCGTAGCCGCCAAGGGGATTCTGGGCTGATGGCTGAAGTTAGGCAGACAGATCCTCGTACCACGTATCAATACCAATGCTATACCCACTGCCTAGAGCATGTCTATCTGTTGGACCCCTCTCCGTTACCATGCACTCATCGGGCTCGACAGGCTAACCCCCAATACAATGCACTGGGCCACCATCTGGCCAAGAACCGCAATTGGCCAAACTTCATGTACAATTGTGGCTAGAGCCTTGATCGATTGACTCTCGAGTTCTTCACCTTGCACTGCCTGCCTCACCGGCTAGCACTTGATAGCGAACCAGACTGCCTCTAACTCGGCCGGCGGGCAATTTCCCTCTTTGGGAGACTGAAGGTCTTCATATCATTCGCGTTGTCTGCCTCATCTTGACTGATCTACGTCTACCTCATTTCTTTGCTTCCTCATATTAGTCCTTTTGCAGACCGCAGCACACTCGATTACAGCAAATTGATATTGCAAACTCTTACTAAAACATGGTTGGTATACCAGGCAAGTCAGGCGGTTGCCACACATGTCGCCAGCGTAAAGTGAGATGCGACCTTCAGAAACCGGAATGCAATCGTTGTCTAGTTCGGAAAGTCAAATGCGGCGGATACAATGTCAGCCCAATATTCGTCAACCGAGACCCGGACAATATCAACACGTCGTGTAGTCAACTCCTACATAGGGCTGTCACCGGATCATCAACGAAGTCGAGCAAAAGGCCACCCCGTGTTCGTGTTGACAACCAGCGCATCGTCAAAAGAGACTCTGAGACCAAACGATCGCCAGAATCTCAGTCCAGAAAGCAAACGCCATCATCGTTATCCTCAGGCACTCCAGAACTTGGTGGTGAAGATGAAAACACTTCACCAACTTCTCTCATGCAACCTCGGGAGGCATTCAGAAGATCTGTGTCACAACCCATCCTTGATTCACAGAGCATTCCAAAGCCATCAGGTGCATGCGACGCTCTTATGACGCAGATTCTACCATATCCGATACGCCTTAACATTGAGCAGAAGAATTTAGTTGAAGACTTTCTGTTCCATACTTTGCCCGTCCACCGCTTTTTCAACAGAGCCAACTCAAATTGGACGTACATTATGCCCTACGTCGAGAGCCCAAACACACCCAACGTATATGGCGCATTCATGGCGCTAGCAGCGATCAAAGTTGGCCACGTCTGCCGGAACTTTTCGCTCCTGGAAATGGGACACGCCTACTATGCCGAATCTCTTGCAAGCTTATCAGGAGCTCTAAGTCAATCACCGGGATACAACCTCAACATTTTCATCACGATGTATCTACTATCACAATACGAACTTTACGAATGCTCCGTGGATGCAGCTCTGAAGGGACCATGGCTTACTCACTTCAACGGGCTTGCGAAGCTAGTCGAGATGGCTGGACCTGAGCAATTCACAGAAGGTGTTGAGCACAACATCTTTATTGACGTTCGGCTGGCTGCTGTGAGTACTCTGCTTGACATAATTACGCAGCTAACCAACGATTTTTAAAAGATAAACATTGCTCTATGCCTGCGGAAATCCACATTTTTGGCAGATCCAAACTGGGCAGCAAGACCGTTCTCATCCAAATTTCGAGTGAAGTCTGGCCTTCAGCAACTGCTTGACTACATGGCTACCATTTCTTGCAAGCTGGAGGAAGCGGATCGACTCCACACACTCACTGCGCAGCAGGACTTCCAGTATTACAAGCTGAAATCTCTTCGTCTTGAGTGTATCTCCTTGGTCGGTCTCCTGGATAACTGGTATGACGAATATCTAGACAAAAGCCATGGATCACTATATCAGCCAAGAACTTCGACCATAGACAGGGATAGTGATGATGAGTCACTTATGTTTCCGGTACAATTTGTTTTTTCGGAGCCACTGACGGCACTCAATTTATTACTATTTTGGAGCGCGCAGCTTATCCTACATATCACTATCGAGGATCTAGAATTCGACCTGCGACTTTGCCAGACAAGCCGACACAGCAGCATCGAAACCACCGGGACAGGTTCGCCTCCTGGTCCCCGTGTTCGCCCTTTCGAAGAATTTAAACAAAATGGTACTGCTCACTGCCTTTATCTGGCTGACTGCATCGCACAATCGACCGAATACATGACGCACGATGATCTACGGACGGTTGGCCCAAGAGTAGCTATTTGGCCATTATGTTGGGCACAGCAGATGTATGACCGAGTGGAAGGATGTGGTCAGAAAAGCATCTGGTGTCAAGGGATCATATCCGCTATTAATTTCCATGGGTACCCGTTTCTCGACCTCAAAGCCAAATTCTTCGACGAAGCTGTTCCGAGAAGACTCCCGATCAGATATCAGACTGCCATACCCCTACAAACGAATTTCTGTCGACTGGGGCTTGAAAGAAGGAATAGATTTTGACCAAAGCTCTCCCGATCGAGCCATTACGAGCTTTGACTTCCGAAGGTATTTGCGACCTCTGAGGCTCTGACGCTAAGACATGATCTAATACAATGGAGCATTCGTCATCTTGGTTGCAAATCTTCGAGTGCGTGCATGCAATCTAGGCGCGGCTGAGAATTCGCATAACGCGTCTTCAGCGCGGGAACAAATGTGCAACATAGCGGCACATCTCGGCTATGAAATGTCCTTAAACTATGAGTGATCTACAAAATCGCATGTGCATATATCCAGCCGCAGCAAGCATCATTGGTTGCATTCTTGACTCTGAATGACCACTGATATTCTCTAAACAATGTTGTACGGGCTGTAACAGTACGGTCCTTTCAGACCTTTCGGACCATATGACAAGAATTTCTCATCGGGAAATAATCGAAATTGCCCCGAACCAGCTGAGATACATAACATTGCTAAGATCTATATTTGGCACTGCCCTGGAAGCTCGATGTTTACCTTGAACATTGAGATCTCGCCAAAGGTTCCACAACTGTGCACCAACTTGCAATTAGCCTAGGCCCTCAGGGTCTGAAGAGCCACTTTCCACAGTAACAACAGCAACAATGAGCATGTGGAGCCACCAAATTATCCGGCACTAAACGTCTCGAGAATAAACTCCTTGTCAAACACTAGAAGAAAAAAGTGTCGCCCCATTATCCATCTTCGGTGTGAACTTCTTCTTATGGTTATGTACACTGCAAACTAAATATCAACATCCGCACTTCACCCCAGCAAACCTCCAAGTCCGGAATTCGCAAAAAGATATCGCTGTACAATCTAGAGCCGATTGTCAAGATTGTTCTTTGAGTGGCAGTGCAAATTTAATTTCCTTGTCTTGCATGATGCCCTCTACGCACTATAGGGAGCATTGCAACCCAATTACGTCGTAAACATGCAGGGCGCCCTGATCGGCTTGTCGGCAGTTCTGAAGTCGACGATCTCGACTATACGTTTGCGAAATGATCTTTGTTCGGAGATTTCTGCTAACACAAGTACCGTAAGACAAACCAAAACCAATAACGTCATGTCAGCCTATGATTGTATAGTTGTGACTTTCATACGAATTCAGATCAACACATGAATCGTGCTATGAAGAGAAAATCGAAAGTATCAGATACGAATCCAAGACACAGACACCAAATCCACAAATTCCTTTTGGCGTCCGAATCTTTGGACTTTGCAGGCTCTTATTCAGCTTTCCCATATCCTTGAGATGGCCAGGAACCTAATCAAATATTCTAGGGCTAGTTAAAGATCGGGGACATTGTCTCTATCCCGTACAGTCTCTTGGATATGTGTTGAAATTGCACCGGGTCTTGGAAGCCAGAGTCCTATCAAGGCACTTGCTACTCACCTCAATCTATGTCTGAATACTCTGATTTTCGGTTTCTGTGACATGGCTGCCAATGAGTGATTGAACGCGTTTGTTGGATGACCTAGTCACTCGCATAACGTGACTGGAATGATCAGCCTATCTAAGTACGTACGATTGACTTGCTGCTGAACCTCAGCACATCCAGCGCGTCGCAAGACGTTGTCCTTCACACTGGTGACAGGGTTGAATTGGACAAGCTACTGCCTTCTCCGAAGTTATCAACAGGCGCATCAGGGCTGAGCCCGTTATTGATACCCTTATGGTCTCGACGCCTCCAAAGCTGATATTCACGGGACACAATGACACTTTCGCCAGATTACCAAGCAATTCAAACGGGACTAGCACCAGATCCTCGTTCATTCCTCTATCCGGCCGTTTAAGTTCAGTTTACTCAATACAGCGCCCAAAAGCACCTGAAGCTCCTTTGGTAGAGAGGTTCCATGAACTACCAGACCCACATGGCCACAATGGCTTGGGCGAAGCACCTGCCGTTGCATAGGTCATTCAGCCCACAAGCACATCATTCGCCGTCCTAGACGTTTGGCTGCAGAAGGACGCACGTTCGGAAGCAAGCGAAGATGCGCTGCACAGGCTTACCGTCTCCGAGCCGTAGCTGAATGCAATGTGCAGGACGAGGCTGAGGTCGACCATGCGCTAATGCCGATCATTGATCAGCCTTGTACATCTGCATGCAGGACGGCTTAAATCCCACGTGACAGGATTCGTAAGTGGTAAAGTTTTGCAATTCGACCGGCGGATCAGCTCGTTCATGACCTCTCCGTCTTTTCATTTTTAGTTTCCAAAAGTACAGGTTTCCATCGAACAAGGTCTTGCGTCGATAGAAATTTTGGAACCGGGGATCGTCAAAGCGCCGACGTTTTCTGGGCAAAGCGAGGATTAGAAAAAGGCCTTTTCACCAATCGGAATAACCGCTCTACAAGCGACGAGCCTAAGTAACCTATATGACTCGAACATGTTAGGTGATCGGGGCCGCCGCCAGCATCGGCAGCAGAAGAATGATCCAACCTTTGATAGGGAATGGCCATCGATTGTTCCTCCCCACCTTTCGTGATGACAGGCACGACAGGGTCAAGCCGGGATCTGACAGACGCTCGGACTTAGTCACTCAACTTTCGGCCTCGCTCTGAGCTTCTGAGAACGGCTAAGACCTCTCATGATCGACCCCTAGACAAGAGCTTAGATGGTGGGGCCAAAACACCTCTCTCTTTCCCTCACCAAATTTCCACACGGAGCATTCCGGGATCAGGGTTCTCCATTTCCTTGAACCGGCAAGAGACGCTCATCTCGCAATGCATGCCCATTCCCACCCTTGCTGGTTTACAAAAGGCCCATGCAGGAGCAAAAAAGACGCGCATTATTAGCGGGCGCCTCTCCACCTACGGCGAAATCAGAACGTCTAGATCGCTAAACCAGATCTAAGGTCTGACAGAAATAACATATTACAGAGATAGGAAGACTAAAGTTCTCGCGGGAGCTGCGAGGCTCCCCCTAAATTCCGCCTTGGAAAAGTGCAGAGCTCCACTGGTCGATTAAAACGTCCACATGATAGCTTGAGCTTGCGGTTCTACTTTCCAATGGCACCAAAAGCTTACACACGCATACAGGCACGTCATGAGTACGTTATGGGCACGTTGATGATGGCTACAACCAAAGAAATCCCCAGAACGTACAGCTGGTGCAGGGGAGGCTCTTGATACTGGGCATGATATCCACCCCAGCTGGCCCGCACTGGCCATCCCTCAGGCCTGGAATCCCGATCTCAGCTTCTGTAAATCTAGCGTTTCGCTTATTTCCTCATCCTAATCAAATTCGAAGACTGTGTCTGCAAGCAGCACAACCCAACAACATTGACACTTTAATTGTCATGACCTAGTCGCAAAGGGGTCGGTTATCGGCCCTTCCCGCACTCTTGGAATCTCCCCCGACCCAGGTCAGCCATGACTATAGTGCATTCGGCAACAACCGCAATCTGACTCGACGAAGGCGCTTGCATTTTCGCAGCACTATCGTGCATGTCACCTTGCATCCGGCTTACGGCAGATGCCCGCATATCTGAACGCTTCCAGCCGTAGTAAACGCGGGGCCATAACCCTTAGCACCAAGGCCCCGGCTTTGAAGCGATCGTCGAACACTTTCCACGGCTCAACGGCGGTTGTGCGACTCGCTTCCTCCTGACGCCACATGTTTCCCCGATGCAGCAGCATTACTCGTAGCTTCGTAGGTATACGAGGTACGATCATTGGCCATCGCACGGCATACCCGGAGAGGCTCATTAACCTCGGTCCAGGGCGTGCTCCTTCTGATACCCCTGCCATGTTCGGCCGGTCTACGGGCCGCAGTACGGTTCTTTTAGCCCGCTATAACAATTCGTTCACTTTACTAGATTAGCATAACGTGGTGGGTTGTTGTACCTGTCATTTTGTCGAGCCATTACAGAGTGCAGTCACCAGATTTGGCTACCTCTGCAAACTTTATCTCAACAGACACTTGTTCGCCTACCTATCTCACTTTCATTGCAAGATGTCTGTAGAGGCACGCCATGAGTAAATTTGATTCGAAAGCCAACGAAAAGTCCAATGTTGACAAAGATAACTACTCGATTAGCCGTTGGCCTTATTGGTAAACGGTTGTTTCCCTCACAAGCCTGCTAATAATAGTACTACTACCAGCAATACCGAGCTCTATCATTACACGGACCACCTTCGGCCGAGCCTTCATATGTCCGCTGCTCTACAACAAATTTTGTCCTATTAACGGTGTTGCCCGATAGGCAACGCCAAGTTCTCGGAGACAATTCAACTTCCGAAACGTGACTCCGTTAAAAATAAGACCTGTTCTCGCTCGATCGCGCAGAATCGGTGGACAAACAGTATAGTTTTCAACTGATCTTCCCGATGATGTACGTACAAGACCCATGAGACTTCTAGCGTTAAACCACAGAACTGAATGCCAACTGCGTTTTCAACGGTTGAAGGGCGAAATATCAGTCATCAAACTTGACATGTTGGGCTTTCTGGTATATGACTCCGACCCCCGTTTCTATGTCCGCTTTGCGGCCGTAAACTAACCTTATCAGGTTGCAACATCTGGCCTAAAAAGCCAGTCATCCGCTTCTCAGCTGAGACAGACCAACTTCATTCCCTCATTTGAATCACTGAGTAGTCATCTCTGAGACTCCGACATCGAGATTCGAGCCAATAACCTCATCTGTACAGCGAGCTGACCGCCTCGTCCTGGATCGAGCCTGGTGGAACCGAGTACAATTCGTAAATAGAAAGCAGGATGCGGCAAGATCGTCAAGCTTTGATCTATCTGCGCGCTCTCAGGGAGCGAAAAAGGATCGCTATCTATGTTCTGAAGCGCCGGATCTTCCCTTATCTAGCTCGGCAATTAGCGAATCTCTTCAAATGGCGGCGCGTGTCTTAGGATGCGAATATTTGACTTCGTCCGAAACATGGATCTTGCGTTGGAGCTAGCTAAAGATTCTGCATTTACAGGTCTTCCAGAGTCACTCCGTGCTCACAACAACTAACGCAATTGTCACAACTGTGCCCTTATTATTCGCTGCCCGACAGAGGTGAACCTCCAAAGTTACAAGCGATTCTAGATCTTTGGCCAACGATTCAGAATGCCCAATTGCCGAGACATGTCGCTATTAGGATACTTTAACGCTATTTTCACGCCTCGAGCCATCTTTCTAACCCACGTTAGGACCCGATGTGGACCTGACTACGGTTTAACTATATCATTGGCAATTTTGATCGTCTGGCTGAGTCCTGATAGAGAGCCGAAACGCTGCGCGCACCTTAAGAGGTGTAAGGCCGCGAAATACGGCTATCAAGCAAGACCTTAAAGGCCGTTCCCCAGTAATGTGGAACTACACTCGCAACGCCCAGGTGAGAGACCAATCCGAGAAGGAAAATTCAAATCATTTTAACCGGGTCTGAAACGTTCCTTCATTATATCTGCCTTCCATATTGATTGGACAACGGTGACATCAGTGGGAATTGCCCTTCACGGGCAAAAGCTAATGCCAGGCCTTACTCCAAAACTGCACTCGAATACTAGGACAACTTCCAGCCTCCGTCCCATGTGAGAAACCATGCTCATAGAACGGATTGTCGGTGAGCCCTCGAATAGAAGAGCGGAGCGGCAAGCAACAGGGAGACCAATTTGAATAGGTTCGATGAGTTGGAAGACTTCACTGAAGATAAGGTCTTCTGAGATGCGACGTCTCAATTTTGAAAATGCTGTCTCGGTTGGAGGAACAGAGACATCAAATAGAAGTTTTAGACATTGGTCGATAACTTATTGGGCGTATGGATGCATCTGTACACCGTAAGGTAAGGCATGAAAGCTTGTTCTCTTATTCTCATATGCATGATATCGGTTTCAGCTACATTCTCACATCAGTATGCCCTAGTTCTCCATGGCTCTTTATCTTTGCCTTCCTACCCGGAAAGTCTCTTTAATCCCGTACCCGATTTTTCCCTTCGCCAAAATGGATATCATGTTGCGTGAGATACGTGTGTCATGTCGCGAAGCCGAGGTAGGACTCTATGAGACCGTAAAAGCGCTAGACTGTCAATTGCCGATTACCTTAATCATCGGTGCACTAAGCAATTGTAGGAGGATTGGCTCAGCGAGCTGCAGTGCCTGCCTTTCTGCTACTTCGTTGGCGCCGCCGTGCCCGCCCATCCACTTCATTGGTAAGGACCTAACATCTGCTTTGCCCAGCATTCTTGTCGCCCTTTCATTCAGTGTCCTTCTAACAGCTAGTGAATCAACCTAAGTATATCAGTCAGTCAAGCGCCGAGGATTTCTGTGGCATCAAACCGTATGGACCCTTATCCATAAATCCCGTGACAGCGGTCAACTATGCTACCCCTCCGTTCTCTCCGTCTATTTATGTGCAGATATGTCCTCTAAGATCGCCGCACTAGATTTCGAACAACTAACGCCCAGATTGATTGCAAGCCTTCTGCCGCTGACTCGATTCTAATTACACCCGCGTCAATGATTTCTGGATGGCTTACAAGGACGGACTCGATGTACACTGACAGTAACAAGTCCGGCGTTTTCAGGACATCCTACCTCGCGAAAGGTCGTAAGCTCCCAATGAACGTGCAGTCGTGCGGCTGCAGGGCATTGGTCTTCATTCTGGATGCCAAAGCTTACTATTGCTTCATCCATTTATCCACAACTTATCACCTTTGGAAAATCTGATACCCATAGTTCGGAACCATCCTTCATCCTTTCCAACGCCTTTTCGGGTCTCCTGCTCGTCCCCAATATTCCTTCACCACGCTAGAATTTTTAATCTAAAGTCCTGCCGACTGTTCTATCTCATGATACCCAATTCTTGAATCTCCCACTCTTCCAAGATCTTGTCCTCAAAATATGGCTCTAATTTCCTCCAATATACACATCTCTAACTCTCTCCTCATTTGATGTCCTCCATAGGCAGATTCACCACCCACGAATAGGCCACCGACCTTCCCACCTCCATAAGGCAAGCGCTCACGGCCCCTTAATTCTCCCGCGCCGCCCAATTCTTTGTCAAAAACTTCTTTACCTTGGTCAACGTGCTCAAGGCGCAGGCCGCGTCGGTGATCGTGACGGACCTAATAGCTGAGAGATGTTACTCATCTTGCCCTCTCCAACTAGGTTATATTTCAAGACCAAACGTACTCACCGACGTTGTCCCCACCTCCACCACCATTCCCAAACACTGCTTCATATTCTAAACGGCCACTCCAGCGCATGGCATTCAATCTCCAAACCCTGCCTCATCCGTATCATACACATCACCCCCAACACAGTGATATTACGTAACAATCTGATCTTCCCAACGGGATCCTCTTGTCTCGCGGCTACCTTCCCGCAACAGCCATAGCATCGGACTTGGATGGTTACGCAACCCGACACAGGCCACTACAAGATACTACTGCGAAGACGTAGCCGTCTTACGCAGCCCGGAAGTCGTCAGCATAAACTACGGCGCATCTGCGCACTGCTCCTCCGTGCCCATCCTGCGCCATGCAAACCTTCCAACACCGTCTTTTGCAGGCATCTGCAGCAACAAAACATCTCCGTCCGAACGTTTACCCTTCGTTCCTCCCGCCTAACAGCTCTTTCTCCAAAATCCCCGCAAATTCATCTCACCCCCACCGACACCCCTTCACGCCTCCGCCTCAGTCTCAATCAATCCCCTGTTCCTCGTCTTATTTTGTTTCTTATCCTACACAAAATACAACTCCAACCCCTTTCCTCGTATTATAGTCTACACCCCCTCTCTCTCACTCTATCAGACAAATCCTGCACCGCCGCACAAAGTACACTGCTGACCATAACCACACCAAGCGCCAGATCCAACCACGAAGCAAAATCAACTTGAGCCCCCCTTCTTTACTTCCAACACCATCAACTAAGACAGCTTTCTTCCTAGAACCACGCCTGGTGGAAGACGGATCTATATTGCGGCTGTTGGTAATGAATGAATCTTCACAGAAACACGACGCCTACTCTTTCCGATCGTGATTTTTTTTTCTTGGGGCATACAATCGAAAAGTATTCTAGCCCTGAGATGGATCAATACGAAAAATCACCCCAGCCATCTTAATGCTATCGAGACAGATGGTAGCGATACGATGAGACTGCATGTGGACGGATGCATCGTGTCGTCTCCAGCGGTGGCGGGGGTCGGGCGGATAGGGGGTGGGTTCTTGGTGGAGAGGCAGGGGGCGGAGGGGGGGAGGGAGGGGGGTTTGTTTGAGAAGACGAGAGTTGGGCAGGCTTTCGGATGAGGAGGACCGAGAGAAGAGCACGGGGCGTGTGATGGTAATGGCCTACGACGGTAGGTGATAGCAACTGCACGAATGAGAGACGCTGGGAATCTTGGCGGAAGGAGAGGAGGGAGGAAGGGAGAGCGGTGTCGGGTCGGGGTGAAGGGGGCCGTTGGCGAGGAGACGGGCTTGTGAGGGATGATAGGGATAGGGATGATGGGGACAGGGGTAGAGATAACGGAGAGGTCTTTGACAAATGGTTCAGGAGAAGACATGCCGTTGAAGTCGAAAATATAGAATATGAGGTCTACTCTAGTGATTGAAAACAAGAAAAGAGGGGGGGGGGAGATAGACAACGCATCTGCCCAGAAGCTCGGGGGCCCTGCGAAACTCCGTTCTGTCAAACTCGTCCTTTTATTTCAAAAGGACCCTTACCCTTTCCGGAAGGCTCGCAGGCAAGACCACCTTGCCTTCCCTTCCCTTCCGTTGAGAAGGAAATGACAATGACGGATTGACGGTCACTAACCGCGCTGTGACTGGGACCCGGGCGGGTGCTGGGTGTTGAGTGTTGAGTGTCTGTTTCTGCGAGGGACAGATGGTTTCAAGATTTTTTCTTTTCAACGTTCGGATACTTAGCTTTTTTGGCGGGGATTGGACCCGGTTGAGTTGGAGAATGTTTGCTGTGCCCTTTTATACCTAAAGGTAGTGGCAAAACCTACGTTGGAATACTTTATGGTCGTTCGCTCCTTTTTTTCGCATTATTACGAAGGGGGTTTCTGGAATTTCGCTTCTTGGTAGATTGATCCTTTATTAGCCGAGGGAGAGTTTAGGATACTGGTTTTTCTTTTTGTTTTAGTTTGTGTAGAAGAGGGCTACCAGTTCTTTCCCCCCCTTCTCCCTTTCAGTGTGTTCTTTTCCCTTTCCTTTTCCCAATGAGTTTCCCTCGTAGTATCCCCTGTCCCTCTCCTCCCCCCCCCTTCCCCCCAAAGTCCCCGTTCCCGTTCCCGTGGCCCTCTCGTTCCGTCTCCTCCAACACGGTCAAGACACAAACCTAGGCCCCCAGCGCTTATCATCATCATCATCCCCTAAAAACTATCGGAAAGGTGTAATGTCCGAATTTATCTTGAGAAACGCTTACCTCCACCTCCTCCTCTGGCGCTGGCACTGGACAGCTGTGGATGGAAAGCCAAAGGCACGTATCGTATCGTCAGAACGCCCGCGGAGCCAGGGGAATCTGCGTGTTGCTCCTCCTCTCCCTCCTCCTCCTCCTCCTCCTCCGCGCTGGTTTAGATATGGGACTGTAGGGCGGCAAGAGAAATCCGGGGGCAGCTGCCAAGAGCATTTTCCTATCCGGTTCTGGGCGGAGTGAGCGTCGCCGCTAAGCTTACGCGAATACGGGTGACGGACGCGCGGGAGCGCGCTGTTGGCGGTGGTGTTCAGGATGATGCCGGGGGTGTGATGCCTGGATTAAGGTTGTTGCCAATGAACAAGGGCGCAGGGTTTGAGAGTTCAAAGAATTCAAGCCCGGTCCATTTATTCTCGCCATATCCTATCACTGACCTCCCATTTGTCCCTCAAGCTCGCCTCTAGGTTGGCCACGATCTCCCGGTAGAAAATCTCTCGGAACCCTACGTCCTGGAAACTGAAAGACCGAGATTCCGGGTTCGGTATAGGTGACAGGCAGAAGCGCACGGTTTCGTAGTATTGAAGCGTCATCTCGTCGTCGTCGGCGTGTTCCTGGAGGAGGTCCTGTGCGCGGCTTCGTCGGAGACGGAGAGCGGTGGCAGGATCTGAAGACGCCGTACTACTGACGGGAGAAAGGATGAGCTCGTCTGCGGCGGCTTCGTCGAGAGGATGGTTGAGGTAGAGCTCGAGAAGGAGGATGCTAAGGGCGTGAACTTGATCATTTTTCCGAAGAGTTGGGATGGACTGAGATTCAGAAGAGCTCAATTTTGAGACAGGGTGCCGCAAAGTGTACGGGCGGCGGAGCCTGAATTGATAGTCTGAGTGATATAGACGGCTCAGTCCGGTGTCTTCGAATGTCAACGTTTGAGAGTCCCAGCAGACCTGTGACCAAGGGGTGCTAGACAGCTGTAAAAGCGAGTCCGCCACAACGACAGCAAGGAGTGCTTTCTCCTTTTGCAGCCACTTCTTCCGCCCGAAAGGCTTTAGACGCGACAAAACGTCGGAGAGAGTCAACATTCCCTCTACTTTGTTCTTCCTTGCACGGCTGGGATTTGCTTGCAGCGCGAATAGCTCTTCCTTCTCATTAAGAAACAACTGCAGTTTTACGTTGGTAGATTTCGCAGAACGCAGCTCGTCACAAATATCTCGGTCAATCAGTGCTTTGCGGAACGGTGAGGTAAAATTTGTCGCGGTGAGCGCGTCCTGTGGCTGAATGGTTATCTTGGGGCCTTGCTTGGTCTGCTTCGATTTGAGCCGTTCCACAGCGACCGAAAATTCGCAGTATGTATCGTAAGAGTTGTACAGCAACATATCAAATTCTGACTCAGAGTCGCCATCGGCCAATCGTTGAAGGCGCAGACTTACATCATGCGTAACGCAGCTCTGACACTGGCAGCAATCGCAGATGGTCTCAAGCAATCTTTCAACATCACTGCGCCACTCATAGTGCGTCATTCGAGCTTGATACTGCTTCTGCTTCTGCCGATAGGGCTCAGTGCGCTCTGCTGCTCTGGTTAGTTTTCCTAGAAGCTCGGTGCAGTTCCTGAAGTCTTGCAGAAGCGCATCACGTTGAGATGATCTCCAACTAAATTTCAGACGTGTACGCAGATCAAATTGTTCCTTTTCCAGGATAAGCTGCTTGAGAGGCGTCGTGCCTCTTGACTAGAAGTAAGATCAGCCCAACGCTCCGGGTAGCAAAGCTCCAGTACGAACCAGATCTAGTTTCCCTAAGTATTGTTCGAGGTCGTCTTGAATCTGAGTTGCAAGTACCTGGCAGATTGCGTGCAAAGTATCCATAAAAGGCTGGTAGGTGTCGCCGAGTTCGTCCGATATGACTCCAACAATGTCAGGATCAACCCACCATTCCCCTGTGGGATCTTTGACCAGGGCTCTCTGAACATCAGCTGGCAAATCAGTTCTCCCAATGAAATCCTTCAGATAGCATACAAGTAGCGCGGATTGTGCCGTAAGCTCACGGGTGTATTGCTCAAGGAACATTCTCATCTTGAAGGCCCGTTTCCCTGCTGTCAGGCCTTCCTGATAGTGCTCGGCAGCAGAAATGAACAGCGGAATGACGGCCAAGACGATCCCGGCAATCTCAATTCTAGACATCTTGAATCTTTGACGGTCCGTCTCCTCAGCTTGTAGGTATGCATTTAAGGCTAGAGATCCTGATCCGGGAAAATGGAGCGGTGGCTCGCGGTCATTTGCCTATTCGCAACGGGTTCTAGACCGTCATTGCGTAGACGTCGACATCGTAAGAGCGTCTCGGAGTGGTCTGGCAGAGCCTTGATCATCCTACGATGCGTCTGAACACAGAGTTGAAAGAATCCGCAAAACAGCTCCCCGCAATCGAAGCGCCTGTTAGTTATATAACGTTGGGCCTTAAGTGTTGGTAAGTTAGTGTTACATAGTTTCGCTCCAACGGCTATCAAACGGGTAGATCTAGAGATGTCAAATGATTATAATGGCTATCATCTCGACAAGTCTAACACCATTGCTTGAGCTAGTCGAGAGTACTCAATCTCAACACCGTCCGCTTAAATGATGCCATATAGACCGAAGGTCACCTCATGGCTCGCGTTCAGGATGAGGTCGATACAATCGCTGGCTGGGGGAGAAGATGTCTCTTGGCTTTTCGAGAAATTTTCGATGCGGAAGGTTTGAATACTACTGTAATGAGTCGCTTGCAGTCACTTTTTCGACAGCCGCAGAAGTCTACCAAGCTTGTTCTCACATTGTCGGATCTGCACAGTGATTGGGAACAATTTCGGGTTTGGGCCAAGAATCTCGGCGTCTTCGCAGCAGACAACGGCTCATTAGACTTTCGGCTAAGAGAAGCGGAAGAGGTTGCAGATGGGCTGATTTCACTGCTTAGAGGCATCCATAATGATCTTGATCAAAGTATGCTCCTTGTAGCATCGGCACAAAAGTGGCATGCTAAGCTTACCCAGGCCTATTGTTGTTGAAAGGAGATCGTGTACTTGATGCCGGCGACATTGACGACGAGGAATCTTCGGAGTCGGAAAGCAGCAGCGATGGCTCGTCAACGACAGGCAAAACTAACCAGTCGATCAAATTGTCAGCATGGGAGCTACAACGCCGCTTAGAGGGGATCGCGGATGCCATCAACAAATTGATGAAATTGGCTGAAGCTATACGGGGCTCTGGAGTCCAGAGTAGGACTTTAAAAGCAGCCCGTTATGTTCACTGGGAAGATGGGGTGAACCAGACGGAGATATTTGAGCAGCAGTATCTGCCGCAGGTCCTGCAGCACCGTTTCAGGCTTGAGAAGCCGCTTTTGACCCGGGTGGGAAAGGCGATATCGCTGCGTCGGCGACGTTTCCAGTATCAGGCTGCTCATCAGAAGCGCTTGGATTATGGCATGTTAGCCATTGAAAAGTCTCTTAGTCCCCATGATCGGATAGGGAAAAGACACAGCTAGCTCACAGAACCTAGCTCCGGCTCCTTCTAAGAAATCACAGCTTGATCGTTCAGGGGAGAGCATTCAAATGCCGGCGAGCAGCTTACAGCCTCCAACGAGGGCAACAACGTTTCAAAAGCTTGGCCCACGAAAGACTAGCCCCTCGACTATCATTTCAAGACCGAGAAAGTCGGGTGACAGCCACGTAGAAATTCCGCAGCTTCCGCCGATCGAGAACCGGGCGAGGCATTTCCAGTGTCCCTATTGCCGCTTATTGGTCAACAGAAGCAAGCGGACGGATAGCCGATGGAGAAGACACATAATCGAAGATCTACAACCATTTGTCTGCATCGAGCCAGAATGCAAATTAGGAGACATTGGCTTGGAATCTCAAAATCAGTGGGTCGAGCATCAAAGGTGGGAGCATTCGATGAAGTGGTGGTGTGAGGGTGAAGAGATGGATCATGAACCGCTGCCCTTTGACAACCCCGAAGAGTATTCTCTTCATCTCAGAACGGACCACATGTCTGACATGGACGAGCGAAAGATGTCTAATCAGGTTTCAATGGCTGGTAGGCCGTCGTTGCAACCATTCAGTTGTTGCCCTTTCTGCTCATTTGTCCCAAAAATGCAAAATGTCAACAATTCCGTGACTGCAGCGAACAATGTCCTGGGCAATATTACTGCTCAAGAACAGCTTGAAGACCACATTGCAGATGAGCTTCTTACCATGTTTCTCTTAGCTTTGCCAGGACGCGACGACGTTCGGGACACTGAGTCAGACACCCAACGGACAGGCCGCCTCCGTAGTACTGCGCAAGACCTGCTCGACATTCCCCTTGAATTTGAAGATGTTGAGGACGAGGGAAGGGATGAGATTGTGGTAGGTGATTTAGACAATGATTGGGGACCACCAGTTCCAGATTCATTTTGGGAGATGGTGTGGTCTAGTCCACGATTGCAGCACACGGTAAGAGAGTCGTATACAGGCCCGCAAGATGATTTTCTTCTCAAGGATATCGAACGGGTGCAGATGACGATCGATCAGGGGCCTCCAGAGGTGTGGATACCGTCACTGATCGTGACACGTGTTACGGGTGAAGAATCATTTGAAATCGTGAAGGCAAGGAAGCTCCCAGAGGAGGCGAATGGGCAATACTCTCTTGTGTCTTTAGATGGTGATACTTTCTCCTTCGTCGCTGGGGATCATGATCACCTTAAGCCAAGCAGTGCCACCTTCAACTAAGTGGTGGAACGCATAGGCCGCGTGATGAGGTCGGTGAAGAGCGGCAACAAATTTTATATAACCCGAAACGGCAGATGTGCTCGTTTACTCCAGGAAAGGGGGGGTGGGGCCAGAGCCTCGTGCCGGCGCGGTATCGCTCTGTATGGTAAACGCCAGTCTCGCGGCTGGCTGTTACGATACACAAGCCCATTCAGCTGGGTGTTGGTGGCACATGGGGAGACGAACCCGAGAGCCGGGGAGTCGGGGACTCTGACACGCGGCCCACGGCCCACGGCAACGTCCACGATCGATTCGACGAATTGATTACTTGCATTGCAACGAATGAAGTTGAAGAGGCTGGGCCTAGAGTCCAGGACTACCCATAGTTCCTGCTTGGCAGTTTCTTCATTATCTTTCTGACGGCACTGATTCCATGACTGTTGCCTACCTTACCTACCTTAGGTAGTGCTCCTATGCTTAGACCGCACGGCCGGACATCTCGGGGCGCGGACGCCCTCGGAATCCATCGGTTTCCATGGGCAATTCTATCCTACCGCCGCAACCGATGCAGCGTTACACAAATCCTACTCATAGATCGATCCTTCCATTGCGAAATCATGGCGATCAGATAAGCGATATTCCCTAAAGCGGCGGGTTTTGCCCAGGTTTAGAGACGCCGAAGGATCGAAAGGTGGCTCCACAGAATGATTTTGCCGCATCTGCGACGATTGTTCTAACGGGCGGGTAGACGGAAAGGATGACCGATGTCTTGCAGGAGTGACTACCTAGGGAATCGGCAGTTGACACAGGCACTGAGTCTTTCAGAATGTCTCTAACCGAAAAAGCTGGATGTGTAGGACCCCTTGTGAACTACAGACTGCGCCTGTAAAAGATGTGGATTGAGCCATCTCGAAAAAGGATGATAGCGTTTTCTCTACCCGAAGATGCGAGATTCGCATCGAATCGCAAGGCGATGTGTCTTGTGAGGGATCTCATGGACTAGGGAATCCCAATGCGGCCAGCTCATTAGAAGGTTGATCGTAGAGGAAACGGGAAAGAGCGAAGTTTATGTCGAAAGTTGAGAAGTCAGATAGACAAGGCAAGATGTGACTGATCAAATCCGCCACGCTTGCATATCATGCAGTATGCACGAGCGACTCGTCGTTCCATCCATTTCCCCTTTCTTGTTCCGCATACATTGATTCGCAGCAATTCAGACATGCCGCAAAATCGGAAGAGAGCAGTGGTTGATCGAGACTGAATGTAATTGGGTCGAATCAGCGTCGTCTTTCTCAGCTATAGATTAGGGTAAGAAGACTCCGGCATCGCCAAAGTTGAACGGCATTGGTGTACAAGACCAAGATCCGATTCGCTCTCCCGTGTCATACGTCCGGTTAGTCTGGACACAGGGTTGGTACCCATATTGCTTGACAGCATCTCAGGAAGAAGCGCAGTCGAGACCTGCAAAACCTCCCTTCCAAGTCTTAGATCTTTACAGAACGTAGAGCCTGTTCCAACATTTTGCTCAATCCATGTCTGCCGAGCAATAGCTGATCGTGCCACAAACCCCTATCGCGCAGTAAGCCGTGTTTTTCTCTTGTCGTCATCCCCAGATATACCAGGACCACTATCAGGATGACGAACAGACTTGAAACGCCAAATGTCGACTTGAAGCGATTTGAGCGTACAGCTCCTTTCAATCTCCAACCCAGTTGCCCTACATTCCGCCTGGGCGCCTCCCTCCACCATGGCACCCTCATCCTACACACGTCTAACACCATCTCACTGACAATCTTTGCGCCTGCCAAACAGAGTGGCACCCCAGAACCCGGCTGTGTGCTCGCCCCTACGAAGTAGAGATTCTTAATCTTGGCGTGCCGAGGCTTCGGCCGGAAACAGATGAGGTTATACAGGTCGTGACTGATGCCAAAGGTTGCGCCGCGGTGGAGGTTGTATTCCCTTTGCCATGTGTCGGGAGTGTATATTGATTCTTCGAGGATGGCGGAACGGAGCCATCCGACCGAGTGGCTAGTGTTGGCAGAGAGCCGGGCAAGAACGTTCTTGCGAGATGCAGAGATAAGGTCGCTGTACTTGTCGCAAGATTCTTGGGCGGGACTCTGGTCATTGGATTTGGTAGTCACTGCGCTGATAGGGATATGCACGATAAGGGCATCCTTTCCTGGAGGTGCCGCAGAGGCGTCCACGCGGGATGGGACATGTACATAGAACATATCATGTACCAGCGTGTCGCTGCTTTCTAGATCGGCCATGGCTTTGCGTAGGTCGTCTGCCATAAACATATTATGCGCCGCAAGCTCTGGGACCTTTCGATCCAAACTCCAGTAGAAGGAAAGCATAGAACTTCCCATCGGTCGCTCGTTGATTGCCTTGCTGGTGCAGGAATGTGGAAGGAGATTGTTGTACGTGTAAATGAGGTCTGCATTCATCACCACGATGTCTGCTGAAATCTTTTCGCCATCTTCAAGTGTCACACCGGTTGCCTGTCCGTCCGCCGACACATTGACCTGTTTGACATTGGCTGCAAATCGATACTTCGCTCCGGATCTATTTCCCAGTTTTACCAAACTAGTGATGAGATACTCAAAGCCGCCTTTAGGGTAGTACAATCCTTGAGCAAGCTCTAGATATGGTAGGCAAGTGTAACTGCCGACAGCCTTAAATGGTGAAGTGCCAACATAGAGACTCTCAAAGGAGAAGACCTGACGAAGTCGGTCGGTCTTGAAATAGCGAGAAACACGAGAGTACATGCTTTCCAAGGGGTGGAGGCTTGGCGCCGCTGTGATGAAAGACGGTGTGAAAAGTGACATATATGATGTGAAGCACCTGCCGAGGATATGGATGGCGCTCAGTTCATAATGTTTCTTGGCCTCGAGCAAGAAGCGTAGATAGCTTTCAAATCCTTTCTGCCCTTCACGCTGTGTGATCTGGGCTTCCATGACGGTAATGTCTGTGGACATGTCGAAGCGGTCCCCATCGGGGAAGAAGATATGATAGTTGGGTTCGCATTTCAGCAACTCGACCCCTTCTGCTTCTAGGGAGGTATTGAGATCAGTGAAGATTCCACGATAGACGTCTTGTACGAGCAATATCGATGGTCCGCGGTCGAAGGTCTAGCAGCTCGGTCAGCGGTTGTAGGTCACTTCTATAGACGGCTTCGTACATATCCATTTCTCTTTAGTGTTGAACAGCGACCACCGGGGTAAAAATTCTTCTCGAGCACTGTGACATCGAAACCAGCATGAGAAAGTCTCGCGGCTGTAGCAACTCCACCTACTCCCGATCCTAGCAGATGGTTGTCAGTCTCCACGACCAAGACCACAATAAGGGCTTGAAGATCCTACCGACGATAACAACATGCTTCTTGTGAGCTTTGACGACCATCAGTGATTCGAAGCTTTAGACAAGTGGTCTCTGGCGTCAAGGTTGTGAATCAGAATATCTTGTCGGAAAGGTGGGAATGCTGCAAGGCGCCATCGGACAGACAGGCCAAGAAGCTGACCACGAGGCTCCCTTCAGGTCAGAGTCTGGCATACTTGCCCGTGATGACCAGTACCATTGGCAAGGAGGGTTCGCTTGGAATATTGGATCCCGAAAAGACTTAGACGTAGCCCAGGGAAAGGGCGATCGAAGCCCGCAAAGCATCTTTCGGGTCCTTTGCAACCAATCAGCCCTTGAAAAGTCTTCAAGGGCGATGTTTGATGGCGTCCCAGCTGTCTCGGTGACCCATGCCAACGGTGTCGAATGGGAAATCTGTGGTTACGCCGCACGAATGCATGAGAACCGCGAGGATCAGCAGACTACCAGATAGGGTAGCTTTAACAGGCACCGCGTGCATTAGCGTAGCCGTAGCCCCCAAACATAACGCGTATTGAACGGTACCTTACCGGCAAGTTTTAGACCGAGGTCTCCCGCCATGTCCGCCATTGCGCCTTCCGGCGCTCCCAATCCATAATTCGTGCCTGCTCCAGTTCTAAAGTATGCAAAATGCGAAGGCAATAAGCGACAACTGGATGTCTCAGCATACCCTAGTTACCTTTGACATCTGACCGAAAGACGAGCTTAATGAAATTAAGTCTCTTCCGAAGACTGAATAGTGTCCTGCCTTGACATTGTCCTATCTCGAGCTTGTAACGAATGAATGGCTTCGACATCTAATTTCGACGACTGGCCAAATGACCGTGGAGTAAGTATCATTTCAGTTCTTGAAGTATATTCTCACTGAAGGTGCATCCAGTTCGATGTCGATACTGAGTTCCGAAAACCTGTTGAGTTGGCCATTCAGGGCAACATCCCGGAATACTGCGCCGGAGTGTTATACAGGACAGGGCCAGGCAGAAGAACAGTCCAGACAGAAGATGACTCCCTGTTCGAGTTGAGCCATTGGTTTGATGGCTTCAATCAGGTGCAGCGATTCCAACTCTTTTGTGACGCCAATAGCAAATCCATGAAGGTACTCTACAATTCTAGATACACCGTCGACTCCTTGATTGAGCGAATCCGGGCTACTGGCCGCATGGAGGGTTTCACTTTTGGCCAAAAGCGTGATCCATGTGATAGTCTCTTCAAGAAAGTCAAGGCGATGTTCTCACCTGAGCCACACGTAAGTCAAATGGAGCCAAGTGGTGTTAACATAGGCGTGAGTCTTTCAATGAACATGCCCGGCGTCATTGTCACTGGCCTCACAGATAGTGACCGGGACGAGAATAGCAGCGCTAGGTTTCCCACGTTGATCACGAAAAATGATGCCAGTAGGTATCAGATGCTAGACCCAGAAACCCTTGAACCAACGGGATTGATGCCGCATACAGAGCTCCATCCAGATTTAAAGGGGCCGCTTTGTTCGTCGCATCCACGATCCGACCCTTGCACAGGCGATGTCTTCAATTTCAATCTGGAATTTGGGCGGCAAGTCACTTACAGGATATTCTGCGTTTCAGCATCTTCGGGCTCAACCTCCATCCTCGCGAAAATTACCGATGCGCCGCCGGTTTATATGCACTCTTTCTTCCTCACGCAAAAATACGTGATACTTTGTCTGTGGGGTTCTCGATTTGCATATTACGGGCTTCAGAGTCTGTACACCCGTAACATCGTTGACGCACTTAGCCCTCTTAATCCTTCAGAGCCCTGTCGGTGGTATGTGATAGATCGAACAGCGGATGGGAAAGGTGTTGTCGCTACGTACACCTCGCCACCGTTCTTTGCGTTCCACACCATCAATGCTTTTGAGCAAGAATCCAGTGAAAACCACGGACAAACAGACATTGTCGCAGATGTCGTTTGCTACGATGACCAAAGTATCCTGAGACGATTTTACTTCGAGAATCTGCTCTCTTCTTCAAGAAATGCCTCGCAATTTGTTGCAGGAAAGGCGGAGTCGACTCGCTCATGGGTTGGCCGGTATGTCCTCACCGATGTCGCATCATCGGCGCCGGATAGTGCGTCTTCGAGGAAGAAGGAAGCTCGAGAAGCTGTGCGGTTATGGGCTGCCAGTAAAACTCAGAGCCTCGAGCTCCCAACACTCAATCCACAATACGTAACTCGAACGCACCGCTTTGTATACGGCGTGACAGATTATGGAAGGGCCGCACTTTCTGACGGTCTGGCTAAATTTGACTGCGAAACCCAGACATCCACCTTCTGGAGCGTCAATGGCCAGAGCACAAGCGAGCCAATCTTTGTTCCCGATCCCAGCGCGGGTGACGCCCAAGAGGACAAAGGCACGCTCCTGACAATCGTACTCGATGGTCACAGAGAGAAGAGCTATCTTTTGGCTTTGGATGCGGAAACAATGAAGGAGGTCGGACGCGCTGAGATCAACGGAGCTATAGGTCTTGGGTTTCACGGGATACATTTACCGAACGACAGCGAAGGATCGGTCAATGGAGGTCCAGACGTGGCTAAAATGGCATCTTGAATGCCACTGGCATTTTGGGACACACCGTTTGTAGTCTGCACTCACTCGATCAGATGCTGACAGAACGAGGTTCTCTGGCTATGCAGGTATCGATGTCCGGATGACTTGGCCTAGAGGTCAATACATATTAATGGATGTCGATTATCGGTGATCAATAGCAAGGAGCGATCACTTTGGAGCTCCAAGATCAGCGAAATCAGAAGCAAGACCAATAAAGCGTACAATCCGACATTAGGGTATACGTATATCGGTGCGAGAACTTTGGTACACCACATTGGCCATGGCTTTGCCGTGTCTTCCTCCCATGGTGTAGTCGATTGGCAGGTAGCGATCCGAGCTGGCCGACCTTTCGATCTCTGGTGCTCTGGTGATAGGTTAGCATGTGCGTCTTATTGAGATCACTTTTATTTACAGTTTCCGCCGCGGAAAACTTGTTGATATCTTGCTAGATTCTGGAACAAGATCGGGCTTCTCAGACACGGTGCTTAGCAAAGACGGGGCGATGCAGGACCCCTTTTGTTGTCATCATAGAGAAAATTCTTCCAACTCGTGACTCGAGGATTCCCACACCCGATGGCCATTCCGTGAAATCCCGAGATGAGGCTGACGAGGCTGAGACATGCTTCGAGGAAGGTCTGCCGAGGCTGCTTCTTCCCCTCAATTTTAAGCGAACGGGATGCAGGTTGGCATACAAAGCCGATGATACGTGAGCTCTATTCGTGCACTATTTCAATGGCTGGAGAACTAAGCGATGCAAAAGACAAGTGTGTGACAAAGACCGCAGGTAGACAATGCAAGTATCCTGGGCCATCCCCGTTAGACCTGCAAGGCTGGCTGATTCAGCAGGGTCTTGGCACCTCTGGCTGCACGAAGATTTCCCGGCTCGCGTGGGTGGGAAGGCTTCCAGACCCATGTTTAGAATCAGCGACCTCGTACCCCTTGTCCCACCCTGCTTTTACCCTTTACTGCGGAATAATTGGCATGGGCCGCGGGAATGCCATGTAATCCGCTCAGAGGCTGAAGAATAAGTTGACTCGCTTCTCCCATTGTTCCAATTCTCTGCCTCAGTCACCCCAACACAACACCGTCAAGCCACCTCTTCTCATCCGATCTTTCCCTCTACATTCTTCCTACGATACAGCAGATGTTGTCGAATACAGCATCTTCCATGAGGGTTTTGCACCCTCACCCCTCAGCTGCAAATATTTCTCGACTTGTCTCAAAGGCCTTTACCTCTTCAGCACCAGTCACCACCAGTGGCCTAAGATGTACCTCCTTCCTCATCACCAACCCTTCGAGTAGCCTCTCAAATCGCCGGAATTTTTCATCGACACCGAGGTCTCTCATTGAATACTTCCCACCCCCGAGGGACTCACCGTCCATCAAAGTCACCCCGCCAGCATGGCACCATCCAGTGTACTCAGGAAAAGAAATGGACGACATCATCGTTGCACACCGGGAGGCAAAGACCTGGTCCGATTGGGTCGCTCTGGGTATGGTCAGAATGCTGAGATGGGGAACTGATCTAGCAACCGGTTACAAACACCCAAAAGCTGGTGACAAGGAAATGACCGATCCAAAGAAAGATTTTGTCATGAACGAACGCAAGTGGATGATCAGATTCATTTTCCTTGAGACCGTTGCTGGGGTTCCGGGAATGGTCGGAGGCATGCTTCGCCACTTGCGGAGCCTTAGACGTATGAGACGCGATAATGGCTGGTATGGTCTCCCCTACGGTTATCTACCAAATTCTGAGCTAACACGTGACTCTACAGGATCGAGACGCTTCTCGAAGAGGCCTACAATGAGCGTATGCACCTTCTCACGTTCCTCAAGATGGCAGAACCAGGCTGGTTCATGAAAATCATGGTTCTCGGCGCTCAAGGCGTTTTCTTCAACGGCTTTTTCCTCTCATACCTTGTCTCACCACGGACTTGCCACCGCTTCGTGGGATACCTCGAGGAGGAGGCGGTCCTCACATATTCACATGCTATTAAAGACATTGAAGAGGGAAACCTTCCTCTTTGGAAGAATTTGGAAGCTCCAGAGATCGCTATCAAGTATTGGAATATGCCTGAAGGACACCGGACCATGAAAGACCTTCTTTACTACATCCGAGCCGATGAAGCTAAGCATCGAGAAGTCAACCATACTTTGGGAAACCTTGACCAGAAGATAGATCCCAATCCTTTCGTATCGGAGTACGTTGACCCTGATAAACCTCATCCTGGCAAAGGCATTGAGCACATCAAGCCCACGGGCTGGGAAAGGAGGGATTGTCTCTAAGATCCTGCATTATGTCGAACACTCGTGGTTTTTGCAGGCGTCCAGGAATGATTTGAACAAAATCGGAATACACATGGCAAACTGTTGAAAAGGATCTCCTCTCTATTGGCGCTAGTTGGATGTATTAAATATTGGATGGCTTCAACGACCTTCAATGGGGGATCGCATTGTGATGACTTTGGCAGACTTTGATAGAGCGAGATACCCCAGCTTGAGGCGATTAGTGTGGAGTCTAGATCAAAGATATGGACCATCTAGCGAATACATGTAACATTGACCATTTTGTAATCTGCTCACAGTCTCTTGAATCCGGCCCAAAATTTGCGGCACAGATTGCTCTTCGAGACCGCCAGCATCTTTAGTACAGTCATTAACCTCTGCGGAATACCTATGTCATATAGTTCATTGTACATCACCTAGCGAGCGCTCTCTAATCTAGACAATACATTTCGACCCCTCTCCAGGGAAATTTACTTCCTCGATCCATGCCACCGATTCTCATCCCACAGTTAGCCCGTCTGGCGTAGACTCTCGTGGGCAATTAAATCGCCTTACTCTGAAGACTATCAACACTTTGTGCAAGGTAATTCGTTTAATCTCCTGCAAACACTTCCCAGTTTTAACCGCTTACTGAAGTTTTTAAGGGCTTACTGAATTTGGAAGTGCCGGATCTTATCGAAGCTGGAATTTAAAGCATTGAATATTTCCGTAATCCAGATAGTTCAGCAGCAAACTCGATCGGCCACACATCGACATGTCAATACCTGTCAGAGCAGCAAAACTTCTCTCGCAGAACAGCTTCAAACTCCCAGGTAGGCGCTCGAAGCATCAACCGTCTTTGGAGCGCGAGTTATCCCCCAAAATATAGCTTGCGGTTCCTTAATATATCTCTCGCATTTACCTCGTCTGCTTGGTGCCTTATATCATTCTCATTCCTACCTATATCTCTCTACAGATCTTTCTCCATCCATCTAGTAATATCTTTCTAACCTACCATATTCCAAAGGAAGGCTCAAAATCACCGAATACCACTTCTCCGTTCCTCTCGACTACACCCGCCCCGCCGATACCCAACTCCGCCTCTTCGCCCGCGGCGTCGACCGATATGACACCCCCATCGTCCCGGACGACCGCCCCAGACCGCAGAAGCCATGGCTCATGTACCTCACCGGCGGCCCGGGGTTCGGCTGCGATCTGCCCGAGAACTTGGCCTGGACGAACTGGGTGCTGGATAGAGGGTACCAAGTAAAAACCTCCATCCCCAACGCCTCCGAAAATTCCGCGTGAAGACTGATGTAAAGATGAGATGCTCTGCCTCGACCAGCGCGGCTTCGGCCTCTCCTCCACCCTCACCACCCAGACAATCCAGCGCCACAGCACCGATCCTCACACCCAAGCCTCCTATCTTAGCTATTTCCGCGCCGACAACTCGGTCCGAGACTGCGAGGCGATCCGGCAGTGTCTGACGGAGGGTCTTCCGGAGGAGCGGAGGAAATGGACGATCATGGGGCAGAGCTATGGGGGGTTCATGGCGACGACGTATCTGAGTTTCTATCCTGAGGGGTTGAGGGAGGCTTTTGTTTTGGGAGGCCTCCCGCCGTTGAGGGATGGGCCGGAGGAGGCTTATCGGAGGCTATATGGTGAGTTCTCAGTATTCACTCTGGCTGTTGCTCCCTATCTTTGTTCCGGAAAAGCTCTACGCCTTTCTTTAAAACCTTTCATGGGCGCACACTGCCGGTCCATGAGCAATTGTCTCCATTGATGTGAAATTCAAATGCTCGTCTCGCGTCTTTCAGACATCAAAATCTACCCTGCCGTTATCCGACCTCCTTTGATACCTCACCACACTAAGTCTCCCCACCACAGCACGCCTCCGCACCGCAAACGCCAACTACGACGCCCTCCACCCCCACGACGGTCCCCTCCTGCGCCGCATCCTCGCCCACCTCCTCGAAACCCCCCCTCCCCTCCCCACCGGCGGCACCCTCACCCCCGCCCGCTTCCTCAGCCTCGGCATCAACCTCGGCTTCCACGGCGGCGCCTCCCGCCTCCACTCCCTCCTTACCCGTTTCGCCTGCGACCTCGACACCTTCGGCCACCCCACAGACGTCACCGTCAAAGCCGTTCTGGAGGCGAGCCTGGGCATCGAAGACGCCGTCGCCTACGCCGTGCTACACGAGCCTCTGTACTGCGCCCTCGGGCAGGGCACGGCGTGCAACTGGACCGCCGACCGGCTCCGCACCTCTGACGACCCGTCGTCATCGTTGTCGTTCGCAGACTTCCAGACCCCGTCTTCCGCCGCGGATCTCGATCTCTCCAAAACCGAGAAAAGTCATCTCCCGCTCTTCACGGCAGAGCAGATCTTCCCGGACCACCTGTCGTCCTCCGCAGCCCTCTCGTCCCTGCTTCCGGCGGCAAATATCCTCGCGGCCAAGACGGATTGGCCCGCCTTATACGATTTGGAACGGCTGGTGAGGAACGAGGTCCCCATCTACGCGGCGGTGTATGCGGATGATTTGTATGTGGATTGCGACTTGAGCTTGGAGACGGCGGGGAGGATCAGGGGGTGCAGGGCGATGCTGACGAATCAGCTGCTGCATAATGCGGTAAGGGCGAGGGGGGAGGAGGTGTTGGGAGGGTTGTGGCGGTTGAGGGAAGATGGGGGCGTGCAGTGAGGGAGAGGCGTGGGATGTCAAGGAATGTAGAGTAAGCGGGTCGCGTGAGAGTAGAGGAGGTGGGCTGGTTGATGCCTTGATGGGACAGGAGATTTCGAAGAGCAAGTCTTTCGAGAGGTGCCCATAGCTTTGTTCGTCAAGGTTTTCGTGCGTCATCAGCTGCCAAGTGAAGTCATTTGGTGGGTCCACCAGGCCGAAGTGTCAATGGCGCAATGCTCTGAGGCGATGTAGACTTGAACGTGACCCAGACTTGTTGTTCTCGCCGGGAGACCAGGACGAGGAGGGAACGTAGTTCTATTGCCCGACTCCCATTCCACTTGTCCCTCTCCAGATCCTCAGCACAACCAGTTTCTCCCACCCCGCCACCTTCCCACTTGTCCCCGCGACCTCTACCTTCCACCCCTCCTCCTTCAATCCCCTCTCCACCTCCCGCGGCTTATTCTGCGCGCAGAGCAACACGTACGCCACGCCCCTCTCACTCAGTAACCTCCCCAAATCACCCAGCAAACGCTGTGTAACCTCCATCCCGTCTTTCCCTCCCGCCCACGACAGTTCGATGAGCTCCTCCTCGTCAGACCCCGCAGACGGAATGGACTCTGTCGGGACGTACGGTGGATTGAAGATCAGCACGTCAACGGCCCCGGTCTTGACACAGGCACCCAGGTCGGTGCAGACATTGCCCAACCACCCCAAGTCGTCTCGGTCCTGCTGCTGTGAGAGCGCAGTCCGCACCGTCTCCTCCGCACCCAGGCATGCATGGCGGTTGAGATCTGTGCCCGCAGCCAAGACGTCCCGACGATCGAAGATCTGCGGGGCGTGGGCGGTGAGGAAGGCGAGGACGACGCCGGAGCCTGTGCCGAGTTCGAGGATAAGGGGCACGGGGGATGATGGTGGGAAACGGGGTTGGAGAAATGAGGTTTCTGCGGGGGATGAGAGGGTGTCGAGGAGGAGATAGGTGTCCTCTGATGGTGGGTAGATGGAGGGGGATGTTAGGTGCGAGGTGGAGGGTGTGGGGAGCATTAGGAGAGGGGATGTGGATAAGGACAATAAGGGAAGTATGGCGAGGTACTACCGATATTGCGCTGGACAAATTTGGAGTCTTGTAGACAAATCCGCTGCAGTCTCTAACGTGTTTTGAATTTTGTTTTAGGAGGTCCCGTCTGTGGCTCCGGTGTGATTAGAGGATTGTCGTGTTGTATTTGACAGGATTGAGGTGTGCAAATTTCAATTCAAGAAGTAATTGCACATTCGAATGCGAAACAACAGAAGAAAAGGTACGGAGAGTGTTCTGTAAAGTCACGAGCACTACCGTAATGTAGGGGACAGTTTCGTCTGGCAACTGTACTGAGAGATCATGACCAAGACAATGCTTTATAGCGCCTCTGTAGAGATCTATCCTTTTATTCAAGAGAGGCCGTCTCTTTTGTTTCTTTCCAGATATATTTTTGGCTTTTTCCCGGATTCAGGCTGTACGAAACTGCAACTCTGAGGGTGCAGGCCAAGAGCCATGTCCGACTCGCTAGGTGCCAAGACTGCAGCCGTAGCTCTACAGCCTCAGGTAATCAGCAAGCTGGGAGTCATCCCGTCATTCATCATATACCTATGTAGGTACCCAAAGATACACTTCCGTGCCAAACGGGCTTTACTTTTATCTTTAACATGTCACTTACTAGATAAAACTCAGTAAGCTCAGAAAGGTCCCCGTATAGCATCTGAATGAGCATTCTATATTAGAAAGCTAGAGGAGCCAATTACAGGCTTCATACGGCAGATACCAGCGCCCGAACGACGGAGCCGAAAAGCCAAAAGCGGCTGCTATGAGGCCGAATCCAGCATTCTTATTATGTTCCCAGGTAGCAGCGCTTAGCAAAGGCAGCGCCCCATCCGTATAGCCCATGAAAGCTTTCACCCCTGATAATACCCAGATATCACCAGTTCGCGTCAAAATATCTTGGCAGGGTCAGAACGGTGAGTCCTCATTTTCTTCACATTGGGTCAGGTGTGGTGGTGGGCAGTTGCTTCTCGTCGGTGCTCGCGGATGGTGGAAGGTTGCTCTTCATTTCTTCTTCGATCCCGGGGGAATAGGGAAGGGTGGATTTCCTTTTTGCAGCATAGTTGTCGAATCGATCGGTCTAAGCAATTTGTGGAGCCGGAGCTTGGTCTGCGGGTAGTGCGCAGTGTGCTGGGTTCCATGCGTCATCTGCCGCGTTCGGGGCCGCTCAGTGGAGGAAGAGGAGGAGGAATCCACTTATCCGCGGCCCGCTTGGTTAGCTTCTGCTTCCTTTGTATTTCACAGATGCGGTCTTTAAATGTCTCGGGGAAGATGAGCGATATCCCCTTTTTTCGGAGATCTCTGGACTATGCGTTATCATCGGATTTCCTGCCTTTTCGATGGCGTCTTGGAGGGTTTCAAAAAAGTCGACAGCGACTAGGCTGATCACATGTAGCGAGGTTGCTGGGCATCTTGAATGCGGTGGTTGGGAGGTGATGGGTTCCTAGAGATTTTAATCCGCCGTTATGATCTTCGTAATTCTAGTGCTTATTAGTTCTAGGTTGGAATCCTTGGGGTTTTCATCTTGAAACTTGCTTTGGTCTATTGTGCTTCCTAGACAATAGCGCATAGTTGAAGATTGCTTCTGTTTCACGGCAGATTTGGATGGCGGTGTCCTGGGCGTTCCTTGCTGGGCTGTTGTCGTTAGCATGGTGTGCGGATGTGGTAAAGAGTAAGGCAGCTTGACGGCGTTTTGGAGCTTGTGATCGTGAGGTGTTGCCGCATGCTGCTCTCCCCATGTTGTGGCCATTGAAATTCTGCTGCAACCTGAAATATAGAAATCTTGTAACTAAAAAACATTGTATGTGGAATTATGAATTGTGAAGAGGTTGTGGGAGCTTCTGGTAGGAGAGGAAGGGAAGGAAAAGTCGATATAAAGGGCGGGCCACAGTAAGGTTATATCTTGAAGCCAGCTAACGCCTCTTTCAAAAAAAGAAAAACGTCGCTTAAAATCAAGATAATAAACAGGTTGTCGTTCTACCTAACAGGGCCTACTCGATAAATATAATGTGCCCGTTGTCGGGGAAAACATAAAGACATTAACATAATACGTGGATGTAGCAACAAGTGTATCCCGTCATCCGTGAGAGATAAAGCGTACTAAACCAACTGTCGAGTTATCTACCGCATTGACGCACTGTCAATCGGTCGGCCTTTTGGCGTAGTTGCGTGTGCGGTTCAACAACAACAGTATTCTCGCTCCGAAAAGGGAATGAACTCGATTGGATAAAAGCTAATTCATTCGTTCCTCAGTAGATTAAAACGACCGTGTTTAAGAAATATAGAAAATGATTCGTTATCTTATCCATAATTTTCCTGCACCACTTAGGAAGAGAAACGAAACATAAGATAGAACTCTTTTCGTAATTTACCAAACAGCATCATCGAGTAGTGAGCGACACAAACTCTCAAGCTAGTTCACCCCGTGCTTTCATAGCGTCCAAATTCCATTTGCCCTTACTCCAGTCTTCGTTGACCTCTTTGGCGTCGTAGCCGCCTGAACTAGTGCCGTGCAAGAAATCATAGAACAAAGCCTGCACCTTGTTTTCGTAGTCGAGATTATGCGAATTGAGGCGCCACAGGTGGATTCCTGCCAGGTTGTTTTGATTATATGCGTCTTTCACCTGATCGATTGTACGGGATTTTCGGGTATCTTCGATCATGATACCGTAGAGGAGCTGGGCCTTTTGGAGACCGAGACCAGTCAGCTTTGTCAAGTTGGTAAGGGCAATGCCGCCGTCGTATGTCTGTACATTCACATAGTGCACGGACTGGGCCACCGTTTTGTCTAGACGGTAAATGGTCGCTGGTGAAATTGACAAATAAAGCGACTTTTTTATTTCCGCACTGAGAGTATCGAGTTTGGCGCGGAGTTTGCTTAGGACAATTGGAACTTCCAGAATTAGATTTCCTGTTTCGTAATCGAGATCGTACCCATCCAAACCGTACGTCTTTACGAGGGTCTGTACGGAGGTGGTGTATGTGTCGAATTGGGTGCTTTTCAGATCTTGAAGGGCATTGTCACCCCAGAACTGCTGAGCCATGATCTTGATTTTGGGGTTCTGGGAGCGGGCAGTCTCCAAGACCCAGAGCAGACGCTTGGTAAGTTTTCCCTTTGCCTCCCCGCGAGCAGCAGGATCATCCAGGTCAAATGTTCCGTCGGTCTTTTTGACAATGAATGGACTGACGTAGAGAACGTCGACTATACCGAAACGGATCCTGGACCAGGATGGCGGGATGTTTTCCCAAGACTCTCCAGATTTTGGGCCAGGATCAAGCAGATATAGGTGTGCTGCGGCGATCGGAGTGTTGATTGAGTGTCCATTGGATAATGCACTTTGTTCCATTTTGACCAATCAAATTTATGGTCGTACGACTGCCGAACACCTGGCTGCAACACTGCTAATCACAATGGCTTTGAAAGATGAGCGAAATGGAGTATTATGATCAATTTTCCCAGGTAATTCTGCAGAATTACGGAAAGGAAAAGCTCTGGGTCAACAGTGGATCTTTATACTTTCGTGAGTCTACCGCTGACAGAGTACTGGCTAGCTTGCGAAGTGTCGCCATTCTGCCCTCCCCCCTCAAACAGAAAGCGTCAATTGCGCTACTACGGTATGTGTAGGATGGCTGAATCTAGAGCTTTATTGTCGGTAACTCGCAGCATTTGAATGGTGGAACCGCATTCTCGATCTTCTCAGCTTCTTCCAGTCAAGCCCTCGGATGCCTTAGTGTGCGCCTCTGCTCTTTAGTCATCCACAAAGGGTCAAACATTTTCTGTCTCAGCTTCGCTCAATCAAGCCTCACACAGGAATTTCTGAAGCGGCCATGATAGAATACAAAGCATTGCAGTTCAGCTAGTAAGCCGCGTTTCTTTTGTGACGACCATGATAATGGAATCAACCTTGAGAGGGCAAAGATTTCGGCACCGAGGGTGGACAAAATCAAACGGCGGTTTCTAGACCACGTTAAGCTGAGCCACAAGGTTTTGATATAGAGATTACCACTGTAGAGAGATACGTGGAGGCAGCGGCTGCCAATCAAGGCGAAAACGCATCGCAGTGCAGATGTCTTCCCGCGCGCATTTTCCAGTATTAGGCCTAACATTATCGCTTGTGGCAGCCAGACGCCGGCTAGAATTCAGCAGTCAAAAGGCGAGAGATGTGGCTAAAATAACACGGTTACTTATATATATTATAATTCTTGACGGCGTGCAAGTAGGTGTCCGAAGCCCGTCGCAATGGTGAGGTACTTTAGGTTCTCAAGCCTCTAATCAGCGGGGGCGAGATCTGTCACACATGCGCCACGCTACCAAAGGACAAGGCTGTGCATGACATGGTTGTCGCAAGTACTGACCTCACAAATGCCCCTCTCACAGATTTTTCGATAGTGGTGGTCTGGCCCACGCTAATCGAGCAGGTGGCTTCAGTAGGAGAGGTCAAATTGTTCGCCAAAGACCGATGGCTTGAGCCCTGAGGCAAGTAAGGCAGACTGCCCTCGCAGAAAAAGGTGGTGCTATGGGAGGATAGGCTTCACGGAGGCGTCAAAGAAGGTAACTCTCGGCCGTGACTTTCGCTTTCCCAACCTGTCCATGTCGCCGAAAATCAGGCAAGAAGATACCCAGGTGAGCCAATTACCCATGCGGAAAGCTGCCACCTGCAGCAGAGCAGGGGCGGCCAATTTTGGTATTCTGAAAGGGGAATGCAAGTCGCAAGCCCCAGTACACTCTGAAACTGTTCTGTTCCAGGTTATCACTCAGGCCATTCCACTGCAGACCTTGAGCTTGAGACTCATTCTGCAGCGGCATCCCTTCTTGGAGACATTCGGCTTAGGGGATAAGCTCTACAGAATTTTGAGACGCCAGCTGAATAAAGAATAGGCCAGAGGGTGCCTCGCCTATCCCGCTAGAACGTAGTAGCCAGGCTCGTCATCGCCTGCCCTGTCACGCGGAAAATATGGCCAGGCTGAATCGCTCCCGCTTTGCTGCCGTCTTGAGCCTGGGAGTTGGGAGTGATCCCTTTGTGCTCTCAAAGTCTCCCTCACCTCGAAGCTTCTACGGCTGCTTCGACCCCGATCACGAGAATGGAGCATGAGCTTACAGAGACAACAGGCGATGCGCAGGGACTTACGGCCTTGCCGGTACGTCCTGAAGGTTCCCCAGGAAAGCCGCAATTGTCGCAGACAGCAACAGACCGCACAAGCTTTATCAAAAGATTTCTCAAATCTTTGGAAAAATTTCTTGCATCTTTTCAACGCCATGATAACGCGAAGGAAGGTGCTTGGAATCAGGTTATTGCGACGACACCATGGATAAGGGAGCTTCGACCACGTCATATTATTTTCGTACCTCTGGCCGGAACGATAGGTGAATCAGGAGCTAGCTATGCTAATGCAGTAGCTCACATTTTGCAGGGACGGGAATCTTCCTCAACTCTGCCCATGCGCTATTCGTTGGCGGACCCGCCGCTTTAGTACTGTCCTATGGTCTTGTTGGTGCTATAGCTTGCTTGACCATGGACAATATGGCGGAGCTAACGTCCAATTTCCCGACAGAAGGTTTCATTGAGCACGTCAGGAAATTTGTCGGACCATCAGCTGCGTTCGCCGTGGGATGGAAGTAAGTTGGGCTCGCAATTCCCACTGCTTTATGCTAAGGAAACAAAGCTATGCAATAAACTGGCTCACAACCTTACCCCTAGAGCTTGCGGCCTCCAAACTTGCGGCAGATTATTGGCCAAGGATCTGTGGTTTTAGCTCATCATTATGGACGTTCTGCCTTCTCGTTCTTGTCACTATCATCAACCTACTTGGGGGATACATATTTGCAGATGTTGAAATGGTGCTCAGCATCATCAAAATATCAGCAGTACTAGGCTTCACGTGAGCGCGCCTGAGCCTCTCACGCTCCCCGCTAACCTCGAGGTAGCATATTCTGCATCTTAGAGAATGATTCTGGGCCTGCAGGCTGGCATGAGCCTTGGCAAAATGGAGCTAGAGGCTTGCTTGAGCCCCTTGTCATGGCGGCCTTTTCTTACTCTGGCATCGAGATTGCTGGTTTAGTTGCGAATGAGACGTCGGGGAGCGGAGAAGAGCTCGATCGTTACCTCGAAACATGGAGAACTGCACGGGATTCATCGGACTCCGACGCCAGCACCACTCACCGAAGCATTATTCGGAGCGATACCTCCCAAATGTCCAATGCTCAAGAGCAAGGACACCCTCCACGAACAGCGAGCCTTGAGCGCTATCATGATGACCCCGAGCAACATCTCGAGTCATACGAGGCTCAGGTTGCCCTACTTCTCCTCGATGACAAGCGAAGGCGCACAAGGGAACGGGTGAGCTTAAACTTCAAAAGGCTTGCATGGCAAACAGTTTTAGTACGTTTGCAACAGACACCGCTTGGATTTTGCTTACTTGCCTTAGTATTTCGTATTGTCGGCCTTTGTCATGGCGACAATCGTTACCGGGGACCAAGTTGTCCATGGGAGCTCGGAGACATCGCCATTCGTTGCCGCCATCGAGAAACTCTCAAAGACCAAACCTAGCGCTGCGACCAGTGGCATACCAAATACTCCGACACAAACAAGCAGTACGTCGTCATGCCCGACGTCTACTCCAGCACCAGTTCTGGCGCACATATACAACGGAGTTATTGTTGTTACAACATTTTCGGTTGGAAACACGGCCGTGTTCGGTTCGAGTCGCGTGCTAGTAGCCTTGGCATATCTGAAACTGAATTTCAGGTCGTTCCAATACATTGACAAGAGGGGTCGGCCTTTGACAGCTATGGCTTTGGGTCTTTTGCTCGGCCTACTCGCTCCATTCGTTCTCCTGCAAAAAGCCATTACGCCTCTAGATTTCGTCAATTGGGCGACAATGCTGTGCGGTCTATCTAGTATCATTACCTGGACGGCAATCAATCTTGCTTACCTCCGATACAGAGAGGCCGAAAGCATCCAGGGTCGTCGGGGGAAACCAACCTATCGTGCTCTCTTTGGCATTCCTGGTGCTGCACTCGCTTGCATCGGCTGCTTTGCAATACTGGTCTTTGAGTTTGTAGTGGCTGTTTATCCGGTCTATCGTGAAGGACAAGGTAAGGCACAATGGTTCTTTTATTCGTACCTCACGGTAATCATTGCGACATTGCTATTCCTTAGCCATGCTATTTCGCAAGTCCGACCACGGAGAGCAGTGCCCGAGCGAAGAACAGCGAAAGTACATGCTTTTCTCCACGGTATCGCGGACGAATTCTGGTCAAGCACGGCTAGTTTCCGTGGTGCGTTAAAGTTTTGGACCTGGGTTGGCGGAGACCTTCGAAAAATTGATCTCGAGACCTATAGAGAGAATTAACCTTGCCCTACCACAGCCATGGTATGGACAATAGCTCCCCTTGACCTTTATTGAGATACTATGTGTGTATTCAGATAGCTCTTCCATCTCAAAGACCTCTAAAAGTGTTCTTGGCATCTAAGTATTGCTCCGGTGCAATAGGATGATTCAAATGCTACCGCTCCCGTAGTCCATTCTGCCGAAGGTCGACAATGGGCCCCTCCAAGACAAGTGGAATCAGCTTTTCTTCCACAGCGATAATTCTGGTCAGGGTGTCTGCCTGATCAGAACATTTGGTCTCTTGTCGATCGAACTGCCGTGCATGTTACCGGGCTCTGCCGCATAGGGTGTTCCGAACGACGCAACGACAGAGGATACTCGAAGTCTTGACAGAGCCTGGGCTGTTTCTCCGTAGAGGCGACGGAAGGTAACGTAAATAATCGGGTCATCAAATTGAGGTTGTTGATTGATCTCCAGGCGGGTGCTGGTATGTGAGTCGCCGCGTACCATACCTAATGAGGAACCTGGAGATGCTTCAGCCACCTTCTTAGCCGCCTGACAGCTCGAAGGTCGGCATTTTTCTTTTGTTCATCGGAGCCTATCGGGCCCCCGGACGCAGGCATGGCGATTCGTCAATGCTTCTGCCCACCTGGGATTACGGGGGAAAAAAGGAGCTCGCAGCTAACAGGGGCGGCGGGGAGGTGGGCCGTGGCAGATCAACGAGATGCTGAGATTCTCTGCACAGGGAGCCCCCGGCGAGCAGCTCGATGGATCAGCAGGCCCCAGAATCCAGGAAAGGCCACCTCAAAAGGCTGCCGGTGACGTGGTTATCTACGCCAAGCTAGAGCAATCTGGGCCCAGAGACCGCCGTGACTGCGTAACTGCGCGTTGCAGTCACGCGGTCTGGACCCCATTGTCGCCTTCGCCGCTCCAGTAATGTACCTAATCAAGGACGGGACTTGGTCCTTTTGCACCCTGAACCATCATTTTGCCAGGTATTTCCCACGTGCCGAATTTCATTCCTCTATGTCGCACTCGTCTCGTTGGTAACTTGTCGACGTGACTCTTCGAAAACTACGAGGCCGCGCTGCCTAACATCGAGAATGGCTGCCTTCATGTCATTCAGCAACCACATAAACAATACTAGTCCCATAGTGGAGGAAATCGAGAAAAAATATATCGAACAAAAGAGGCAGAAAAAGCGAAAGAGCTCCAGCGTTCACTCGAAGCAAGGCGTACTGCACGACTCTCAATCCGACAGCTCTAAAGAGACGGGGCGAAGATCGACATCTACTCTAATAAGTGACGATGGAGACGACTTTCACGGTTCTACATTAGCTGCTTTGGGAACAACTATGGCCCGCTTCGAGCAGCCAATCGAGCCACCGCTGCCAGATGAGCTCACAGCTGAGCCCATGGCTGCAAATGACGAGGGAAACGATGCTCTATTTGATGTGAGTTGAATTACTGCGTCAATGGAACAGTGCTAACATTCTGGAAGTCGTATCTGCGGAATGGATTCTATTCCAAGCGCACGCTAGTCTTCGACAGAGACAATGGACAGAAATGCTCACTAACGGCGAAACTGGACATTGGCTGCGAGGCGGGAAATTTTGTCTCTGAAGATATTGTCAAACACCTCGGAAAACGTATCGAAAGTCTGGGCGGTGACGCCCAAAGAGCTTTTAGCGCAACATATCACGAGATTGAAGTAATAGGAAAGACAGAACTGTTCTATACCGTTGGGAGGATCTCTGAGCTTTATTCAACTTCTAAATTCTTTGTGGCAAAGGGCTCTAATCTAGGCCTATTAATTGGTCTTGATGAATTAGAGAAAAATAGGTGGCTGATTCTGGGAGGCAACAATGGCTCGGTCCAACCGGTATATTCTATGCGGAGACCAGGTATGTCAATGTCCCTGAGACCGATAAGGCTTACATTGCGGCCTAAACTCGGATGTTACAACACTTTTGTTACCTATATTTTCTCTTCAACTTCCTCTGACCATGTTTTATATTTTGCTAATCGGCCTTTGGTCTACTTCCAGACAGGCCAGACGAATCAAATGCAGCCGCAATAGCCCAACAGGAGGCCGAGGTGAAGAAGGCTGAGCAAGAGAGATTAAAACGAGCTGCAGACGCTAGAAGGGCCAAGAAGCAAAAGCAGACAGAAAAGAAGTCTTCCTGAAACAGTCTGGAATGCATATACCGTCGAAAACCATACCAACTTCGTCACTGCTTGGGCAGAGAAACGGTCACATTCGCGATGAAAACCACAAGCACAGCAGCGTATCTGTCAGATGTTAGAATTCTCGCTTTTCAGATCCGATACTAAATCATTCCCCGAACGGGTCCGAAAGAACTTACGCCGCAGTCGCCGCAAACACCTCCACCTTCCTCGCCTGCACTAGCAGCGTCACGCTCAGCGAAAACACCGCCGTAAAAGCCGCGACAATCAGTAGCCTTGCCAGCATGTTCTTGACAAAGTAGAGCACGACGATGGACGAAACTAGCAGCAGCACGGACATGAGCGAATTCAGCACTGCCGCCAGCAGCGAGAAGGGCCGCTCGTCGTACTCGGCCATCCACGAGTGCTTCTCCGGGTCCCAGTTCCGGGGGGCGTTCCTGCGGCCGAAGGTGCGGAGCCACCAGCCGACGTATTTGCGGTGGACCCAGCGCGCGAGGGGGTCTTCGTGTTTTCCGGGGTCGAGGACGAGGAGTTCGGAGGGGTCCGAGGAATCCCAGGTTAAGGCGTCGAGACCGCGGAGTTGGCAGGCGCCGTCGGGTTTGGCGTGGAGGAAATCGCGGAGGGTTTGGAGTTTGAGCTTGTGCGGGGATTGGTGGTTCGTGAGGTGAATTTGGTGGGAGAGAGCTTCGTCTGAGACCGTGTTTGTTAGTGAAATTAGCCCGAATAGTACCTTTAGAGTTTGAAGGATATATGTAGGGGATGGTAGAAGGGAAAGGGGAGACATTAGACAGCGGAAGCCTAGCTCATCAGGGCTTCCCGCTGCCTTACACCTACACATAGACAAGACCGCGATTAGAAATGGAAAATGTCACTAACTATACTCCCTCAACTTCCCCCTAATCTCCTCAACAATCTCCCACACCGCACTCGCACCCCTTTCATCATCGCACTCCTCTCCGGTTCCCCCGTTCTCCTCCACCTCCTTCTCCACATCTCCTCTCACATCTTCCAAATGTGCCGCAGCAGCTTTTTCATCTCCGTTTTCCTCCTTCTCCACACATCCCTCCCCCTCCTCACCTTCATCTTCCCCAACCCTCTCGTCCTCCCCTTCCAACCCGGCCGCCCTCCTCAACGCATCCCAGTCCCAGCTCGCTTGCCTGCGCACCGGATCCGCGCTCTCGAGATCTTCTCGCACGGCGTGGCTGAGGTCGGCTTCTAGACGGACCAGGTCGGCTTGTAAATAAAGGAGGTTGAGACAGGCGAGGTGCGAGAAGCGGCGGAAGATGGCGATGTCTGGGTTGGCGGACATGAGGTGGGCGAGGGAGTGGTGGGTGGAGGGGGGGATTGGGGAGGAGAGGTGTGGGGGGGTCATGATAAAGGTTGGACGGTGTGTGGAGGGAAGGGGGGAGAGGGGCTGGTTCTGGGTGGGATGGTGAATGAGCGGTGGAAGGGTGATGGGTTATCGGCGCGGGAAAGAATAGATGGGGGGGGAGAACGAGAAGGCGAGGAAAGGAAAATGAAGAGCTACGGGCTACCACAGGTAAGTGCAATTGTCTTTGGGGGCCCTCTTGCCTACGAAATCGTACATGAAATATGCAAGGCTGGCAATCGGTATGTCATCATAAGCAGCCATTCTCGGTCGCGAGATCGTCCGGCCCCCGGAGGTATACACTGTGCAGGCAGGGTTTTCTTGCAAGGCTAGGACATTTTGATGTGGGAGAGCTACTTAGGCTGCGATGTCGTATGGGCGCTTTCAATTGCGATAGTCCCTGCGGCACGGCAGGTCGATGACTTGAAATGAATCCTTTTCTTAGATGCTAAGTGGCATTGTATAAAGCTAGAAGCGATGTCGCCAGGGAGCGACAGCGTAGATCATGAGAGGCATTCCAGATTTGAGCAATGTAGAAAAGCCTGTTGTTCTTGGAAGTCAGCGTCCCGTGTAAGAAACTATGATGGTGGTGGTGGTGGCGGCGGAGGGGTCCACCACACGGCAGGCAGGCGCCAGCGACCGAAAGGGACGTCGAGGCTTTCTGAAATTTTTTCCTGCTCCCTCCATTGCTCAGGTTGGTGGGTAAAAAGAATCACGAAATCCGAGAACACGAAGCTATTGTTCCATCATCCGAGTCTGTTTGCTACTGTCTTGCCTTTGGACATGTTGAATCTGCGGCGTAAAAGTCGGCTCGATCGACTTCGCATGTTCCCAGGCAACCTCCCCCCGGTAGAGGGGAGACGTGCAAGGCGTAATCGGGCGATTGCAACGCAAGGCTCGAGGCTGATAGGCTGAAATTCCCTACGTGAAAGAGCGTGGCTTTGCTCATGATCTGTCGGCGTTCGTCTACAAGGCTCAGCTTATCTGCCCACATTCTAAAATGTCTTCTCAGAATCTTCGAACACCATTTGCACTATATCTAACGTTGAAACGTGAAGGAGCTCTTTGCGGGCGGTTGATATCTTCCAAAGATGCAGTAAAATCTCGATACAAAGAATTGATTTAAAACGTCAAATCCCTCCCCGCCGTGAGCGCTGCCGTCGAAAGTCCCGCGACGACCTCCTGAGTTGTACATCGTTAATTTGATGCTACGCTGGACCGAAGACACGCGATCTCTCGAGGCATAAATCGTCACATGTGATGGATTGGCTGTAACAAGAGCTTCCTGTACGCACATTGCCAGTTTAAGCAATGATTCAAATGGAACCATTAGACATCTAGCTACAGCCTGATTTGTGTACCGAGAACTGGCCCGCAGAAGGTCTTCCAGATCTAAAACTCCGTATTAGAATGGCTGTACAAGCTCAGTGGAGCCTGAATGCCACTTCTAGCTCCATCTTTTCGGTGGCCCGTGGTGTGCTCACTGCCGCAACAAGCGACAATGTTCAGCCCATTGCTATTATGGCCTGCGAAAGATTCGGCAATACTCTAGCAATGAGCCCTGAGACATGCCAAAAGATCGAGAAATTGGTTCTTCCGACGCCACGAGCTGCTCCCATCCAGTTCCTCAGGGGTGTTGTTGGTTATTCGGCGAATGACTGTGCTACCCAACTGGGAAAGAGCCTCGCCGGTGTGCAATTTTTAGGGCTGGCTACAGCGCTTGTTGGATCTTCAAAACCATTTGACGCTGCAAAAGCTCTTGAGTTCATGTTACGACAAACCGCTGCAGACAAAACCCTTCTACCGACCCGGACCCAGCTAGAGGAATTACTAGCAAAACTAGAGCCAAGGTGTCACATGGCTGGCTTCTTGGACAACGTAGTCGGCTGGGACCTACTTTTACGCAGGAAATCGGACAATCGAAACGTGGTTCCAGAAGGCTACGTACCACCAGCGGATTGTACTGAAAAAGTAGTCGACGCTTTTCGACAGCTCAATCGCATTGGAGAGGCTACCATTACGGCGATCACAATCAAGTCGGTCAGATGTACTGCGTGGTTGGCCGCTTTTACAAAATGGTCACTAGGAGTGCCTCCATCATTATATCTGCATGACGGTACTACTATTCTCAAACAGCCAGACTGCCCTATCGTTCTTATAGACTACGCAGATTCTGATGATGTAAAGCAACAATTTGAATTAAATGTCCATCATGGCGTAAAATCTTTGACATACCTTACCTCATTTGATCATCAGACTAACTGGATTGGAATGGTGTCTCTGGCTACTTATGGTCGATATCTCTTGCAGGAGTACGACCTTGATGCCGGCGATGGGTTCTCCGCTCTCTGCCAGGCTCTTCCGCTGGCTATAAGTCAGACACTGCAGAATCTGAAAATTGAAGACCAAGGACAGATCTTGAATCCGCGTATCAGAAATTTTGATCCAGCAATGAATCGACTACGGCTTTCCCCTTTTCGAGGTACCAACTACGTCTTGAAAGTAGTATCTCTCATGTTTGATACGCTTGAGATTGAGTCCCTTCAGAATCTTCCAGACAGTCTCAAAATTTCCGATACGCCTATGGTGAAGACGTACTTTAATACCTTCCGAGGCATATGTACATGTAGGGACTGCGATTCCCCAAATGATGTATCAATGTTTGGATCTTGCCTTAAAGAAGAATTTCTCAAACACATCACAGATATTGTAGCTGACACTCTCTGTTTATCTCTTTTTCATGCACCAGAAGATCTCAAAGTTCAAGTCTCGGGCTTGCGAACGCCATGGCTGGCATGGAGAAAAGAATCGACTGAATTCTCGGCAACGATCTACCGCATTCTGAAATCTGGAATTACACAAGGGTACGAAATCGCTAAGATTCTAAAGTGGTCCTTGTCAATGATTGCCCACGAAGTGATTAATGATATCAAGAACGGGTGCTGGATCATGTCTTCATTCAAGGGCCAGGCAGTGTATCTTACTCTTCTAAACACGCTCCAAATTGAGAAAGAAGGGTATCTGGCTCTCACATGGTTGCGAGGCGTCTTACATCATGACGGTGAAGCTTATTCTAGAGTTGTCGGTGAAGACAATCCTATGACATTCAAATATGACCCCTTGAGCATATCGGATCCGATCTTGTCCGCACCAGTACGAGGCATGCAGCGCCCTCGAAATCTTCTACCATCCTGTAAGGTGGCATGGAATGTAAGCGCCATAGCAAAAGGAGTTCTTAGCGCTTTCATGGCTCTAGAGTCTCCAGAAGAAGACTTTTCCTATGCTTACTATAAGCCGGCAGATATGTTGGGAAATCTATTAAGAACTGTGCTAATTGAGGCTTGTTCTCACGATCCCGATTCTCCTTTGCCAACAGCTAAATCGTGTCCTCAATTTACGCTCACTATGAGACCGATCCACCCGTTATCTCCAGCTCATCCCGACTTCCCAACAGATTTTCCTCATCCACCTAGCACAATCTCGAATGATCCTTCCTATTCGGGAGAGAAACTCTCAGTCGGTATTATCCCAGTCGACGGCGCAGACGACTTAAGGATGCTCTCCCTGGCGTCTATCAACCTGATCCCTAAGCAATACTTATGTATTGTCTTGCGGAAAAAGGCCTGTGTGTCCTGCTGCCTGGATGTATGCTGGAAGACCTCATCCAGCGTGCTAATTCTATGACCTCCTCTTCATCGATCGCTTCTGAAGCCGAAAACTTTGACGACCTCCGCGGCTCTTTTCTAACGTCTGAAGACTACGTTGAGAACTTAATTTGATCGTCAGGACCCTTTCTATCATGGCTTGGCCTAGAATGCAACGCATGGTAATATCTCGATATAAGTAGCCACATTGACCATGGTGTGCTGTACGTACGATGGTTCCAACTTGTACATCTGCGGTGCAACAAAGAACGCGGTTCGCTAAATTGCCTTTGGGGATATTGTGACGCTACTTCCTAGCTACACTGTTGTTACTACTATTGCGCAGTGGGAAACTCTATCTCTATCTGCCCACCTGTCCGGCAATACGCAGTGGTGTCCCCGAGCTATCCACAAGACTATTTACAACAGCCGCCCCTTCTTCAAGACTCGAGTATCCTCGCCGACGACTTCAAAAACCTAAAACCCGCTACCAAATCTATTTAGAAACACTCCCAGGACCAAAGTAAAACAAATCGATCTCACTCTACCAGAAAAGCGCCAGATTTGAAGCAGTCACGCCTTTCCACGGAGCGTGTGCGACAACAACCAGACCTTCCCCTTCGAAAACAAAAAGACCCTCGTACAAAAAATCCAATTCCTCCGCATTCGAAAGTTTTCCAAGCTTTTTAGATTCTCATTCTGGTAAGGCGGAATTTTAGTGGCGACTTCGCCCGACCTTGGCTTTCCACCCCGTGAACTGATGCGGTTGAGGATGAGGAATGCAATGGGGATTGGTGCTTGGCTGCCTGCGGGCGAAGGCCGAAAGAACGGCAGATCGGCAGTTTTTGTTCGCTGCTTGATGGACATGGGAGGGGGACGGATGCTCGCGCTGTGGAGGATGTTGAAATGGAGTCTTATATCTTCTAGCTTATCTAGGTGTTGGGAGAAAAAGGCCAAGGTTGGAATACGCTCAAGATTAGGACAATCCGATCACAAGTAGCTTCAAGTCTAGAAGGATCTCCAACACCCACAGAGGCATTTTGAAAGATCTCGCAGCTATAAACTCTTGAAAGCACGCCAATAGGCATCGCTGCACCCAGTGTATGTTGAAACCATCAAGCCAAAAAGGACGAAGATTGACACCGATAAGCACATTGCAGAACATATCTTTTCAACAGTGTACCCTAATATCCCAATCCGTAACTTCTGACCCGACTGAAAAAGAAAGGCTTATCATTCTTCAATGAGAATTCCCCCCAGTCGCTGGTCAACTGGTTATAGCTCCAGAACCCTTTCCAGATCAGCTTGTTGTTCTTCACGCCGGTCCGCGACCGCCCGCTTGATCTTAGGGCCATGTGCATTGTGTATAGATACCGCGGCCCGGGGCCTTCTGTTTCGATGTGCAGGTCGCCTTCGACGCCGGCCTCGCCGGTGGCGATATCTGACGTGCTTTGCTCCGCGGCGTAGAGAGGATTGGAGAGACGCCAGCGGCCGCGGAGCGCGTGCTTCATGATGTTTTGGGCCGCGTAGTTGACGTTAGGTGCTTGGACTTGAGGTGCTTGTTCTGACAGTGGTAGGATTTGGGTAGCCCCTTTCCCGTCCTTTTGGCCTGCTGGCATGTTCTCGGGCGTGAGGTGATGAACAACATCAATCGGCTCGTGGAGTGATAGCAGGGAGATGGCAGTGCCGTCGCGGAAAAAGCGGAGGTATCTGTAGTACGTAACGATGTGGACTGGCGTGTTCCAGGTTGCTTGTGTGGCAGAGGCGCCGCCGGCACGAGTGTAGTTGACGGTGGAGATATAGACTCCTGAAAAGCGGATCCGAGGATGTGTGCGGAAGATTTCTTTCCAGTCTGGATCCTTAGCTCCGGAGAATGGATCGACAGTTGGTAATCTGGTAGGCTCTTCCAGCGTACGGTATATTAATGGACCTCCAGTGACGTCGCACGCGAAATCGTAAAGCTGAGAGGCAATACCAAATTCCGGCCCCAGGGCTACCCTTTTCCAAATGGACTTCTCAATATTCACAAGATAGGCGAGGCGCTTACAGACGAGGGAAAGGCGTGTGAAGGGGGCAGGATCTCGGATCGCGCATTGCCAGAGGATTTCAAAAAGCACTTCATACGGGAGTGTTGCTATAGGACAAGGTGGCGGCTTATCTCCTGCTATGATGGGCTCCGCTTGCGGAATGCGTGTACGAGCATAGCTTGCAATAAGCTCGGAGAAAGTTGGATCGACGGCGTGGGGTGGCGTCGATGATTTGTTGGCAGTTGAAGTTGCAGCGTTAGGGGGTTTTGAGAGATCAAGAACTGTCGATTTTGGATGAGCCGGGTAATGCTTATCTTTGAAGATCTTGTCGACTCTCGCATCTAACCTGTAGGCCTTCCTGTAGTGTGACAGGCTTTCTCCGAGTTGGCCCTGCTGCTCCTTTTCGACTGCTTTTTCAAAATGCTCAAGAGCAGATCGTGGCTCTTGTAGCGCAAGTCTTGTAAAACCATCATCATCGGCAGCTTCAGGCGCTATGCTCATGCGTTCTAGTCGACCTTGCACCTTGCTGTCCGAGACATCGTCTTCAGAGAACTCTCCGTCCTGTCTCTGAGCCGCCGCTGAATGGGCTTTGGGCGGTCTCCTCACGGGACGTGACGGCTTCTTTTGTCTCACTGCAAAATCTGAAGTTGAGCCCAAACTCTCCTTGTTCCATGCGTCTTTATTCCCTCTAGAGCGGGCGTTGACCTCTTCTCTCCACTGTTTTCTAAATTGCTCTAACGCCGAGCTTGACTCATCATCCATTGTGGTTTCCGGAAGAAGCTGCAAGAGTTAACCCTGATAAGAAGGCAAATAATCCAGGGTGAACGTGATTTTGAGGGTTATGCAGTTGTTGGCGACACCTTGGACGAGTACCGTATCAGGAGCTATAAATGTGCGCTATAGTCCTTAGAAAATGATGTTTTTCGCTTTTGAATGACAAACCCACTGACGACATCGCCCTTTGCTTATCAGTTTGCGCTAGCCAAAAGTGGAGTAGCAGTGTAAAGCTCCGAGAGAAACTTTTTGGACCTCTCCCGGGTATCCTACACTCTTCTCCTACCTTGCAACTGTGCCCGACTGGCCTATTCGAATCTCGGAAATCAAAGACCGGCCATTGTTCATCCAGTCGGGCGCATGTCAGCTTTCATAGCTGAACCGGCGCGCTCCGACGATATTGCTAGAGAAGCCCGAGATGGCGTTGTAGTGACAGGGAGTGGACAACGTCATGACAGATTACGAGCCCAAGACCAAAATGCTCGAGGAAACGCCTCGAAAGATGTTGGAGGACGTGATTCTGATGTGTCGGTCACTCAGAAAATGATATCAGCGACATGGGGCAGCGTCCTGACCTCGCTCCTTGGTACGCACTGTGCATTCCTGTCTTGACTGTGAAGGGTTGCAAACTTACTCGGCTTTTAGTTACGCCTCTAGATGTTGTGCGCGTCCGACTCCAGTCTCAAGCTCCTCCAGCGCCTAGTAATGCAACTCAATTTTCAGCCTATACAACAAATTTCAACAAGTTGCCACCGAACCTCGGAGTCACTTCGTGTTGTCGAGAAGTGTTTTGGGTGGACAATGCACAATCTTGCATGGTAACTTCGAACACTGCACCAGTTGGTGCATCTGCTACAGCGGCCGCAGCCGACTGTGCCGCTGAGGAGACACAGCGCAAGACCTTCAACTCGACCTTTGATGGACTTCGAAAAATATCTAGAAATGAAGGCACCCTGACTCTGTGGCGTGGTCTTAGTCCGACTCTTCTAATGGCAATTCCGGGCAACGTCATATACTTCACTGGATATGATTGGCTTCGTTACAATCATCTCTCACCCATTAACCGGAAGGTGCCCGATACATACTCTCCGCTTGTTGCTGGCGCCTGTGCTCGCGTAGCTGCTGGAATCGTTGTTTCTCCAATCGAGATGTTCCGTACCCGGATGCAGGCCACGAGCGGCTCGGGCACTGGAATTTTCAAGGATACCTTGATTGGACTGTATCAAATGACCCAATCCCGCGGTTACACCTCCCTGTGGCGTGGTCTCACTTTGACATTATGGCGTGATGTACCCTTTTCTGGTTTCTACTGGTGGGGCTATGAAGCGTTCAGAAATACTTTCACGGATATGCGAGAGAGGGCATATGGAACTTTTGAGAAAGGCGCAAACAGGGACCGTCTTCGCCGGGACACTCAGGTTAACGAGCACCCTACGACAACATTTGTCGATAGTTTTGCTGCCGGCTTCGCCTCCGGAGGTCTTGCAGCCCTCGTTACTACGCCATTCGATGTTGGCAAAACCCGGCAACAGACGTACAAAAACGCAGCAGACACCGGTGCAATGTCCGCGCCAACGTCTGTTACCCAAGCGAAACAATTTATCCCCGAAGAGCTCTCCATGCCACGGTTCTTGTTTCACATCTTCCGGGAAGAAGGACTTAGTGGAATTTTCAAGGGTTGGGGACCTCGTTGTTTAAAAGTTGCCCCTGCATGCGCGATTATGATCAGTAGCTATGAAGTCGGGAAGAAGTGGGCCAGGGGGGTCAATGAGAAGCGAGAGGATGAAAAGCTTTAGGAGGTCGTTTCCCTTCTCTTATTTGCATGTTAATGGCGAAAGGGATCTTGTATGGGCTGATGACATGCATCTCCTGGCGTTCCAGAACTGCTCTATATTTCTTTACTGGAGCAGAAAGTTTTGGACATTTTCGGGTATCGTTTCCTCGCCTGATGGCTGCGTGCCTCGAGCTCTTTCTATGAGTTCATCTGTAGCATAGCTGCATCGTACAGTCCTTGTACAAACCTCCTCCACTCCATGATTCCATCTAGACCGTATATCTTGCAGCGCGTGACTAACCCTCGCCTCATTCCTCGAATGTCGGTATCTACAACCATTGTAAACCTGCTCGCGATCAGTCCCCCGAATCCTCGCCCGATTCTACACAACCTTGAAACTGCTCTCTCCCTCCTTCACAGCTAGGTCCTTCTTCTCCAGCTTATCCACCTTTGCCACACTCGGCCCGACCCCAATGTCCTTTATGAACTTTTGGATACCGGATTCGTCTCCCTGGACTTCTCCTTGGACCTGGGAGAGCGGTTAAGGTTTAACAAGAGTTGGGGAGAAAGACAAGAGCAGGAGGGGACTTACGGTCCCATCTGCTGCATTCGTCACAAACCCGGTGAGACCTTTGTCCCGAGCGGCCTCACGCGTGTATGATCGGAAATTAACGCCTTGGACACGGCCAGTTACGGTAAAAGCTAGCTGGTAGATTGGCTGTTAGACATGGCCGAGAATGTTTAGTATTCAAGGGGACGCGTACCCTTTGAGACATGATTGAACTCGGCGACGAATATAGCTGGCTTAATTGAATCTATGGTAATATGGTAGAGAGCTCTTTTAAGGCCGGGGTCTTAAGGTCTCGCGCATTTCAAAGATTCTATCTAAATCTAGGGGAAATATTCAAAGATGACTTCATAATAACGAAGCTCCCGAGTGCACGGACCACCGCACTTATGAGGGCCCATCTTTACTTTCGGACAGTAAAGTAGAGTACCACGATAAAAATGGATGGAAGACCAACTTTCTCCGTCAACTTCGCACGTCTCTAGGTCTTGTTCGAAGCTTCAGTTTTTCAGGATTCAAAGGGCCAACCAAGCGTAGTGAAGTGGTGTACCTTAACACTTCTGCAACATTCCTAACTGGATCATAGAGTTCCCTCGGCAACTTAATTGCACAGAACGCGAGTGATAAAGCACTCTAGAGGACAAAGGGAGACTCTTCAGGGTAAAAACGTGCCAACAGTTAGGGAGACACGAATTCTTGACCCAACTAACATCTTAGCGCTGCGGGACGCGCGAAATCTTTTTAGCTTTCCACGATTGGCGGATCCGTCGCGGGACGCGGTCTCGATAAGGCCAAAAGTCAACAGTGGCAAATCAGGTGCTTCCAAATTCTTTATCCCTCCAACTTATGGGACGACAAGCCATCGGCGTTGCAAATACAGATTCGACCTGTGCAGCCGGCGAAAGACAAAGAAACTCGAAGTGTTTCTGGATTTTTCAGAATCCGGAGCTTTGATTTTCCTCCGGTGTTGCAGAAGGCGCATCCCTGCTGCCGATCACCACCTCAGGGGGCCCTCGTCATGGTAACCCTTCCTGAGCAGACAGACTCACCTCCAGAGAATCTCGGACTAAGGAGTCCTTGCTGAGCGATAAAGCTTACCCTTACTGTCATAGCCCTACATTTGACTCAGGTTGCATGCCAAACACGATAAACCTGAGTCTTCCCAGCACCAAGCCAAGAGCTTGCCGATACGGAGAAGCACACCTGAGACACGACCTCGAAGTCTTCGTTCGACCATATTTCAACCGCTTCGAGGCTTCCACCGCCAGCGATGGCGGAATCTGCTCCAGATTACCCAACAATGTCTACATCTACTGCCAGAGAAGGCTCGCCTTCACCCTCAGTCTCTCCCACGCCTGCCATATCCTCCTGCCCTTCACCTGACAGGACCTTTAGCACCATATCATCCGTGTCAGGATACTCCGATCGCTCTGCAAGCAGAGCCAGCTCAATCATAAGCACCGCGGACCGCCGCTCTTCTTCCTTTTCGACTTCGTCTCGCCGCCGCGGCTATGTCAGAACGCAAGGAGCATCTTTCTCGGACTCTGCAAAGAACCGTGAATCCGTGATGTCCTTGGGTAGCATAGCACATCTGCAGTACTACTTTGCCCGCACGGGCTTACTAGATGGCAAGGGTGCTCAAATAGCGAAAGAAGGGAAGAAGAACTCCAGAGACAGCGCGATACCTACATTCATGCTCTCCGATCAAGATGCCGACGATGTGGTCGAAAGCCCCGTCGACGGGGATAGCGCTGCGGAGTGGCAGGACTCAGAACCTGTAATGCTCCCGCCTACAGTCAGTACCTATAGCCACCGGAACCACTATGTCCCTCCCCCTCCCGATATGAAGTCGCTGAAGAAGGACCTTGTCAATGCCCTCGAAGAAGCCCTCAAGGCTCTTGAAGCTACCTCGCCTCCAAGTCCCGACCGACGCAAAAGCGCCATGAGCGAGGCAACCGAGCAAGAAGCCCGCTCACAAGGGTTCGAAGATCTGATAGCCATGCACGTCCTGGACACGGTCACTCTAGCCATCCGAGCTGCTCGAATATACTATACATCACATGCGCATCCAGAGCGTCTGGCGAAGATCCGGTCGGAAAAGCAGATTCGTGCGGAATTGATCGCTGTTCTTGATGTATTGAAAGGCTGGACTGGGCGGAAGTTTGCAGGGGGCTTACAAGAAGAAGAGCGTATTGCCATACTGGTATGGCTCTCTGAAGTCGGCCACATGCTTGATCGGGAGACACGGCTGGAAGAGGCAGAAAAACGAGAACGTGAAGGTTGGCGCTGGATGAGCAATTCAGATGGCAAGTGGGAAGGCAAAGAGAAGGAACGAGAGTGGACCTTTTTATTGTCACTACAACCAGATGCCAGAAGCGAAACTTTGCCTCCTTGGCCAGAAAATGCAGCCTGCTTTCCTGTGCCTTTGCTAGAAGCATTAGCCGATGGCAGAAAGCTTATCCAGTTCCACAACGCGGCTGTTGCACGTTCGAAACGTCGCTTTGGCGAGATCAAATCACATCATGAAGATACCACTAAGCCATACCGTCGGGCGGACAATCTAAGATTCTGGATCAAGGCAGCCGAGATCCGGTGGGAGATCAAACTCAACGTGGATGTCATGGGCGTCGTGTATGCCACAGGCGAAAATGCCTGGAAAGGCTTCGAAGAGGCTCTAATGGCTTGGTGCAAAGGAGTGAGAAGAGAGCTGACAAAAGACTGGAAGGAAGGAATCTCTGCAGGAGCAAGAAGTCCAGCACCAGCAGGGCATATCCGGAATCAGAGCAGTGGCGCCACGGTGAAGCAAGGGGATCATCTGGGGGAGGAAGGCGAGCTCATCTGACCCTTTTTTCAAGCGTCAAAAAATTTGAGTTAGCGGTTGGAGTGAGAGATGTTTTCTGCTGGACCAAGAATAGCCTTGCCCGATTGGCAAGACATTGGTATGATACCCACTCCATCATGCGACGTACATGTCAGAGACGAAGAGCAATGTAGCATTGAACAGCTTTACCTACGACATCATAATACACACAGATAATCCCGTGCCATCATACCTTGAAGCCTTGTATTACTCCAAAATTGCACATTGCTCATCTCCTACAGTAAACTCTTGATATAAGCAATTGATCGCGGGTATGGTCTGGGATTCTCAGGGACTCCCTTGACTCCGAGGAATCGCTCGAAAAATTTCAGCGCATATTTCTTTATACCAAATATTACTTTAGAGGTCGTCAAGTTACTTCTAATAAACTTTGTATCTCTGTAGCAAAGAATAGTCTTATAGAAGTTATTGCTTGTATCGAGGGTTTACCGTAGTAGATTTTGTGCTGGCTGCCGAAGTCTGATTGGCCAATTGCAATGTACCTGCCAAGCCCTGGTTTGATCGTGGGATGGAGCTCACTAAGCTCCGCACGCGAGATCGCAACATGAGATGTCTAACAGCTCAAACTGCAGTCTGGCCTAGACACCGGCTTGCTGGAGGACTCGAATTTCATGTTTCCATCGTTCTTTTCGAGTTCTACGGTCTGCTAGGCTCATGCCTTCATGCCGCAAATCCTATCGCCGTACTTGGTTGACATTAGCTTCCCCCAACCAGCACCATATCTGGGTCTCCGATGAGCTCCTCAATCATGCTCTCAGACGCTTCCAGCATACGTTTCACAGCTTCCGGCATGGATGTTGTACCAGGTCTCGCGGTACTAGAGCCTCAGGGAACTCTCCAGCCACGGTATCGTCGCTATGCTCCAGAGCCAACAGCTCCTTCGACCATCTCCACAGATACACCTCCACAGCCTGGGCCGATAACAGGATTCAACGTCGCTCTGCTAGCTCGGTTCCAGGTCCACTGGAAGCAAGACGGCGGTCAGCTAAGAGAAGAAGTACAAGCCTCGCTCAATGGACCAACTCGCAGAACTCCGTCGATCCCACGCTATTTGCGGACAACCCCCGACCGGACGGCTGGAAATATTGTCCATCTCCCTCACTGATGACGGAAACACCAGTCAAAAGTATGACCCAATCTCTGGATAGTGTGGATTAGTATGCTGACGTTTCAAGTGCCCTTCCTTTCGCTCCTGTTTGGAAGCCATACCCCCCCTCCTGTCCCAGTAGCGCGGCCTATTACCAATGTGGAGGACGTCCAAACAATGCTAGCAGACCACATTGACACAGATAGCATTCCAAAAGGCACTCACAGGGAATTCACTCACAGACTTGAAAGTATTCGAGACTCAGAAGAATTATCCAAACTTTTGAGCTCTCTGGGCTTGTCTTTCTCAGTGACCCCGTACGCCCGTCAGATTTGGAGGCACGCCCTATTAACTGATTGGTCACCTGATGAAATTTTGAAATTGATTTACGACCCTTCCCTTTCACCTCGCCGGCATGTCAAATGGCAGGCAATCATGAACCACTTAGCAGCCGAGGACACGGGCAAACGGCGAAATTACCTCCTGCGGCTGGTTCTCGATGCAGTTGAGCTAGGAATGGTTTCTCCGGCTGAACTGAAGGCTGTGCTACGACTGTTGCGATTTGTTCGAGTAGGAAACGATCAAATGGAGAACACGGACGAGTATCTTACGTGGTCTTTCGAATTTGCCAAAGCGCTGAAAGCATGCCCTGTGCTTGGGTTTGGCGACATCGAACCTAAATTTCGAACAAAATGGGCTTCGCAATTACTTCGTGCTCCTCTGGATCGCTTTGACCGCACTGTAATTGGTTCCCTGTGTGGCAGCGTTTCCAATCGCCATCTTACAGCAATAGCAATACGTCTGCTCAAAGAACAAGATGAAGGCTTAGGAAATGGTCACTTTCAAGAAGCAACTCAATACACTTTGGGGTTGTTCACGATCTTGAACAATGGTTCTGTGCTTGGTGGGATCATTGACACGACCATGTGGCTGGCTTTCAGCAATCTGCGAATGCAGCAACCTCCTGAGCGGTTCCACGAATGGAGGTTGTACGTTCTCAAATGCTCACTTTTGAACAACGATCTTGCTAAAGCGCAGCACTGGAACTCAACATTCGGCTCAAAATCTGGACTATTTGCTTTGAACAGAACACAGACATTACTTTTACGACTTTGGATTGTACACCTCATCCGTTGGGAAAATTCTGACACTTGCCAAGCAATAACAAGGCAACTTTGTTTACAACTTGTCAGAACCGTGTACCAAGCTCCGATTCCACTGTCTGTAATTCTCTCGACGCTACTTACTCTTCCTTTACCGCTCAAAGATATGAACCCAGTACTTTCAATATGTCGTGACAGCATTCCAGATCCAGAAGATCATGCCTTCAGGCATACCAGAATCTTCACTTTCTATCCAGAAATGTACTGGAGATCACTGGCTGAATTAAGAGATTTTTACACAGGCCCGATCAGACAACTTATGAGTCGCACGCCTGTCTCTGCCTTTACCGACATCGAGAGCTTTTATTTTCTTGAAGAGAACATGCCTACCTTCTTACGATTGATATCGGAGAGTCTGAATGACCGTTTTGGCACGTTTCTAGCCCTCACATTCTCGTTGATATACGAGGATGAAAGAGCATCCATCATGTCGTTACGTATGCTCAAGTACAATGTTCATTTTAAGATAGCGCTGAGTATGGCTCGTTGCTTTGTAAACGGCCCAAGAAGTGAAGAAAGAAGTGTTTCAGAGGCAGCCCTGGAGGCATCTTTGCGGATTATGGCAACACCTGAACGTACAGCAATGGCTTACTCAAGTCAGGAAGATCAAGGCTCTTCGATCCTTGCCCTCAGGCGCAAAGTACTCTCATCATCTCTCAACCCGCTGACAGCGCTTCTAACAATAGAAACACTAGTTGCGGCCTTCGCCACTACACCAAAACTTAGTCCTCGGCAAGCATTCCAACGGGTCCATCAATGTATCCGTATGCTACAGTACTACGCCGCTCCTGTCAGACCATCAGTTACACGGTGGCTGAAATACATCGTATTCGAGCGGTATGGAGATGGCGGAATCTCGGTGAGAGTGCTGGCATGGATCACTTGGAAAATCAGGCAGGCCGAAGGCGAAGTAGCAGCGAGAGACTTTTTGATAAGGCTGTATGAGAAAGCCCCATGGATTGCGAGAAGAGAGGACAGATTTGGCCGCTTAGGCTTTCTGTCCTATGAGGGAAAACGGATAGAGGAAGAAGAAGATGAAGAGAAGGAGATACCGCATGGCAATCTAACTGATATGCTTTTCTTCCGTGCGGACCGAAGCGATGACAGCCAAAAGAGGGTTTTCAAAGAAGCCGGAGAGGTCAACGATATTATAGAACATAGAGACCTTGGGGAGGTATCTTGTGTGCACGGAGAAGATACAGTGAGCTAGTGATAGTCTAGCCAATATGTACATCCCATCAAGAAATACCGCAAAACCGTCCAGCGCAAATTCCATAAGTATCAATCCTAGACCTTGATACTTGGTGGGTTGTCGCCGAATTTGGTGGATGAGTTCTGCTGGCCCTCAAGGCAACCTTACATTTCCAACAATCTTGGGGAAGCCGCGGTGTTGCACACCCTCGGGATTTCAATCGCAGCTGGGGCTTGAAACGCTAATCCACAACATTTTCCAATTCTGTGAGAGCCACGGCGACGAGCTTTTTATGCCCGAAAGCAACGTTATTGCCTCATTTCGTATGGTAGTCTCGGGATAGGGTTCGGGTGGTCGCTAGCAGGCTGAAGCGGGTTGCCATGCTTGCTGCCGATCAAAGTGGTGAAGGCACTTTTATCAATATCAGCAAACTCGATACAAATAACCGCTTTCTAAAGGGAATTCCTGTCTCAAGGGTGTGAATCTTGATGACAAGGGCTCAGCGGCCTCCACAGTTATTTTTTACAGAAGGAACCACACGCTGGGACTCAAAAACGATTCTTCATCATTCTAAAGCTTCAAACTCTGCCCGCACTCAGTTGCTTGAATCGAGGGTTCACTGGTACCCTGACACCTCAATTGCCGGTATGGCATTCGAGAATCTGCTGGCATGATCAACGTTTTCCAGAAACTCTCACGAAATTGCAACAATCTTTCACAGGTCGGATTTTGAGGACTTGCAAGACGTTCAAGGGCGGCCGATCTTACGCCTCTTCAGCTTGATTGGATGACTGATCGCTGTTTTCATTCGGTTCTGCAGGCTTTTGCCCTTCCCTATCGCCCGTACCCGCTGGAGGTGGCTCCAATGAAGTCGGTGTTCTAGTCCCGCCCTAACACTCGCTTGCGAGACGTCGATACGAAATAAATACGCGGTGTTTTGCCGCAGCTGTTGCATAGAAAACTGCTTCTCTTCGATTGGGATATGGGTCCATTTCACAGATGGGTCGAACCATCCGCCGTTCCGATTTTCGAGCATTCAGATGAAGCATCCTTGCTTCTTGCTGCTCGCTTGTAAGTTCTAGGTGGTCTTGTGAGAGGGAGGAACTTACTCTTAGATTGTCGTACTCTTGGTTGGTAGATCTTAAGATCTGCTGGACTTTCAAATTTCCGGTCATAAAGATGGATGACCTGGTCCGTTATTACTATGAGTCTCTGCAAGTTTGTGCATACTTTTGCACACAAAGGCTTGTGTCACGATCGGATTAAATTGGAAAATGCCAAAAGACTTGCGGGCGTGAGCTTGCCCACGGAGTTGACCCAGAATCGTTGGTCGTTAACAACCACCCAGATCTTCTCATTGGTGGCAGCACGGGCTGCGAGACACACATACCGCGAACAAGAAGAAGGGTCCGACCAGCTCGATTTCAGAAGCAGGATTGAATAAGATTTTACTCTTTACTTCTATAGCACAGCGAATCGTCAAGAAAAGCGACGAAATCCTCAGTTGTTCGGTCGTCTCTGGTTTCTTCTATGCATTCTAAAACACTTCGATGGTCTCCATGTTCATGTTTAAAGACACTCGGGTTCACATGCTGAATTGACGACTTTTCGAGGTGTACTGATCCTTGCGGGATTGTTTGTACAGAGAGCTTCCTTTACTTTGCCTATCTCTTCGTAAGCGGTCTCTGCAATGCTCCTCACAACCTTTGCGCTGATCACCTCAGCTACTTTTACACTCGTTCTTTCGAAGACCCAACACTACTCTACAGCCTGGACTGTTCATTGCTCACGCTCCACCTCCCATCTCCATAGCAAACAAGTGCTACGAAATAGTCGCACCTCCAGCGTTAGCGGAGCCGGAGGTCTGTCCTGACAAATACTATGATGATGGCCTCCTCTATGTACGGGATATGATAATATCGTGTGCATAGTCAGGGCTTAAGAATTGTGAGTGTTTAGAAGCTTGGCCACGACGGGTCTCAGAGAAAATCCGGTGAATGATCCGGTCGACGCCAATGGAAAGCGAGTTGAGATCGTGCAGAACTCGTTGGACGGCCTCGGCTTCAGTAACCTCAGTGTAGACCAGTCATGCCGAATCTCCCACATCCATTGCAGTGTGTGATGATGATAAGTAGCACTCAATTTTTTGCCTTCTTCTCCGTGTCTCCGGCAGAGATTTCCATTGAGTCTCTTATATATTAATGCTGCATGGCTCAAGCATGCCCCGTTGCATATCAGCCTGGCTACGGGACGTCCTGTATAACAAGTTTCTCCTCGGAACGACGCAGTTAATTCTTAAGGCAAACACTTGGGTCTATTCTTAAAATCGATGGGGTCGAGCTGAACTTGGCCACCTCTTCTCAGGTGGCATAGGCCAGAAAGCGCCCGATGTTGAGCATTTCCGTTGTTGACACCGCGGAAGAAGATCTTTTGCTCCTTGCAGCTCTGGCGAGACCGCTCTAGGGTCGAATTTCTGGATTAATTTGGGAATGACTGCAGCCAGAAAAGGGCATCGAGATCGTATCGGGAAAAATTGCAAACAGCAGTGGCAGTGGGAGGCGTCGGGGAAAAGCTGTTCCGACGCCGAGAAGATAAGAGCAGCCTTAGCGCATGGCTTAGCGCATGGATCAGTGAGATAAGGTCAACTCGTGTACCCAACCACTTCTCAACCCCCAGCTTTGAGGAAGCCTCTGTCAGCCTCTCATGCTGCAAATCTTAATCGATCCCGGATAATCGCTGCATCAGCGCATGCGTCTGACCCACTGACGGCAGCCATGCAAGTACAGAAAGGACCACCGAGCCGCGCGTGAGAACATGGGCTCATCAACCTTGATAAGCCACCTTCCTCTGAGGATCCTGATAGGCTGTGTGCGTTGCTTCTGCTAGGGTTAAGGAATCTCAAACTCCTTCTCCATGCTCCATGTGGTCATACTGCTGTTTTCGGCGCAGGGTAGTTTCGATTGACCTTGCGGAGGCACGTCATCCTGCGGAAAGCAATCCTACTGTTTGAGTTCTCCATGAACACCAGGGGAATCTCTTTGCTGCTGAAAGTCTCTCCTGGCAAGATTAGCTGACGGAGCATCATCTCGTCAAACGCGGGAAAAAGCGGGCTTATGACCTTAGCAAAATCACAGGACTTGGAGCAATACAAACGGATTCGTCTTTTGCGTGCGATCCTTGGCCTGACGACAGATACCCGAGATTGATAGGCCAGTCGGGGCGGACAGAGGTTGAGGTTTGACCTTATCAGGACCCAAACGCCTCGAAACCCGGCCACTTGGCGCTTGAAGCCTGGCCCCCTGTGCGACACTCCTGGGGGATCTCCCGCGGATTTTGTTTACCCTTTCTACGCAACGCTTGGGCCAAGTCAGGAGAAGATCCGGAGAAAGCGTAGGACAACACGGCCAAGACAGGACTGAAAGCGTTGATATCAATATCTTAAATTGCCCAACAGGGTACCGCGACATTTCACGACGAGAGAGCCTTCCTGCATCCAAAAGTTTTGTGTCGCACTGGAGGAATTTGACAGCTTCTGTCTGAACCGTCTCGTATACTCCTGCTGCAAGCTGCAACAATGGGCATCGACGTCATTTTCAAGGCCCCCGAGGTCAACCCTATCAATCACAAAGCTCGTTCGATACCCCTGTTTAATCCTATCAATGTCTACGGACGCGTCTTCTTTTTCTCGTGGTTCGGTTTTATGATTGCATTTTGGAGTTGGTATGCGTTTCCGCCATTAGTAAGTTCACTATCCGTCCTAATCAGATTCTGTGGCTAACAACGTGAAGATGACCGACACCATTGGAAAAGATCTTCATTTGTCCAAAAAGGAAATATCAAATTCAAACATCATAGCTTTAGTTGCGACGTATGGAATTCATTTCTGGTTTTGTATTTTTATTCTGACGATTTTGCAGTCTTCTTGTCCGTCTGGTTGCCGGTCCGTCATGTGACCGCTTCGGCCCACGCAAGACCTTTGCAGCATGTCTTCTGATTGGTGCAATACCTACCGCACTGGCAGGAACATGCTACAGTGCATCTCAACTGATGGCATGTCGCTTCTTCGTTGGGATCTTGGGAGGCTCTTTTGTCCCATGTCAAGTGTGGTCGACAGGCTTCTTCGATAAGAATGTTGTTGGGACCTCAAATGCCCTCACTGCTGGGCTCGGGAACGCTGGTGGCGGTATCACTTATTTCCTCATGCCGGCAATCTACGACTCACTAGTCCAAGATCGGGGACTCACGCCACACGTTGCATGGAGGGTCGCCTTCATTGTTCCCTTCATCTGCATCACGACAGTAGCTATTGCCCTACTCATCCTTTGCCCTGACACCCCGACAGGAAAATGGAGCGACCGCCACACCCACGTGCAGCAAAACCTGGCCTCTCATGGCATTGCGGCAGATATCGTCTCCGCTCCGGGGACTATCATGGACGACAAACACCAACAGCACCAGAATGGTTCTCCAGCCATCTCTGACGAAGAGAAGCTCCAATATGAAGCCGCACCCCGGAAGGCATCATACGCGGGCGAAGCGCAAATTGGCGAGCAGGCTATGCTCGACACCGCTCGCGGCGAGGTCATCCAAAAACCAACTTTCCGCGAAGCGATGCCTGTGATATTCAGCATGCAGACCCTGGTTACGGGAGCATGCTATTTCTGCACGTTTGGCGCTGAGCTCGCCATCAACAGCATTCTTGGGACATACTACCAGACCAACTTTAAGAAACAGGGACTCGGGCAGACCGAGTCCGGCAATTGGGCTGCCATGTTCGGCCTACTCAATGTCGTCTTTCGTCCGGCTGGCGGCCTGATATCCGACTTCCTATACCAACGAACGGGTTCAGTGTGGAGCAAGAAAGCCTGGCTTCATGGCCTTAGCATCATTACTGGTGCGTTCCACATTGCGATCGGGGCTACGAATTCGCACAACCAATCAACCATGTTCGGTCTTGTGGCGGGAATGGCCTTCTTCCTCGAAGCGGCCAACGGGGCCAACTTCTCCCTGGTGCCGCACGTGCACCCGCATGCAAACGGTATCGTTAGTGGTGTCACCGGCGCGTCGGGGAACTTCGGAGGGATCATCTTTGCTATTATTTTCCGGTACCTTGGGAAACAGTACGGGAAGGCGATCTGGATCATCGGGATTATCACGATCGCCATCAACCTGGCTGTCAGCTGGATACGGCCCGTGCCGAAGGGCCAGATTGGAGGGCGGTGAGAGGTCTAGCACTGCCGATAGATGTTCGTCCAGAAGAGGAAAAAGGGTTGTTTTCTTTTAAGCCGGTCGCTGGTTGATTAGCGTTGTGATGGTTGGGTCATAGTTTCCTCTTGTTGTTGCATCTACAACAGCATCTAAGAAATACTTTCTGGATTCATCAATGATATTTTAACCACAAGAGCCGAGCTACCTTCCTCCTAATACTTCGCTTACCTCCAAGAACGGGGAGATTTATAAGCGAAGCTCAAAGCGTCTCAACTAACTGTATTCCTCTGGCGAGAGATTGCTCGAAACGGGAGATTTGTTGGGCCTGTGGCTTGAACAGGTCGAATACAAATTCGGCGAGCTTGATATCTCTTGTAGCCAATCCGCACGCTCCAGCGAGTCTTGCGCAACTGCAGAATGCAGCGCTAACAGGGCCCAGTCCCAGAATCGCGGTCCGGAACACAGGTGAAGCTTCATGGTCGGCCGCTTTCCGAAACCTGCGCACCAGCGCAACTGCACGCTCAGGCCTCCGGCATGTCAAATTTTCTGCTATGCACTTCTGGCTTTGTGGAGTAACATCGCGCGGGCGGCCTTATAATTCATTGCTGGCCAAAGTTCCCCAACTTGCAGAGCCTTTGGAGTAACTCCGCACCAATGCGGCCATCTTTTTCATTTGACCAGCGAAGAGAGACTAATGCGGCCTGCAGTGCTACAGATATCCAAACCAGTCCCCCGGGAACTCGCCTGACAACCCGTACTAGGCCGGAAAGAGGCATTCCTGCATTCCGCCCAAAGATGTCGTCTCGAGCTGGCCTTGTCTTTGGATCTTGGGACTGAATTGCGTGGGGGGAACCTGGCCTCTCTGCGTGTCGCACAGCAGAAAGCAAGACGGGGATTCATTTGCGGGGGCTTGTGAGACGACAACCCATGACGAGGAGCTGCTTCTGATGTTCCGCTCTCAACCACATCCAAGCTAAGCTTAGAAGCTGGCAATTGTCATGCCGTCACTTCAGCAGGTGGCTTGCATAAAAGTCTCCCCGGGAGGGATAGAGAGATGCAAGGTCAGCGGGCGAGGGAAGGGATGTGGAGTTCGCGGTACTCGGTCTCCGTACCACCTCAGCAAGAGCTGGTTCCATCCCACGACTGAGGTTTTCACACCGAATGCACGGCGGGGCACGTGGTAGGTGTAAAAAACTCACTCCGGGATCCAAGGCGCTGGGAGGATGCTACAGTTTGACTACGCTTTAGTTAAGCGGGACCCGGGCCTTTGGGCCCTTCCAACCCCAACGTTCCGTGTCAGAATCCAGGTGCTCGGGTGGCCCCAAAGATGATCGTCCCAGGCGCTAAGGCGGGTCGTCTGCAGACGCCACCGTCCGAGCTCCCGGGTCAAGCCCCCAACAGCCGACGAGCAGAGCGAACGCCGTGGATTGCCAGAGCGAAGACCGAGGATTGCCAGACCGTGCAGAAGCGACTTGCTCTTGCCAAAACTCCTCGTGCAACCGTAACGCCGAGATTCGAGGGATCCAAAAGGGAAAGAGCCACCCACAGGTCGTCCAGTTCATCCAGTTCATCCAGCACATCCCCAACCGAGACCGCACTCGGCTAGCCATGGCGCTGTCGACGCATCCATCTTGTCCTTTTGGCTACACCACACCCAGACTACTGCACCCGCCTTTGCTTCCCAAACGCCATCGCAATCTGCACCTCATCTCCCGCACCCCCTCGTTTCCATCAACTCGTTGAACTGGTTTGCTTCTCGGAACTCTATCCTCCACGCCGCCGCAATCTAAATCGCCTTCTCGAATTCTCGCCCGTGCGCCACGTCCACGCCATACCCTCTCGAGCGCTCTCACCGCTGATTGCTTCCCATTGCGTCGGGTCTGTCGGCGGGAACAGTGGAGATCGTACCCCGGACCCTGCAAGCCACCAGGGCCACCCTCCTGGGATCCTGCGACAACCCACACTGTCGGTCAACATACAGAGCTGCCCTAGGACAATCACCGTCTCCACCCCAAGAACGGCCACTTGCTAATGGGAAAAAGCTTCGTGCTACTGCTTACCCATCAAAAGGAATCTGCTGCCCAACCTCGCCGCTGGCCCTGCTCCAATCCCCGACAGGCAAACAGAACTCTTGTCTCCCTAACGCTCAGACTCTCCTATTCTCTCTTCTCCAGGGCGCCTTCTTTCGATTTTTCCCGTGTCACAAAAGGATGTAGATGGCTTGAGACAGCAATGTCGTTGCAAGGATACTACTCGAAAGGTGCTCACAGTATTGCAGTGCACAGGAAACGAAGGAAAACAGATCGTTGGAGCACGGATCCTAGAGCCCAAGAGCTGTCGTCAACATTTGGACGACCGACATCCTGACCGTATACGTGGCAATCTTCCAAACCTATGTCATCTTAAAAGAGCTCTTGGTTGTGACTTCAGGGAACTTTGTTGATACGACTATCGATCCCGACCGCACAGCGAATCTCCTCCGTTGACGACCTTCTACAGCTCAACTTTCTTTGGACTAGGGCGGTGGTGGTGGCCAGGCCAACTTACGCGTCGACAACCATTTATTCAAAAGTCCTTGAAACCCTCCACCGACCAGTCATGGGATCAACAGCCGCCGACGACGACGACGGTTACTCCCTCAGCCCACCTCCCACTTTTGATCCGGCTCTTGGTTCACCTCTTGATGTCGGGTCTGACGAATCTGACCGTCAATATCTCGCTTACCTCGACGAAACCAAGTCGGTGACTGCTAGCATCACTGTGAGTGCGGCATCTACTAATGCTCTATTTGCGTGGACCGCTTTATTCAAGAAGACCATCCTGCTGACGGATGCTTTCCACAGAACTACGTCGAGGAATACGGCCGCAGGTACCACCGCTACAAAGATGGCTCCTATAAGTTGCCGAACGACGAACAAGAAAACGACCGTCTCGACCGCCAACACCACGTCCTCAAACTCCTCTGGGATGGCCGCCTCCACTTCGCTCCGCTCCACAACCCAGCCCACATCCTCGACATTGGCACTGGTACAGGTATCTGGGCAATCGAAATGGCCGACCTCTACCCACACTGCCATATCACTGGAACCGACCTCTCGGCCATCCAACCAAATTTGGTCCCACCAAATGTCCACTTCGAAATTGACGACGCTACCGAACCCGACTGGGCTCGCCCCCTCGACCACTTTGACATGATCCGCACCTCCTTCATGCTCGGCTCCTTCCCCTCTTTCCCTGCTGTCCTGCGAAGTGCATACTCCCATCTCAAGCCCGGCACAGGCTGGATGGAATGCATCGAACCCGATCCGATGCCCAAGGCCGACGACGACAGCATCGCCCGCCTCGGCCCCGGTGGGTACCCTCTCCGTGACTACGTCGCACGCCTCAGCGAAGCTGCCACTGACTACTCCGATCCGCCGCGACCCCTGCGCATTGCACACCGCCTCGCAACCTGGCTCCGGCGTACGGGCTTCGTCGATGTCCACGAAGAGGTCTACAAGCTACCCGTAAGTCCTTGGGCTAAAGATAAGAAGTTGAAATTATGCGGAAGATGGTTCGAGGAGATCTGGTGTGATGGTCTCGCGGGTTTTAGTTATCGACTGCTTGGGAGGGACGGGATGGGCTGGACAAAGGAGGAGATTGACGTGGAGCTTGTTGGAGTGCGGGAGGCGGTGAAGAGGAGGGATGTGCATGCATGGAATGCGGTGCATGTTGTTTGGGGGAGAAGGCCAACAAGAGAGGAAGAAAGGGAGTTAAAGAGGAGAAGAGCGGAGAAGGGCCGGTAAGAGAATGCAGATGAACGGAAAATTCGATGAAAGAAGCCACCGATTGCAAGGTCCGCTCGAAGCGTCGTCCTAGGCTTGACAGAACGGTTAAAGGATAAGTATACAAGGTGCCCGGCGAACCTGCTTCCTGATTTCACTGGAAAGGCGTAAAACAGGTCATCTTTGGTTCCAATGTACCGAAAAAAAGGAAAGAGGACAAATCAGGGTGAATGGCGCCAAGCTGTTCGAGGAACTGAATGAAGATTACGAATACCCAAGGGAGGGAGGCTTTTTGTAGCAATGGAATGGCATCGGCGCAAGATCCTTTCTCGTTCAGGTTTAAAGTTAGACTTTAAGATTAGCTCTTATGGCGGAAAAGAACACAAAATATACGGGTGAATGAGTGAATGAATGAATGAGACTCTAAAATTGAAGCAACAGTATTCTCAGCTCTGACTTCACTCCATAATCTCCCTACCTGGTAGTTACCATCGACCGCTAACGTCGAATCCAAAACCCTGCCCTCTCACCAACCACGCAGCACATGCAGCACATGCAGCAAAACTGGTTTGCGACCTTGAGAATAAGCACACCGCGGAAAATGTTCAAATGGGACGACACATATATGGATTGGTAGCTGGGGGTGGGGGCCTCTGGAGGGGAGGATTTGACCTACCCCCCAAGGACGGATTCATGGAAGCGATCACGTGCTTCCGGTCCACGTGATTCCGGCCGAGAGGGAAGATGTAGATGTACTGAAGGAGAATTGCCTCCGCGGCATCGTCACGGGCCATGACAAGGATGGGAAGGGGTGTGTTTGACGTTGAGGATTTGGGTTATTTGGGGGGAGGGCTGGCTCGCGATGGCGGCGCGGCTGCGAAAGGTGAGGAGATGATGGGGTTTACGCTTCTGTGGTCGCGCAACGTGAGTCCTGCTGAATCGGCAGCTTTTTGTGTATTAGTGTTACCTTGATTAAGGTTGTTAGGTAAGTGCACTGTTGATGCTTTTTATCGTAGCTGCTATAATCGAGATACGAGAGGATCAACGCAGTGACTGGCATTGTAGGTGCAGTGTTCTGCGCCTGCATCGCCATTTTCTAAATTTCAACTCTTATCATCATTCTATTCCCAGAAATAGTGTTAAAAACTGCTAGGTAAACTCTGCAAATTCCCCATGATATATCAGATAAAATATATCGACCACAAAGTGCGCAACCTCCACAAAGTCAGGTTGTGGATCAGGGAAAATACTCCGTCCGAACAGCAAGAATCGAACATTTTCTCCATCGAACGCAAGGCTATATTCGGCAGCACAACTTGTCATCATGCTTGCGGGCTTCAAAACCTGGCCGCGCCAGTCTCCGCCTCTGGTCTTCAAAAACTTTTATCTCCATCAGTTGGATGACCCCAATCCTAGATGTGCCGCAGTGGCACATCTTTTCGTAATGTGACATGAGAGGTTGACCGCACGGTCTCTGGTGGGATCCGTGACTTCCCTTGGCTGGAATGTGCCTGCGAGCGGAGAGAGAGAAGGCATTGTCATGCTTGCGAAAGATGAGTGTGTGTACAAAACGCCATCGTTGACATTGAACCTGGAATTCCCAGTTCGGCTTCGGATATGCAGGAAATCTAGACGCCATCGTTGACACCAGGCCTAAAATTCCCACTTCCGCTTCGGACATACAGAAAATTCAATGCTCTAGTTTTCTATCCTCTTCGGCGACGGCTGTTGGACCAATGCCTTTATAGTATCTCAGCTACTAGGCGAGTAGTGCGTTTGCACTTTTAGTTCATCACGGGCGCTGTTTCCGCCTAGAAACTAGGTTATACAAACATGGCCACAAAGCCATTGGATATTGTCATTGTATGTGCAAATTCCCCATGTGTTTCTAGAAGTTATTTCATACCTTCTTGGCTTCAGAACAACATAACTGATCAGTTACTCGACAGGTGGGTGGCTCCCTTGCGGGCCTGATGCACGGAATCATGCTCAAGCGGCTTGGCCATAACGTCCATATCCTCGAACAACACTCCAACTCTGTCCGTGAGGGACAAGCAGCGGGTATCAGCGTTGGAATGCAGGGCCAGGAGTTCCTGAAAAGGCACGACCTGGTTCGAGATCGTCCCTGTTCTGTCTCGGCTTCCCACCTGCTAGGTTTTGACATTGATCTGAATGTTATCAAGCACCAGAAGGTGCCATTTAAAATGACGGACTGGAAGACGCTGTATTGCCGGCTGAGGGCCAACTTTGATGGACTGAGGAGTGAGTACGTGCCGGACCCGCCAGAGTCGGCTCCGACGGACGGAAATGTGGTTTACGATGGTGGGAAACGTGTGACGGATGTGACCTATGAGAGCAATTCTAGCACTCTCACGGCAAGTATTGAAGACACGCAGACAGGAGAATCGACAATACTCCACCCCGATCTAGTTGTCGCAGCCGATGGCGCAAATTCGACGATTCGCAAGCTCCTATTCCCTGACTTGCAAGCGCCATACGCCGGATATCTAACCTGGCGCGGCGTCGTACCTGAGAAGAACGTCTCCGAAGAAACAATAGCCTTCCTCCAGGACAACGCCGTCGGCTACTCCATAGGGGCGGGATACATCGTAATGTACATCCCTCCCCTACCATCTACCATCTCCCACCTCTCCTCTCCTTAACAAATACACCGATAACATCTCACTGACAGACGACCTCCATAGATACATAATCCCCGGCCCCCACGGCACCACGCACCCTGGCTCCCGCCAAATAAACCTCGTCTGGTACTCCCCCTGCCCCCGCTCCTCCCCACAATACACCGCCGCCATGACCGACGCCTCCGGCACCCTGCACCAGCGCACCGTGCCCTTCGGCCAGATCAACCCTTCTGTCTGGGCCCAGCAGCAGCGAGAAGCAGCTTCCAAATTTGCCGCCCCAATCAGAGAACTTATCGACAAGGTCGATCGCCCCTTCGTGACCGCGATCACAGACTGCATGGCCCCGAGAGCAACATTCCACGACGGCAAGTTAATTCTAGCCGGCGACGCCCTAGCACTGTTCCGTCCGCACGTCGCACAGAGCACCAACCAGTCCGCCCTCCACGCGCTGCTGATGGAGAAACGTCTCACCAGCGACGGGGAGATCGGGTTAGAGGACTACGAGAAAGAGGCGATGATGTACGCGCATACCACGCTGCTGTGGAGCAGGGAGTTTGGCGCGCGGTACATGTGCGGTACGGCCGGTTGGATTTATCATAGAGCACGCTTTCTGCTGGCTAGGATGGCGGGGAGATGGGGCGTGAGGCTGTGATTAGCTTTCACCTTTTTGGTGGGGGGGCTGATGCTCGCGTTGTACGAAACGTCTAGGAGTGCACGAGACCAGTCGTTGCTGCGTGTCTCTCAGCAAAACTCCATCTAGCGCCGGCAGACGCATGACATTCTCCGGAGAAAGAACTTTCCCATACAATAGGGGTCAAGGTCAAGGTCAGGCCCGACTTTCCGACTCCTCGAGGCCAACAGCCCAACTTACTGACTGAAGAATCCGATCCCCGCCCGTCTGTCCGCTCCCAGCCATCAGCCGCTACCGCCGCCGCCGCCGCCGCTATCACTGCCGACTTCCACCCACCTCACTCACAACTATCAGGCCCAAACCAAACCAAACCTTCCGCAAAACTTACTTCGGGGCCGGGAACTCCGCAAAAGGCCAAGGCAATCCTCGAAAAAAGAGAAAAAACGCACCGGCCCCCCCACCTGTCTTCCAAAACTCCGCCCGCGAGAGAAAAAAACGTGGGCGGGACGATCTAAAAGAGTTTACCCTGTACACACACAGCTTTGCTCTCCGTCCCCGGAGGGTTAGCCGTAAGAAGAAGTAAGAGAAAGAACAAAGCCCTCCCGCCCCCCCCAAAAAAAAAAATCATCCCCGTTTTCGCTTCAAACTCAAATATGTCAACGAGTCCTATAACTCGGGCTCAAATATATCTCTAATTTCCTCTCTCCCAAAAAAGGATGACAACAGACCAAAACGAGTTGGGGTAGAGGATGTTTTTAATTTTTCTCGCTCAAAAACCAATCTACGCTGCAAAAAAGTGTGGAGGGGAGGGGAGAGACAGACTGGCGCACAGAGAGAGAGAGAGAGAGAGAGAGACAGAGAGAGTGATAGAGAGAGAGAGAGATCTCGATCTTTTAACCGATCTAATTAATCAGGGCTTTTTCCTTATCTTATTTCATGTTTATATATGACTCGGGATATATGCATACGTATAAAATATGTATACAATATCTAAGGCAACCGTGGGGCATAATCACAAGCCGAACCCAAAGTTGGTCCTTGCGCTGTTTTTCCCTTCTTATCCTCTATCCCCTATCCTTACTTGTCCGGGGTGATTTTCCTTAACTAGTACTAGTATATCACCATCACTATCATATATAGTCCAACGTCCTCGCACACATAAAAAACCCCCCCTCCATCATCCCCCCTCCCCAACACCCCACTCCCCCACCCTCCGCATCGCCTCCTCCCCCCCCCTCCCCAACACCCCCTTCCCCTCCACCTCCCCGAGCAGCCCCTCCAAACACTCCCACCCGCTCCTCCCCCCACCCCACCGCAGCACCTCCTCCCTAAACCTCTCCCCGTTCTCCCTCCTCAACCCCCCTCCTCCTCGACCCCCCTGGAACGTGACCTCCCACACCCGCCCCGCCACCGCCTGGTCGAATAAATACGAATAATAGGAAGCGCCGTAGGACCACAGATGCCCGAAGAAACCCTGCCACGCGGTCCCGTAGGGCTCCGGCGTGGGCCCGTGCGCGTCCCAGATGGAGTGGTAGATGGCGGTGGAGTCGATGCCGGAGCGGCCGCGGCCCAGCCAGCCCGTAGTGGCAGACGCGGAGTCGGCCGGCAGCGTGTGGTACGCGAGGTCGAGCATCGCGTTGCAGATCTGCGTCTGGATCTTCCAGTGGGTGTCTCTCGTCGCCTTGGCCCGGCGTGCGTTGAGTAAGGAGTCGATGAGGGCGGGGTCGACGGTTTGGGAGGGGGAGGACGAGTCGGCGGAGGAGGAAGAGAGGAGGGAGAGGACGGACCGGTCGCGGGCAAAAGACTCCATCAGGATGGAGGGGAGTTCGGAGAAGTCGGTCGCGACGCGGGTGCCGGCGATGGTTTGGAGGGAGGTACGGGCGAGGAGGGAGTGCACCGCGTGACCCATTTCGTGGTAGAGGGTAGTGAGGTCAGAGTGGGAGATATAGGAGGGGAGGTTCTGGGTGTGGTGGTCGCCGCTGGAGGACGGGAGGGGAAAATTGCATACTAGGGCGATGACGGGGAGTTGGTGGAGGGCTGGCTGGCCAGTGATACGGGACGGAGCCATGGCGGTGGGGAGGCCGTCGTTCGGGTGCTGGTTCAGGGCAGAGGATTCTGAGAGCTCGTCAGGGGCGATTTCGCGACTGCAGCGGAGGGTGAAGTGGGTGGGGTTGCCGAGCTTGTTGGAACGGGAGAAGAGGTCGCAGTAGATGACGCCGATGAAGCCATGAATGTCGGAATGGACGTCTAGGCGACGCACGGAGGGGTGCCAGGTCTCGCCAGGTGATACTGGAGCAGGGACGAACCGAAGACCGTAGAGTCGTGTGAAGAGACGGGAGAGGCTTTGGATGACGGTGCCGACGGAGAAGATGGAGGAAGACTCGGTGAGAGAGTTGGAGGGAAGTTGATTTTGTTGGGATAGCTGGTGAAGGAGGTAGTAATGGTCCCATGGTTTGAAGGACGCGTCGTTGCCACAGAGCTGCTTTTTCAGCGTCTCAAGGACTGATAGCTCGGAACTCAACCCTAGTTGATTGCTTGCTGAAAGCGATTCGAGGAAATTCCTTACAGCTTGTGGAGTCCGTGCCATCTTGTCCTGCAGCTCCAACGTAGCGAAGTCTGGAAACCGAGCTATTTTCGCTCTCTCTGCTCGCTTCTGAAGCAGGCTCTCCAATCGCCTTGTCTGCTTTGAGGACGCGGTCTTTAGAGCCTTGTACAGCTTCTTCCTCGCCTTGTCAGAATCAACCGTTTTCAATGCCTGAAAGAAGTCTGGACTATATGTTGGAATGCCAATCATCCTCGCTCCCCATACCGAGTGTTTCTGGATTATTTCAGGATCCAAGCCCTCCAAGTCCTCCTTCTTGAACCCAAGCAGTGGCTCAGCAGGCTCCAACCCTTGGGCAAATTCTGTCCCTACTTTCGAAATCTCAGTATTCAGCTCAATGAACCTCTTCTTCGTTTCGGCAGCCGTCGATGTGACAGACTTTATGAAATCCTGCGTCAGCGTATTCACCACCAGCTTCTCTTCCTGAGACCATCCCTCCCAGACTTCCGGCACCTTTGATGCGTTATCAAGCGCTTTGTGTAACAACACATTTGTGTTCAATGTGTTCATAGTCTCTAAGCCATGATAGTAAGCCTTCGTCGCAGCTTCCACAATGCTCTTGTCCCGATGAAAAGACCTTGCGAAATCGGCGACGTCAACAACTCTGCACAGACGATCGCTCATCTGGTCAATGTCCCGTGCGACAGCGCGGAGCTCTGGTACTGTTTGCGCAGTAGCTATTTTATCCGCGAGCTTTTTGCATTTGAACATCATGTCTTGCGCGTACCTGTCCCAGCCCTCGGGGCTAGTAAGGTACCGATTCTGGAGTAGACCGACCGGCGGCGAAAGAGCGCGAGCTTTTTCCGCATCGCGCCAGAGAATCTGGTCGTCGAAAATTGACTTGAGATCTGCATCATCTGGGCGGACATTAGGTGCGACGTGGGCGTAATCGAGAGACGGAGAGGTTGCAGTCGCCGCGGCGGTAGATTGATATCGCCGCTGCAGCGAGTTGGCGGCTCTGTGCTTGAGACATCTCGAGCAGATCCACAATTGCCGGTGGTCTCGGAGTCTCCGCATACTCCTTGAGAGGAGCACAGGCCAAATGTCGTCTCGAGTAAGGCACTTTGGCCGCAAAGCGCGGGCGATTCGCGCGCAAGTGTAACCAAGCGACATGAAAAACGCAGGACTGATACGTCTAACCTTGGCGTTGCATAGCGGAATTGTGTTCCGCGCGGAAAAAGCCTTTGACCGATCACGGCTGTCAGGGGAACCAATCACGTGACAAAGCAGCACAGGAAGTAAGGATCAAGAAGAGTCCGTAAAGTCATACAAGAAATCATCAGTGACCTGGTCTTACGTCAAGCTATTAGTTCTATCTCTACACAGAACCAAGGCACCGTCTGAGGCCACTGTATTCGCGCCTGATGTTCGTGAGAGTACTACCTGCTGTCAACCTTCCTCAATATCTTCGTCTTATCGCGCATGAAATCTGGGCTAAGTTCGACAGTGATTCCCAGCGTGGAGAGGCTGGGTCTTGCTATGGTCTCGTGATGATATTGGTAGAATCTCGGTGCACCTGAGATGTTGACCATCTGCCCCAACGCCAGCGAGGGTCCTTACCCCATGCATGCCACGAGTGTTTTGTATGAATCTTTCCTTGGATAGTTAGCTACGGCATAATATGAGACCGTGTGGCCTTCTGAGTGTACAGCCTTTATCTCGATACGATGCATCTGTATTTCTTTCCCAGCTCTTTACGCTGTAGTCCGCTGGGGAATAACTGGGGAGCTCAGCTGTTGCTGGAGACTGCTGCTGGATGCACAAACTGGAAATATGTGGGTCAAGGTGGGCATACGCTGCTTTTAGATACCATAACGATTTGCTATCCCTCCTACCGGAGAGGGTCGATCGAGATATGGGTCGAAGGAGAAGATGCTCCACAACTGGCAGCAGCAGCGATGATTCGCCCAGCCATGCCAAAAGTCGGCAGAGCCGGCAAATATGCAAATATGTCGAAACTGTTGAGCAGTTGTATTATCGGGCCGGGTCTGATCGATTTGAAGAAATAGCACCAAGAAGCGTCCAGTCTCCTCACCTATGAGAAGTGTTCCGGAAAGCCGGACTCGCAAGCAATCCTCTGCCTTTCGACATTGAAGAGACGCAGTTGACCTACCTCTAACGATCCGGGACGTTAAAGAACATCGAACGCGCGTTTACATGATGACGATCGGAGAAATGACCCACTCCACAAGTCTCCCGGGGATAGACTACCGGGTGAAGCCCTGCTTCATCCACCTACTTGCGTCGTATGGCAAATATCGCCCAAAAGCTGTCACCAGCCATTGACTTATTTCTTTACAACAAAGGGAAAGCCAGGAGGGTGATCGCGAACCAGCTTACGATCGCCCTAAAGGATTGCCACGTGAATTAGGCTCCGAATCCACAGCCATTGTTTGTTCGACCGGTTTTATCGGGACATGTCATCGTCAACAAGGTACCTACCAGCTAGCTTCCGCTTCCTCCCGGATAAGTTCTGGTTGCGCATGATTGTGGGGTCCGTTACATCTGCATGCAGCATACTCACGTCGCAGAGCAACATTGTCATGGCGACGATCAAGACCTCGGCCTTCAGGTCTATCACCGAGGCGACTGCGGGCGGGAAGTAAGGGGAATCAGGGGTTTGAGTGGGTTGGCCAATGAGGCCCCGGAGAGGCGCGACTTGGAACCACAACGGACATGCAATGCACATGCCCGGCCTTGCGGCGTGGCTTGGGGAGTTGGAGTGATCAAGCCATCTATTCGCGGGAGCCATTTGGAATCACCAGAGATGGCTCCCAAGAGGCATCGCAGAGATAGGAGGGCTGTCGATGATAGCATTTTGGTTGTGTTTTGGCCCCAGTTTGCAAGTGGCAAATAGCAAGCTGCATCGTGACTGGTGGAAGCTTGAAGATAATGCCTCGCTTCTCCTCTGTCACATTTTGTTAGGATAAGTGTGTTTTTGTGAACCCTTTAGAACGAGCAGTCGCTGATGTTGGTGGAAATGATGGTCCGGTCTGGCCCACGGCTTATGTATGTCCTCCAGTCCCAAGGCTAAGGCTCGACAGGGATCTTCTGTTGTTGCATGACATTTGGTACCATGTTTCACATGCCCATTAGCTTCATGACCTACTACAAGGTAAGCGCCTAAAGTTCAGCGCAGACCTCAAGATCTGGGGCCTGTCCGGCGAAGACACCAAGAACGAATTGTGCTGATTCTTCCGCTTTTGAGAGCTTGCTTTGGATCCAACTGCGCGTATGACATTTTCATAGGATTTCGGCATGCTATGTTTTCGGCAAGGGCTCGGAAAGATTAAGGTAGTGACTTGTACAAAGCCGTATGCTTGTCGTACACCGATTGTCATCGCGTCAGTATGAATTTGCCCGCCCCATTCCGCCTCGGGGAACGATCTGATCCTTCGGAACGTAAGCCGAATGCAGGAGCATTTACCATCCGCACCTAGTACGTCTGGCGGTACCGAATACCAGAGTGTACTCGACATACGATAGACCCTTGTCGATCTGGCCACGTTGGTCTGACGGAAGCGAAGGATGAGTATGATTCTGATTCTGCTACTAAATCAGTGAAGACTTGGGGAAATGAGATGCTAAAATTGACGTTTGAGGCTCTTGTTCAAACGATCGACAGGATCGTCCCTTCTACCTTGAGAAGTAAGTACAAGCAGCATTTGCATATTGGAAAGTGGTTAAAGAGGCTGGTACGGGGAGGGTGTTCAGGAGTGCATATCGTCGGGATCGGGACGCGTGCTTAGCTAGGCTGCTGACAGCCGACCAATCCGATCGTGAAGCTGGAATACAAGTGAGAAATACACAACTTTTAGCCCTGACCAAGCGCAGCAAGTCAGAAGACGAAAGCTTAACAAGCAGAATACCCGTAAAGAATCAATTCACTCGCTTGATAAAGTAGGAGTATTTACCGATGGACTATTCGATTATTTAGTGCCAAGACTCACCTTGAAATCTTAGTGTACACAGCTGAGGGCGGCACGAGGCGAGAGGGCATACCGATACGATAGCGAGCAACAGGCTATAGCTCGTCTCTTTATGAAAGGCCTGCAGTGAAAAGATGAGCCAGTGATAAAAGCCCAGACCATTGAGCAAAGCGGAGATCGCAAGAAAAGCGTTAGACAGTGCCAAGATCTTCTTCGGCCGATAAATACGCCCCTCACGTGCTCACCTAGTGGACAAACCGCTTGGAAATGGGGGCTAAAGCGCAGCAAGTACCTTGTACCGTTATAAGGAGGTTCGTTTGATCCAACGTCAAATCAGAGGTTAACCGAGCACTATCGTATCTTGCTTGCAACAACAGCAAGCTTGCTGATTTGACTGGCAACCTGAACGAGTGTATTTTGGGATGTTGTTGACGGATACATGTGACGGGTAATAAACCGCTCAGTCTGCCTTGCTTTTTTCTAAATTTGATGTCAAGGCCGATCGTTCGTGTGAACACTAGGGTGTGGCGCGGTATGGCATTGCCCAAAGTCAAAGAATTGTCAAAAATGCGTCAATTTTGAAGTCTAGAGCCGTTCACCTTGGTACTGTCAAGTAAAGCGCCGAAGTCTCTGGAGAGGCAATGAAGGCAATGATCCACCGATGAACATTACGCAAGCAAGACCCAGAGTTGGAGGTTGATGATAGCAAGAAAGCAAATGAGCTCGGAGCTCACTCAGCTGTCCTGCCCAGATCTAGGCAACTCTTGGGCTCCGATCTTGAGATGGTTGATGCTCTGCGAGCCGCGAGCCGTGAGCATCCGCTGGCTTGAATCTGTCGCTTATCGCCATCTAGCAAGTGAAAGAGTCCCTGAAGCTGGAGATGCAGACGATGTGGGAGCGACGTCCAATCTATCAGGAGTAACGTGGCTTAACGTCCACTCGTAGAAAAAGAGCGGTCTGACCCGCAATTTCCTGTCCTACAGTTGGCGATCTTGGTGCGGATGTCTGTTTCTAGTTCGACTACACGCGTGTGTGCACTCATCACTCATCCGATCAGAAATCACTCGTCGGGGCCTTGCTTTATTCTGGGGATCAAAGGCCGAGCGAGGGCCACGAGGTCCGTTGGCCCATCTTGGACATGATCGGCACATGGTTGCAGTGCGGCTGTGGATGTTCAAGATGTTGACGCATTATCGAGAAGTGGGTATGACTCAGATTGATTGTCTTGCGTCCACCATCCACAGAGTCTTGGAAGTCTGCATGGGCTCATCTGTTATTCCATCTAAGAGAGACAGAGAATGGTGCTTGATGGAAACATACGGCATTGGAAGTCTGATTGGGAAGTGGTTGTGGGGGGCAGAGCTGTCCTTCCAGCTGGTCGTCGAGGATAGTGGTGGAAGTGGGGTGGAGTTAGGCGGACATAGAGGGTCTCAGAGGCTAATCGCGGGCGGACTTGTGCGGCTGTGGAGCTGGGCGGTGAGGAGTCGAAGCGATCACAAGCGTGGACAAGCGTGCGGAGCCAACCGTGTGCTCGATGCGGGTTGGCGGCTCTCGGGTCATCGAGTCAGACGGTCGAGACGGTTACAGGGCTGAACAATCAACAAACTCAACTGCTGGTGCGCATTCCGGACGGAGAGGCGCCGCGGTGTTCGTTGCTGGAGGAGTCAAGGCAGGTGGCTAGCATGACTCTTGTGACCTTGTCGCTTAGATGTGCCCGTTCCATCGATTAGTAAATATTGATAGAACGATCGACACCCAGCGTCGTGGACACGGTTGTCAGGATACGGCAAGATCGTCGAGTTCGGTGTGTAATCAACTGGTGCTGACATGATTGGCGGTTGCGTATGCGCGCCCCGTACACCGCAGACCTGATACTCCTTCAAGTCCTGTGTGCTGCTAACAATAATGTTGCCAGTTCTTTGCAGCTTCTGGGTCTAATGGACGGGAAACGTTGGCCTCGGCCGAGCTCAGGCACAAAATCTGCGCACAGGGCGAATAGTAATCAATGTGATCGTGATCAGATTCGTGCCATCCTAAAAATGACTGGTATCATATCATGCAAGTGGCTGAGCGCAAGGAATACTATACAACCGATCCATTCATCAAGATGCCTATCCCAGTACCCGTCATCCTCCGCTGCCAATATGGCGGTCAGTCTTGATACCCGCGTCCGGATCCCATAGAATCTGTACAGAAAACGCCACCAGCCTTGTAAGGCGATGGTGCTTCCATGTGCGCGCATGCATCATGCATGAAACGTGCAGCATACCTGTGATGCCGCTCGCTACCTCCTCACCTCACTGCTTCTACTGCTGGCCAGCTCATCACCACTCTCAACGCTAGCATTCCTCCCCGTCTCATTGCCGCCACTACCTTGCCTACCCCTGCACTTCCCACCCCTTAGATGCCCATTCCGTGCCGTAGTTCTGGTGAATACGCCTCCACAGTTCGGACATACAGACTTGCTCGCCTTGCCACTCTTTTCACGCTGGTGCCGCAGTAGATTGCTGAAGGTGCTGAATTGTCGCCCCCCACACCCATGCTCGAAGCACTGCGGTGGTGGGCGTGGCGACGGAGAAAGTAGACGGATTGGATTGGAGCTATATGGGTATGACGCGGCGTGAAGATTTGGGGACGTAGAGACGGCGGTTTGTGGAGTGGGTACTGTGTAAAGCGATTCTGCAGGCGCCAATCCCGCCGAAGATACTGGCATAGGTAAGTGGCCAGGGTCAACGGACGCGACGGAGTGGTGGCGATTGACTCCGATGGGAGCGCTGTTCGGATAGAAGCCAGGGGAGGTTGTCGATGGCTGGGACATCATTCCAGGCGATGAATTTCCATAATCGTAGGAAGGAGGTATTAGATAGTTTGCTGGCTGGGTTGGGATATGGCCGGGCATTGAAGTAGAGTAGTAGCTGCTAGCATCCGAGGATATCGTTGATGCATTGGAAGAGCCTGTATTTACCTCGTTCTCGTCCATGAAATAGCCGGGGTTCAGATAAGAACCTGACTCAGGTCGAGATTTCGCGGTTTCTGCTGGAGTGAGAGGCATCGGAGCGGGCGGATGGGCTTGAGAATAGCTCAAGCTCTCTTCCTGTTGATGCAAAGATTGGGTTCGTGAAGATCGTTTTGATCGTCCGCCGGGACTTGAGGGTCGCTGAACCGACGAAGGTGAAGGCGCGCGGCTGCTTGCGTGGCTTTGATGTTGAGAAATGGGCGGAGACGGATTTCGGTGCGCCTGTACAGAAATGCTCTCTGGTGACTGGAATGCGTACAAGCCACCGGTATAGTCGACTTTGGGAGGGGTTAGATTTGACGCGATATATTTACAATGCGAGGCAGGACCTACCTGCGGTATTGGCGTAAAGAGCCGCGTAGTAGTCCTGCTCCTGTGCAAAGTGCGATAGAGGAGCCTGCTGCAGGACCTGTCCAAAGGTACTAGTAAAACAGTCAGAACAAATCAACCAACAGTACTATGATACACACCTCATTGCTGAAGGTAGAGGTCTGTATCCAGATTGAGGGGGAGAAAGATGCTCAGAGGAGGCCCCGTGAGATCCCTGGCTGGGTTGAACGTCTTGGGAAGGCCAAATTTTTAGGTCAGGCGTAGATATATTGCGACGCTGAGATGGAAGCTCAGGAACTACAAAGGATTCGTTCTCTGCTCCAGATCCAAGATGCCCTGAGCTAGCAGCGAGGTGGAATGCCCCGGATTCTGGATTGTTCACCAGACTCTCGGAATCCGGTCTGGATGCGGAATCAGAACCCTGCCCTTGGAAGACAGTCGAAGTCGGATTTGCTAGCTCCTGCTCGATCGAGGCGACGACGTTTGAGCGGAGAATGCGATCAGGCCTGGGTCTTGGAAAATGTGAGTTCTTGCGTATACCTTGACCACGATAGTACATAATACTACGGGAGTACAGAGGAGCGAAACCAACACGTGGGTTCTGGGATGGGGGATGGATAAATAAGGGAATTGATGACGAACCAGGCAGGAGGAAGGCTGAAGTACCCAACGTAGCCAACGCCCTCAACGTACTTATCAGGCAAGGAGAAGCGCTGGGGAGGGGAGAGTTTTGCAACCGGGCCGTGTCAGAGTCGGAGCAAATGGATGGCCCCAAGAGAGTCACGGCCACGGGAGAGTTGGGTGAAGAAAGTATTTAAGAGATGAGATGCGGTTGACAAGAAGCCATTGGACAGCCCAGTAAGGCACTGGAGACGCCACCAGAATCAGAAGGCATGCGGCGGAGGTGGAGCAAGGATGGGTAAGCTATCTGGCCATCGAGGCATAGTGCCCTTCTCAGGCTTTCTGCTGTCCCTGAAGCCATGCAGTACCAGAACAGCGCTAGACTGAAAGCTCGACGCGCAGGGGAGTAATACTGGCACAGACATAGCTGGGGGAGGTGTACACGTTAGATCCGGGAGCTGCCATCCCAGAGGGACGGGCGAAGCTCCCATTGGCTGCGTCGTTCAACTGGAGAAATCGGGTTGCGGGTAAGCTTTGGCAGCCCACGAGGACTGGGAATTGGTCACCCTGGACGTTGGCCCTGGAGCTGAGACCATTGTAATGTCGCTCTGGCGGTCAAATCAGGCAGCACTGCTGGTCGATCTTGGGATTTGATTGCGGTCAATCTGGCGGTGCACAGCAATGGGGGTCGGGGAGGTCGCCCCATGCTTACCTGACGATACCATACTATCCGACAGGGGCACTGCACCCTAGGCGCATAAGGCGCGCCAGCATTCAGGTGCAGCTAAACTTCAGTATCCCCGTCGACCTTTCAGCCCTATCAGATATGATTCAGACCGCCTGCTCCAATCAAATGCGCGCCATCACGAGGCCCATCTCGCTCCTCGGACGCCGAGCTCCGGGCCAGCGGTTGGCAGGTCTGTCGTCGACCCTCATCGCGACAACCAGGGAGACGGCCGTTGGAATTTGTCATGCGAGGAAACTCTGTTCTCATTTCGAGGGGCGCCGGCGCGAGGCGTTGGCGGTCGCTGTTAGAAGCGCGGCTTGGAGCGAAATTCGGGTTCGCTGCTTTGACAGTGTACCAAGCCCCGGATAGGGCCGGTTCAGAATTAGAACAACCTGGGACAATGGAACCAAGCACGGCCCCTTGTTGGTCCCCACGCGGCGTTCGAAGCCAGCAGCCGGGAGTCCCAGGGCCGCCAGTGTATGCGGAGTGCGACGATGCCAGAAAGCTAGCCCCCACCGAAGCGAGGGTCTGCCAGTCGCTGATGCCCAGCAACCAGAAGCCTGCCATATGCCAGATCCAGCCGTTGCATCATCGCTCTACAGGGCATCTGAGACCGAGACGAGGGGCAGACAGCCATCATCGAACGCCGCAACTCGTGGCCCGGCAGGATTAACCATAAGTGAGATGCTGCTCAGGCATCGATCATGGTCAAGCCCTATCGACGGCGCTCTCAGACCTTGGATTGGCTCCACGAGCAGGTTTCTGGCACGCAGAAAGAGCATCCAGAGCTCGGAGAGTAATGGCGTCAGCTTCGGATACAATGCGACCAAGGCCTCGACTCTCGCGTCCCTACGTAAGGTTTACCCGTACGGCATCAGCCGGCTACGCTTTTAACTCCGATCCCGAGGCTCTGACCGTGGCTGGAAACGTGAAAAAAGTGGGTGCCGCGACTCGCAAGAAGAGAGCGAAAAAGGGTTGGTAGCAGTGGCCAAGCGTCCGTCGTTCAGCTGCATTAGCGTCCAAGATGCGCGTGTCAGAAATATGAGCAGGTGAGGGTGTTTCCAGGCAGGAGAAAGGGAGCACTAAGGTTAATTATCAGACGTACCATGCCCGCGGGAGACGGTTGTGAGGCTCAAAAAACCCACAATTTCAGCGGCCTTGTCGATCTTGGGCTTTCTCGGGCTGTGATACGCGCTGCCGGGGCACCGGTCCAAACTCTCATGGCGGAGGCTGTCCGGGCAGCTTAACGCCATAGCTGTAATGATGGAGTTGCAATGGTCAAAGTCCAGATGACGAGACGCTGGGCGAGACCCTTCAATCGAGTGATGCAGAGTCCTTGCAGTGGCCAGAGAGAGGACCGACGAGGTGCTGACCGACAATTCTGTGCCTCAAGGGCCGCTGGTGTTAGCGAAAAAGGCGGTCTCCAAAATCTCCGACGTGTGAACTGTTACTGGACCTTGCGGCGTGTGATGCCGTTGCAGTCAACCACTACCGTTCACCGCTGCGGCAGGCAGGCCTGACAGAACTGCATGATGATGATGATGATGATGAGGTTCACCCCGAGGTCGGAGTAACCAGGTCTGTCTTCACCGGTATGCGGCATGCGAAAGCAAAATCACTACTTCCCCTTTCCCGGTATAGACCCACGCCAGACCCCGGCAACCCTGGCCGCGGCCCTCCCATCCCCCAAAATGAGAGTCCGGCATGTGCTTGACGACAGTCAGAACCTTGTACCATCTATGGAACAAAATCGAAGTCGCAGAATACACCAAGAACAGCCATAGACGCCAGAAATATCAAGACGAGATTAACGGCCGGGGAGATCGGTTGGGGGCCAGCTGCCTGATACCGGCACGGTATTGCTATACGCGCGAGATGCCGCCTGGACCGAACCCCCTGTACGACATCCTAAAAGGTACCTTACGGCGCTTTCACCTATTAACGATCCGTACCCATTTATAAAAGTGTCGACATTGGACATGGACGATCATCATGCTCTTCGTCAGCCCGGAGGAACGAACAACCGTCGAAGTCGTAAGCTCATGCGTAGGGATGGTAGCAACTGAAAGGCACTGTCCAGGAATTTTGGAGGGGTGCGTATGAATGTCTGGTGAACGAGACGTTGTACTCGACTTTTAGCAAAATGTCAAATGCTTCAACCTATCCGCTTGGCTTGGTTGCGGCTGACCAACCGGAAAACGAGTCAGAGTGCGATCACATTACGCTCTAAAGTCAAAAACGTATAGCCCCTAGAATATCAGAAACGGCATGAAAATCTCCGCTTACCGGTTGCCTTACGTGCTTAAAGGCCATGACCTACAATAATGGCCAGGCCACGTAAAGCTGTCAGATCTGGTTATATCTGCACGGAAGCGTCTGAACATGGCATCCAGAAACAGAATGTGGTGCACGTGTCGTGGGAATGAAATGATCTGCCGCTAAGAGGCTTGCCATTTGACGAGGGCATAGTAAAGTGACTTAAGTGTGAGACTGAACGACCGCGGGGCCAAAACGTTGTCGTACGAAGTGCCACATGGCCAGGACGGGCGCCGGGGCCACCCAGCTCGTACAGGTTGCCTGGTTTGACCTTAGCTGGGGGCTTGCAATTTGATACAGCGCGAATGCCAATGATGTTGTCCTCGCATCAAAGCCATTCTTGTCGCATAGTCAATGGTAAATGCACTGGCCCATTCAGGCCAATGCTGGAGATTCAGGGGCGGCCTTTACCTGGAGCCCATCCCCAAGCAGGAGCTCGCCCGCCTGGCAATTTCCGACTTTTAAGTGCCACACGCCCTCCCCTGGCCCTGGTTCTTCGGATCACTGGGCCGAGGTCGCCCAGCAGCCACCGGTGCCGCCCACCACGTAGGAGGAGACTCGCACGCAGTTTCACCCCCACCCCAAGATCCAAAGGATAGCCCTACACATCTCGCACGCGCTCAAACCTAGCCTCACCTTGAGTCATTAGCCGTGCGCCTCTCTCCCTACTCTGTTCCCCACCATCACCACCGTCGAAGTCTGTCAAAGCCCAGACTCCGCGAGCTGTCTGACAAAGCAACAGCGCGATCATTTCCGCCTTTTCCCAGAGACCCTCCCAAGACCCGCCAAGCAGATGACCAAGCCGCTGTCTGCCGCGTCGTCAACAACGCCGTTGATCAACACCAAGGTCACATCGCCGGAGTAAACATTCATGCGCCGCAACGTCAAACAGTGCTATATTGGTGCTTGATGGGGGCGGAGACTCGACCACAAATCACTCAAAACAGAACACGGTCAACAATTCACCCTCGGTGCCTCTTTCGAGCCGGTTTGCGCGAGCCCTGTATTACAAATACGTACAGAAGAGAGGCTAGGCTGAATTGATCTTTCCGAGACGCCGCAAGGCTGATGCGTGCCGTCTCGCTCCGGACTCCGTACCGCTCTTTTCTCAAGAAGGGAGCAATCACGACGAGCCGCACAGGTGCTTATCTACGAAGATGTCCTAGCGCACGCCTCTCTCTGCCAAGCGGGAAGATGCCGCACGCCCGCAAAGTAAAATCGAGATACGCCCCACAAAGGCGTCCATTATAACTCCTCGAGGCCAAGGCGCAGTCACCCCAAAGCTTGAGCGCCGCCCTCGCCAGTGCCACCAACTGCCCTTCCAAACCTCGCAGTCGCCTTCGCTTCATTACCTCTAATTTCATCCACTATTTCCGGCTCGACAGCCGAACAAAAGGGCGTGTCTACTTATGCGGTGCTGCCTGGAGCGGCCAACGCTCCCCGGCTTATGAGGTTGCTCTCGATTTCATGGCGCCTTGCCTCTTCCGTCTCGCTCGTGGAGTCGCCGAACACGTGGTCCATCTGCTCCAGCGTCCTACCTGTGACAAAGGGTTAATCCCTGGAAAGATTGGCGTCTGGAGTCAGAGGATTTGATGTCGTACCTGCGGTTTCAGGTACAAACAAGTAGGTCCAAATAAAGCTGAGGAGACAGAACATCGCGAAGAAGACGTAAGCCCCATAGCCAGTGTTCTGCACCAAAGGTGGCGTGATAAGTCCCTGTCGGTGGTAAGCCTCTGGTTTTTCAAAGCACTGTGTATACGCTGCGTCCAGATGTACTCACAATCAGAAAATTGCTCAGCCAATTCGATGTCGTCGACCAGCTCACACCTTTTCCTCTTAGAGAAGAAGGAAATATTTCTAACAGTTTCATCAGCCAGAACGTTGCCATGAAACCGTCTTGCAATCTCTTTACCTGCAGGCATGGCCCACGGGACCGGTCCCCACGAGGCGCCGAAGCAAAACATGTATACTAAAAGGAAGGCCACGCTTGTCCAGCCCTCGGACCGATGAGATGGCCAGTCTTTCCCAAATTTCCCCACAAGGACGGCAATAACCATATGGGAAATCGTCATCATGAGAGATCCAAGGAGTAAAATGCGTTGTCGGCCAACATCGATCGTCCACATGCTTGTTGTAACACCAACCAGTTGAGTCACGTTCAAGATACCACTCATGATCAGCTGCAAGTTGTAATCCAAGCCCATAGTCTGAAAAAGACTGGGTGAGTAATAAATCAATGCGTTGATGCCCACGAACTATGATTATCAGCACGATTCATCAGTCTTGAAAGGCTTGAAATGGCCTGCCTGTTGAAAGAACATTAAGCCTATACCGACGTGAGTCCGACGCCAGCACCCCCTTTTAAAGCAATCTATCCATGATACCAGTTCCAGTTTGATAGCGCTCTTCCTGCTCCCATCTTGAAGCGTTGGATGTCGGTGTGAAGAAACCTCTCGGTGGAATATGACCTCGGCCTGAATGTCAACATGCTCTAAACGAACGCGGTGATCTGTCTCTGGGAGTCGCCGAATTTTACTCAGTGTCTGCATGCCCTCGTTCACTCTACCCTTGGAGACCAGCCACCTAGGAGAGAAGGGAAGATAGAGTACTCCAGCACCGAGTATAAGCGCAGGAATGATCTGAAGGAGAAACGGCAGCCTCCAGCTCCACTCTCCCGACATGAAGCGAGTGCCATAGGTGATCCAAAATGCTATGACTATGCCTGTCACAATGCTGAACTCTTCCAACACCAACAAAGTCCCTCGTATTTCGGGCGGAGAGATCTCGCTAATGTACAAGGGAGCTACCATGCTCAACATGCCGATGCCTAATGCCAAAATCCATGTGAGAATTTCTGTCATCGACTTGTTGATTCCACGTACCTAGACCACCAATCAACCGAGCTACTGTGAGCATCGCGTAATCCACAGCTGCGGTCTGCAGGACTGACCCTACGATGAAAATAACCACGCCGATCATGATGGAATATTTTCTCGAATACTTGTCGGCAATCCATCCTTGGTTGAAGGCACCAATCATGGCTCCAAGCTCAATCGTGGCCGTCAAGAACCCCTTCCAAAATCCAGCGCCGCTAGCATGTTCGCTGACCCTAGTGAAGCGATCCATGAATTGGGGCATGACGAGGATCACAGACACGACCCCTTGATCGTAGCCAAACAAAAGACCACCTAACGTGCTAAACGAAGCGCATAAGAAGACAAATGGATTCGAGAACAGTCCTCGAATTCCGGAGAGGCCATAGGTATCGCGGTTGCCGAAAACGGCTTCAGCATGGTGAGTGAAGGTTTGCCTGGACGATCTGACTGGTTCATGCTTCTCGTTTCCTACGTCGGACTTATCCATGATAGTCTCACGAAATGCGTCCGACTTACGAAGTAGTTGAGATTCGGACGTTTCACGACTCATGAATTTAGGATAGGAAAGAAAGTAGACAGAAAGGAACAATCTGATTTGATACTGTCAGACGATTGGCTGCCCGACTTGTGACGACTTTTGTGAGGCCGATTTCACGTCTAACCCCCGCAGAGTCAACGCTGGCAAGGTCATGTGAGCACATAGTTGTCGGTAGCAAGAACGCTTTACGCCGCCATATTTTCCTCAATAACATTTCCGCATTTGCCCAAAGTTAAACCAACAGGTTGATACATCTGGAGGACTTGGCATTTTCCCGCGCAGAGATCGGCTCCTGTACGGAAGAGGCCCCGGCGCCATGGATCTTGCAGAAGCTTCTTTAGCCGTTGGCCTGATGGCGCTCATTTAGATAGACGTATCTCCTACGCTCGATGGCCTTACAGCAATCTGGCAAGTAACAACCATGCGAGCCTCATGTTCAGAACGCCTATCTTCAGGCCCAATGACAGGCTATCGGGAGCGTGACGTTTCAAGCCACTCCGAGCGGCGCGCTGCATGCATGACCACTAAAAATCCAGGTGCACAACAACAGTGCCCCACTCATGACGAGTTGGGTCGGTGCGCCTGCGTCCTCCAGTACCCAAAACCATGACACGTCTGCCTTCGAAAATCACAACAGATCATCGACGTGTACTGACCGGGAAACGTGGTCTTTTGCGATGCGTATGAGCTGCTGCTTTTTTTGTGCTCTCTGAAGTCTTTGCAAATCATCTGAGGTACGACTTTACTGTCAGTCCGTCACAATTCCCCAAGACCCTTCCCCCGACGTCTCTGCATGCACCTTTATTCAATCTCGTCATTAAATTGCTATTCCACCCATACGCATCTCTACTAGACCAAAATCCAGAACACATTTTGCACACCATGGCCTCCTTCCTAACCGACCTCTGGAACAGCGTCTTTACGCCAGGCCCCACATCTACCCTGCTTGTCGCAACAAACGCAACTTTTGCCTCTCTCCAAGCCCTCCTCTTCATCCTCCTTCTCTTCACTCATAGCGTACACTTCATCGTCCTTTCCGTCCTCTCCGCAGGACTGTGGTGGTCTATCAACTGGTTCGCGAGTGAACTTGCTGCCGCTAGAAAAGCTGAGCAGGAAGAGGAGAAGCAGCGGAAGGAGGCAGAAGGGGAAGGACGAGAAGGCGATAGCGAGACGGAGACGGAGACAGAGATGCGGCCTGTGACTAGAAGATCGAAAAAGGAGGAAGCGCAAAAAGTGGCGGGCATGGGCAGTTCGCTGAAACCCGAGGATGCAGAGGGTGAGGGGTTGAAGAAGAGGAAGAGTTTGGGCGAATCGGGTTATATTAGTACGGACAGCGAATGGGAGAAGGTCGATGAAAGTGATGAGAAGGACCGATGAGTTCAGGCGGTCAGCGTCATGGGTGAGACGAGAGTATGGATTTTATATTGATTATTGATACCCGATTTGAAGTATTTCTAGAGGTCAGTGGACTGGGAGTCTACGAGATAGGCTCTCCTCTGTAGGTTCTACAAAGCGAGGTAATTCTACACTTGGTTGCATTGGAATGAAGAGAAGCTGTGAAGATTGAATCATTACTCTTTCCGAGGGTAGATTAGACTCTATGCAGACCAAATTTATAGAACTAGCTATCTTCGAGTATCCCTGCTATGTTCGAGTATTTCTCGCTATGAATTTCGCCGCACAAATGATTATTGGAGCAGCCTGCAAATCTTTGTCAGGCGGATGTCTTTTTCATGAGGGCCGTACAACATTCACCACGCATCGCGGATAAACCTCGGCAAACGACGCGCTCCGCGTCAACCTGGCTCGGGACCATTTTGGACCTCAACTTCTTACAAAGATACCCAATTCGAACTGAACGAATACCTACCGCAAAGTGAACATAGAGCCGATACTCACTAAAATTTACCTGAGTAATGCCTTCGGCGATGCGGGGGAGACAATGGGCTCTCAAACCTCAACATCCACTCGCCAGAAGATCTTCGACTCGGTATTCCCCTCTGCTAGGTTAAAGGATCTTGCCCCTACCCCAGCCGTCACACCTCAGATTGGATCTACCACTGCTGGACAATCTTTTGGTGGCTTCCAGACACCTGCCACTCCATCGACTGGAGGTGAGCAAGCATTTCGGGAGGAGTATCCTGAGCAGGTTCTTTGGGAGCGGTCGTGGCACACAGCGACTTCCCTCTTGATATTGCCTGAGCATGCTTTTAGGATTGAAGAAGTGCAGGCAAATTTAACTGCCTTCGAATCAAAATTGTCTTCTCTAGGCAAGGAGACTACTGAAGCCATCCACTATGTTACCTCTTCAACCTCTCCGGGAACGGCTATTCGATTGGGAAAGCCGGAATACGATCTGCAAGAATGGTATACGAATCACGTTCGGAGACATTTCTTGACTTTTACAAAACCTTTGATCCTTGATGTGAGCTGTCCATCCATATCGTCCTCTCGGCCTCTGACCAAGTCCAGATCATGCAATTGGAGATAGACGCCTTCCATGTCTTAGATCGTATTAGCGAGCTTCTACAGTGCACTCTGAACCTTTACTCTCTCCCGTACAAGAATTGCATTCTTCCAGAGCTTCCGCAGAAAGATGCTTCCTGGTTTCTCGCAAGGTTTGTGCGAGATCTTCACGCGGCTGTAGTTCATGGCCTACCGGTCGAGAGGGTATTTGCTCTATTAGAGGATGTTTTTACGAGCCATGGAAGTATGATTTTGGGCATTGCAAGCGAAGAGGACAATCAACTCGAAACCCAACGAGCTACCGGTGACAAATCGACAGAGACAGATGCCTTCATGGCATCTGCCGATTCTCAGCCTATCTTCAAGACCAGTTTCCAGGAATGCTCTGAACTTAATCCACGGAGCTTACTTGTTTCTGAGCCAGAAGAGACAGAAAAGATGACCGCCAATCGATCAATGCTGCTGTCACTCTTGAGGAGACTTCAAGCTACCGGCCTTGGAGGTGGTCGAGCTCAGAAAACCTTCGCCAGTATCATGCACAATCTGATGACTAGATTTGTGGAATGGTCCTACGGTGGTATCTATGAAAGTGGAGTCGATGCAGTGGAGCATCTTCGTTACTGGGTCGAGAACATCTTCGCAAGATTCATCGTTCAAGTTCTCGATGTCCTACACGTAACTGAAGACTCGCTGAAGGACAGAGCACCATCAGTGATTGGTCTGGATGATGTGAAGAAATGGCAAGATATGGCTGTTTCCCGACTTGGTGTACTGCGTGTCGACGAACTATTCGATATCATCGTGGACTGGGACCAAAGTCGAAAAGGCATAGAGGATTTAAAGTACTTCATTACCAACCCGGCCACACGGACCTACCTCACCATGCGCTTTGTTAGCGTTCTCTCCTCAAGACTATTGCAACCGGGAGCATCAACCATTGAGATCCTGCAGCTCTACATATCTATTATCAAAGCTTTTAGAGAACTAGATCCTAAAGGTGTCCTTTTGGATCGTGTGGCTCGACCAGTCCGCAAATACCTCCGAGAAAGGGATGATACTGTCATGGTGATCGTAAAAGGGCTCTTGACAGATATCTCAGAAGAGAGCGCAGAGAATTCAAACCCAGATATTCTGACCGAGCTAGCAGTGGAACTGAAAGAACGCAACATAGACACAAGAGCCGACGATGAAGGTGACCTGGATTGGAATAATATGGAGTGGGTTCCAGACCCAGTCGACGCAGCACCAGACTACAAGAAGTCGAAAGCGTCCGATGTCATTGGTACCCTAATTTCTCTCTTCGAAACAAAGGATACTTTCATGAAGGAGCTACAGGTCCAACTGGCCGAACGACTCCTCCGCAAATCCTTCGATTTTGACCATGAGGTCAGCGTCATCGAACACCTCAAGCTTCGCTTTGGAGACTCGGCCCTGCAAGCCTGCGAAGTTATGCTCCGTGACGTTCTCGATTCCCGCCGAGTCGACAATGTCATCCGCCATGACCAAGGCATGGACAGCCCTAGTGAGCGCAATGAATGTGACATCCACGTCAAGATTACTTCCCGCCTGTTCTGGCCAGCCATGCAAGACATCATCTTTACTGTCCCTGCGCCCATAGCCGCTCTCCAAGCCCGCTACTCTACCGGCTACGAAGCCCTCAAACAGTCCCGCAAGCTTACATGGATCCTTTCACGCGGCCTCGTCAGTGTCGACCTCGAACTCGAAGACCGCACCTTCTCCGACCGGGTGCCCATGTGGCACGCAGCCGTCATCTACCAATTCGACTCCGCCGCTGACGACTCCTCTTCCGGACCGTCGCCGCCGAAATCCATCCTGGACATCTCCCAAGCCACCAACATGGAACCGCACTACGTCCGCGCCGCCTGCCTCTTCTGGATCTCCAAACAGATTCTCCACTCCCCCTTGCCCGACCACTACGCCGTCCTCGAGCGCCTTCCGGCAGCGTCCACCGCCTCCTCCTCTCGTCCGTCTCCGTCTCGCGGCGCTCCAGCGGCACCACTGCTTGCGTCCACCGCCGCGGCCGAGCAAGCCGCCCACGCAGCCGCCGTGGAAGCTGACTCCCAGGCAAAGATCGAGCAGATGGACACGTATCGCGAGTACGTGATTGCGATGCTGACGAATCAGGGGCAAATGCAGCTCCCCATGATGTCGATGATGCTAGGCATGGCAGTGCAGGGCGGATTCCCGTACAACAACGAGGAGTTGCGGGGGTTCTTGAACCGATTGGTCGGGGAAGGGGTCGTGGAGATGGGGAGTGGCGGAACCTACAAGATCGCGAAGTAATGAGGGGACAGGACACCCGGTAGAAAGGGGAAACGATGAATCACTAAAGGCGGAGAGACTTTCAAGTTAAATCTTCCGAGTCGTTGACAAATATGGACGACGATTGACTCGCCAAGGGGACGGTCATGCTTGTTGGCGTTTTCGGCGGCATATTGGTGATGAGAGCATTGCGATGATTACCCAGGGAGGATCTGCATTTGACACGGAAGAAACATCGATACCCTAACCGCATTATATCAAACCCCTCGATAACATTGATAATACTTTTATGGCCGACAACAGGGGAAGACGAGGAGAGGCAAGTCATGCCTCTATGTAAAGGCATCCTCTCCTCAACCATCTCCACCGTGGGCGGGTGGGTGCCGGAAGAGGGACGTTGTTGCACAAAATCCACTAGCGGGTTGTTGGGGGCACTGCGAACCTCAACCCCTTCAAGAACCGGAATCTCCGCCGCAAACATTCCCTAAAAGCCAGCAGACGAAAAACGATGGGACAGCATCCATCTGAAAGTTATCGACGACCAATCCTGTAACCATGGAACACCCGCCGCATGGGAGGAGTGCCATCCAGAATTATAAGAAACAACACCGGATATCAAAGCTCCAAACCGGAACTTTTCCCCCGAGCACGAGGCTAGCGGACTAATAAATTGCGTGCAGCGCTTTCGCCCCACCCATCCACACTCTCAACTATTTTACCTAGCTGCTGCCCCGAATAGATCCCTACACGCCATTAGAAGAAATTTCCCTATTGAATAAGCTCTAGTGGCGATTAGGCCAGATACTTAGCTTTTCAGGTACCCGCAGCCAAGGCGACGGTAGAGTCAACCACACACACACCACTCAAGCGGCCCCCAAAAAATATCTAAAGTAGGGAGGGGGCCAAGACAGCCGTTCGCGCAAACACACATATCTCCGCTGCACAAGGATGATTAAGATAGAAAACGTGCAACACATGGCGGGGCCCGATTTCGAGAATATATTTTTTGGGGTCCGGGGCTGGAATCAGTAGTTCGGGCCCCTCAGCTGCCAATTCATTCAAATCATTGTTGGATGGTGTTTGCCGCTGGCTCAAACCGTATTCCTATATGAAGAGAGTGATGGCCCCCTCCCCAAACCCTTGGGTGCGGTGGTTCAGACCAGGTCAGGCTGGACGTGCTTACTCGGTTTCACGAAGATCTCTTTGCGTCGCTCCTTAGACTTGTTTGTGCGCGCTCGTGTGTGTGAGGCACTTCAATTTGAAGCGCTGCCCCTCTATACACGTCGCGTCTGATACTGATCGCATTGCACTCTACCTCTACGTCGTCCCGCTCTTCATCAGCACGCACACATCTCCCGTATTCTAGTTCTTCTTGCCCAATATGCTCGCGATCCTCTACTCCACATCTCTGTTCTTGTTCTTTCTCTTCCACTTCAGCACGACGATCCTCGCCCTCCCCAACCCGAGTCCGATCAAACCCTCGCAGCCACTGTTCCCAGACGACTGTCTCGGCGTCGCGGCTGTCCAGGAGCTTGGCAAGGTAAGCCCCGGCCCGCCGAAGCGGGGAAAATATATGAGAGAGAGATATTAGATTTGGCAGCTGACTCTTCAGAACAACAGTGCGGACCCTCCGCCTCCCTGGGCACATCGATCCCGGCCAAGTCCGGCTATGCCTGCGCGAATCAGTGCAGCGATTTGGTATGTCCTCGTCCCCTCCTGTCCTGTCCTACCTCGCCCGTTCTCCCCCCGGGGGAGCTATGAACCGGATATACTTGACTGACGCGAAAATGAACCGAATTTCTAGGTGGTATGCACGAACGACGCCACAGACCCAAACACCGGCGAGGCACTCTACCACTGGAGGGTTGCGAGGCAGTGTGGCGCGGAGAAGTGCGGGATGGTGGGCGCCGGGCTTGAGGTGGAGCAGCCGGGGTGTATGATTGGGCCGACGCCGCAGTTGGGGACGGGGACGTAAGGAGGGGAAGGGAAGGGAAGAGAAGAGGAACGGAGATCGATTGACGGGAGGGGGGATTCTAAGACAAAGCATGCATGGCAAGGACTGGTCAAGAGGTTGGACGGGCGACGCGGGGCTAGCAGACAGAAGACAAACAAGCTCGTCGCTACATGGGGGAATGAGGTCTCGGCAAAAAGGCCAAGCGGCGAACATCATACAAAGTATTATGGCCCCAACGTATATGCAGACTGAAACCTCGGCGTCGCGTTTCACAAGGACCATCAAGAATTGTCAAAAGGAACTCATCAACGCAGACCAAACCTATTATCACCCCCCAACCCTTGAAAAAGTCGGCCCACCTTCAGGCTGTTAGATCGACTGTAAATTCCGGAATGAGAAATCTCTCTCTCTCTCTCATACCTACCGCAAGACTCCTCCTATCTACCTACCTTCCAATTCTCTCTCCCCCATCCACTTCTCTCTCCACCGTACATCCTACCCTTATCATCACAAAGAATCCTCCCCCTTTCCCTTTCCCAAAAAACGCACCCATCAATCTACCAATTCCTTACACTCACGACAATTAGTCAGTCAGTCAGTCAGTCAGTCCGTCAGCCCGCAACCGTCCGTTACAAATCGCAAACGCAAACGCAAACGATGTGTGCGGCTAGTAAAGTAACTAGCCCCCCTTACGGAGGTATGTATACCTACCCACCTACGTACCTATGCAAGGGTAGGTAAACCAGACCGACTGATGGATTTGTGTTCGCGGGCCGGGGGTGATGTACGGTTGGTGGAGAAGTCAAGAGTCGTATTTCTTTTCTTTTTCTTTTCTCTTTTCCCGAGATTTCCTAGTAAGATGGGAGGAATGGGGGAGATACCTTACCTAGATACCTTGCCTAATCTGCCACATGTCTGCGACAAATTTACCTGCGTCGCTGTACTACTGTCAAACTTAAAGTTTGCATGGTGTACGAAATATAATATCTAAATCTATTCTATCTTTTTTAGATACCTTGCCTAGCAAGGTTTCTTTGAGAGGAAGTAAAACCGAAATCCGTGCGGATGGTTGGGATGGACGGAAGAAATGTGTGGGTGAGAGATAGGAAGAGAAATAGAAAATAGAAATAGAATAGACAGAGAGACGGGGATTAACCAAGCAAGCAAGGCAGTGCAGTCAGCAGTATATTATTTCTGTCTGTCTGTCTGTCTGTCTGTCTGTCTGTCTGTCTGTCTGTCATTTCCCCGTTTTACCATTTCGCCGTTCTAGAGGCCCGAGAGAGATATAATAAAGCGGCTCTTCAGAACTCTCAACTCTAAGTTAAAACTATCTCTTTTTTAGAGAAGGTACCCAGGTAAGGTAGGTAGACTGGCTCCCCTATAAAATGTTTTCTTTCTATTTTTTTTTAACATAATCTCAAACCATGTTGGTCTGCTTTTGCGAACACTTTGTGCTCTATGCAAAGGGTTTGGGCGTCTGCTGCTCTGCTCTGCTCTGCATCGTATTGGGTGTACGTTACGGTATTCGTGGAGATAGGGGAAGGAGAAGGAGTTGGTAACTTGGGTTATTTGTGAGGAGGTGATTAGGTAGGGAGAATGAATGCTTGTGTTCGAGCTCGGGGAAAATGTGGAGATGAAGCTCACGATTGGGATATGGGGCACTGGGAACTAGGGAGCTGAGGGGATCAGTTCGTTCTTGAGTAAGGTATACGGATCTTTGGATCCTGTTCAAGAGAAGTGGGGACATGTTAGAAGTTTCTCGTGGATTTTCTTTACTCTTTGTGTCATGCCGGTTGTGCAATTGGTGGGGCTGAACTGCGGTATGTGAAATTTGTTTGATGTGTGCAAGTTTCAAACTCCGAACATATATATCTTTTCCAGCCCGATTGGGGCATTGCTTATCTTATGACAGAATTCCATCCAAATGTTCTCCGATCAGATGCTGGTATCGCCAATGCTATCCAGGATCCGAAGCGGAATTTTTCCCAGACCCGACCGAACTCCATGATCTATCCCGAAGTGCATATTCCACGTTTTCCATGGTGCTTCTGCACCAGAATGGCTCGCTAAGGAGGCGGATCCACCATCTCCCCACCATTCGCATTCTTCCAGCTCCCCTGGAAATGATGCGTAACTAAAGCCGGGCCCTGCGTGTCTTCCGGTTTATAATGATTCGACGACAGCGCAAACGAATAACCTGGTAGTACCAACACATCGGCCACCAATTTCGGCTCAGAGAGGGCAGCGACGCTCTCTTCATCGAACGTGTCTCCCAGAGTCGCTTTCAGGCTCTTCATGATACTGCGCGTCATCCTCCGCGGGCCTGTCATATCCACCACGTCGCCGAGCATATCCTGCGTCATGTCTGCGATCGTAACGTTGTATTCATTCGTCTTGGCGTGTAAGCTCTCCAGGATATCGTCCACCACCATTGATATGTGCGGCGACCCGGGCCGCGCCATGATCGTCCATGTCGCTAACTGCCGTGTGAAGCCGTCGAACCAGCCGACGTCGAACTCCCAGCCCACGACGACACTTGCGTCTTGTCTGTACTGTACCGGTATCCAGTCGTGGATCGGCGTGTCCTCGCACGAGACGTCAAGGTCGCTGTAGATCCCGCCCTCGTTGAAGAGCAGCAGATAGCGGAGGAGATCGGCTTTGAGGATAGGAAGCGGGAGCGCAAAGAAGGCTTGTACGATGTCGGGGCGGTGAGCGAATTTCTCCTTGACGTAGGTGTCGGCTGAGGCGTCGGTCATGTATTCAACGCTGTAGGTTGGATTTTTGTTAAGGCAGGAATCAATCCATTCCCGTACTTGCGGCGTCACGCCGCGGGGACCGAGCTTGTACCATATCTTCTCTGGGATCGCTGTCGTTGAGGCAGCAGTCTGTAAAGCGGGTGTGGGCTGCAGAGCAGGTGTCGTCGTTTCGGAGGGCTGGACTGGGAGCGGAATGGGTTTCTCATCAGTAACGGGTTCGGAGGATGAGTTGAAGAGAAAGATGAAGACCAGAGCAACGAGCGTGACGACACTGGATAACTTCAAGGCCGAGTGCCGACTCGAGAGGAACATCAGTACGGCTCTTGGTCTGTGGTGACTCGAGGCATCACAGCTTGGAGGGTTTTGGAGGTGGAACTTTGGGATGAGTTATGAAGTGAATTACGGAGTGAAGGCATGAAGTTGACGAGCAGATGTCTTGAACACAGAGGTGCACTAATGCAGCCTCGTCCAGCGGCACAGCTCGGTGGCGCTCAGCAGAGCCCAGACAAAGAGCCAGTCGCAGTAAAGCCGTCTTTCTTCCAAGCAAGCGACCTTGCCTGCGCATTCTACCTCCGTACTCCGTACCCGCAGAAAGATTTCAACGGTCTTGAGCATCGTCGGGATACTACCCAAGATTATCAAGATTCTGCCGCCAGCCGCGGGTGGAGTGTGAAGACACCGAGGCCGGCGGCAAGGTTACTGGACATGACGGCCAATCGGTATGGTGTTACTGGTGACAAAGGAAGAATAGCGAAACAAAAGGCTGCAACGCGGCCCGCGCGGAACCGGCTCAACGTCAGGGGTCCCGGCGAGCAATCTCGACAACCTGAAGGCTAGTTTCAAGTTGGCGACAGTGGATTGACTTTTCTTGGCATCTACCGCCAGGATTCCACGCACGGGTTTCTTTGGCATCCCGCGTGCCATCATCGTTATTGAGAGCCTCCATCACCCCCTCCGTACAACTTTATCGTAGGAAGGACACCAACTCAGCGCACTTTGTTGATTCTTGCACAGGGCATATCTTAAAGTCTCAGCCTGCAGCATGCTGTTTCTCGGTTCGGAAGACATGTATCAGGATATCACCAATCAGGCTGTCATGGCCCATTCGGCCATGTATGCGCCGCTTGGTAGCATTGCCAGCGATTGCTTGACCGCAAATGACAGCCTTCCTATTTTGACAAGATCCCGGTAGATCGCGAGACACTCTGCTGCGGCACAGCCTGCAGCCACCAAGCGAGCCTCATGATGGGTCCTTCGACCTTGTTCCTCAGATCAGGTACCTGCCGTCTTTCCAGCCTTCTCTTCCTCTTCTCCTCATTATCTGCATTCCTTCGTCTGTGTTGTATTTCCTGTTTCCTCTGTGACTGGCAGCCTTAGATAGCTCCTGTCTAGGGAGCACCTCCCGGCCAAAATGCGTTCTGAATATTTCTTATGTTTTTGGACACTTGTTGCTCGTCATGCTCTCTCAACTCCCAGTTTCGTCTATCCTCCCGCGTTCGAGGCAACTACCGATTTCAGCCACAACCTTGTTATGCAGGAGGGAGACTTCAAGGTTATACAATGGAAGGATGTAGACAACCCAGACCAGAATCGCATTTCGGTCACCATGTGGCAATTGTACGGGACCCAATTCATCGGCTCCTCTGAATATATCATCCGTATGTCCAATGATTAATTAATTTATACACCATGACTTTGCCGGAATCTTACTGACATCCTTGCAACAGAAAATGCAGCACCAGATACCCTATCCGCTTCGTGGACCGTGAACACAAACAAGGACCTCGGAGTATCGTCAATGTTCTACCTCAATCTTTTCTTCGAAGGCGAAACGACCTCCCTAACGAATAGCCACTATTTCAACATCTCTGCCCGATCCACCACGACCACTTCATCCTCGACAACCAGCTCCACCACTAGCTCTACCACTAGCTCCCAGAGCTCGACATCCAGCTCCGCTACAACGACAACACCTGCGATGTCGCCATCGCCCGCTCCGGCATCGTCTGGCTTGAGCTCTGGAGCAAAGGCCGGCATCGCAATTGGTGTTATCGGTGCAACAATTGCGGGCGTTCTTACAGGCTGGCTCGTTCTTGGGAGAAGGAGGAGGATGAACAGCACGCAGCCGCCAGCGCCAGCGCATCCTCTCGTACAGACCAGTCAGTACGAGCCGGTCAAAGTGGAGCAGCAGTATCCATATGAAGTGCACGGTGAAGCTTTACCGCCAGTGAGGCACGAACTGGCGCCACAGACGGGACAAAGCCCTTGACGCGGAATGTTTCGGATTGCGACATGTTTTGGACTTGCAGTGGCTTATGTTGGCCTTTTGCCTTTGCTTGGAGAAGGAACGAACGTGATAGAAGGATATTTTCACCTTTGAATTGGCGTGATGACTGCGGACTGGGACAACCATGACGAGGAACGTGTATAGTATAGCTTACCAGTGCTAAGATGACTTTGAGTCGAAATAGCCGAGTTTAGTCAGGCTTCCCCGTCGATCTCTGACGACGTGGTTGAGTATTTGATGGATCCTGAGTCGCAGAAAAAGCGGCTTGAACAGGCTAGAGAGGGTAGAACCTCTAATTGAAGGCCTGTTCTACCTTCCTCAGAGATGGGGGTCAATAGAGGCAACCCATCAACTGATCACTTATCTTTTCCCCTTCTCAGACATGTTCGGCTGTCACTCTCTGTTAATGTCGACACTTTCCTGAACCTGGTCATGGTGGAGATCACTGTTGAAGGCGTCGAGGGTTTCAACGCCATAAGATTGGGTGAGGAATATCGCCAGCGAGTGACGGCGAGGATGCGCAGACGTGATCCAGGGGGAGATTTGACGGGCGCAAAGGAGGGATCAGGAGCGGGCCAGATCTCTTCGGAACCTTGCCATTCGTTGGGCAGACTGTACCTGGGATTGCGACCCTAGAGGCATTGTGCAACCAAGTTCCCTGCATGGCCCCCCTTGTGAGGTACCGTATAGGTGTATGAGCCAATCAATCAATCGGCTATTTTGCCTCGTTAAATTTTTCAATTTAACGAGACTCAAGCTATGACGAGTAAACGATTATATATCAATTGTGCCTGATTCCTAGAGTCTCTGATGGGAGATCTGCTCCTCACGTCGATTAATTGAGTAATCGAGTGTTCAACCGATTGGCTCCTTGGGACTCTTCTACCCGTCACTCGGATACTTCGATTGGTGAGTGTGCCATAAAGGCGCGAAGCCACTGAGACGGAACTCCCAGGCATAGAGGAATTTGCCAATATTGCCCGCCCAACACCATACGAATAGAAATATGGATCGAGAGAAAGGCTGAGGACCATCTCGAGCACATTGCTCGATCACTGCCCAGGCTAGGGAGAGGAAATTGGGTCTTGTGCAATTGAGTGCCAAGCCCTTGGCGTTCCCGCCGACATCTCTCCAAGATACAACATACCTGTGGCCGCTGGCGGAAATTTTACGCTTTAGTGGTTATTACCTCGACGACGTTCGTTCTCCTCGGGTGATAGATGCGAATCTACGCCTTGCTCCCGTATGCCAATGCAATATAAGAGACTGGCGGATTCGTTGAGGTGGTATCCCACGGAACTTCGCTCCTTGTCTTTATTACTCGCTCATTATCTCTGGCCATCTCTTTCAAAAAAACCAGCTATCATGCATTGTTAGATCGTTACTTCCTCCCTAGCCTCGCTTCTCTTCGTTTCCGAGAGTAGGAAGCTCAGCGGCTCCAGAGGAATTGGTGGTCCAATTTATGTCTTGCTTCCTGAAAGCAATCAAAAAGGTTTAAAAAAAGAGGACCAAAGCCGAAAGCGCTTATCTATAGCATAACGGAGCTCTTCCCATCTTTTCATGGTCCAGACTGAGCCACCGTCAACGTATGAACTGGAAATGCAATCCTTTGCAAATATTCTTGCTCCCAATTTTGGGTCGCCTTGGCACCGGGGCGGAGAATCGCGCCTCCGCCTTCCAAAAGCCCCACATTTTACCGAGAAAGCTAAAATACCCTTGTAATCACGACATCGTGATCCACAACTCGCCATTAACGTGACGAAGACGTTCCGCGCCCCCAAAAAGGTAAAGGCATAGGGACGGTCTTTCTTATCACGAGGGGCTCTGTGGAAACAGCCGAGATGAGGGGAGCCTTTGCCGGTGAGAAGCAGTGATATGACGTCTCTCAAGGTCTGAATTTTTACACAATTTCTTTCTGTTCTCTTTTTCATATTTCTTTTTCTGTAGGTTTTGGTATCATCGTTGATCGATTCACTACATCCGAGGCAAAACTATTATCATGGCCCCTGGCGTTCTCTCTGAACGACTTCCCGACCAAACCACGCACTCCTCCAAAGCTGCCCTTCCCACGGCCTCCTTTCCCAGCGGCCACAAAACCTCAGGCCAGCATCCACCTATACCCTCCCAACTAGCCCCTTACTCTGCCTTCCCAAAACACATCGGCTCCCCCACCGCCTGGTCACCTTCTACCTACCAATCCAATCCAAAATCCTGGATTCACCCCCTAACTCCCGCCGAAATCCACGACCTCTCCACTTCCGCCGACGCCTTCCTCGCCAGCGGCAAATCTCTCCCCGCCATCACCAAGGACGTCTTCCCACTTGGCGTGCTCGGGCCTGTCATCTCCAAACTCCGTCGCGACCTCCTCAACGACAAGGGCTTCATCCTCTTCAAGAACTTCCCGACGCCTGCGACGGCGGGGTGGTCCGTCGAGAAGACCGCAACCGCGTACTTGGGGCTGTCGTCTCACCTTGGGGCGCCGGTCTCGCAGAACGGGCTGGGTCATATCCTCGGGCATGTGAAGGATCTCGGCGAGGACTCGACCGCGATCGATCGGGTGCGCATCTACCGCACGAACGCCCGTCAGTTCTTCCATGCAGATGACTCGGACCTTGTGGGCCTGTTGTGTCTCGCTCGCGCACAGGAGGGCGGGGAGAGCGACCTGTGCAGCAGCAATGAGGTTTGGAACGTGCTACAGGCGGAGCGGCCGGACGTTGCAGAGCTGTTCACTCAACCGGTTTGGTATTTTGATCGGAAGGGAGAGGTGAGTCAGGGTGAAGAGGAGTGGATTCAGAGCTGTGTATTTTATCTTGAGAAAGAAGGAAGGAGTGGGGACGCGAGGAGGGTCTACTGCAAATACGACCCGTATTTCTTGAGGTCGTTGACGAGGTTTTCAGACAAAGGCATCATTCCGCCGCTGTCCGCAGAGCAGAAAGAGGCGATGGAGGTGCTGGAAGATGTCTGTCATCGGTTGGCTTTGCACATGATTCTCGAGGTTGGGGATGTGCAGTTCTTGAGTAATGCGCAGGTCTTGCACGCGAGGACCGCTTACAAGGACTGGAATCCGAACACGGAGGAAGGGAGGGGCAAGGACAGGAGATGGCTGATGAGGGTATGGCTGGCGACCAGCGAGGATGAAGGAGGCTGGAGGCTGCCGTTCGAAGATTCCAACGAATTCAAGAGAGGAGGGATCCAGGTTGATGATCGGCCGGAAAGATGTCCGTTGGATGCAGAATAAATCTCGCAGAGCTTCCGTGGAACAATTATATCAACGTGTTTCCGACACGCATTAGTGTAGTGCCCGTGGCTCCGGTCAAGATCTTGATTTTCTGTTGTATTTGTCTGACGTTTGGGAATGGTAACGCGTACCATGCGTTATTACTAATAACCTTACCAACGCGTAGAATCAAACTTTGGTTACGCCAAAGCACCTTTCTAATGCAGGGGTATCACAATAAAGGCTCAAAATCCCAGTACCGCGGCCTCGCTGGGTCTTTTTCGAGACCAAAAACAGCTAACCATCGGGTATAATGCTACCAGCCAGGGCAGCTCCCATCATGCGCTGCATAGCATTCCATCAACCCACATGTTCTTTCTCCACATCTCTTACATTTTACTTTTCCCCAGTAGCCGCATATAGTGCAAAACGTCGCTGGAGGGTGCCCAAGCGTAGATTCCTTTGCTCTAGCCGCGTTGAAAGACAGTGGCGGCTCGGAGATGAGAGCAGCCATAACTTTCTCCGAGGGCATTTTCGGAAGGTGGGATTTTAGAAGAGGGTTTTCATCAAACGGTGTTTTTGGGAGCTGATCGACAGCGCCCCCAGGAGAGGATGTCGGGACTTGAGACTGTGATTGTGCCCGATGAAGGTCTGCGGTTGATGTTTTAGGCTTCATAGTAGGACTAGAGGTGGACGAGGAACCGGGCCGTGGCAGCGGTGGAGGACCCATCTTACTAGGTGTGTTCCCACCCTTTGGGCCGGCACTGCGGGAAGGGAAAGCGCGTTGAAACGAGGGCACGGTTTGAGTGGCAGAAGCACTCCCCGACTGTGCAATCTGGGCCTCTTCGTCGGCCAGGTAGTGTCCAAAGTTTCGCTGGTAGCCAAGAATGCGTTTCACGTTCGTGGTCTGCTTTGGTCTTGATCCTACGAGACATGTCAGCGATCAAATATATCGTTTAAGCGACGCATACGAATGTGTACCTCTCGCGTCTTTTGACTTTGGGGGAATCGATATTGTAGTGTCTTTGAAGTTTTCTCTCTCTAGCTCAGAAAGTCGAGCTTGCACGGCTTTCTGTTGCTTTGCCGAGGTATTGTTCCTGCCACCAGCCGCATCTCTTGCCGATCCTCTCTTTCTGCTTCCCGTCTGAAGAGTTATCTTGGCAGGGTCGCGACCCGTATCCGGGACGTAGGCCCAACCGTGGGTTGTGCGAGCATTCGAAGTGACTGGCAACTCTTCAATTAAAGGCATGATAGGCAGGGTGTGCCATAGATAGGGTCAAGATGGCTAAGGATAGCTTGTCATGTTTCGGGCTATGCAATCGTGTCCAGCAGTCATTGGAACAATGGTAGTGAACTTTTCCGGTGGAGATTAATGCTTCATCAAAAGGCATCGCAGCCGGCTAATACTCGGCTATAGCTGGTGGAAGCGCACAGACCATGTGGATCAACAGGCGAAATCCTGCTCTTCGCGACCTCGTCCGCCTTTTGTGCTACACTCTAACCGTAGCTTCTTCCAGCAAATACCCAGGATCGCTCTAAGCTATCTCCAAAGCCTCCTCTTTGTCTATTCACATCAGCAGCAAAACTCAAATTCGTATAAATCATTGAGCAAGCACCCAATGTCCCGATTTCGAGGGGGTCTGGAGGCTTAGAGCACTTGTCTCTAAGCTCCCGTAGGACTGAAAGCTAAACTGCCGACTGAATTTCCAACATATTGAAAATACTGGTTGGAGAAATTTTCGGCCCTCCAGCGCATCAAGGTCGATCTGGCTTTTACGATTCTCAAAATTTCTCGGCATGGTAATGGCTAGAATCCAAGTTCTGTTGCGGAAAACGCGGGAAGTTCCTGCAAAGTTCCTTGACAGTTGCTCTCCTTTCACACATCGTTTTTACTGGAATGAGGTCGCAAAAACCTAAGTCTGAGTCTTCTCAAGCCGGCTCGTGGGTGTCCTTCGGCCAAACCGGATGTTAGGTGTCACAAGAATGCTTTCGTAACCTCTCGACGCTGCTTCTAGAAGCAGTTACACTCAAACAAGAACAAAACTTCGCCTAACGCAGCTCGCCGATTTATCAGCATCGCATGCTTAGATACCGCAGTCTACGGGTACCTAACAATTGACTCTTGATACGCTTTTCCGATCTTGTTTAGGATCCATTTAATCTTGAACTCGAGCGTGAAATCGCTTCGCCCGATCGGTTTCTTCGTATGCCACGTCCGAGAACACGAGGCATCCCGACATGAGCGTGTATTTCCTAAGCGCCGATCTCCGCCGTCAGCAAGATCTTTTACCCTTCTCTCTCGCAAAAGCTGGCGTAGCTCGTCTATAAAGCTGTCCTTGAAACCCTCCAAGATGTTCAACTTACTTTCACTCAAGTCTCTGTTGCCTGTGTCATTTTTCACGGCTTTTTTCTCTGCTCTCGATACAAGATCTGAGGCTCCCAAGAATTCTCCTGTTTCTCATGCAAGCCTCCATCATGAAGGTCCTTCTCGTGGCAGCTCTTGCCTCTGTCGTGGCGTGTGCGCCAACGCATCTTTCTGGTCTGTCTCTCTAGAATATGCAGGACCCTAATAACACTCTTTCAGCCCAGCCCTTTGATCGAACTATGGACGATAGCGACCGCGCCCACTTAGATCGCACTTTTGACACCCGCTCTTACACCCCTATGGACCGAACTATTGACCCGCGCTCCCGCGACCGAGACTTTGACCAGCGAATGGACGACCAAGACTTTGACCAACGATTCAGCATCCGTTCTGACGAGATGTCGAAACCTCGTGCAGAGCCCAAACGTCCCATGAACCTTGACGAGACATATGATACCTTTCAGGTAGATCGCCTTGACGACGCCAGACCTCGTGAGGACCGTTTCGAGAACTTCGCCCCCGTCTCCAAAATAGAGCAGCGTCCATCTTCAGATTCGGAGATGGAAAAACGTGACTACTTCGACGAGCCGAAGGAGGACGCCTGCGAGGCTTGGTGGAGCAGTCAGTGACCCCTGTCCTAGCTCCACTGTGTACACATCACTGATGATTATCTTTTTAGCGAAACCGGGCTGCAAGGACAGATTCTGAGTAACTGACCTGTTTGGGAGATGAAGGAGTCCAGATTTAGTGGTGTGGATAGTGGTTGATTCAAATTGATCAAAGGCTCTGCTCTTTCGGGATTTGGTAAGGTAGAATTGGTAAACGCCACAAGGCGACCACATGCGATGGATCCCTCTTTTTTCCGGGATGAGCTCGGTGGATAGCAGAGCCGCAGATGAGGATAAGGAATGGATATGAGAGCACTCTTTCTTCCGCTAGCCTCTCGTAGGCTCATTGATAATGTGTTTCTACTTAAATTTGTAGCCCTGGGTCATCTATCAATGCTCGGAAGGCTTAGTAGAGAAACATGATCCAATGGCTTTGTGTGGTTTGCTTGTCCGGGAATGGTCGTGCCTCGGTCAGAGCCATTGCGGTGGTGAAATAGGCGTGCATACGTAAAGACCAACTCGGAAGCAAAACATCCGCCTGCGGAGCTTTCCCCAAAAAATCCCATCATCCACTGGGAACATTCCAAATAGATCTGCCAGAGATCCTTAGATCACGGTCATCCATCCAGAAGCGGAAATGCTAAACAGATTTCATCAAAAGTTGATTTTGTGCTACTGCGAGGATCGTTTTCTTGGAAGCCGGCGAAGCTAATGTTGATTAGGCTCCGCTGGACATCCCGCGTTGTGCAACTCACCTTTTACTAGATTGAGCGGAATTGGTCATCTATCGTTGTCCAACTTCTCCAGGCCGAGTCTTCCGTTCCACGCCGAAAGATTTTGAGCATTTCTATGCAGCTGCTTGATTCCGTCGGAAGCACTGATTGGATTCCCAACGAAATGACTCGTGTACGCAACAGCTGATGACCCAAGATTGTCGACCTAAAGGCTAGGAGCTTAAAAGTCCAACACTTAATATCCCGATTACGACACGGTTAGAACTATGGATGTCAGTCCGTCTTGCACATCCTGTGGTTTCACTTGAACATTCGTGACCACGAATCGATCTTCAGTTTCCCTAGATTCGTTTCTAGCCAAAGACCTTTTTAAACCCCCTCAAATCTCGTTTGAATGCATAGTTAGGTTAGCTTTAACCTGCAATCCTGTGGCTTGACGACACAGAACTTGAGTAAATGTAAGTGCAGCATTGAAAGTGACCGCAGCACAAGCTGTAAGTCCTCCCGCTCACCGTATCATCCCCTCTTCATGTTCCGTACTTGGCATTTGGCTCCTCTCTGCATAATGGTTCGGATTGTCAATGACTGTGAACTTATACGTCGCGTGGGCTACCCTGTCCAGTACATCTTCAAAATGACTATGTGCGGCTGCGAAGTCATCAAAGCTTGGCCTTACGACGCGCCCTCAAAAAGTGACTATCCTTTCCATCCATTTCATTTTCACAATGCGATGCTGTTAGATAGATCTGTGGCTATAATTCATCTTCAACGTCTCATTGTATTCTGACTTATTGGTCAACACTAATGATTGCTTGATCGATCGATTCCTGTTTCGAGCATCTAGCTTCCACATGAAATCTGGGTCTTCATCATACTTCACTGATCAAATCAAACTTCCATTCATCCTATGCAGCTACTGCATCTCGACTGTAAATCCGTCTCCGTTCCGTCTCCATCGTTCTCTGCCTACAGGTAAATCACGCAAAACCCGCGACTTACCCGCCATCTCACCGCCACCCCTGTGAAACGACAACCCAGTCGTCAAAATCCTCCTCCCCTTTCCACTTCTCAGACTTGCGGCCCGAAAAAAGTGCGGCATCCCAAATATTACTTCCCCCCAAACGAACGTAAGACCCACGGACAGCCAATATTATCCTCCATCTACCTACCTACCCCCTCACCAGCCTCCCCCATCGCGCCCGCCAAACTATCTTGAAAACGCCAAACCCCCTTCCCAGAGCCGCACCCGGCAACAATCAATCTTTCTTTCTTAAGGCGCACCTGTCCCCAAATTGCACCCTCACGAGAAACTCGCCAACCGGCCCGGCTCGACCCAGCCCTCTTTACAATGCCCGTACTTGCTTTTCCTTCCTGTATTCCCGACTAAGGAAAGGGGGCCGAAGAAAGGCGGATACCGCGGGCTGGCTCTCGCCCGCGATTGTTGCTATCGAGGTCCAATCACCGTGTTTTTGCTTGTCCGCACGTGTTTGCCGTAATTTCCTCTACTGACGTCAATAGAACATATGTATAAGCATACATGATTTCAGTATCCCGTCCAGTCCGTTGGATAAGGATCTCCATCTACATCTCAGCTGAGAACGACTCCCGGGTTGTATGCCAGTACAGATGGGACCAGCCAACCTGAGCACCGGTACTGGTCACGCATTTACGCATGAAAAAAAGAGCCTTAGATGAAATAGATAAATAATGTCAATTGCGATAATAAGCAAATTGGTATCTAAAGCTTTCCCAAGGCCGCTATTCACACAGGGGAATTCAGAGCGAGTGGGCGACGTAGATAAGACGCTGTACAAGAAAAGCCCCCCAGTCTCCCCTTTTGAATCCTGGCCCAGCCTCGACTCGGCTCGACGAGCAGGCAATAGACTCGTCAGACAGCGTGATTATCATATCCTGTCCTGATTTCCTGCCTTGAAACCCGCAACGCCATATGCCATTAGCCTTTCGAACTCGAATTCGATTTGTTCGGCACTGCTTGATTCGCATCTCCTTCCCCTCGAGACCCGGAGCGTCTACCGCCACGCAGGCCTGTCCCCAGTCGCGCTGTCCCGTCCGCTCTTGGGCATGGGAAGCATACTCATCCTCTTCCCCTTCTTCTCCCCCGTCCCCGCCGGCACATTCCCAGCAACCCCACCAACTCGACTCCCCGGCTGTGCCAATGCGCTTGGCGGCCTCGCTAGGCCACTCGGTTTTCGCCCTGCGAGTGGCGACGATCCGACATTCGATGTGGACGGCCGCCGAGTCTGCGGCGGCGTCGGCATCGGCGGAGATGAGAATGGCACCGAGGGGGAAGAGTCGGTGGTGGGTGGAGGGGGTTCGGCGAGAAAGTCTTCCTCGTCGGAGGAAGATTGGTATTCGATTTTCTGGACGCGGGTGGATTCATCTGTCGCTGGCGTTTTGGGTTTGGGAGCTTGTTTGTTGGGCGCGGTAGAAGACAGCGGAGTTGGTTTTGGCTTTGTTGCACTCGGGGCGGAGATGGAGGGGGCGGCGGCTGATGAGGCTGGGCGGGGTGGATTGGAAGGTTTTGGACGGACGCGGGAATTCGTAAGAGCGGACGGGGCGCGTGGTGGAGGGCGGTATGTCCCGGATGTGGACGGAGTTTTGGTGGCAGGGGCAGAGCGGTCGACTTTACTATAGGGTACGGGATCAAGTAGGGAGCTGCGGGATTGAGGCCCGAGCTTGTTGGTAGTTGGGGTAGTCACGGAGGCATGGCTGCCTCTGCGCGTTGCTGGGCTTGCGGATGGCGCTGGGGAGCTCGATGCTTCGCGGCTTAAGGGGCTTCGCAGGGGAAGAGACGAGTATGAACTCATGGAGCGAGGTGTCCGGACTGGGACGGACGATTTGGAGTGTTGCTTCGGTGTGGTCGTGGAAAGTGGTCTAAAGTGATGACCAACAATGAGATCGTTGGTGTTCGTACTGCTGCTCCAGCGCGGCTTGTTGCTTAAAGGATTCGCTCCTGGGCGTGCCCCAGGGGTAGGTGTTACCGAAGAGCGAGGGATCGAAGGAGACGGCGATGCCAGACCAGATGACGAGACGCTCGATTTGCGGGGTTGAGGAAGGGATGACAAGCGTTTGCCTAAACTCGAAGAAGGGCGGGCAATGCTACTGCTGCGCCGGGATGCAGCGCCCGTGTGAGGCTTGCTGTGGGGTGTGCCAATGACAGACGAAGCAGGCGAAGAACCCGGAGTGTCGTAAGCGCTGCCGGTGGTGGTACGGTCGTTAGAGATGATACTCGATACAGAGTCACGAAGATGCATTGACCGAGTGCCGTGCATATCCTCGACTTTCGCTGACATCTCATCCATTTGCTCGTGCAAGTCGTGCGTTCGCGCCATCAAATCGGCCCTTAGCCTCATGATCTCTCCATTGACCGTCAAACGATCTTTGATTCCTTTTAGGATGATGCCAAGAACGCGGTCAATCGCAGGACCATAGTGCATCTTCTTCGCCTCAAAAGACTCCACTTTCTTCCAAAACTGAGAGGGACTAGTGTGCTGTTGATCCGCGTCCAGGGCTTCTTGTAATTTCATGATGCTTCTCTCTACAGATTCACACATCTTGGACGCCTGCCGACCTGCATTTCGAAACACTATGACCCAGCGATCCTCTTCCAGCTCTTTCCGTAGGGTTTCCGCATCTTTTTCGAGCTGTTTCCAGTCTCTTTCAAGGGACTTCAGGTTATCCTTGAGCTCAGTACAGGCAGTGGGAAAGAGCTTAGAAGCCCGACCTTGAAACATCGAGAGTCGCATTGGTAGGAAGTCTAGAGAAGCCCGAAGAGGCTGCATCCGGGCAAAAAGGGCGAGGAGATCAGAATCTGCCGGGGCATTTGTTATAGGCGTTGTGGGAGAGGGTGCCGAGATCGCTGGAAGGCTGAATCGGTTCCTAGCATTTTTCTTTGCGGCAGGAGTCTCTTCCACGATGGTTTCCAGCTCGCTTATATCAACCCCATTGTGAGCATCATTTTCGGCTCTCTCGGCCTCCGCAGCCGCGGCGCTCTTTCTTGCTTTCTCCATCTCGGCAACTTGCTTGTTCAGTACAAGCATCTCTTTCTTTACATCACCAAGGACAGTGCCTTCGAGTTCTTCCCATTCCATGGCAAGCTCAACCTGTTCGTGAACAGACTTCAAAAGCTTCCTCACTCCATCCCAATCGTTCATAGTCTGTTCCATCTGCTCGACTACGTTCTTGAGGTCTTGCGGGTCGACATCAGTAATGTCTGGCCGGCTTTGTAATTCCTCGATCGCTTGAACGTAGACTAATACAAGTGCTTCGAAGTCATTGACAGCTTTGTCCACCTCATCCAATGCCCCACGACCGCCGGCAGCTGCCCATTCAATATCATCTTCAGCACTCAAACCGCTGAGCGTTGTGACAGCTTGCTGGGTCCATCGATGGATCTGTTCAGCGGCACGCGGAAAGGTTTTCGTGGCTTCTGCAGCAGAGGGTATTGCTTTGATCTTGTCCGCTAATGCTTCCGGCTTTGGTAATTTCAAAGATGTCAGGCTGGCGAGCTGGTTGCTGAAAGGCTCTCGGGAAAAGGAGAAAACAGAGTTCTTGCGAGATAGAGCGTGGTTGAATAAGGAGTCGCCATTGGTTGATGTCGGAGATGTCAATGGAGGAGGAATTCCATTTTTATTTTCACTAGTGCTTTCCCTGAGGTATTTCTGAAGGTCTGATTCTGGTTCCTCCATCAAGGCGCCAACACTCTTGGGACCGTAATTCGGATCAAGAGGACCGACCCGCAACACGGGGTGCCGCTTGTCTTGCTCACGCAGAGCGTGGACGCAGTATAAATTTTGAGGCCAGGTCGATTAATGTCATGAGTTTCTAGAGCTAGGGCGAAGTTTGGAGTTGTTCTTTGAGTTCGTGGTCGCGTGGTTACTGCGGATTGGTCGGCAATCAGACAGCAAGGCGTGGGTGTCGGCCCAATGCCGAGTCGCTCCTGGATTGTCCGACAAATATTCTCGTCAGGGGAAATCGCTGCTTCGCTGACACGAATCGTTCGAATCTCGAAGAATTCAAGATATTTCAGATGGGACGAGATTGGTCGAGGCGTTTTAAATGGTAGCCTGAGAGCTTGTTAGGCAGGACGAGAAGCTTTGGGACCTTCTTCCACGCTGTATGTGGTCTGTGAGAAGATATTGTCCATACATAAAAGCTGCCTGAGCTCGTGTTGATTCAATCGTAGTTGCTGTCGAGACGTGAACGCGTGATAGATGGCAGGGCAGGATTGGGGCAGCTTTTAGCCAGACTGGCGATGTTTTAGCGGCAGCAGTGGAATTTTTGGGGTGGAGTTGCGGCAGCACTGACCTCTATTCGGCCTAGAACAATCCCATTGCCGAAAGCCAATCCTGATGAAGCTGGTCATTCGATCAATTCTCCGAGAATCCTTTAAACAAGAATCAGCCTATCCATCTAAAACACCAGAATGGTAAAGGCTGCTGAACTCGCGGAATATTTGATACTGACGAAACTTCATCTCTCGATATGCATGTTCCGCCATGCTATACAACGTCTTGTTTCCGTGAGCTGTAAAAGCTATGGCCAAGGTGTCAGCAACAACAGATACTTCAACTTTATCTGGTCCCACTCCATGTTGGAAATTGCTCCTCAACCACCAGTTGGCCATAGCTGCGCTTGTCCTTCATCGATTGGCTACCAATCGTTTATGGGTTTGTGATACAGGAAACACTCAATATCAAGCAGTTGAACTAAAAAGCATCGTTCGGACTCATCCTTTAAAATCCTATCAGAAGATCCGGACAGGCTCCGTGATAGTTTTCCATCGAATTCTTTACTCGCTGACATGTAATCTTAGACTTCTACTTTAGCATTAGAGCAATGTCGTCCAGAGCTTTCGTTACAATATCAAAATCGAGATTTAGGTCGACCCTCCAATTGGACACCGCAATGCGGCATGCTGGTTGACCTTTCCACATGGTTCCTGAGACATACAGCTTACCAGAACTCTTGATGAGCTCTACCAATCTCTCGTTCAAGGCCTTGTCTTTCGCCCCGAAGAGGACGATCATAAAGACTTTTTGCACCTTTTCCACTTCGGGCCCTGCCTTCGGCAGCAGCTCATACGAATCATGATATATCAACCAGTCAGCAATTTTTCTCGCAAATCGAATCTGCATCTTTAGCATTTCTCGGTAGCCTTGCTTCCCATAACCTTTCAGACTCGCGTACACAGGTAATGCACGAAACCTTCTAGAATTCTCCAGTCCGTTATTCAGGGGTGATGGAATTGGATCTCCCTCTCCAACTGAACTCTTGAGGTAAGCTGCATTTCCATTCTGAAATACCTTATCCGCTAGAGATCGGTGTCTGCAAAAGAAGAACCCACAATCGTAGGGCACATTCAGTAGCTTATGGCCGTCACCAGTTATCGAATCTGCGTGCTGCAGGCCAGTGACTCCATCTATGATTGCTCCAAACTCCTCGCGGTCAACTTCAGGGTCGAGTATTCGCCCAAAGAGGCCAAATGCTCCGTCGACATGGATCCATACGTCGTGCTTGTCGCAGATGTTTCGAATCTTTCGCCATTGGTGGTCATTTCCAACCGCAAAGTAGCCGGTATTAACTTCTCCCGCACTCACAGCCAGAATACTTGCCACGCCTTGTTTCGCGACCTCTTCCTCTAACTTGCCAAGATCAATATATAGGCCATGTTCCTGTACCGCGACATCCACAAAACTGGCTCGTCCGATTCCTAAAATCCCCGCTGCTTTTATAATACTAGAATGCGGCATTGTGGAAAGGACCTGGATCCTCGTAATACCTGCATTTGCACAAGCATCCAACACACCGTGTTCCCCAACAGATCCTAACGCCTCGGCATTTCCTCCCAACTTCCTTCGCGCCGCCCTCCTCACCACCTTCTCCCTCCCCATCGCAAGCCCCATCACATTACTCGCCGTAGCCCCCGTCGTAAAAGTCCCCATTCCCCCCTCCATCCCCCTCAGACCCCAATCCTCTACCGGCAATCGAAACAGCTGCCTCAGCCAGTCCAGCGTCACCGATTCGACCGTCGTATCAATACTCTCCCGTGGAAGATGAACCTGGACGTTCTGGTCCAGGATACTGCACAGCACATCTCCAGCCTGCGCCGCCGGCGTCACACCACCAGTAACAAACCCGAAATAGCGCGAATTAAGGGAAGCTTTCGGCAATGCGGGGACAATGTCGGACATCAAATGTGAGAGCACGGGGTCAAGAGCTGCGATGTTGCTCTGGGGACCGCTTTGAGTAGCAGTGGCAGCATCGCCGGCTTCCGGGAGGACGGGGACGAGACTGTCACGGGCATGCGCGAGGGCGGCTGCAGAAGGCAGCACAGACGGCTCGTCGCCGGATTGGAGAGAAGTCTCTTTCTCGAGGCGGGACTGGAGATCGCGGAGGACGGAGACGGCTTCCTGTAAAGCGGCGGCATGGGCGGAGTTGTTCGTTCGCGGCGGCGGAAGAGGACCATGGAAACTTGGCACGGAGGGTGCCATGGTCATTCGCTAAGATAGCTTGTGCGTTGGACTTTGACTCTGATCGATATTAGAATGATGTTAAGGAACGATTATTATCCAAAAAGGGAAAGAAATTTGTTAGTACTGGTAATATTATTGGTGTATGTGCATTCCGAGTCCAATTCTATTCACGACCTTTCGGATTTTCGGAGGGTGCGACCTAAGCTACTGGGAGGGCATGACCCTAATTCGTGCACTTGATATTTTTACGAGTCAATTTAAAACACTAAAACTTATTAGTAGAATTATTTTTGGTATAGAATAGACAAAGTTCGGCTCCAATTGACGGTTTAAGAAAACAATCTGTGTCTTTAACCATTTATTAATATCTTGATAATTTTAAGGGCAAAACTGGGATAAGATAGGCCATGTGAGAAAGTGCCCCCTTGTGGGAAGGTGGCTTCCCCAATCAGAGCAGATTTATGCTACAAAAACTACAGTTTTGCCAATCCACTCCGCAATCTCCTCGCGGCGAAATCCACAACCACGCTCCCCTTCGGCACCCAAGCAGCATCGTCGACCTCGCTGTAACCCCACGTCTTCAGATCGCTCATCCTTACGTCCAACTCCCACCTCGTACCGGTCGCCCTTTCCGCCTCCTCCCACAGCTTCCGCATGCTTACCTCGTCGTGGAAGAAGAACGTGCCTCCTCCACCTCCCCACGCCGTGGGTAGCTCTTCGGCCGGTTTTTTGCCGAATACGTTGCCGACGACCAGCGAGCCAATGACGGGCTTGGACAGGCGATTGATGAAGCCGCACAGGATCTTGAGCTGTTGGGGGAAGGAGAAGAGGTGTAGGAGCGCGCCAGCGTAGACAATGTCCATGCCGCGTTCTGAGGATTGCCGCCCCGCAAGACGCAGCAAAGCCTCATTCTCAGGTGCGCTGTCCTCTTCCAGCTTCAGGCAGTCGCCGGTCGCGAACCTCGCTTCGAATCTCGCCCGGTCGCGGAACAGTTCGTGGCTCAGATCCCAGAACCCGTCCACGAGATCGGTGGCGAACATCTTGCCCGTTGGCGCGCCGTCGTAGGCAAGTTGGCGGAGGTCTTGGGAGAAACAGGAGCCGACATCGAGGATTGAGCCGCCGGATTTGAGGGCCTTGAGGATCTGTGGGTAGACGGGCATCTTGGGGAGATGGGGGTCGAGGAATCGGAATTGCCCAATGCAGACATAGGGGCGGACTGCGAAGGCTAGGTCTCGCTGTTTGAATTCGATTAACGGAGGTCTGCTGCCCGAAGTAAGGAAACATTGAATCATACCACACTATAGATATGACTCTCGACATCTTGCGGCAGAATCCCACTGTACTTCTCGAGTAAATCCCTTGTCTTCGGAGTCAGACGTGTACCAATCTCTTTGCGATAGTGCTTCGCAATCGATTCAGGGGTTTCAGACAACCATTGGTCCTTCGAGGGAAGAGCGCTGTTGACGCCGGCAATTGCCATCTTGTAGAGTGTATTCAGGGCAAAGAGAACTTGAGAATGTGACCATCAAGCGAATGTCTACATGACTTTAAGTAGTTCTCATTGACCATGATCACGAGGCTTCCTGACGAGCGGGCGACGAGCGTCTCGAATAGCCTGGGACAGCTGTGACAGGCTGGGAAACATGATGGCTAGAGCGTCAGCAGCTCGAGAATTGTAACAATATGAGCGGAAAAAATGATAAACCCAATACCACCACGACTAACTAGAGAAATAGCCTGGTGAACTGACCACTGAGACAACCGGCAAGAGCGTAGCCCAGCGCTGAGCAACAAGATTCTTAAGTTGATTGTAACATTATTACCAAGATCAACACGGAGCTGACTACTACGAAGAGCATGGCAGGGCGATGAGCGAAGAGATTCATAAGATGATTGCAAAGATATTACCAAGATGAACACCGGGCTGAAGACCAAGATGACCACCAAGCTATAAAAGCTGTAGAAGATGTAAGCTTTTTCTTTTGTGGCTTGCAGCCCTCGCGTCGTACCTCCCACCTGAACAGGCTTAATATTTATTGTGGCTTTCTGAAAGGGTTGTGCGTGTTATCGACGCTCGGACCGTAGCGGATACTCAAAGGCTCGTAAAATTTGCTTCGTTCCACACACGTCTTTTTTGCACTTAGTCCAGAAGTTGTTTAGGATTGTATTTTGCAGAGGAGCTGGCCGGCTAATTTCGTCTAGGCGTCGTGGCGTAGTCGGTCATCGCAGCTGCCTGCTGCACGGCTTCGGAGCCCGATATAGACAGAGGCCAAAAGCCTTAGGTTTCTCCTACTCCATCTCATCGTGAAGCTCGTCTCAGAGGCTCCTAGGGGTGGAGATGGGTTTTTGCAGATTTGACCATCTCGCCCTAGCCAGCAACAGAAACCAATCCCTGCTTGGTCAGCCAACGCCAAGTGTTCTTGAAAACTTTCCATCTCTCCTCGTTGGGCTCCAACACAAACCGCCCCAAATCTCTGTTGCTCACTGCTCGTGAGTGAAGGCCTCATAAACTATGGCGAGTTCTTCAACTTCCATCTTTGTAGGTACTGCGACGCTCGTTCACAAGAGCGACAACGACCTTCAATGTCACAATGCAGACCGCTCGTTTCCTACGTATTTCCTTACTTCTATTCCTTTCCTTATCTCTCGTCTCGCACGTTTTACTAAGCAACCGCACACCTGAAAATGAAACCCACTTCACGCCGAACGCCATGGCCCCTGGCATTGGCTTCGAATTCGAGACTAGCCACATCACCTTCGAGGCTCAATACGACGAGACCGCGATGTTCAAAATCAAGCGCGGAATAGTCGACCGCCGTCAAGGCGACCACTGGGCCTTAACCGTAGACACAACCCGCTTTCACGCAGGCACAGCAGGTGCCCTGCTCACCGCGGAGTATGTAATCTCCGGTGAGACGGTTAAATTGGGAGCAGGCATCGCGCCACAGGTCGCCGATGCGATTACAGACGATCTTGTGAGGTGGAATCCGCACCGCACGATGGCCGATAACCGCGTGTATGTTGGCGAGAGCGAGTATAATCCGTGGAGGATCACACAGCCGGAAAACAGCCATGAGGGTGACATTGGTAAGATCGTCTGGTTGCCGCAGGTCACGGCTGCAATGCCGTTGGAGGGGATCCACAAGTTGCTGCAGATCGCGATGTTCAATCCAGAGGAGGAGAATGTGTTGTTGCCGACTCAGCCCAAATTCCGGGGCACGAATTTCGTTTACGTCACGAGAGAGTTCTTTCCGAAGGACCTTGAGCGGGCGCACATTACGGATGATGTTTTGGGCTTTTTCTCGATTGTTTTGTCTTATGCCAAGGGCGCGAGGATCCTGCGTCCGGATCAGCTGAGCCCAAAGCTTCTATTCATGATTATGCCTCGCACGGACTTCAAGACAATGTATAGACTGGTCAAGCACAACATTCCAGGTGACTTATACAAACTCGCAGAGCAACTCGCGTGCTGGAAGTGGCAAGACGGGAAGGTCGTGTAAGTTGTAACCCCCTCTCCCCACACTTCATCCTTAACACAGTCTGTTCAAAGACTCGACGCCTTCTACTGCCTCCCCCCAAAACACGAAGGCTCAAACCCAACCCCCACCGGCCAATTCCACGACCTCGCCTACTCCCTCCCTGACCCCATCACCGGTAACCCCCCCACCGCCGTCAAAATCCCCTCCTGGCTCCACAGCGTCGCCTCCGTCGACACAGACGGGCCCGACGACCTCTCAAGAGCCGACCGCCCGCAATCGATCGGCGGGCTGCGAGACACCGTGGCCCACGTGTTCGGCACCCAGCGCGCCGTCCCGCTGTGGGAGTTCCGCTCCCTCCCTTCGATCGCGACGACAGACTTCAGTAACTTTGTGACGAAGGCGGAGAAGACGGTTCTGGCGTATCATCGGGAATTCAAGGAGGAACCTCGTGGGTTACCTAAGGGGGCCCGTTTCAGGACCGGGTCGAGGTGAGGCTTTCTTCGCTGGCTCGGAAGGATATCGGAATCTTTCAATGAGGGATCGTTCCTCGCATAAGGGACTCAGGACTATTTCGACGGAAATTCCGAACAGTTCATCGCAAGGCCCGTGGGACATGAAACGGTTCCCCCTCCCTCCCTCCCTGCATTCATGAAAGAAAGAGCTAGATTCCATCTTCGCCCTCTTCGCCCTCTTCGCCTGCTTGCCCGCCCGCCGTTGACACTCTCCCCGTACTATACGTTGCCCTCAGATCCCAGCCACAGCACGCGCGGAACTCTGTCTCCTCTCCCAGCAGCGTATATGTCACCTCCTACCCACAGCCCCGAAGAAGCCGTCGATCACACACTGAAAATACAAACACCTCCTCCAACAACCTTCTTCAAACCCTGCTTATTCATAACGGCTAAAGTCTCTGTACCCGTGAAAAGGTAGCAGAAAACGGCGCCCTTGGGAGCTATAAAGATGCAGTTAAAGTCTATTCAATTTCAATATCCAAAATCGTTGTATTATCTTTTTCCAACTCCCCTATAACCTCACCGTTCATAATTCCATATACATAACATTCTCCAATGAGTTTCCAGCGCCCGTTATTCGCAGGCCTTAGGACCATTGGCATTCCGCAGCCTTGTAAAATGACAATCGAATCCCGGGCTTTCACAGCAACAGTAGTTAGGCCGATCCTTCCATGTCGCGTACCTATCAGTCTCCTCCAAGCAAGAACATTGGTAGCCCATGAACGAGCCTCGAGAATACTTGCATCAAGTTGATTAGATGGGCCGCGGTATCTTTGTCTCCGTAGGTAGCTAGTTGCCTTCGGGATAAGCTCGGATAGTCGCTGTCCACCGAGTATGAGGTGTTTGTTCCGTGCCATAAAGGATCCTAGGTCGAACCCAAACCCCAGGGTACGTATTGAATCAACACTCCATGGGTTCCAGAAGGAAGGGTCCAGGAGCGCAGCCCAGCTTGCCGGCGCCGGTTGCTCGCCGTTGCTCGTGCTGTCACCGACGATGGTACGCCAGAGTGCTTCTTGCAGCCCTCCGAGACCGTTGTAGGAATTAGGTAGATCCCAGTGATTTCGGCTGTTGAATGGATAATTCCCGTCTGCTTCTGAGTCGTTGAAAGCTGAGAGGGTAGCTACATGATCGATAAGTACTCCAGTGACCCGTAGGATGGTTGTCTCTTGCTCGATTTTATCAAGGCCACGATCCGCACGATACTGGCCCGGCAGAAGTACCGTGGGCGTGGGCTGGCATATCCAACAGACAACCCACGAGGGTAATTGGTGAGAACACGGAGGTGTAACTTTTCGATAACGACCGCGGAGGCTAGGGACGATAAGGTTGATTCTATGCTGACTCTTATTGGGGCGAACTTGAAAAGATGGTCGAAGCGATCTCCACTTCAATCTGATCTCTCCAACCTCACCGTGCACAAACCGCAGAATGGTTAAGTCATTATTGCGAATTAAATCTTTCGTAAATGCAGTAAAGACCTCGGAGAGAGTCAGATGATAGTTAGGAGAGATGGTAGTAAGTTGAGAAATACTATATACTCCGAGTATCCCGAACACCCTGTCCCGCGGGTCGGTGGCACCAGCACTGCGAGCCAGTTCCAACGTTGGGAGGGCGGCTGCTTGGTATTCTCTGGCAGTACTAAAATCTTTTCGCTCACGCATAGCCATAATCCGTAGAATCCGTCTCCATTGCTGAGCAGGTGTGGATATATTGTTTCCAATTTGTCGATCCTTGCTGACAAACATCTCTTGTCGTGTGTCAAATAGATTCGAGACGGTTGAAATGTGTGATCTAACTTCATGTTCATGGTTATTGATCAATGTTGCAGCCGTCCAGATGTCTTGCAATAACATGCAATGCTCTCCGCAAAGTATTGGCGCGTCTGCCCTCGCCATACCAAGTTCCTGAAGAATCCACAGGCGATGCCAGCAGGTATTAGCGAATAATGATCGCAAAGCAGAGTAAACCTCTGGACGTAATAATAAAAAAGGTGTCGTTTGGATTGACCATATGTTAACATGTAAAACAACGCCAGTGTAGAGTTTGACAAAATCTTTGAATCGCTCTTCTGTCTCCATAGCTCGCGCCAGCCAGAGCACAGCAGTGTAAGCTGTTTCAGTAGAGGTAAGAGGGGATCCTAGCCATGCAAATACTTGCCAAGCATTCGCATAAATATCTCGCATCCAACGTACTTGCTCCGCCGTCTCGTCAAGGTCAGCTTGGTTGATGCATAAGCCATCTATCCACATTTTGACACCATGTCGAACCCATTCAGAATTCCGCAGTTGAAGAAGAGCTGCGTAAAGGTTTTGACCCACTTTAATCTCATAACCATTGACTATTACAACGCTTGCTGGTTTCGGGGGACCCCATACATAGGATAAAGCGATATAGCGACTTTTGAATTCAATCTTCGTGCTATTTTCGTTAGAATATGAAGAGAAGGTTATTTGACGAGGCTTCAGACTTTCGGTGTTTTTTTTAAGTCGCGATGTCCTGCGGAAAAGACTTGCGTAGTCATATTCTACATTTCCGAAGCTTGGCCAGAGGCGGGTCGGTTCTTGTATATTCTTATCCCTTGCCGTATCGTAGGTGGATCGGCGGAACGTCTCCATGCTACAGCTGATGGGCTCTGATTCGCTGTCTTCTGGCCTCGGGAACTTGATGATGTACAGCAACCGGAACTCGTTTTCCTTAAGAGGCCCATACAATGATTTGTTTCTTGAATGCCTCGAGGACTGGGGTTCCTTCATGGTGATGATTGCAGCTCATCACGTAGCTGGTGGGTCTAACGACATAGTGTTCCAGCAATCCGTGTTTCACGAAGTTTGAAGCCCATGAATAGGCAGTGGTTTCGGACGAGGTACCTATAAGAAATTCGAAGTGTAAGGTTGGTATCACGGTGCATTTATATTCTTTGCATCCTTAAAGAGGTGACAGTCGCGACGAGGCATTTTCTGGGCGGCCGCGTCGTATACTTTGGTGGGAAGAGGGGCTGACGCACAGGAGTGGACATCGCTAAGGCCTCGAGCAGAAAGGGCCCTGCAAGAGAGCATGGAAGAGAAAAGGGATTCAAAGAAGTGTCGAAAAAAGCGGCGGGGACGAACGCGTTTTTATCCGTAGCAGAAGTTCAGACTGGCAGATAGGCCCAGGTCCGACACCATGCCGGACGCGGCGGGCGGGGAGGGTAGGGGGCCGCTAAGCCGGAAGCCGTAATTCACAGGTACGGTGTTAATCATAATAAATAAGCAAAAAAACTCGGGAATTCAACTTTGAAGCGGGGCCATGAATCTCGTCTATTTAGAAGCACCTATCACAGCCCGCGGGTGAAATAGGAATAGGGAAGCCTTTCACCTAGGAGACTGCTCTGCTCTGCTGTGCCGAGTCGAGTTTTGGATGAATGAATGGATACAAACAACATCGTCGTCCACATGTGTAAAGATATCAAATTGCTTGGTCATTTATGTACAACGACACTCGTACACGGTTCGTTTCAGCTTCGGGTTTGCTTGCGCGCTCACGTACTTGCGAAGAGATTTTGCGGTCCAAGGGTCAAGATGAGCCCGGGACAATCTTCTTCGCACGGTATTTTGTGTGTAGGTATGCAGAGAAAAAAAAAGGAGAGATGACCAAGTCCCCCGGAGGAAGGGGAAAAAGGTTCTGGGTCTGCCGCCCACCCACCCAACCAACGAACCACCGAGGTAGCCTGAGGCCATTCCGTAATCGCTATGCCACAAAGATATCGGGGAAAGAAACGAGGAAGAATAGTGCAAGATATGTTCCAAGCGCGAAGAATCTGGCTCTTGCTGCCCTCTCGATAGCCTTTGGGATCTCATGGTTCGCCGCTGCAAAGTATTCTCTGCTGTGTGTGTTGACTCGGCGCTTTCTGAACCTGCATGTGAGCTGAGCTCGTAGCCTGGACCCCGATGCCCTGGGCACGACATCTCTCCAAAGAGATTGAATCAAGTACAAGAAGCCAAAATGTTTGGCTCACCACATGTCATCGTCATCATCACCCTGTATCGAGTCGCCAAACGCGTCCGAACGCTGATCGCCGTAGCCCCTATGATACTTACCTGGCCCCTGCCCACCGTTTTCAAGGTTATGCTTGCTGCCCCGCGAGCTTGGCCGATGTCCGTCGTCATGCCCGTATCCGTACGAGTCACCATTGCTGTCTGTGCCATGTCCTGGACCGTACCCTCCTGGACCGTGATGTTGACTGGCTGGTGAGGGTTGTGGTGGTGAGGCAGACATCTTCTGTTGGACGTATTGCTGTTGCTGTGAAGAAGGTTAGCACAAGGCTATACTGGGGAGAAGGAAAGGATGTACCTCTTGATAGCGCTGATAATTTGCAAATTCTTCCGGTTGCTCCTTTTTCTTCTGTTGCTGTTTGGCACTAGTGGGGAGATTCATCTGGGGATGCATCTGTTGAACTTTGGCCAGGTAGCTGTACATGAAATTGCTGAGTAGAACCTGAGAGTATAGGGCACGTCGTGGATTAGCGAGCTTGATGTGAGCCATGCGGTATATGGCTCGCTCTTCTAGGATAGAGAACCGAGTCCAGTTGTAGTCAATGTCCGGCTTGAGTATTCGTGGAGGTGGTTCCGGAGATAGTGCACGGTTAGCATATTTCTTGCCGCTCTCGCGATCGCCTTTCTTCTTACCACCACCAAATATGGAGGAGAAGAGGCCATCCTTTTCCTTCTTCGTGTCACTCCCGGTGGATTTCCTGGCACTCTCTTTCTTGCGCTCTTCTTCAAGCCGGACGCTTTCCCGGTCGAGAACCAGACTTTCTCGTCCTCTATTACCACCGTCAATTGAGCTTTGGAGTACATCCAAGCGGGTGTTTTCATGTTTCTCTGGAGGCTTGGTAATCCTAGCCTTGGGCTTTCTTGCAGCTTCTTCCTTTTGTTGTCTCTCTTTCTCTTGCTGCTCCTCCTTGCCAAGGAGCCAGCCCCAACTTGACTTCCGCGGTTCCTCTTTCTTATTCTTAGAAAGGCGATTGTCGGCTTTCTTGTCTTCTGTTAGCATCGGGACGAATGACAGATCGTTGGTGGAGTGGTGTCCAGGGAGAGGGGATGGCTTAGCAGACATCTGGTCTAGTGTCTGCGGGCTCTTGGAACGAGGTGGTGCTTCATTCCGCGCTGTCGTAGATCTATGTTGTGCTTGATTCATAAGCTGTGGCCTTTGAGGTGGCGAGGTTGATCTTGGTGGTACATGAGAAGAACTCCTTTGCGGATGCTGTCGGATCGTTGTCTGACTGTTTGCTTTTTCAGCACTAGATGCCTGCTGTTGAGTAGGTAATGGAGGCGATCTTTGTGGAGATGGTGGCCTCGGTTGTGTTTGTTGAGGATGCTGAGATTGCTGTTGTTGTTGCGGCGTCTGGATGACAATGTGAGGAACTGTTTGATTTTCGGGTGGGATTATCAAACTCGACCGACCGCCAGAGCTTATACGAGATTCCCACCGTTTGACTTGAATGTTTGTTGGCTCGGCGTGTTCTGATTTCGCTTCGGGTTCAGGTTGTGGAGCAGATTGAGGCTCGTCAAAGTGTGGCATATCGGCAGAAAAGGCGGTGGTTGATGATGAGCTTCTTCCAGGACGAGAGAAATTGGTCGTGATGGGAGGTAGTCTTGGGGGCTCATCAGTGAGCCGAGGAGCACTACTTTCGTCTGGAGTTGCAATTGCTGGTGTCACGTCTCCTCCAGGGTGGATGGGTGACTCTGCTATGGGAGATGGCTGCTGAACCTCTGCAGCCCGAGCCATCCGTCTCGCAAAGGTAGCTCTATCGCCTGACGGCTTTTTCTGCGTGCTCCCTCTTCGATAGGTCGTTCGAGTCGATCTCCTCAGACTGGCTCCAGGGGCTGTGGGAATGATAGGTATATCGTCCCCGCCAGGGCTTTCCACTATTGGCGACTGCTGCTGTTGCGCCGATTCAAGGCTCATCCGCTGCAGCTTCTGCGGATCCGTCACGAGTTGTTCGAGTTCCCTTAGATTTGGGTTTTTCCTTTGAGGTCGTCCGGATATAGACCGTTTCCGCTCTAAAATTTCCGCGCCATCCTCGTAACCTTCGGCTCCTGAGCCATCGGAAGTATCAATTTGTCGAGAGAGCATCGATTTTTTTCGCCGCAAACCGGTGCCGCCCACACCTAGAGACCCGGACCGTTGCGCCATCGGTTCATCCACTGGAGAGAACTCGTCAGATTTTCTCTTTATCTGTTCTGCCTTATTCTCAAGGAAGGCTTTGAATTCCTTTGGTGCTAATTCGGGATGAACTCTAGCAGGAACCCAGAAAAGCCGGGATGCATCCTCGTCACCAGAAGCTGGACTGGGTGGGCTTTTTGGAATATTTAAAGCTGGCAGATCCGGGTCCCCTGTTGCAGCCACGTCCATCGACATCCTCCTCAGCGCCTGCAAATTGCTGAGTTCTTGTGCCACTGCAGCTGGGCTCGACTCATAATCGATGTCGTTCAAGGGAAAGGATGAGGTCGCTGTTTCTGATGGTGCACGTGGTCTAGTGGTTCTTGGTGATGTTTCTTCGCGGTCCCAGGAGTTATTCCTGGCCATCATTGGCCGCGATTGTCCATTGGGCTGCTCCCGCTGCCGATTTGATGGAGATTGTGACTGCATTGAAGTGCCTCCGCCGCGATACGTTTGTTCGGACGACATTTTCCTGATGGGCGCATCCCGTGCAGGGGGACTCCGTGGGCCGTGCTGGAGCTCCCCATATCGACTTTGATTATTTTCCATGCTACCGCTTAAGGGTGATGAAGCATAGCTAAGTGGTCTTGACTCTCGACGCCCATCGTAGTTATCATTGTCCTCGTACATGTATCCAATCGCCTCGGTTACATGATGATTATCGTCACTTATCGACAACTGAGGGGCATGACCTCTTCTGCTGTAGCTGTGGTCGTATTCCCGAGGTCTCGAAGATGTCTGTATAAAGAAAGCCAAATGTCAGCGACGGTAGACCGATACACGAGTAGGAGGTCAGGGTATTTATTGGTAAATCGGAGACATCATTCTTTTCCATCTACTGCGAGCCCCTCAAAAGCCGATGAGGTCCACTATCCCACTAGGGGCGAGAGAGTGAGGGCTGCAGCAGCCGTAGCTAGAATTATCGCGATCGACCCGAAACGTACCTGCATGGAGGGATTTTCGGTGGCCAAAGGATCTTTTTTCGGCGAGGCTTGTGACTGGAGAGCCTCTTAAGACCGTTTGCGCCGTGAGCTGAGCTCTCTCGTAATAGGGGATGCACCTGGACTTTGCATGCTAAGGCGGTGTAGGGGACACGTCACTGCCGTTTATGCCGGAAGATATAAGAATTGGAGGAATAATGGAGGATGAGCTCGGTGAGAGGCAGACAAACCCGAGAATGGGAGAACAACGAGCAGAACAGTACATGCACAGTCCTGGCTCAGATAGCGACTGGGCAGCGGGCTGACTTGGTTTAGCGCACGCCGAACTCTCTGCTGCAGCTCCCAGTGCCTTTGCCGCGGAGAGACATAGCCCCGCTCCGGTCTTAAACCCACGGCTTGATCACAAAATTCGACGTCTAAGGTAGTTCCTGAGCCTCTATTCGGGGTCTAATGCTTGTTGCTCTCTAGTTCTCGAACGCTTCCATACTGGCACTCAGCAATCCGGATTCTCGCTCCTTTCCCCATGTGTGATGTTGACTGACGCTGGTGTCTCGATACACCAAGAGCCGCAATGAAAAGGGGCAGACGCCCGGTGGGCCAACCAACACCTAAAGGATTTACCGAGCCACGCCAGCCTTGCACAAGACTTCCTCCTATTACCGCCCACTCTGCTTCCCCCACAACAGCCTCCCAACTCGCTTTTAACCTTAAGGCGCCATGACTTGCATGCCCGGATGTGACCTCAGATAGGGGCACGAAAAAATTCAAGCTGATTTGACCGCAACTTGAACCATAGCAGCAGGAGCGAGTCGGTTACAGATTATCAATGTCTCTCATAGAGAGCCACCTGAGTCAACCCATCCAGAAGATTCAGTATTGTCTCATATTTCCTTTCCCACACTTCTCTTCCAGATCACTGCTGCAGCAGCCCCGACGCACACCACTGCCCCTAATGCGATTCCCAGACTCATCATTCGCTCGTGGCTCTTTTCCTCCTCATCAATCTTTGGGAACGCACTCGCGGGCTGTAGTGCCGCTTGGGCAATTGCCACAAATGCTTCCTGTATGCTTTCCCAAGTCGCGCTTGTGTGTAGCGGAGGACCTTGTGGCATGCGCTGCATCACTGCGGTATACTCGTCCGGCTGCACTTGCGCACGTTGAGTTGTCCGATCCAAGTCCGCCTTGAGGGCAAGATACACTGAAGGCAGATCTTCGAGATGAGGATAAGTACTGCGCAGCGAAGGGATGTAGGCGAATGAATCCGGATCAGATGAGTCAAACGTGTAAACAACCGCGTCGCATGTTTCTAAGAGCTTAGGCGCATTGTCTAGATAGGCTGGTACCGACGGCGTGCCCGGCTCGGAGAGGATGAGGTAGCGTTGCTTACCACCGGGAAGCTCTACCGTGTTACAAGCCACGCGTGGTGATATGGTCGGATGGTAAGTGGAAGTGAACAGGCGAGAGAGGAAGGCTGAAAGGAGGGCAGACTTTCCGCTGCCTGGAGCGCCAACTACGACGGCGAGGAGAACAGTACGTTGAGTTGGAGGAGTCGTGTGACGGGATTTCGCGCCTCGTCTTTTGCGTGGCTTCGTTATCTTGAGCGCTGCAGTGGTTCCCAAAGGAGACTCAAAGCCTAGATATGCAAGATATTCTAATGTCGTTCGAGGAGAGGTGAACGTCGTCATTGACCATTGCGCGAGCCAACCTTGAAGGGTTACATGACCAGATTCGTTGCGGACAACAGAAGAGGGGAAGTCATCATCTAGCCACTGTGGAGGAATCCCTGGTGTGGGAGCGAAAAGGGAAGATAACTCGGCTGGTGAGAGGGCACCGGAATTATCTTTGTCGGAGGTGAGAAACAAGTCAACGAAAAATCGGTATCCTGCAGGTGAGAGCTCCGCAGAGGAGAACGAAGGAATAGGGAATTTCGGATGGAGGAAGGATTCTTGCAAGGAGAGTGAGTCAGTATATTGAAATGTACGCAGAATGGTCCAAATTGTCTCATGACGGCCCTTTTCTGCATAGAGCTTGTTAAGATACAAGAATCCAGCCGACGATATGCCGTTAGAAGATACTGCTTCGGGCATCATCTGGCCAATTGTGTCTTTGATATGTTGTCGGTCCTCATCATTCAATGGCTTGTTGAAGCATTTCAACTGAAATGCGTCCAGCTCTTTGTCACTAAGAAAGCTGTCCTGATCCTTATCACAGAGATAGAACACTCTTTGCAACGCTGCAATGGCTGCGGGCTTGAGCACACTTTCCTTTGAATCAAATAAGGGCGCAATTGGATGCGTGACTGATTTTTGGCAGAGAAAGAAGGCCTCATTCACATTGTAATGCTCCCTTGCGCTCGTCCGTATGCACGCATCTATCTCCTTGAACTCCGCCATCACCGGCAACATCTCTTCCTCCATCACCTGAGCAGGTGTCACATTTTTGGTGAGGTCCGTTTTGTTGGCGCAGAGGACGACAGGGACATTTACACCAAGGGAGCGAAAGTGTGGCAACCAGAACAGTGCAACTCTCTCGTAGCTGTAGTGGTCTGAATAGACGAGGAGAATCACATTGGATTTGCGTATCTCGCGTGCCAGACTGGCTCTTTCTTGTGGAAGCGCTGACGTGTCGACGACAGTTGTCACCACATTCTCTGGAGTGCCAATAGTCGGAGGAATTGTGACTTGCGGTAGCACTGGCTGGATTTTGTTGGTCACAAAGGTATCCTTTACCAGCGAGGCTATAAGGCTGGACTTCCCAGATCCTTCGTCACCGCAAACACATATGCGCACTGAATATCGAGTCAGTAAGGTTTCACAGTCTGGTCCATATGAGAATTACCCGAGGCCATTCCTGATTTCGAAGAAAGTAGAATCAGAGGTTAGCGGAAAAAGACAGTGGTGCTCTACTGGCGGTACATTCTTCGACCAAATGACTCTTTTCGACATGGATCGTGATTCCGAGCAGCTGCAAAGTCTTTCGTCCATACAGACATTTTCCGGCTCGCTTGTCGATTGCATGAAATTGTCTGTCGGATCCAAGGTATCGGAAGGCACGGGCGCAACTTTCCATGCGAGCTCTGTTTGTGGTGTTTGCATGGTGGCACAGCCAGCCTCAGCTGCGTCACCTCCGCTCACTATCCGCTTGCTCACACTGCAATAAGTATTGGGCATCTTCTCTTACGCCTGCCTCAGCGCTTTTTCATCCCTTCCTTTATACCTTGAGTAAATCCAGCAGCTCAGAATACATCATACGCCATGCCTTTCGGGATCAATAACCCTCTTCCGGCGTCTCTGAGAAGTAAGTTTGCGCGTACGCTTGCAAGGCTGCCAGAGTGGCTGACATTTTCAAAAGGCGAATGTAGAAAGGCTGGCAAAATCCTCGCCTCCTTTGTTGACCCAAGGCAGGCTTTTGGACCTGACAAGATCATACCGCCTCAGATACTTTCCAATGCGAAGGTCTGTGGCTTTAAGAAAAGACTGTGTAACGCTAGCTAATTGTTTGCTGAAGGGTCTTGCGGTCATTACACAGCTGAAAGTTGGATTTCTAGGTTCAGGACGCTTTGGCTCCGGTCTCGTTGTCGCGCGCTTATCAGATGGCTCTTGGTCGGCTCCTTCGGCCATTGGAACGGTCGGTGGGGGCTTCGGCGGTCAAATTGGCTTTGAGCTCACCGATTTCGTCTTCATCCTGAACGATTATGCGGCTGTTCGCGCCTTTTCCCAAATGGCCTCCGTCACGCTTGGTGGTAACGTCTCGATAGCCGCTGGTCCTGTTGGACGCAATGCCGAAGCAGCCGGAGCAGCGAGCTTGAAAGGTGTTGCTGGCGTTTTCTCATACTCAAAGACCAAGGGACTGTTCGCCGGTGTCAGCTTGGAAGGCAGTGTCCTCATAGAAAGAAGAGATGCCAACGAAAAACTGTACAACGGCAAAATTACAGCGAGGCAGCTATTAGAAGGTGGTACCCGGCCGCCTCCTGCGACCGACCCGTTGATGCGCGTTCTCAACACACGAGTCTTCTCAGGAAATTTTTCAACTGCCAACAGCGATGCAATGTACAACGATATCCCAATATACGATGACAGACATGACGACGTAGTTTGGGAAGGCCGCACTGGAAATGCGTATGGAGCAGGAGTGAGACGAGACCGGACAGGTTCTGTCAATGCTGGGGAATATGAATACCATGATAGTCCTCGAAGAGCAAACACCTGGACCGATGATGTGTACGATCGTCCTACAGGGAACCGTGCATCTTTCAGTACAAGGGCTAATCCAAATGAAACTTTCGACACTATGTCTACCCGAAGTCGGAGTAGTACTTTCGACGAATTTGGGAAACCAAGTCGACCTACTGCACCAAAGCCGGTATTCAAACAGCGAACTGGCTCCCTGAGCAAGGACCAGGCAGTTGCTCTCTACACCTTTGACGCTGACCAGGAAGGTGATCTTGGCTTCAAGAAGGGCGACATTATTACAATCACTAAGCGAACTGACAACAAAACAGATTGGTGGACCGGTAGGATCGGTGATAGGACGGGAATATTTCCAAGGTTAGTCGTCCAGTGCCATCTTTATCTAAACGAGCTTTTGATAACTGTTTCTAGCAACTATGTCGAAACGGTAACCTGAGACGAGAAGGTTGAGTAACGCTTAAGCGGTAAATGCCCTCAGTTTCAGGTTATGGCAATAACGGCGTTCGTGGGATTCATGACCAGTTGCTCTGCTCTCTTTTGTTCTCAATTTGCGGCATGGTTAGAGCGCTGGAGTAACCACGGTGCGTTTGTGTCGTGGGTAGGCAAGTGATTCAATGAGGGAGATGCAACACGGCGTTCAGATCGAGACGCATTTACCACGAGGTAACTGATACCACTTTCAACAGCTGCAGTTGAATTCTGATTCTATGGATCTGCGCCTGATGAAATCGGCCTCCAACAGTATATGCATGCATATGTGCCAACCTTCAATGGCAGTTGGTTTCGCGTGGTAAAGTCCAAAACTACCTCCAAACTTGCCTATGTCGGTTACAGATTTGACTAATTCCTTGGTGACGAGCTTGTGACGCTTGTGGCTTGATCATGTGGCTTGCCGCTCGATGACGTGCGGGTCCGTTGGCCATGGACAATCTGGAATGTTGCATTGACGTGGGGCGGAAAGAAATTGTTCTAGACCACCACCTCTTTATATTATCCAGCATCTTCCCCGGCCCTCTTTGAACTTGGTTCTGTAGCTTGTTTGAGGCCTTAAACTACCTGTTCATGCGCTGTGGACCTGATCATTGCCTGTAGTCTTAATAGTCTAACACGATCTAGGGAACTATCGATAAATATCTGAGGTACTTGGTTATCGGTGAAGGTATGTTGCTTCCCCTTCTGATGTCACCTCGTCGGAAAGCACGTCTTAGAGCGTCGCGGTTCTTAAAATGGGTAGAAACTGCTTTTCTGTCTCAATTTTCTCCAAGAAAGTATCTTTCCTCGACCATTAATTTGTACAGATGATATACCTACTAACATGCTGCGAAAGACATCTCACCCAGTTCCAGGTGGGACCCGGTCTCCCGGACTTTCTCCATTACAAACAGATAACGCTCCACCAACTTATTCCGAGTCCAACCAAGCCAGTATACAGTTAGACGGCACGATGTCCGAGAAGATGGAGCTGCCGAGCCGTACGACGACGACCGCCACTAATGCGACTTCAGATGACGAAGCTGTGCCGACGGGCGATCCGAGTACAACGACAGGCCTTCTCCAGGAGAGATTACAGGCCTGGAAGCATATGTGCGGGTACTTGGAGGGATACGTAACAGCGGTAGCTAAGGATGAGAAGAACAAAACTAAGGAACAGGAGCGTATTCTTAAGGTAACAAGTCTCCATCTCTTACCAAGACTAAGTTGTCTATTCTGGGTCCCCTGGACCCTCATGTCGTAAGGAGACTTCAGGACTAACTCCCTAGGCAGTCCGTCTCTCAACCTCTCAAAGAAGGCCATCATTTCGATCAGGCTCTTGGCGGTGTAGCTGGCTGGTTCGAGAACATTCGGAGCAACACTCAGGGAATCGCCAATCTACACACCGAAACCTCCAAGAGCCTCTCTGGAACCGTCCTGCCCCAGCTTGAAAGACTTCATAAGGAGATCAAAAGTAAGAATAAAGAGATTAATTCTGGCGCCGCCAAGGGTGCGAAGGCTATTGACAATGCTCGGAACTCATCACAAAAACACATCGAGCTACTCGGCACCCATACTGGAAACTTCGATAGCAGAGGGGGTCATGTCCCAGCTCACCATGACCCATACATCATTCAGCGCCAAATTCACCACCGGTTGAACAAGCAGATTATAGAAGAAAACAATCACCGCAGCGATATCTTGACTGTACAAAATGACTTTGCTCAATTCGAAGCCCATATTCTTCAGACAGTGCAAGTAGCATTCGCCTCATTCAACCAGATAATGGGCAGTCAAGCAGACCAACACAAGGCTATATATGGCGATATCACTGCCACTGCCCAAAATATACCCCTCGACTTTGAATGGAAAGGTTTCGCAAAGCGCTACGACAATGTGCTCGTTAACCCCAATGCTCCCCTCCGCACTATGTCGAACATCAGTTTCCCTAATCAAGGGCATAGAGCGACGAAGCCCCTCATTGAAGGTTCCCTCGAGCGGAAGAGCCGAGCTATGGGAGCACTCAAAGGATATAGTCCAGGCTATTATGCGGTCACACCTTCGGGTTATCTTCATGAATTCAAGGACGATGATGACTACCGGAAAGACCCAACTCCAGAACACTCGCTGTATCTCCCTGACTGCGTTATTGGCGCCGTTGACGGAACCAAATTCCAGATCAAAGGTAAAAGCGTCGCGGGCGGCAAACTCGGAAGCAAGATGAGCATCACGAGCGACTATCAGTTCAAGGCGCACACCCCCGGTGACGCAGAGAAATGGCGAGACATCATCGCTAGTCAAGCAAGCAAAGCAACCGAGGAGGTGCCCACAAGTCCTGTAGGGTCGAGGAATGTCAGTGGCAATCAAGAACAAGTGATGAGTCCAAGCTCCGTGGAAGGGGAGCAAGAAGAGGGCATTGTAGCGCGGAGCAACACAGTGAGGAGCACGGCTACGGAGAAAACAGCTACGGGTCAAGGGAGTCACTTTCAGACGAAGCCGGCGGAAAACGAGCTGGAGGAAAGGAAGTATGTGCAACAATGATTCGCATGTGGGCTGTAGGATCAGAGGTACGGGAGCGGGGTGGTTTTCACTTGGATCGTTGGGGATTGCTTTTGATTCCCTAGAGAGAATGGAGAAGCTTCACCGTAATGATATGAATTGCGCAGATGCCATCTACGTCGGAAAAGGTTTTTCATGACTGGATTTTTCATGGGCTGTTCCCGGAGACTTAGCCGCCGTGGCCGCTTCGTCAAAATGGTGCCTGCCAAGCCTTATTCCGCGGATGCCAAGACCCTTATCGTTGTTTGGAAACAAGGGAGAAATTCATCTCTGCCTTTTTCAACACATTTTCTTCAACTTCTAGAATATAAGAAGCTACCATCAGATTCTTCGAAGAGGTCTGTTGTGGATGAAAGCCACATTTCTTTGCGCCATGAGACCATCTCGATCTCCCCTGGCCTCATTTTGCTAGATATTCTGATCACCATGCATCTATTCGAAGACTTTGAGAAATCTTCTCCTTACGAGACTCCGAGAATCCTGCCTTTTTGAAGTGAGAAGCTCAAGTCCTCAACATGGCAATGATCTCGCTGGCCTTGGATTAGCAACGATGCCGCGGTTTTAGGCGCGACATGCCTTGGAGAGATGAGGTTCTCCATTCGTATTTGGCGTATTCAGCAGCTCTATTTCGGGCCGGGGTTCGTGGCGCTGCCAAGCCAAGGAGCTCGCACCGAATCTATCTCAAAGGGCCATGACTTCCGCTCACTTCCCCAGCAAAATGGAACCAAACACTTAAATTGTATAGGCAGATTGGCCGATAAGACAAATAGTTCCCGGCGTAAGTCCAGGGCCGACTGGAAACCTCTCGTCTAGTCCCAGTTGCAGGTATATCTTGCCACCCCGACCGCACTGATTGGGACCCCAGCTCTTTGGTACCGGATTCATAAGATGTACTTATTTCCTTGACTGTTCCTTTTCTGTAGCTTCATTTTCAAGCATCGTGGATAAGGTAAAACAAGAAAATATCTTCCGCCTCCTGAAGATGCATCATCACAAAACTCTCTCATCCTTCCTCCTTTTGACGATTCCAGTTGTCGTCATTGCCGATGATCCTCCCTGTCTTGCAAATTGCATTAGGGATAAACCTGTGAGTAGCTCGTCCTCCAGCCCTATCTTCCGTAATACCTGCCTTTCCAACTTCCACCAACATGGTGGTTTACATTGGAAGGACTAAACCTGTGTAGATCTCAAACCTTTGCACGGACGCCGAGCTGCAGGAAGGAGGCCCCGAATTCAATCACTGCATCTGCGAGTCACTCGACAATGGCCCGACTCTGATAGATTGTATCAAGACTTGCTCCCGTTCGGACCAGTGCGTTTATGCCGAAAGACTGCCTGATGAGTGTCGGTACACGCGTTTTCCGGAGTTTAAAGGCGACCCAGCGGTGCCGAGTACTACGACTGGGATCGGGAGCGTTGCGATAATGCCAACGGATACAAGGACAGGGTCAGCAACGACAGCGATCGGGTCAGGAGCGATGACGAGTGCGGCAACGGCTCCTTCAACCTCTACCGGGCACGCTCTGACGACAGGTGCAGCCGTAAGAATTAGCAGAGAAAGAGAGCTTGGTTGCGCAGCGATGCTTTTGATTGGTCTGGTAGCTGCCTGATTGATTACAACTATTAGTCTTTTTGTCCATCCTAGCCGGAATGCCTCAATGTCATTTGCGAATATGTGAATCCACGATAACGACTTCCTTAAAGCGCCTTGAGCCTGCACAGCATTATCTCAGACTCCACCAGTGACATTAATTAATGGATTTTGAGGTGGTGCTCGCGTTCTACTTATTGTGATCACCGTTAACTTAATGCGGAATGAACCGGAAGTGCCCACAACACTTGTTTTCCTTTGCTCTATTGACAAACAGACAGATTAGCTTTTACCTCACTCATCGATGTCTCGCTTCTAAGACCCTAAATTTCTCCACGGTCCGGTCAAATTGTCTTCATCCACAACCCCCCTCTCTTGAACCAACACCACACCTGAGTTTATCGTCGCCTGCCTTAGAACCATGTCAAATTTGGAAGAGATCTCTAACATGATCCAGCTTCAATCTGAGGATCATGAAGAGCTACTCAACAACATCGATCGCTTGCGATCTCAAGGCGTTAGTCGCTTCGTCGACTTGCCTCAGCTCATTGTCTGTGGCGATCAGTCATCTGGGAAAAGCTCAGTACTCGAAGCTGTCTCTAGTGTCCAATTTCCAACGAGCGACAATCTCTGTACTCGTTTTGCCACCGAATTGGTCCTTCGGCGAGGGCCAGACCTTCCAATCGCCTTCACTATTATCCCAGGAGAGGCCAAGTCGGCTGCTGAATGTCAAAAATTGGGAGAATTTATTCAACACTGTGACAGTTTCCAACAAATCGGCAATGTCATTGAAGCTGCCACGTCGACCATGGGCTTGACAGACCAAAGCAGGAGCTTTAGCAATGACATTCTTCGCATTGAAGTTTCTGGACAAATGCAGCCTCACTTGACTTTGGTAGATCTTCCAGGCCTATTTCATGCCGGCAACAAAGTCCAGTCCACCCAGGCGGCGAAGGTTGTCACATCACTCGTTAAGTCCTACATGAAGAAACAACGCAGCATCATTCTCGCAGTCATCTCGGCAAAGAATGACTACGCCAACCAAATCGTTACGAGGTACTCCGATGAGCTCGATCCCAAAGGTTTTCGCACTCTTGGTGTAATCACTAAGCCAGACACACTCCCCGTCGGTTCCGATAGCGAGAAAGCCTTTGTTGAGCTTGCAGAGAACAAGGACGTCAATTTTCGCCTTGGGTGGCACGTGCTCCGTAACCGTGACTACGAAATGCGCGAGGCTTCCACGGAAGAACGCGACCTGAAGGAGTCCGAATTCTTCTCTCGCGGTGTTTGAAAAGCTTTACCACCAGGGATCCTCGGCATCGGCACTCTCAGACCTCGACTGAGTTCCATCCTCAAAGACCAAATTATCTCCGAGCTACCTAGCTTGATAGAAGATGCTGAACATGGTCTTGCCGACTGCACCGAGGGTCTTGCACGCCTAGGAGCTTCCAGAGGCAATATTAAGCAGCAGCGCGAGTACCTGCAGAGCATTGGGAATAATTTCTCACAGTTGATGACTGCAGCCACTGGCGGCCATTACGTCTCTAGTTTCTTTGGGTATGCAATGCGCGACGATGGTTACCAGAAACGCCTTCGTGCCGTTGTTCAAAACAACTGCGTTGAGTTTGCTGAGGAAATCCGAGCTCGTGGCCATGCCCAGGAGATCAAGGACACAATGGAGGAGAGCGATCGAGAATTGCCGTACAAAGTGCCCCCAAAGATCCGTCGTGCCAGGTATCTAAATCACGTGGAGAGGCTCATGAAACGGACTAGAGGGACTGAACTGCCCGGTACTTTCAACCCTCAAATTGTCGGGGAGCTTTTCTTCGAACAGAGTCGACCATGGCAAGGTATAGTCGAGAACTTCAAGAATAAGATCTTGGATGCTACAGACACCACGGTAGGACTTGTCCTGAAGGAGGTGGCCGACACGCAAACAGCCGATAAGCTACTACACTTAGTCATCAAGCCAGCTCTTCGCCATATTCAGGATGAGCTTGATTGCAAAATGAAAGAGCTGTTGGAGCCTCACCAGCGCAGCCATCCTATTACGTACAGTCACTACTTTACCGATAATCTGCAGAAAGCTCGTCAAGAGGCCTTCCAAAAACACATGAAGAGGAAGTTATCCGACTACTTCAAGAGTGAGAATACCGTCAACACCAAGTTTGATGTTTCACATTTAGCTACCGCGATTTCACAAGGCACTGAGAGAGAAATGGATCGCCATGCTTGTTCAGAAGCGACAGATTGCATGATGGCCTACTATAAGGTATGAATATCGGAAGATTGCATTGCCGTAGATAATGTCATCCCATCTCCAGACTCAACACTTTTACTAATGTAATTATGTTCAGGTTGCCATGAAGAACTTGGTCGACGATATTACCAAGTTGGGAATCGAGAAATGTCTAATGAACAAGCTACCGGACATACTAACCCCACATATTGTGAACTCGCTTGACGGCAAGTTGGTCATGACCATCGCTGGCGAGACTGAGAGCTCAAAAGCCGAGAGGAAACGGCTCACTAAGAAGCAGAGGGTTCTCTCGGAGGCTCTTGAGATTCTATACCGCGTGGATCGGCATAAATCAAGTAGTCAGGCAGGCACGAAGGGCGCTGGAAAATATTCCCAGCGGCTATTCTTTTCAGAACCTCCAGTGGACTTTCCTGACGACGAAGAGACACCACATGGTTCGTCAGGGGAAGGGAGTTCTTGTGGGAGAGATGATTCTCAAGACAGCTCCGAGGAGTCTGAGGCTTTTGAGGATGGGCCTGAGTGAAGTTCAGGAGAAGAATGCTCACATTGCTGTTAGGAAATTCGAAGGAAAAGTGTGTAACTCCCCCGAGCCTGGCGTTATTTTCAGCACAGACACCTAGAGACCTGTGGGATTCGCTCATGGTGCGTGTTGTTTAGACTTGGGGCTTTGTCAATGCCGACCCAGCGCTGAGAAGCTTACTGTTTGATTCCCAGCTCAGAGAGATTGCAAAATTTGTTAAAGCATAAATAGCAAAAGTTAAATGGTACGGATAAGCTTGAACATTGGCAGCTTTCCATGTACGGCAGCGTCATTCTCGTAATTTGCTGATAGGACTTGATTGCTTCAGAAATTTGTCTTGCAAGCTAAAATTCTTGATACTAGGCCTTTCTAACATTTCCATAAGATTTCCATTACCCATTTATTTTTGGGATGAACAGCGCTGGTCTCCTGTAATTTGTAAAGAGGTACAATGGACGTTGGAAATGCATGGTTAAGGAGGCAGAGCGGCGAAGAATTTTGATGCCAAGCCGCAAGCTGCCTATCAAATACCAACTCTTGACCCATTTGTTATCTGTGCACGTCCAAACTCAAACCCTTGACAACTGCTTCCAAGGAACCATCTGCATCTTCGTCATCTGTTCTTCACTATGAAATACCTCCATAACATACCATGCAGGAGCACCCGAAGCTGCCTGCTACTTGCTAAATCTCAGACCATAATATTGCACAGCGATTTCTCTTTTTCAAAGCCTGCCGAGACAGGCGTTTTCACTATACCTGGATCACGTCCTTCTCATCCAGTCCATGAGCTTGTCTAAGACAATGCATTGTCTTGGCTCTTTGTTCACAGGTTGTCAGGCTGCTGTTGTGGACATGGTGACAACGTTTCAACTTAGTGAAAATTGAAGCTTCTTTGTCCACTCGGCTGAACATGCCTAATATCTCTATCCTTAGGAGAGATATAGTTGGGCAGCCTGAGGGTATATAAGAACCATGTCGTGGTAAATTTGGCATTTCTCTCTCGCAAGTACTCGAATTCTGCAAGTGCATAGTTTGAAGCGCAATCTGAGCAGGCTTGGATACACTACATTTGCAACCCCTGATTCTTCACTACGACTACTCTGGCACTTGTCTGTTGACGACAAAATCCACGAATATGACTGCCAAATCCAGAAACACGGCTTCAAGATCTACGAATGTGGCTTCAGAATCCACCATTGTAGTTTCGACATCAACGAACTCGGATTCTTCTTCCAAGGACATCTTTCCGATTGTTCCAGAGAAACTATGGACAAGACTAGGTACCCGAAACGAAACGCAATGCAAGTGCTGCCATGAAGACATAAAGCAAGGTGAACCGACAGTAACACACCTACGACCATCATGCAGTACGACATTCCATATCCGATGTATTCAAGATTTCGCGAATGTTGTTCGGGAGGGAAATAGAACATTTACATGTCCGAATTGCCCCGGAGAGACACTTGACCCGAAGGAGACACTCATGGAATACACTATAGGGGCTGAATTGGAAGCAATGGCCGCATTCGCACTAGAGATCACGAAATACTTGGGCCGCGACAAGATTACGCTAAGTAGAGCAAATCATTGTGCACTTCGTTTGACAGAGCCATTTCAAGACGCCACAATCGAGACCTACGGCAGTCCAAAAATCAGCAAGTTGATCCAATTGCTCGCCACACAAATGACGTCTCGTTTTGCACGCGGCACGACGCGGGACGTCGAGTCTCTGACTACCCTGTTTGAAGCCATCATATCTCAAGACATCACTCCTGAAGGTGAATTACGTACCTACGTCGAACAAGTAGAAGCGGAAAACCCTTTGCGCAAGCCTTTCTGGACGATCTTTTCACGAGCTTTTGAGGAAGAGAATGGGGCTAATTGGGATAATTGTCCAGATTCTCGCTCCGCAAATCAGTACACCAACTCGGCACATTTCTGGGCTCTCCTTACGTCTCGAAACATCAGGCCTAATCTGTTTGAGCCAAAGATGACGATGACGATATGCCGCGCTCTCGAAGTTAAAAGGTCTGTGTCTGGTTACAAGCGCTGTCTCCCAGGAGCCCTGCATTGGTTGACGCTCAACCGTGCACTAGTCTACCATACTCATGAAACCGACAGCGGGTTCTGGGATGTGGAGGTTCCACATGTGGTGTGTTTACTACTGCGTTTGAAGTGGAGCTTGCCGCGAAAGCCCGGGATCAATCGAATAGTCCACTGGATCAACAAACTCCGGTTGATCGCTAAGGAGGAGGGTTTGCCTGAGAACCTGAGCGAATGGTGTCTTCGTGCTGCCGACCAGATGGAAGACTATCGCTCCACTGTGCAGTCTCGAAGGTCGTTGGCGCACAAGATTATAGAAAACTGCTATATAATCGCATCCGCTGCGATCGTAATGTATGTTTTCATTTTCTTTATTATTTTGCGATTAGGTATTGGGTCCTGGTACGAACCTACTCTTTGAATGTCAATATTCTCTCTCCCAAGAACAATCTGCTTGTATACATCGTCGCTCATTTCCTCAATACGCGGAAGCCAGAGCCATTTTTATTTGAAAAAGTAGAGCACCAACTCCGAGTTGCTTTAATACTAGCCTAGATCCTTGGTCAAGCATTGAGCTTCGGAGAAAATATCAAGTTTCAAGCCCTGTCGAGGTACTGAATTTTAGTAAGTAGCGAGGAGCCGATCACTATTAACTTTAAAGAGAAGGTAGATGTGATTTGTCCGCAGTATTTGGCGGTAGATTCTTCGGTATTATCTAATGTCCTTACTTCTCACCACCGTACCAAAGGCGTCTGCTAACTCTAACACCACCATCTTAACTACCTCCTCAGCGCTCGCTCCGGGAATGTTGCGATCTCCAATTGCATCTTCCGCGAGCAGAACTTCGTATCCGAGCTCAGCGGCCTGTCTAGCCGTTGTCGAAACACAGACGTGGGCCTAGAGAACGCCAGAATTATAAGCGGATATTCTGCTGACCAGTCCAAGGAAGCTTGCCCAAGCCAAATGAAGGACTGTAGTGTACCTACCATGTACCCTGTCAAAACCAGTTTCTTCTTCCCAAACCCATCTATGACGCTCTTTAAATCTGTTCCCGAGAAAGCCCCCGGATGCATCTTGTGCACAACCTTCTCATCATCTTTTGCCTGCACCTCCTCAAACTCCTGACTCAAATCTTTCCCCGGCGTGAATACTGGCGCGCCATCCGGCGTGTCATGTACGATATGCACCAAGGCGCCACCTGCTCCGCGGTACTCGGTTAGGAGGCTGGCGATGGCTTGGCGTGTCGAGGAGACGTTCTCGGTCCTGAGGATGCCCGTGGCATACTCGTTTTGCGCATCGATAATGAGAAGGACGGAGTCTTGAGGGGACGCGGTGGAGACAGGGGCGCCGATGAGTTGGCGAAAGGATCGCACGTCGGGCATGGCGACTAGAAGTTGGAAGGTCGCAAGGTCGCAAAGGGTCGAGGACGGTTAAAGAGAGACGCAAACAGACCTTATATGGATTTGAAATACACCTACCTCAGCTGACTGTACCGGCATCTTGATCAATAATATGATGTGTTCGCGGGGTAGGACCGCGAAAGGGCCCACTTACGGCGTACTGGTGGAGATGGCCATTTCATTGTACCTCATCAGATTTCGCTTGAACATTTGCCCGAGCCTATCGATAAACATGTGGTCCGTGCCCTAAGCCAGTCGCGTCGCGTACTTTTCAGGCGTGTTGAGGCAGCGAGACTTTTGACTTCCATTTACAAAGCCGGAGCGAGGAATTGTTCTCCGACAACCTCGCAAAAGGTCGCTTGTCAGATATGCCGCTGATATCTCGGCCGAGACCATCTTCATCGACGCCGGCCCGTGGGCGCGGCCGAGTTCCCACTGCTACACCTGCACCGCCGAGTTCTACAGAACCACCTCCTTATGAACCTCCATCAGCGGCTCTTAATCTCAAAGGCCAACAGGCTCTCGAAAGTCTTCTTTCCACACATGCAAGCAATCGTGTTCGAAATCTTCTCTCTGAAACCTCCGACCTGCTCTCCACTGCCGTTAACGAGATCAATGAAAATGGAGCTATGCGGCGCGGAGATTATCAGAAGAAAAAAGCCAAAAGAGACGGCGAGGACGATGTAGAAGCCCTTGGAAGCCTCACAGCAATGGAAGAAAGAGTTGAAAGTATGACTGGAAAGCTCGAAGAACAAACCCGCAAAGGCATCGACAATGAATACTTCCTCACCTCTCTTCCTGAAATCATCTCCCAAATCTCAAACCGCACCGCGAACATCCCCCAAACCCAAACCACCTTCCAGACCTCCACCCAACGATCTCGACCTCACCGCAACACCATGGCCGACGAGGACGACGATGAGGACGACGCAGAAAATCCCGACCCCACCGCCGCTGACTCCCCAACCTCACGATCAAAAACCCCACCTCCGCCTTCGCTCTCCCTAGCCCCCTCTTCTCTTCTCACCTCCGCCCTCCAATCCTACACAGATTCCTGGACATCCCGATCCCTCCACGACCGCTACGCAAACCACAACACTTACGTCCAATTCAAGCGCTCCGTGCACGACGCGTCGTATCCCTCTGGCAACGCCCCGCCCCTTCCCAACCGTAGCACCTGGTTCCCTTCTTCCCCGTCTTCTTCTCGCCGAGGCACCGTCGTGCGCCACCCCCGCAACGACGACTCAGACGGCGAAGACTTTGCCATCGCAGCGGAAAACGTCTCCACCAAATGCCCAATCACATTCCTCCCCTTCCAGAAACAGGTGCTGAGCAGCACAAAGTGTCCGCACTCCTTTGAAGCCGAGGCTATACTAGACATGATCCGAAGAAGCAGAGACACCATCCCTTCGTGGTCAGCGGCGTCGACGCAGGCGTCGCAATCGCAATCGCAGGCCCAACAGAAGTGCGCGCAGTGTCCTGTGTGCAGCGTGAAATTGACGGAGGCGGATCTGAGGAATGATCCGGTGCTGTTGAGGAAGGCGAGGAGGGCGGAGGAGAGGGAGAGGAGGGGGGAGGATGAGGATGAAGAGGAAGAGGAGAATGGGGAGGAAGAAGATCGTGGGGAGGTGAAGAGAGAGAGTACGGCCAATGGGGTAGGGTCTGGAAAAGGGAAGGGGAAGGCGGGAGAGACCGAGGGGACACCGGCCGGGACGCAGAGCAGGACGAGTGAAGGGGCTATGGTTATGGAATTAGACGACGAGGAAGAGGAGCAAAGCAATGAAGCGAGCGAGGACGAGATTTCTGATTGACTTAAAACCTAGATCAAGAAATCTAGATCTCCGTGTCCCGACCTTCAAATCGGCAGTTCGTTCTATCTCCGCACCGAGTAGATTGCTGTAAAATTTTCTCATGACTATGTGTACCTACGTCCTTTCTATATCTATGTTTATATCTTATATCTTATGTCCAATGCTCGTCACATGTCCCCAACCCTGCAAGTTTTGGTTTTGTTATTCCAGCAGCATGTCCCCAAACTGTATATTTACATAATCTTCCGTTCTTGGATTCGAGTTTAAGAGCGCGAGGATCAGTTTGTTGTAGCGATAAGGGCTGAGCGTGAGATGGTCCGTTTTTTCCCGCGGGGAACGAGGCTCGCACGGCACACGGATAGGCGCACGTCTTGAGAAGGGACTTTTTTTTTGGCGCCGAGGTGTCGTGAGAAAATGGGAGAGTTTGATGGTTGGGAGGCTTGGATGTCAGGTGACGCGTAGTTGGGATGGAAGCTAGACGGATGGCTTCGCGGGGCGGACGGGTTAGGGGTGGTGGTGAAAGGGTGGATAGTGGAGTAGTCTGATCCTTCTGGGCGAGGTGTTGGGATAGATTGCAGCGCAATCGTCTCCGGTAGATTTGATTAGATCCCAGGGTGTACCCCGATGGGACGAGATGATACCGCTTAACTATTGGGTCTTGGCCAATTCGGCCAGCTCTTCTATTGCCGGCGGTTCCTTTTTGGCTGTTGCGTTGCGACATTTACATCGTCCCATTCGTCCCCGGCATCGGGCTCACAATCGTGTAATTACACGTCGGGCAGCTCGTGTGCGTATCCGGCGTCGCCGGGTAAAAGTCCTGTCCGTAGGTCGCGTTCAACATTACGTCTCCCACTACCTCCCCGTGCTCGAGGCGGATCCAGGTCTCGACTTCCCAATTGTCAAGCATTTCCTGCGTCATAAGAACTTGCCTAGATCCCCTGGTCCAGGTCCCGTAGCCGCCGTAGCCGGAGTGCTGGCCGAAACAGAGGTTGATGCCGTTGCCTGTGACGCTCATGCCGGGGAGGAGGGAGTCCCATTTGTAGCACCAGGTGTCGCCGTGATCGTGGCCGGAGAAGAGGGCGATGAGGCCTGGGGTGCTGGTGATGGCCTCCATGAAGGGGATGTCCTGGCCGCCATACTCACAGGACCCGTCGTTCGACCCATTTGGACACCAGCCTTGCGCCTGCTGAGCGAGTATGTAATCGTCGTTGATGCCTGGCTGGCGGTTTGGGTCGACGCCTGCTTCGGTCTGAAGCGCCTGTGACGCGTTGGTGGGAATGTGCACGAAGGCAAGGGAGGGGATGATGCGATTGTACTGCGTATTGAGAGCCGCGGAGGTAGACTGGAACCAGCTCACCACGCTGGTGTCGACCCAGTCTGGCTGGCCCACTTGGGAGCCAGTGGCGTTTAGGGTCTGAAAAAGGAAGCCACCGCGGCTGTCGAAGAACCACAGAAGAAGCGCCGGGGCGCAGAGAGTCGAGGTGGAGCAATTGCTGGGATATACAGGGAGGTAGTAGTTGGACACGCCGGCATTTTCGTCAAAGACCATTTGGGTAGTACGGGAGTTTGGCCACAGGTGCTCGCGAGCAAGAATATCTTGGCGGGAGAGGTTGAATTCGCTGTCATGGTTGCCGTAGGTCGACGCCCAAGTTAGGCTGCGGGAGACGAGTTGGCCAACGATCTGGTCGATATAGACTGTGCTGTTCTCTAGATAGGCGTTCTCACCGGTAATAAGGTCGCCGTTTAGGACTACGAGCTGTTGGCTTTCAGCGTCAAGGATTTCGTTCATCACGACGACGCTGTTGATATCTTGCTGCGGACCCCATTGATCCCATGCATCTGTGGCAAAGTCAGTAAAGGCTGCTGCTTACAGGGGAAGCAGCGTACTCTCTCCGAAGTGCAGATCTTCAAAAATACTAATCTGAAATGTCCCATTACTTGTGAATTGTAGCGGCGCAGTCACGTTTGAATACTGCCTCGGCATCACGGCAGCCAAGCCAAACACTCCAAAAATTACGGTTCCGACAATGGCGCAAAACATCTTCACAAATACGTGCCTTTCTTCCTCCACCGTGGATGGTTCCTCCGCCCATCGGGGCTCGCGGTCGCCTACGAGGAGCATGCCTTATATACATGCTGCCTTCCTAGCAGCCGGAATTTGCCCACGCAGAAGTGTCCTGGTGAGTTGTGCCGATAAGGAGAATTTCCAGTCTTAGTGCGTTGAGATCCTGGCCGTTCATCAAGGTTGCATTCCTTGAGGAGGGTGAGCCACTGGCATGCAGGCGGCGGGCAACGTGCGGCCGCTAGTGACCTGCAGGAACGAAGTCTTGTCCCTGCGCGGTAGCATAGGTGGTTGCACGTGGAGAGGCGATCATTGAGTCTTGTAGGGGTGATGGTCGTTCATTTTAAAATCAAAGAGGAGATGGATCACAATAAGTGAACACGCTTGTACACCCTTGCTTTGAGTAAGGAGAAAAGTGCCCCGTAAGAAGAGGATCCAGCCACGAGGCGCTGGAGCGGAAGGTGGCGCGAGATGAGCACAAAGTGCATGACACACTGCTTCTCCTACACATCTGCGTCCCTAAGCCTGAAGCTCCGTCCAACATTAAATGCATACCATGTACTGTTCAAAACCGAGATGTTGGCTAAGAGAGACCGTTCGTCTGTTCAGAATTGCTGAGAGGTCTTAACGCAGGAGACTTGGGGGTGAGAGGCCCGACACAAGTGATTAGACTAACAGGAGCTAGACCACGCGTTTCGTTGGTGTTCGATGGCTACCCAGTGGAACAAATTGTGACTGCTTCTATTGAATGCTCTTTCCTACTCTCTGATGTTGTTCTATGATTTTTCCGGATTTGTGCGTAACGGACTCTTATGCTCCCCCCCGGCTCTCTATGGTCGGAGGTATTTATGTCCATTCCAAAACCGCTGGTCTTGTTCGTTCCTCTGGACTTTTATGTCACGGTTGGTTCTACGCTTTTTGACCGCTTATTCCTTCAACTATTTCTGCTACTCCTGAACTACGATCCCTACATCCCCGATTCTGAGGCCAATGGCTTTCTCGCGGGGTCACCCGTTCACATCCCTCCCTTTTGAGAGACCTCATCAATGACAGGTAAATTCTGATTCGGACCAACGCTACCTCCTAACTTCATTGATAGGCAGACGTATCAACTCAGAGACTTGAAAGATCCTTGTCCGGTAGAACAGTAGCAGACTATGACTTCGACAGAGACCGCAAAGCACCGTTCGGAACCACTGAGGACTTGGTATATGGCAGTGAGCCCCACGATCGCCTTTGCGCGGCACTTAGTCGTTTAGGCTGGCTTAACATGTGGACAGCCGGCGTACCTGCCATATAGACGTCATAGCTGATAGTGTCCGGGATCTCAAAATAATTCATTCGCCAACGAAGTGCGCGTTAGATTAACACCCGGCCCAACGGATCTGAGAAGTGGATCTATAAAAAATGAATTGGGAGGAGAGAAAGACGGCCCCAACTCTTTAAATGTCTTTGCCGCTCTCTAGCGCCGGGAAGTTTCCGTTGTCTGACTTATCTTCCCGCGTTCAAAAATGGGGGTCACAAACCTTGCAGCTTCGATGCCAAAGACGGTGGGACATCCTCACGAGCCTTATCATCGAGCTCACACAATGACGCCGCACGCTCGAAATGCCGAAGCATGCAGATAGCGGTGCAGGCTTATTAATATGTCATGTCATGATTCAGCAATGCCATTCTCCCTGTCCGCGTGGGAAAATGTTCAGACTGCAGAAAATGGCGACACCGGCTCTACCCGTTGAGACTCCATCCAATCGACCCTAATCTAAGACCCTTCTTGCTAAGGTAGGCTGTAATTCTGTTCATAAAAAGTGAAGATGGCCTTCTTCCGCCTGCCGGTCTTTTACTGAATCCTCTTTATCCATCATGGACTTTGATCTTGTTATCAAAAATGGTCTTTTGGTCAGCGAACTTTTGCCTAGTTTGTATGATTGCTAACGTGTAAATTAGGTAAGTCCATCTGATGTCGTCCGAAGCCAGGATGTTGGTGTAGTCGGTGAAACGATCAGATGCATAGGCGCGGACTTGCCTGTCTCCGACAGGACCAAGGTCATTGATGCTGAAGGTGCTTATGTGACACCTGGTGGCGTCGATTCCCATGTACACGTAAGTCCAGACAATGTTGGCCTTTCGAAGCATGTCTAGAATGGGTGCTCACGTTTCGATGTCTTCAGCTACAGCAATGGAACTCGTCGGCTGGAGACACCTGGGAGACAGGAAGTCGGAGCGCCATCTGCGGAGGAACCACGTCAATCATCGCATTTGCTCTTCAACCAAAGGACACAGAGAGCGTACTGGAACTGGTCGACGAGTACCAGAATCTAGCAGATGGCAACACCTACTGTGACTATGGGATCCACCTGATTTGTACCAATCCAACACCAAACATCATTAACGACGAGCTGCCAAAGCTCAAAGAAAAAGGCATCACGAGCTTGAAGCTGTACATGACCTACGATCCTATGAAGTTAAAGGACAGACAAATCTTAGATGTCTTGATTGGCGCTCGAAGATTAGGTCTTACTGTCATGATTCACGCTGAAAACGATGATATGGTTGGACTGTACTTACTCCCTGACCGGAGTCGCAAGATCATACTGACCCAACGCTCCAGCGTCATCGAAACCCTCGAAAACCAGGGCCTAACAACCCCTTACCACCACGCCGTCTCCCGCCCCGCCCTCGCCGAATCCGAAGCCACCAACCGCGCCATCTCCCTCTCCGAACTCATCGACTCCCCCATCCTCCTCGTCCATGTCTCTTCCTCCTCCTCCACTCAGCACATCCGCACCGCCCAAACCCGCCTCCTCCCCATCTACGCCGAAACCTGCCCCCAGTACCTCTACCTCACCTCCTCCCGCCTCAAAGGGGATCCCAGCTCCCCCGAAAACAGCGCCGACCCCTTCTCCGGCGCAAAATACGTCTGCAGCCCCCCACCCCGCGACTCCCCCCTCGAACTCGCCTCCCTCTGGCGCGGCCTCGCCAACGGCACCTTCACCACCTTCTCCTCCGACCACGCCCCCTCCACCTACGACTCCCCCCTCGGCAAAAAACGCGGCCTCCTCCTCAACAACCCCAACAGCCCCAACAACAAGCCCCAACCATTCTTCCGGCAAATCCCGAACGGCCTCCCCGGCATCGAAACCCGCCTCCCCCTCCTCTACAAAGGCGTCCTTGACCACCACATAACCATCCACGATTTTGTCCGCGTCGCCTGCAGCAACCCGGCCAAACTGTACGGTTTGGAGAACAAAGGCGCGATACTGCCCGGCAGGGACGCGGATTTTGTGATTTGGTACCCGGAGGGGAAGATGGAGGCGTTTGAATTGAGGAATAAGGATCTGCATCATGGGATTGATTATACGCCGTTTGAGGGGGTTAGGTTTGAGAATTGGCCGAGGGTTACGGTGCTGAGGGGGGAGGTTGTTTGGGATAGGGATAGGGAAGGGGAGGGAGGGGCAGGGGGTTTGGTGGGGGAAAAGAAGGGGAGGTATGTGAAGAGGGGCTTGTCCGAGTTGCCCGGGAAGAGGGATGTTTGGGTGAACGAGTGGCGGCCGCCGGAGTGAAAGGTGTGGGTGTTGTTCCGAGCTTGTTGATGTCTGGGAAATTTTTTGTTTGTTGCGCGGGATTATGGGTGCTATGGGGGGGGGGGGCATGTTCCCTCTTTGGGGGGCGGGGGATTGTGTTAGATATTTGCGCATCTTGCTGCCTGGGGACTCTCATGCTGGTGAGCTGGGAGGACTGCCATTGACGCTCAAGAGGAGGAATGTCTTGTCTTTGCATGCATGAAAGAAACCAGAGAGACAGTCTAGACACAGTATAATTGGGGGCTGGCCAGCAAAGCTATCTAAAATGTGCTACCTTGTCGGGAAAAATGGCATCTGCAAAATGTGTATGATATCTCACACCAGCTCGGGAACGGCAGCCCATTCAGTTCCCCAAGTCGAAACCGGAATGAAGCCCCTAAACGCCCATGATGCAGATTTTCTCACGCGAACAAGCTCTGGTTCCCCATACCGAGCAAGCCAATTATTTCCCAGCATTGCATTCCTCACTCCGAAATATACCCGTTTCGCTTCTGGAGCCAGCCCACATTTCTCGTCCTCGGAGATTTTTCGAGACTAAGCGTCAAAAGCCCACTTCTTCCTCCGCCCGTATGACTGTCCAGCCCTGTTCTCCGTTTACCTTCTCACGCAGTGATTATCTTCAAGTAGTCCGCCACTACCATCGTAATCATCACATGCGGTGCGATCCTCACATAGTACGTCCCAAACCCGCGATAGAACCGCAGCGGGCCCTCATCTTTCATCACCTTACCGGCACAGTGTAAAAACCCTCTGTACGGAAGCTGCCCGTCGGGCCCTCTCTGCTGCTTCTGTAACCTCGTTTTAACAAAATCAAACGGCAAGCTGAAGAAAGAGGCAAAGAAGCCCGCAATGGCGGCGGCGCCGAATGTGCGATTCGTCTCGGAAAGGGATGTGCGTGCTTTGAGCTGAGCTTTGGACTCGGCGAAGAAGCTGAGCTGGCCAAAGTTAAGGGCCATAGCGCGGATGATGGTTGGGGTTGCGCCGGCCCAAAGTCTTGTTACTCCTTCACTTGCTGTGATACGCTTGAGAGCGTCGAAGACCGAGCGGTAGTTGGCGCGCTGTTCTGGGGGCTTGAGGCCGTCTGACTGCATGCGTATGAGTGCCAGGTCGGCCGGGTTTCCGATGAAGGCCGCAACTCCACCGGCAGTGAGCCCGGCGGCGCCCCGCTCGGCGAAACCAATCTGCGTGCCGTTTTGCTCGGCGCGTTTTTGGAGGAGGTTTTGAAAGGTGTCAAAGAAGCCAAGGCGGGCTGTGGTGTAGACACATTGTCGGAGGAGGCCGGCGCTCAGACCTGTGTAAAGATCTAGAACCTTACCTTGGGCAATGATATCCCTGGTGACGCCAAGGGCGGAAGGGCGGGGACCGGTGCGGACGCCTTCACCGGCGAGCTGGAGCCGAACTTTGACCATGTCAATGGGCTGTATGCAAGTTGTAGCTACCATGCCGGCGATGCCGCCATTAACGAAAGGGAGGGCAGCGCGGGTGAAGGGATGGTGGAGGAAGTCATTTTTGGCTTGAACTGGATTATCGACGGCCTCTTTGGCAGAGGCCTCCACCTTATTAGCGGCGTTTTTTGCGGTCTCTTTGAGGCGATTGCCTGCAGACGGAGAGGACATGCTTCAGAAACTCGATAATTAGCTAGGAACATGCCAGGGAGCAGTGTGCTGAAGACGTACGCTGCGAGCGCGAGTCTTGGTCGGTCTCGGCAGAAACAAGGTTGTGCGACACGGATGCCGTCACTGTGCCCTGCGTCGAAACTGCAGCTTCGGTTCTTTAAGGATATCACCGATTCTTCTGCGGCGTCGCTGGATGGAGAGTATCTAGGTCAACCACTGCAGGTCTAGTAGCAAGATACTGGAGATGTCGGAGACGCTTGGAGTAACGGTAGTAGACAGCAATTTGGAGGTATGATGGCATAGGAGAGTTCTTTGGAGAAGGGTTGGTTGCAAGAGGTTGTTGGAAAGGTGCGGGGTCATCCAATGGAGCAGAGGAGCGGTCGGGGCCCGAAGCCATCCAACCGAGTAAGTTGCGGGCCGAACGTCTGGAGCTTCCGTCGGTCCTTGAGGCTTGTTGGGGGACTCCAGTGTAATTTGGTTCTGTTCCTTTCTGGCTCGGTACCTGGGATTCTATCTAAGTTTCTGCGCGATAACGCATAAAGCTCAGACGCGCGTGGCCTCGAAGCCCTTGGCCGGAATGTCACCGCCGCAGTGCATTGAATCCTCGTACCGCAGTCACACTGCCTCCTATCTCGAAGCTGCGGCCTTTTCAACTACCTTGCCCCGAGTTCGACTCTACGACAGCAGGCGCATGAACGATAACGCTTCATGCTCCCGTTGCAGCATCGGCCCACGCTTGGACGAGGTGCGGGGCAGCCGCAGAATCCGGGGAAAAGCTATCCACCCGGTGGGGTCCGTCCTCGCCGAAACTGAATAAGCCTGGGCGGCAACCATCATTTGGCCTCTTTCGCTGTTTCGAGACTTGGAGAGCCGTTTGAATGCCCCCAAAATCAAAATCACAAACAGAGCAGTTCTCTGATTATGGCTGGAGAGCTCGTAGAATCGAGGGTCGAGTTGTCACATGCCATTCAAGGGCAGCACTCTCGAGGTCCTCAGTCGGACCCACTTGAGCCCGCCGTTATCGATATGATCCCGGCGCAAATTCCGAAAGTCACCGACTTTAAACTCGCCTGCCTCTATGGAGCAGCTGTCAAATGTTAGCTTCCTCCGGACTTTAAATGCCAATGAGATCGAACTTGTCTCGAAAAGATAAGGTCAAGCATAGACGTTAGTTATGCAGGTTGTTCCCATTTTATAGGCCGTTTGTGTCCTGAAATCCTATGATCGTCTCGGCGCCTTCTCCTCCAGCTGAAGCCTGTCACGACGTCCGCCACTGAACCCTTGAGATGAAGAGGACTTTACCGGAGATACTCGATTAGCTGAATACGGATACCTTTTTAGCTTCTCTGCTCCTTGAATGGTTCCTCGGACTCTCATAGCACCTGGGGGACATCTTATGAACAAAGGTCAACTTTTTATGCAGTCCTAAACATGTCTTACAACCTTTCATCAAACGCCATCGCGGAGAGGAGGGTTTCCCTTGCCTGTTGCTCGTGAAAGACTAATACGTCCCTTGCTTGATTGGTCCATCCAAACACCGTTCCGCTATGCTGCGCTTTTCTAGAACGTTTAAAATTCTCCGAAGGCCCGCAAAGTTCATACCATCACCCTAATGAGGTGTCGAAAAGATGGACAAGGTAGGCTTCAATTGGAAGTCGAAATTATGGGAGTGGCGCATCTCGCGGTGGAAATACGACAATCTCCGCCAAGTTGTGGCCGAAGTCGCAAACGACTTGTTACCCCCTCGATACGGGAAAGTCGTGGGCCTTGGGATATGGTACGGCCTTTTTCCTATTCTAGTTACAGCATCCATTTCGATCCTGTGTTCCTTTGCCTATCCTCTTGACGATATTTTGACTATTAAAGCCATCACGTAAAGCCTCATGCGTTCAAGGCCGAGAAGGTATTCATGACGGTCGACTGGATCGTTAGGATACGATACGTTCTTGAGACACCTGTACACTTTCTGTTCTATTGAAGCATGATTGTTTCATTGAGCGCGAGATTTTGGGAGCAGTCCGTTTTATTTTGTATATGCTTAGTATCGCTTATTTACTTGCTTGTTTGGTCTAAATCATCTAGCTCTAGAAGTAGGTTTAGATCGCATGGATCCGGACGGCCATGTATGCGCCTGACACTATTTCGAAAGCTTCGAAGCGTCTTCCGCCATGGCCGTCTCCGCGCCTTCCTTCTCCTTCTCACTGGCTGGTACGGCGCTCAGACCTTGTGCAGGATCCATGGATGTTTCTATCTTCCTCAGGATCCTTGCTGGATTGCCGGCCGCGACGTGAAAAGGAGGAACGTCCTATACACTTTGTTATCCCATTGTGCCACCCGGTGTGCTGTGATTAGCCTAATGGGACTAGAAGTTGTACCTTGGTAACGACACTACCAGCCCCAATTGTCGCCCCTCTTCCGATAGTCACGCCTGGCAAAACTATGACTTTTCCTCCTAACCAGCAGTCCTCTCCAATATGAATCTCCTTACCCATTTCAGGCCCAGATATACCATTTCGTAGCGCCGGATCCAAAGGGTGCGTGCCACTGTAGAAGTGACAGTCTGGGCCAACTAGAGTACGTGCGCCAATGGTGATGAGGCAGGTATCTAGGAAGGTACAGTTGGAGTTTAGGTATACGCCAGGTCCGACACGGACATTGATTCCATAGTCCAATTTGATAGGAGTTTCGACCCAAGGGTCATAGTTGAAGAGCGTTTCGTCTTCCTCTGCCGTTGGAGCGGGAGGAGGCAGAGGGGTTGAGTCTCCAATGATACTATGGTGGAAGAACACATGAGAAGGGGCTCCGCGAGTTTCGATGGATGGTGGAAAGTTGACGAAGACGATAAGGAGATGTCTTGGATCAAGGGGAGGTGGCCCTACTTACTCCCTCCACAATTCCACCATGCGTCGTCGAGAGACTTCTCCGGCGTTGTTGAATCGGTCAGAGGCATACTTACTGCGGGCTCGTGCAGCCACTAGGTTTGGAGTAAAGGCATGGTACAGTTCTCCACGGCGCATCTTCTCGAGGTTGGAGGCCTCGTCGATGGTTGAGAGGTGGTCCATGATATCTCGTAATTATCTATTATCCTAAATTGAAACAGACAGGAGAAATTATGAAAACGATTCAAACATTATAAGACGCCTACAGAAGGATCCAGCACTAACTCGCCAAGAGCGGGACATTGGAGCCCCGGCCAAGAAATGAAATTTCCGCGCTGCTGCCCGACAAACAACCACAATGACTCTGCAGCCTCGATCTTGCCATGTAATTATACTTTAGCTTAGCCTGCCTTATGTCACCATGCGTCTTTCTCTAGTGTTTTTCTCACCCGTGAGTATGTTTGCTGCAAAAGTGGTCTACTTCACTTTTTTCCCTTTACCTTTCTCGACTACCTAGCCTGCGACGCCGACCAGCCTTGTCTCGCTGCCCAAGATGTCGACTGATTCCTCTGACCTCGACTCTCCCATGAATACCCTCGTGCCTCCACGGCCAATGGACCGAGTCTTCGTCCCTGGTGGCGCCAAATCGCTGAGCGGAATTGCAGAACGTGCCTTTATCCTCGGCGGTATCCTCGGCCTCTCAGCCCTCTCGTCAATCCAGCTACTGCTTGCTTCGAACCCGTATTGGCGACCCACATTCGTCCTCACCGCTCTCGCGCTGTTCCACTTCCTCGAGTTCTATGTTACTGCGCGGTACAACACCAGTCGAGCACGGATCTCGTCCTTTTTGCTCTCGGCGAACGGGTGGTCGTATAACATTGCGCACGTGTGCTCTTTTGGGGAGTTTTTGGCGAGGAGATGGATGACATCAGGTTGCTGCTGGCCCGGCAATCTCAGTCTGTCTGGATACTTGCTAGACCTACGCCATGAAGCGAAATTGCTATATCCATACGCAGCTGTGGTTGGAATCTGTCTCATGACACTAGGCCAATTCTTTCGAACGGCTGCCATGTTCGAAGCTGGGACGAGCTTTAACCATCTGGTTCAGTACAAGAAGAGAGACGACCATACACTTATCACGACTGGTATCTATCGGTGGTCTCGACATCCAGCTTATTTCGGGTACTTCTGGTACGTGGTCGGGACACAATTGGTCTTGGGGAACATAATTTGCCCTGTAGCATTTTCTGTTATCACCTGGAAATTTTTTGCTGAGCGGATCCCACGTAAGTCATCATCACATAGCTTTAGTGGCTGTGCTGATCCCTTTTCCAGGGGAGGAGAAGTACCTCGTTGGATTCTTTGGCCAAGAGTATATTGATTATCGGCGCCATACCCCTGTGGGGATCCCGTACCTTCGATAAACTCACACAGTTTACTGCTACAGTAATATCTTGACACTATATAATGGACATTTGATGGAAATCATCCAAAATGTTGAGGACGCTGTGGGCATCACTCATTAATACCATTCTCCCTTGCAATCGGTAATACATTACTACGGAGGTCGTTGAGCTGGTTTAACCGGACAGATCATCGACAAGACAAGGCAACCCCTCTATAATGCTGTTGCGTTGATCGAGGGTTTGCTCCACATACTTCTAGCGTGGATATGTTGACCGCCGCCCAAGCAACAAGCAACTGGAAACCTAGTTTGCTAGCACATTTCAAGTGAGTTGGCCAAAATCTGGAAATACAAAACCTTCTACCTCCTTACTAACATCATTTACATCCAGGTATATATTCCAATCGTGTGATTCGCCGGAGAGGGAGATTCAGCAGCTACCTCGTAATGCTATACGGATTGAGACGTTGTCTCATGTAGATGCTAGAAATCCTCCCTGGACAACCACCTTCTGCACTAAAGCCACGAAGGGACTGAGAATATGGACCTCTGGCACAATGTCCATTTCATCCACTGCCTGGTGAAACGTGACCAACCCTCACTGTATTTCCGTCATCGGAAGCAATCCTCGATTCAGCAGCTTGAGACTGTATATATCACGGGATGGGCCAAACACAGCCTCCTACTTTCCAAAGCCCTTCTGCTTTGGATAGAAGGTCAGATTTTGTTTGTCCCACCATCGCGTTTGCTAAGGTGACATTTATCCATGATGTGCGGAGAAAGGCCCACATCACCATGTGCTGTGCGGGTGCCACGATATATGGATATCTCCGCTGTGCGGAGCATCTGTTTGCGGACGATGCGAGATACCTTACGCACGAGGTAGATTTGTCTCTTGGGGGAGCGGCGAAGGAGGTACTAGTGATATCTGGATTCTGCTTGCTGATGTAGGACAGCCGCTTCGAAACTACCTTACTCGGGCCAAGGGCTTCCTGACGTTCAAGTGTTCCACGAGCTAAGATTTATCAGCAAGACGAACGTCTCTAGTGACAAGAACGATATATACGCGCAAAGAGGCATCTGTTATTCTAGTACTCTGGCCATCTCAGCGGCCCCATTAAGCCCAGTCTCAAACCCCACAACTCCAGCAAAGTTCCCTCCTCAGATCCATAAGGTTTTCACACCCCCCCGGAAACAAGTACCTCCCTCTTCACCCGTGGTGCCGGCCGTCAACGTCCTCCCTGCTTCTCCACCGCCAGAGACTGCCCAACGATCAGCGTTCTACTCTTTCCCTCCCTATTCCGTCGTCTCTCAAACTCCCCACATCTTACCTCTTCTCTACTTCTACCACTACCAACGCGCCTACCCGGCCGCCTTCCTGCCCTGGAACACTAGTCTCACAGCCTGCTGCCTCCCCACTCTCAACTTCTCTAGACCGTTTAGACGGGGTGTGCCAAGGAGACCGACAGCCCCGTCAAAATGAACACTCCACCTGTCTTCTGCCTCCATCCTCGACGAACAGGACAATCCGATCATCTAGCCGATCTTTGTTGGCCGGGAGCTCTCATTCTCCCGCGACTACGCCTGCCTACTAGAAGTCGACGATCCGTGACCGTGCGCGGAGCGCACGCCGAAGAAGGAAAGGAGACAGATCGCGGCGTTGATGCGGCCGCCACCCAGGGGCACCACCATCGACGGTTAGAAGTCTGGTAGGCGGGATGATGATGATGATGGGGAAGATGGGAACGGGAAGGAGGCACGTTGGAGGAGAGGCGGGACGTGGGAGGCGATTAGGGGGTGGTTTGGCAGGGACGGTGGGTGGCTAGGTAAAGCGGACCGACTACTGTAAGCCCGCCGGCCTTTACGGAGTGGGATGGTTGGGGACTCTCGTGAGGTTGTGTATCTTGATGGGTGCAAGGTTTGCGTCTGGGCTTTATTTTTTTATCACTGTAGATACAGTATGCGTTGCTTGGCAGCAGGGGACCTCTATACTTGGAAGATAGCAGGCAAACGTCGCGATCTTGACTTGAGAGCTATTGCTTGGCGTGGAGTAAACGGCGACCCCTTGAGAGGTAGAGGAATGCTAGAAGTCGAAAGGATTTTGTCACCGGGAGATTGGAAAGGACATCCTAGATTCTGGCGATGCTTAACCTTGGTTGAGGTTTCCTCGCTGCAAGCGGACAAAAATGTCTAAGCAATCCTTGAGAGAAGCTGCATGGCTCCGGGAGAGTGCGGTATGGCATTGGTAGTACGATCCGCTTAATGAATCATTGTATTCGGAGCCGGGAGGCTTCTAGCTAACTCTGTGGCTGTACGACTGGATCTGGCATCTCTGTATCGATGGTTGTATTGCCCTCCGCTATGGGCTCATAAGTGTTTCTTTTGCGCTTTTTCCTTCTGTCCTTCTTTTGGGCTTTCTCGAAAGTTTCAATGGTTTTGATGTTCACCTTTGCGTATTTTCCCGCTTCTGAGTCTGAAAGCCATGGGATGTGGATGGTTGGGACTTTTTCTCGACAGAAGGTTGTGAGTGTTTTTACAGGGGGGCTGTCGGAGTCGAAGAGGCCGAGGAAGCTAACGCGTGGTTGGTGGAGGGCTTTGGAGAGGCGATCGGGAGAGCTCTTGTGGGTGAGCGGGATGAGGCGGATGGGCGACTTGGCTGGGTAGGAGAGAGATGCGAGGTGAGCTTGAAGGGGGAGGTTGTGGGTTAGGAGGGTGGGAAGGGTATTGGGAGTGTAGAATATTGTTGTGAGGAAAGACGAAGGATAGTGTGAAGGCTGCGGTGTCTCGTTCTCGGCGGTTGAGGCGTGTGGCGGGCCGGAAGCCGCAAGCGTTTCTAGATAGCGGGTGACGCTGTTGAAGCCAACCAAGACGGTATGAGATAAGTCTGGTGTAGGGGGTGGTGCTTCTTGTTGTGGTGAGGATGTTTTCGCAGTTGGGGAAGGATTCTCTTTGGATGCTCGCCGCTCTTTTCTGCACGCTCGTTTGCCTCTGGAAAGGTTGGAGAACTCGGCTCGATGACGGCCTAACGGCTCAAGGACTCTGTTTGCAAGTGTTCAGCCGAACATCAGGCAGATTAGAGATTTGTACTTACGCACAGAGAAGGCCGAGGACTATTTCCTGGTCCTCATGAGATAGCTCTGGGCTCAACCTGACCATCAGGGATTATTGACAGTAGTCCAGACAAGGGGCACTGACATCTCTGGCTGTCCATATGGCGAGTCTGTCGTGTGCAGGACCTTGGACTTTTTCCGTGCTATCGTCGATGAGGGAGCATCGGAACGCCGATTCTCGGTATCGGTTACCATCGTCTTCAACGGTGGAGCGGTGCCCGGAGGTGTCTTTTGCTCGTGATATCTCGGTAAGGAGAGCTCGAGAACAACAAGGTTATGTCCTCACTAAACCCGGTATAGTTGATCACTGCGGTCGGGAGCTGAAAGGTAGCCGGGGGAACCATTAGAACTAGAGATATTTCTTTGCTCACAACGAGATGAGCAGTCTTGAGTACCCTAGGGACCTCATATGGTTTTCTCATCAAGCTTTGCTGTGAGGAGGGTTGCCCAGGTGCATGATGTCAGCCACTTTGGGTGGAAACGCGTCGCGTAGCCCGCAGCCAATCAGAAGGCGGGAAGCTTTGACGTGGGAGCCTGTGGCAAGGTGTTTAGCGTGAGAATAGCTCCCGCTGCAATTCTTTGATCCCTCCATAGCGGCTGTGACAAGGCTGATCCGATCTTGGTAGCCTAGAAAAAAAGGTCGCACTGCATCCCTTAATTCATCTTTGCTTTGGGCTGCGTTTGGGAGTTCGGGTCCTTGCTGCTAGATCATTGTCTCTGTTTTCATCCCGGCCTGTCCCTGAGAGAAAGCTGCGTTGCCCCTCTTCGTGTATCGGACTGGCCTTTCTTGGCTTTTAGGATATCTGGACTCCGCTCTCACCTTCCACGGCAACCAAACCTTCTCACGGAGGGCGGCCCAGACACTTGATCACACACAGAGGACCTCTGCCGGCTAGATCATTCACGTTTCACGGAAAGCACGTGATCTGATTGATATTCACAGTGCGCCCCGCCTTCCCAGTTGCTCTGCCCGCACTCAACCGCATACCATCCTGCCTCAATGTTTAAGCCTCGTGTTCTTGGCACATGGTAGCATGTGTCCTCTAGAATCTGTCAACCCACCTTCACCCATGACGGACTCTTCCAGGGCTCGAAGCCTTTCTATGGACGTAATCGACGTTCCACAGGGAAAGCGACCTCGTCTGGATAACCTCGATCCTGAAATCTCGGATGATGCGCTGACGGACGCTGCGACCATCGACGACCCAGGCTTGGCTTCCCTCAAAATAGGAAATCACGACAGACCGTCTCCGAACATGGCATCTTCTCCGAGTGGGCTGTCAAGTAAAGTTACGATAAACACTAAGCCTGAGACTTCTACCCCACAGACGGAGGAAGCTCAACCAGACGCAATCGAAGAATCCCAACCGTCACCATCTGCTACCAGCACAATGGCTGCCTCTGCACCGCGCTCACCAAGCCATACTCCTGAAATCCAGGCTGCTCTAGTCGATGACGAGGACCCATCGTCCAATGCAACGTTGTGGCACTCTGTATCTGGTTCTGGAATTGTGCCGGATCGAGAAACCGTTGCCCAGAGCTTTCCAGGAGCAGACGGACCCAACGGAAATATTCGCAAAGCCCTTGGTGACTTGGAATCAGCGTGCCAATCTGTTCGAGCCGGCGACGAATACGCTCCGTTGTGGATAAACCTTGTCGTCGAGTGGTTCCACAAGTGGCTGATTGCACATCCTGATCTCTCTTGGGATGAGATTGACGAGGAGAAGCTATTCTGGAGCAACTACCCAAAGCTACTTGATCGATGCTTAACGTTTCAGTAAGGCGTCATACCTATTCACTGGCTTAGCTAATGCCTTCTTCAGAATTGCTGACCAATGGTTGAACCTTGGACTAAAAGAACTGTTGCAGTTTTTACAAGATTTCGCCTCATTTACAGCAACGCTAGTTGTTCTAGATGTCGAACGACATGCAAAGCTATCGCATGACAGTGACAAGAAGCGGCAGTGGGAGCCATTGTGTCGACCGTACCTCCATCAACTCTATCACATTCTGGACTTCGAAGACAATATACTATATACACAGCTTCAGAAAATTGACAATTTTTCCCCGGAGCATTTCATTTCATCTCTCACTAATCGATTACTACACAACGGTCTCCTGAGCAAACTTACCGGACTCCTCGACATCACTTTGGAATCTCTCCCCCAGAAAGCATCGCTGGCACGGACTGTCATACCCGTCCTTCGGTGCACTTCTATTTTCGCTGTCATTGGAATTAAGCTAAAAGCTGTCAAGGCTGGACCGGCAATTACAATGTCCAATATTGCAAGCATGAACAAATTTGCCCTTAGTACTTGCACAAAGGTTACTGATACCATTGAGAAAGCTATTTCAAAACAATATCAGTGGCTCACCGTCGATCATAGCTCCGAGATATTTACCTCGGTCGGAAACATGTACATGACTCTGACGCAACAAGACGAAGCTCTAGCGCAGAGACTGTGTCTGCAATTGGACGTCAAAGACTTCTTGTACAACATGGACGTGGCGCCTGAAGTCATTGGACTTGCGTGGAAGTTTCGCGTACTCAAACAATGCGTCACCGTTGGACGAATGGAATTACGAGTCTATGGCCTAGAGACCATGCAGAACGAGATTGAGAGAGTGTGGCGACAATTCAGCTCCTTCATTGGAAACGTCGTGTTGAAACCTCCTTTGGTCCGTTACCTAATTTGGTTCATACGACGCCATAAACTAGTCGAATATCTGGTTGGGGCAGATTCACATCCGCAGTTGACAGTTAGAAGCATTCGGCTGGTCTCATTCCTTCTTCTCAACGATGCCTTCCTTCGCGAAGACTTGGACACGATGTGGCAAGCAATCGCGGATAGTCATGGTGCCAGACTTGTCGGTGAGATTCTGCACGTTATCGCCGCTAATTCACACCTTTTCTCTCTGGAACAAGCATTTCAGATCTGTGAGAAGCTGTTGACTTTAGCCGTGACCAAGTTTGATGTCGCAGTGGAGCGATTCTCCTTTGAGGCCACACGTATGGTCTATTCGAAGCTCAAGCCAACAGCGGAACCCAGGGCATTAGAAATACCAACCAAACTCGGTCTGAGACTTTATCATGATGCGCAAGTTTCCAATGGCCTGACCCCGGAGGATGTGGCTCGGCTCCGAAACCTAGCCTATTATCATCTTAAGCAGAATATCGACTACGGAATACCGCGGGAGCTGGAAGACCGTTTCATTCGCGAATGCGTTTCGGACATACACGACCAGAATGACGCAGCTGTTAGCAGCGTCCGTGCTCTGTACATTTGGATTCAATGTAACCCTTCATTTTGGGCCCCGAGATTAGCAACCGAATTCAACTTGGCGAAACTTCTCATTGACACGTTGCTGCTGCATATCTGTCGAAACAAAGGCAACGGAATCTTATACTATGATGACCTATGGAGCCTTCTGTACACCTTCGGCACGATAGTCCTCAACTGTCCCACTGAAATCAGCCCGGACCTTATTGGTGTCTTGTGGAACGACGTACTTCTCTCGAAGACCGTTGGATCACAAGCGAAAGATATAGCTTGGGAATGGCTCTCACAAACCATCAGGATGTCTAGCACGCCAAATTCGTTCTTTGAGAGTATCACAAAGGATTATATTCCAAATATTCAGCCGGATGAGTTTCTTCCTTCAATGCTCGCATTTGTCCAGAACACGGTGGACCATGACATTAGAATTAATGCGACAATTCCAGCTGGAGAGCATTCTCCAATCCACGTACCAGGTATAGAGAGGGTCTGGAAATTCATTCTAGAAGCCAAAGCCGACGATATGGGCCAGTCGGCTACAAACTTTATCATTGCTACATATCTTGACAACCACTTCGTTACCAAACGTGCCCTAAATACTATCGAGGCAACTCATATTGCGTTGGTGGACCGATGCATCAAGCAAATTCTGGCAGCAGCAACGAAACTTAAAGCTTTCTGTGACGGAACGATGAGTGGTGAGGACGAACCAATGGTCATAATTGCTTCCGACAAAGAACTACGCTCTGTGGCTCTTGAATATAGCCGCTCGCTTTCTTTACTCCGCCAATTTTTGCAAGGTCTAAGATCTCGTGCCCACTTCAGCCCTCGTCCGACTCAAGAAAGACAGCTGAACGTACCCTCTGTTTACCCATCGATGAAAGGCGCAGAGATGCGCATCCGATATTCAACGAATGGTGGGCGGTCATCTGTATCGAATGCGGAAATTATAATTGGGAGTGAAAACACAGGTCACGAGCTTGCGGAATACCTGGTCGCTTTGACGGGGTTTACCAAAATTAACGTTCTCTCCATGGGACAGCGGCTGTTCCTGTACGAGAACACCGAAACTCTTGGATCACTTAAACTGAATCAACACCCAATAGCCGTCTGGAAAGGCTTGGATGCGGAAGAGCGTCGTGGATCTGGATCTACTAGCCTTCGTGCGTCTTCCGCCGTTGAAGCAGAAGTTCTTACCCATTTCGATCAGCTGTGTAGGCTTCTAGAGCTTGAGGATCGTCATGCCAAGGAGATATATGATTTTCTTATCCAATTTCCTCCCCCTTGCTCCTTTCAGGACCTATCACGAGACATCACCGAACCTTTCAACTTGCCGACGGAACGGCCATATAAATTCCTATATCTCTTGACGATATTGCGGAATGAACTGGAGCAAGACGTTCTTGCGAACCCCCTCAACGAAGAGCGTATTCTTCAAGCAGTTCAAGCCATCGTCTCCACTCTCAATCACTCGTGGGTGGTAGAGGGGGACGAAACAGTCCGAGCACTGATTTCCAACCAGGTAGTTGGATGTCTTCACGCAGCCCTCCAGGCACGTCTGTCAGAAGATACGTCGCAGTCGCTATTCACGAAGCCGCCTCTGGTCTTAAACTTCTTATTGAATCTGGTGCAGGGAATTGTGAACACTCCTGGGCGTGACTACTTTGGCATATCTCCTCATGCCCTGATTCAAAAAGCATGTGCAGTGATCATAGAGGCCGCCTTACATGAACGTCGGGTTTGGGAAGATTTACAACGCGCAAACGAAATCAGTCATTTATTGCAGCAGCTGCTATTGGAAGACGAAAGGTTAGAGGTCCGTAGGGCACTGGCAGAGACTGTGTTCAACCTGAGCGGTCTCCCTCGCGCTCTCATTGGATTAAAATTACCTCCTACAAATCCGACGAGCTCTCGCTTCCCCGCAGATCAGATCCGAGACTTCCTGTTATGGATGTGGTCGCTCCTTGTAAAATTTCTTCCGAGGAGTATCACATTTCCCGCTCGATCAGCTCAGCTGTTCGAGGTCTCTCAAGCTGTACTTCATCAGATCAAGGAACAGCTATCTGAGGATGATGTCACTGCAGCTTCTGAAGAATGGTGGAGTCTACTTGTGAAATACAACCACAAAGACGTGATTGGACATCCGACCTTGGACTCTGTCATTCCCGGATTCGCGAGACTATTAATGGAGGTTAGCGAGGTATCACAAGGTTGGGATGGCAATCTGGATCGAAAGGACTTGTTACGGGCAATTTTCCAAGGACCATTATTCCCAAGGACTCCTGTGGATGAGGAACAATCGGCCAAATTGCTGCTAAAACCTAAAGTCCCGATATTACAGAGTCAGACAAGATCCGACCTCTATCAGCTTGTACAGAAACTTATAGCTGGCCCAGACGACCTGCAGACTGTTCTTGACCTCGTTGTTGATGTCGATGTGGAGAATGACAACTTTTCTTCATTTCCCGGTGGCAAACTCCTCCTTCGCTCTGAACAAGGCTTTGCAGGATTACGCAACCTTTCTAACACCTGCTATCTGAACTCACTTTTCACGCAGCTGTTCATGAATCTCGAATTCCGCGAGTTCGTTATAAACGCCAATATCGTCAATTACAAACAACAGATGTTGTTGAGCGAATTGGGACATCTCTTTGCATCTATGCAAGGCACCTGGCGCAAATGGGTCGATCCCTCGCTTGTGGTCGAATGCATCGAGACTTTTGATGGTAGTCCAATCGATATAAACATCCAAATGGATGTAGACGAATTCTTCAACCTATTGTTCGATCGACTCGAGGGGCAGATCTTGGGTTCAGAAGGCAAGCAAAAGTTCCGATCACTCTACGGCGGCCAATTAGTTCAACAGATGAAATCCAAAGAATGTGACCATATTTCAGAGAAGCTGGAGCCATTTTCTGCCATTCAATGCGAAATCAAGGGGAAATTGGATCTAGAAGAGAGCTTGAAGACTTATGTTGAGGGAGAAATCATGCAGGGAGACAACAAATATCTCTGCACGTCTTGTAACCGACACGTGGATGCCGTGAAGCGTGCATGCTTCAAAGATGTACCCAACAATGTCATCTTTCATTTGAAACGCTTCGACTTTGATATGACGACAATGACTCGGTGCAAAGTCAATGACGAGTTTCGGTTCCCTGATCGCATCGACCTGTCGCCGTACAAGGTCGAGACGCTCAACGACCTCGACGAGCCAAGGTCGCCTGATGTCTTCGAATTGGTTGGCGTTCTAGTCCATCAAGGTACAGCGGAAACCGGCCATTATTACTCCTACATCAGGGAGCGGCCGACTTCGAAGCTTTCAAATGATTCTTGGGTTCATTACAACGATGCTGACGTGACAGATTTCGATTATCGGAAGATCAACGAATGCTGTTTTGGAGGACAGGATTATCCTTTTCATACGCCCAAAATTAACAATGCCTACATGCTCTTTTACCAGAGAGTCGCGAGCCTTGAGTCATTTGCTTCCAGGTACAGGCATCCTGGCGGCCTCGATCCATTTCATCTCCCCGTTCCAAAAGATATTGGAAACAAAATTGCGATGGAAAACGAGCAGTTTCTTCGCGACTATTGTGTCCAAGACGTCGCACATGCAGTCTTCGTCCGACAATTGTTCGAAAAAGCGATGCAGTACCCTCAGAGCTGTTGTTCTGAATCTCATAAACTTGAACGGAAAGCCATTTCAACACTATTCAACTACATTGAAGGGGTGTCGTCACGAACTCGAGGATATCCTGAACTTGAATCGTCCTGCAACCAAATTATGGAATGTTGTTCCAAATGCGGTAGATGCGCCGAGAGAATCCTCCAAATCCTTACGAAATCGCCCGCGGAGAGGCTATCGTGGCTCCTCCTTTATCATGGAGAACGAAATTTTCGAAGACTAGTAGTGGAGGTCCTCCTGAGCTGTTTGCGATCGATCCAACGCGTGCGCACAAAGGTGTACAAAAATTTGACAAAAGAGTTTATCCAGACCTTGTCGACTTTTTGGGCTGATTTACATGTCTGGTATCGTGCCAGCAATGAATATTTTACTTTACTGGAAGGCATACTTGATATAGGAGATTATCCAGCATCACAGATCGTGGATGATGACTGGCTGAAAAAGTGCTTAGAGCTGATTTATGTCCAGCGACCTTACGAAACCATTATCGACAATTTCAAGCAATATCGTTCTTATTACCGCCTCTTACAGCACGCTCAGAGTCATTACAAAATTTCGCATCCACAAATGCTTGTTTTCTTGAACAGCGTCATCAGACGTTTCGATCTCCGTCGACCATCGAGGGACGAACCGGCCAACGGTCTCACGAATATGAATCAAGATGAATGGCGATTATTCGCGCCCTCATTTCACAGTGGCCCGCAAGCACAGATCTTCGTTTGGCTGAGCGAAATCATCACCCTAGAATGGAATAAAGCTGCTGTCGATTCAATCATTGAAACGATCCTTCAACGACCCGAATATACCTCTGCAGTGAAAGCTACATTAGAGAATGGGCTTTATAATCCAGAAGCTCTCTCTTTCGTGAAGCATGCCAGCGCTTTTGCGAAGTTTAGCCGAAGACGCGAGCTTGTTGCCCAATTCATAAGGACGTTATTCGGAGGATTCGAGGGTCTTGGCCCGCACCACGATTCCACGGCATACATCTATTGGGAGTTGTCCTATGTCCAGTTTGTTGTCGCATTCCTGCAAAGCAACGTATCGAGCGAATCTCATCAGCTCTTCAGCATAGCCCTGGTCACTGCAAAATCCTGGGTTCCTCTTTTATTACTTTCAAGAACACCTGCTGTTCGGCGCGATATTGCGTTGGCAATTACAGAGCTCATAAGATTCCATTTACAGGCCTCTGATGACCGTCAGGAGGTGGAGGAAGCGCTGACGAGCCTATGCGAAAAGAGCGTGGCAGTCCTCAATGAAAGGTATTGCCAACCAGGGAATACGCGTATCATGCATGCAGGACAGGAAGAGGAAATGCAAGGTCTGATGCAAAATATCAAAGATACTTTTTCGACGGCAGAAGATGCTGGAGAATTACCGGAGAAAGCTGAGGAAGTGATCTCCGCGCTTATTCAGATCTCTGAAGTCACGCAAGAGCTTGGATCGGACGAATTACAGTACCCTTCCGACGAGGAGGAGTCGGTTTCATTCGATGAGTATGGGGAGAGTCCCTGAAAGATTTGATTTGGTGATGGACTAGTGGGATTTGGATTGGCGTTTTTGGCAGATGGGTTGGGATCTCTCGTTCTTAGGCTGGTTTCAAAACAGTGATATGGTGCTAACAACCTCCAACAGAGCATTTGGCAATGGTGTTTTCTCTGCGTGGCAAGTTTAAGGGCCTGCATTGTATCGAGGGTTCACAGCACATGGATTTTCATTTCTTACTCCTTTCGGCGATTGGGCTCATGTGTCATGCACGAAAACTCAATAGATGCAGTCGTTACGGCGTTTCTTCGATAGCAGATCCCTTGATATGACAGTCCTTATTGGTTCAGAGTTTCTTTTTCAGTCACCGATGAGACTTCCGTATGACATGGGGCGGAATTCGTACTACGTCGATTGCGCCAGATTCTTGACTCCCTGCTTCTCCCTGCGTTCTCGGGCTGCCGAACTTCTACTGGTGCGCTCTACAGGTGTCTTCTAATAGTCGTAGTCAATCTGGGGCCGATATCTTCCAAAAGAGAATCTTATCGCAAAGCCAAAGAAAATAGATGATCAGGCAGTCTTTCGGCGGTTTTCCGGCAGTCTCCCGGCAAGCGTTTCATTGATTTGGTCTTCTATAGCTGCTCGGATTCGTAAGTCGTGCAATTGGCGAGCATGCACTTCAACACTGCACCTGGGCGATGAGGGCTTGGATTACTAATACGCCTTCCCACACAAGTCTCGCTGTGCAGATTCATGTTATGAAAAGCACACTGCTCCATCCAGCACCAAGTTTTGCGCATGTTCCCGTCTCCTGCTACTAGGTCCCTTTAAACATTCTTTACGGTATGTGAAACGGAGGAAAGACAGTCTTGCCTTTTTCCTCACGGTCAGGGATGACTTGGGGATTTTGGCATCTCGTAGGTCTGCCCAAGTGCTTCAAGATCGCCCTGGCGGCACAGAAAGCTAGTTCTCAATACAGTAACTTGATCTGCGTGCTGATGGTAGGATATCACTCTTTCCTGTATGAAAGAGCTCTTGTTCTATGCTTGTCGCTCATTTGGTTAGCCGCTGTTTAAGGGAACGCATCTTATCAGGGTGAAGATTGCCGAAGGTGGTCTGATCCCCGTCGGATAAGAGCTACTTCGGGTTGTGTGGGAAATCACGTACAGTCAAAAGTACCGGTGAGGTCCTGCTGCATCATTTTCAGCCTACTAGCTGCAGCAATAACAACGTATTCGGCTGGTTTCCGAGTCAAGCTACACCATGTCTGCAACCTACTATTCCACCACGCAAAACCACCTCATCGGTCACATCTCCCTCGGCGTTGCCTCATACTCGGATGCCAAAGCATTCTATACCCCCCTCTTTGCAACGCTCGGCCTCGATCTGGTCTGGGACGACGTCGAAGCCGGCGGTTTGGGATACGGCTACAAGGAACCCGTGCGGACGGAGTGGGTGAACATTTTCGCGCGGCGAGGGACTGTGAGTGCCCATCGGACGGGGACGCATATTGCGTTCAATGCGCCCAGTAGGCGGGCTGTTGACCGGTTTTATGAGGTGGCTGTTGAATTAGGGGCAACGGGTAATGGAGCGCCGGGATTGAGGGATTACGGGGATCGATATTATGCTACTTTTGTCGTCGACAGGGACGGACATAGGCTTGAGGCTGTCATTCAAGGAACGGATGAGTGAATCCGGGGCGCGGGTCTTGGTGGGAGCTTGATGGGAGCAATTGATGGGTGGCTTTGAAGTTGATGCTTGTTGAGTTGATTGGAGTAGGACCTAGAAACCAGTCACTCGATTTGCGCCAAATGTGTCGTAGCCAGAAGTTTGATGGCTTTTTAGCAAACTATCTACCGAAGTTGTTCGTCTAGCTTTGGTTTGCATGCCTTCGCTTCGAGCTCCGAATGCGGACACGGGTCTACACCCAATCAGCCTTCCCTCCACTCCACCCTCCACCCTCCACCCTCTTACCCACTCCGCCCTCCCCGTCGCGCGGGAACTCGGGAGCACATGCCATCCGTGTGAGGGCCCACAAAACCGCTGCGCTTACTCGCACGCATAGAGTAAAGTCAGGTCAAAACAACGACAAATCTGCGGACCTTTTGGCTAGCAACTTGCATTCCGGTGTACACAGGGTAAAACTCCAACACAACTCACTCAATTCGTCGCCCACAAGGCTTCATCTACAGGAACTGTGTCGTTGGGGACAAGAGAGGTTCCGCGAGATCCAGTTTCTCTTTACCCCTCATATGTCAATGGCCCTCGAAAACGCACATCGCACATGACAAAATATGGACAAATATACGTTTCTCAATGACCCTGTCGCAAATCCGGAGTCGATGGTCACCGGGCCAAACTATCGGTTCACCATAATTGACGATATCGTCTTGAGATACGAGTGGTCGGAAGATGGTGTTTTCGAAGACAGAGCATCGACATTCACCATCAACCGGAACTTCACTAAACCGAGGTTCCGAATCGAGGATGAGGAATCTCAGCTCCAGATATTCGGTCCTGCATTCCATCTGACGTATGACAAAAAACGGTTCAGTCCCAATGGATTTCTAGTCTCTTTCACCAGCAAACTCATGGATATGCTGAGCGAGTGGCGTTACGGCGATGCACCACTAATGAACCTTGGAGGCACGGCAAGGACTCTGGACGACGTGGATGGACGGTTAGATATGGGCACTGGAGTTCTCTCTCGAGCGGGTTTTGCAGCTTTGGACGACAGCCAGAGTATGCTCTTCGATGGCCATGGATTCGTAACCCCGCGCCGACCCGGTGATCGTGTTGATGGTTACCTCTTCTGTTGCGCCCACAACTACCGGGAAACCATGAGATCATTCTACGCCATTTCTGGTCGTCAACCGGTGGTACCCCGATGGTGTCTCGGGAACTGGTGGAGCAGATATCATGCCTACACTGCAACTGAATATCTAGATTTGATTCACAACTTTAAAGCGCACGACATACCCCTCTCCGTCGCTGTCATCGATATGGACTGGCATATAGTGAAGGGTGACGAAGTTCCCCATGCCGGCTGGACTGGTTACACCTGGAACAAGGCTCTGTTCCCTGACCCGGATTCATTCATGCAGTCGCTGCATGAGCAAAGACTGAAGACATCCCTCAACGACCACCCACATTCAGGAGTTCATTGCCACGAAGATATGTACGAGGAGATGGCAGGAGTTCTCGGCCACGATACAACTAACCGCAAACCTATTCTGTTTGACCCTACATCCCCAAAATTCATGCACGCATATCTGAATGTGCTCCATCGACACCTGGAAACGCGAGGATGCGACTTTTGGTGGATTGATTGGCAGCAAGGCCTCAACTCCCGCATCCCTGGTATAGATCCTCTATGGATGTTGAATCATTTCCAATTCCTCGATGCTGGACAGCACACAACCAGAGGACGCCCAATCATATTCTCCAGATATGCTGGTCCGGGAAGCCATCGCTACCCTGTGGGCTTTTCTGGCGACACTATTGTAACATGGAAATCTCTTGAGTTCCAACCCGAGTTCACAGCCACAGCCTCAAACATTGGTTACGGGTGGTGGAGCCATGACCTTGGAGGCCACACTTGGGGGTATCGCGATGATGAGCTCACGGTCCGTTGGATACAGTTCGGAGCTTTTTCCCCCATCCTACGCCTGCATTCCTGCGATAGCCGCTGGATGTCCAAGGAGCCGTGGCGATACCGCCCACAGAGCGAAGCGGCCCTGCGGTCTATCCTGCAGCTGCGTCATCGACTCGTGCCCTACATCTTTTCCACGAATGTTGCCGGCTTTGAGTTCGACACGCCATTGATACAGCCAATGTACTGGAGCTTTCCATCACGGGATGCAGCGTATGAGGTTCCAAACCAGTACTATTTCGGCTCGGCCCTTGTCGTTGCTCCAATAGTACGTCCGCGGGACAAAAGAACGAATCGCGCGAACACCAAAGTCTGGATTCCACCACAACGCCACGTCGATATCTTTACCGGCTCTGTCTATGATGGCGACCGAGAGGTTGATATGTATCGGTCTTTGTACCACGTACCCGTTCTAGCCCCTGAAGGTTCAATCGTTCCTTTAGATAAGGAGCTTGTACCGGCCAATGGATGCGCTAACCCCGAATCCTTCGAAGTGCTTGTCATCGTAGGTCAAGATGGTCAATTCACTATCCGGGAAGATACTCGAGACGACGATCGGACACAACCAACAGAAGCTGGTCACTCGCGATCGATACCCATCAAATTTGAGCAAGCTTCTGGGAGACTCGAAACCGTCGCTGCTGGCAGAGCTTGGACGTTCCGGTTCATTGCAATGCTCAGTACACCGTCTCCCGTTAAAGTCTTGATAAACGGCTCTGTGTCGGAGGGAGTAAAGATCAGCGTTGAGACCTTCCCAGATCTACCGAGCACCAAGGTCGAGCTTCCCGCCATCCTGGACAAAGAAAGCTCCATAGTCATCGAGCTCGGATCAAATCCGCAGTTGGCCGTCCTGGATCATACAGCCGCGGCGAGTGATTTGATCGAGGATTCTCAGATCGAGATCATCACGAAGAACAAGATTTGGGAGATCATCCAGGCAACCCAGCCAGCGACTGTGAAGGTCAGCAGAATTCTGAGTCTCGGCCTGGACAAAGAGCTTGCTGGACCTTTCGTCGAAATGATACTGTCTGATAGTCGGACGGAGTAAGGCAGATGACCGTTCTAGGTCACTGTGATGGGGCGAGGGACCTGGCCTGGTCTTGCGCCAAGCGTAGACCCTCTATACGCGCGCATCGCGCACCTGTACTATAGATTCCCCCATAACTCCAAATTCGTAATATTTGCACCCATGCCATATCGGTCATAGGGATTCCCTTACTATCACTTGGCTTTTCCTACACCGCACTCTTTAGTACTAACGATTAGGTATGCGATCCAATTTCGGCGTTATTTAATATTGAACAGTCGCTCAATGAATATAGACGGCTCACGATCAATTTTACGACTTATTAAGGATTATCACTACCCATCAAAGAAACTGCCATTTCTCGCCACACTAAAGGATAAATCAATCGCTCTTTCCCCATCCTTCTTACCACCTGTTTCACTGGTCGCACCGCACACCTACACAACGGACACTAACGAGCAGTCACGATCGATTGCGCTTGGCTCCGCGCCCTACCCCTAAATTCATTCTGGCAGCCACTTACCCTCACCCATCGTACTAATAATTTCGAGCGAGTCTGTCGACAGGGTTTCCGCTGAAACCTAGAGCCTGCGGCGGAACGCGACGGCCTAGGCTGAGGATAGCTAGGACCACTCACGATCACTCCACACCCGAGTACCAATTGACAGCCGCGTGATAGTTGGGCGGCGCCCGCTTTGGCTCCAAAAAGGGGTGGTATTACTTTTTGGTCTTGGCGGTTGAAGACCCTGAGACTGCCACTGGGGAGAGGGGACCAGGATTCTTCTGACCTCAATATGAACCAGGTCGAAATCTGCGTGTGTTTGAGTGATTTTTGGAGAATCGAGATTGAGGACGCGACGCCAGGTGATGTCATGGAGCGCGTTTCAGGATTTGCTGGTCAGCCTCGTCCGGGAGGACGGGTTGATATACGTCTAGGCAACGCAGAGGACTGTCACGTGATATTTCAGCCCCATAGTCCTTCGTTGGCAGGGTTATATTTCTGCTTTCCGATGCTCGCAAAACTGCAAATCTTCTCTTTCCCTTTTGCTCATCACTTTTGACTTCAACAGTCTCAGATACTTTCTACGTCTCTTCTGAAAGTATTCTCTAGCTCCCTGAATTGTGGCGGGAGTCTTCACTGATACTACCGAGGCTAGTAAACATGTATGGAAAGCATCCGCAAACAACTCTCTAATTTTCTGGACTTTCAGTCTCTGCGAACTCCACAATCTTTCGAGTGATAATCCGAGAATGGCCGATCATGCCCGCCAAGTTCAAGGTCTCTATGCTGGTATTACCCTCTTAAACGAGCTTGAACCTCAAGTAGATCCCTGTATGTTCCCTATATCTGGCTTTCCTCTTTAGCAACAGACACTTACATGGACAATTTGCTCTCGGGCTGCGCAGATCAATCCGTAGAAGATACGAGACCTGACTTCCATGAAGCATTGCTCTGGGTTCCATTCATCCAAGAGATTTCAAGCAGCTTCCACGACAGAGTGCTCAAAGTGCCAAATTTCTGGTCCTTTCTCTGTCAACTACGACCGATTGAGACAGGAGATCTTTCGTGCCGCCATTGCCGGAACTACACATGGGAAACATTTCCTTCGACGTATCCCGAGCTTATCATTCATTTTTTTAATTTTCATCTCAATGATATCATTAAGCGTCCCGGCGATTTTCGGAACACAAGACAACTAATGCAGGTTGTCGACAAGTTGATGACTCACGATACTTACCGACAAAAGGTTGAGGAATTATTGGACGACTGCCATAAAGAACAAGAGTTTTTCAGATGGGTTCGCGTTCCAAAAGGGCTGCCAAATATCGCTGACTTTCTCTTCCAATTAAAAACATGTCCGAATGGTACAATATCATGCGTCCGAAACAGATGTGCAGAGACACCTTCTTTCGAGCCTCATATTTCTAGCGTGCGGAAACATTTCTTGCAATATCATTGTAAACACTTGCTAAGGAATACCACTGGCGATATAGCAGAGCAAATCAATTCAGCTTTCACAAAGGCACTCAAAGAAGACACAAATGCTACATAATTCCAAGAGTTGATGAGCTTGGCTCGGATGCAGGAGCTATTGTGGAATGAGTACACCCCTAGTCAGAAAGTGGAGATCGAACGCCAGATGCTTTTCTCCCATAAAACACGACAACATTTGCGTGGAAGTCTCAAAAAGACGCGTCAGTGGACTGCACTTCGTTGTGTGAGAGCTGTATTCAATCGATGGCATCAGCAACTTGTCTCAGTGAGGCAAAAAAACGAATCCATCAGCCTTCTAAACTGGATACCCAGCCAAGCTGACGATATGTTAGAACTCGCAGCTCTTACATTCAAAGACGTTCATGCCAATCTGGCACCCAAATCTTTGGAAGGAGTTGTGTCCTTCATCATGCTCTCATTCTCTCTGGCTGAAATGATGTGGAATAGCAGTCGCAAAGTTTCGTTTAACCCCAGTGATCAAGATTTTCTTGCTTGAAGAGGCTGTCTCAGAACGCTGGAGGACCAGCATGCTTTTGATGAAATTAAGGCTGAGTTGTGGCCGCCTCGAGCCCTAATAGAGGACTACTGGACATTATCAATGAGTCAAAGCCCGATAAAGCAGTTTCTAGACTCAATTGATATTTTCGGAAAAAAGGACCCAACAAAACCCTGGACAAAAGAACCCTAACTCTTTGGACCATGTTTTGAGCGATCATTATGCACGGCTTGGTTGCGGCTGCGAGGCCACGAGTACTTGATGTCAGACATCTTTTTCGAGATCGTCCCGATGACAGATCCCCTAGATGGTGGCTCTTCATCGCACTCTAATAAAGCAGATTTTGTTCCCGCCATGTTCAACACGGTGGATAGCTTGTTAAGTGATGCCTCTTCCAACGATCTCGACTTCTCAGCTTTTCTCGATTATGACTCCCTGGATGATAATTTTGGCCCATTAGCCTTTGCGGAAGGGTCGGAAAACCCTCAGACCAAGACTCAATATAGTGCGACATCTTCTGATAGAGCAAGGGGACTTAGTGGAGTGGAAGGAGGAATTTTCCAGGCACACGTACCTGCCAACATTGCCAACCCACAGTACCATACCAACAATAGTGGCCTCAAGTTCGACGGTCCGCGCTCTGAACTGTCGATCACAGAAACAATTATCTTCTTAAAAGCGGTCGAATTTCTAGCATGTATGCTGCCTTAGGGGCTTTCAATATCCGCTTGAACTAATAACTTCAAATAGATCTATTTCATCTTGGATGTTTCCTACTCTACCTGGTCGGCGGCGAAGCCTTGATGAGAGGAGATTGTTTCAAGCAATCTAGTCAAGAGAAGCTAAAGTCGGCGTCGTTCGTGAAGAGCATCGAGTTCCTCATCATCAACCCCTTACGACTCGATACGCGTTTTGAAGACCTCCTTCCTCTCGTCAATGTTGCCGCTAGATTAGTCGAGCTTGGATGGATCATGTGTGTCCGAGACGTAGAAACCTATTTAATTTCGGTTGTCAAGGTGAGTCTCATGCAAGTGCGCGCCACTTGAAAAGTGCTGAATGAACTCGTTTAGCAATTGGGGTCGTCTTACGAATTGTTCCGGCAGTTTACCTCCGAAGTCCTCACTCACTGCTTCCAGGCCTCCCAGAACATCGACTGTCGATATGTCTACAGAGATGCATCTAGCGAGAATGCATTATATGACGAGCAATATATCAACACTAAGTTCTCGAGCGAGACAGCTGACTTTAACCACGACTCTCCTCTGCTGCAAAGCAACTCCGTACGGACCTTTCCAGACCCAACCACAGATCTTGCACCCCAAAGTGAGATGTTTGATCTTTCCCCACTACCTCTGCCTTAATACGTGGACCCTTCAACAATCATCACGGAATCCACCCCCCTCCCCAATGTACCGATAGCTCCTCTCGAACTCCCCCCCAACACGCCATCATCCACCGCAACCCAAATTCCACTTTCAACTCCAACTCCAACTCCGACTCTGGCTCCCCGCACCTGCGACAAATGCAAAAAGACCTATACCGGCGGCGACGCCCTCAGCAACCTCCGCCGCCACCAACGCGAGTTCCACGAAGCCAAGAAGCCCCTGTGCTGCCCTTACGCAGGCTGCCTCCATGCGTCCCCTAGAAAGGACAATCTCCGCAGACACTGGCTCCAGCGGCACCGCGAGACGGAGATGCCAAGGTGGCTGGGGGAGAAGAAGGATCGGAGGGGTCTTGCGGGCAGATCATGATTGATGGTCGTTGGGGACTTGAAGAAGACCTGGTCGATGCCTTGAGGATTCATTCGGGGCGCTCCGTCGACCGGTATGGGATATGAGCCGCAAGAATAAGATTTTGTTGGGTGATTTTCTCTTGGATCGGCAGCGCCATCTCTCACAGCGCTGGAAAAGCGGTGTGGAAGTGGTTTGGAGGTTGAAAGACACAATGTGTTATGGATATGGAGAGCGAGGGGGAAGGAGGGACGAATACCTCAAATTCTAGGACGGGTCGGGACGGAGATTTGGGTGAAAAGGGACTGAACGGATGATTTTTCGGTAACGGGTGTGGAAATTAGATTTCGGTTGTAGATAGAGCGGTTTGCCGCGGGTGGGATTTGATTAAAAAAATCTTCGCTCTTGGAGACGGGTATTGAGGTGTAGGAGAAGACTTTAGACACGATCAGGGTTATATTACGTAGTCGACTGTGGAGCTTGAGGTATAGAGGGCTAGCCAAGGCCGCGGTCTTTGCTAAAAAAAATGGTATGAACATGAGAAACAGTTATAGAGTCAGGAACTTAGGTACGCGCAACGACTCGGAACCTGACTCCGGTGACGCAAGCGGATGCTGCTCGTGCGCTTCTCGGTTAAGAGAGAGTCCTTCTGCTCTCCATCCTAAGGCTTTCCTAACTCCATGTCAAATCCGTTCGAATTTCCCGAGCCTTGCAAGCCGAGGGCTCCGGTGTAGCCGGAAACCATGGTCTGCGACAAGAGCCAACAGGCAGAGGAACATATAATTGTTCACGTTCCTCAGCGCTTGTTCTCTGCTGAGGGTTTGGACGTCTTTCCAGAGGTAGGCCTTCCCGAGAATTTCCTGAGGCGCGGTGGAGATGCGTACGTCCTCGACTATTAGTTTCGACGATCAGCCTCAAGGGTGAGCGTAGAAGGGATTTGAGGAGGGTGGATCTAGGCTTACGCTTCCAGGGGGGTAAGTAATACGCCTAATGTTGGAGCTGTTAGTAGAGAGTACTGAACAGACATGAGCAGGCTATTTGAGGACGAATCTCGTGTAGGATAGCGAAGGATGTTCATTGACTTAGAAGATCGATAGGATAGAAAATGGTTCCTCGAGTCACTAGGTTCTTTATTGCTGAAAGATCAAATCTTTCTCAGGGGATAATTTCACCGAGAGGGTTTGATTGGTGCGGACGGAGTATGTAGAGGTCACAGATCTGACAATAAGGAGACTGATTAGCCCGTTTTGGTGTTGTTAGCATCGGGGACGGACTGTAATAGTAGCTCTTGGTGACTTTTCCCACCATCTCCCAGCCGCCACACCAAGATACGTTATAGTTTCTTGGGTACTCTTTCCGCAACCTAATGTGTTCCCCATAAAAATTCAATTTGCAGGGTCTATCCACTCTCTATACTGCTGGCCGGGCCGGGCATCTCGTACTAAAGGACGCCGTCTCTGAGGTATGTAGCCATGAGGAAAGGTTGGGTTGCCATCAGGCCTAAGCATCCATCTAGATTGACGGCCTTCTGGATCCAAACGATCGTTGTCACAGTAGTATCGATAATTTGCGGCCGTCCGGGTATCGACCTTCTCCATACCGGATAAACCAGAGTCTTAATCATCGTGACCTAATACGCCTAGCATTTGGTTAGAACAGGACTTTAACATGCAGCACGGAAGGCTGCCACCAACGCGCAACTTTCTTAACATGTTCGTCAAAGTCAGAATCTCCTTGTCGACCTGGCGGTGCGAAGAGACGCTGAAAGTATTCGTGTTGTAATGGATCTCCTGAGATTAGTTTGTTGGCTGCATTTCTTGCCGATGTCAAGGCCCTCCTTAAAAACGTTCTGAAAAGGTGCGCCGCGGCGCTGCCAGGATACATCGATCCAATAGGTATTGGGCCGCTCAGAAGCGACCAGCCAAGTAAAAGTGAGTTTAAGTATTAAAAAAGATAAGAAGTTGTTCATATCCGAGTGGAAAATTGGAACAATGCGATACAAAAGTCAAAATATGAAGAGTACCAAGACCTGCGGTTATGAGAATTCAGATCAGTTCCCGCGAGTCATCCTTGAATGTCGCTGCTATCATGGCTCTGGCCAACTCCACGCGAAACAATGCTTCGTCCAGTAACATCACAAGAGCCCAGAATCCATCTCGGGCGCCCAATATAGGTTAGGAGCAAGATAAGAAGCATCAAGGCGAAGCAGCCTGATTTAGTTAACACAATTGCCGCAAGTTACATCTAGGTAAGCGTAGGCTACTACGTGTACAAGTGAGGATCAGTGGAGATTGGATAACTTAATTCTTTAACAACTTCCGAAGTGGTAAAAAATTCTCCCACGTAACACCGAGGTTTATCCGCGGATCAAGCCTTTAGCACAAACGCTCCTAATTATGTTTGCTATAGCATACTCGTTCCACGTATCCTTGATCTCCTTATCTTTTAATAACGTGATCCACGGGCTAGCCGGCCACACGGGCCAGTCGGCCACTTTTTGAGTACCTACGCCTTCAAATTACAATAGCTATCTACTACAACGCTAATTACTGAAGAAAACTATAGAAATCTATCTCTGAAGCCCATAGCAGCTTCTTGCATTATGTTCAAGTGATCTACAAATACCACACTGTGGCGGAGCCCGCTTTTTTACCACTGGACCCTCTATCTGGTCCTGGGCTACCTGTACGATATCCTGGGCCTGTAACAGTAACCGTGGTTTATTGACCTTATCAAGGCCTTTACTAATAGTAAGAGTACCGCCTTTTGCAATAGCCTTCCGTTTCTTTGGTTTACGCTGTGAATTTGCAAGCTGAAGCTTAATATTCTCAGCCTGTAAGATTGCTGTATTCTGTATTACCGTCTCAGCGCCTTTAATAAGCCTTTTAAATGCACTATTTGATGAACAAAACGTTGTACGGCGACAACGTTGTTTAATAAGCTTAGCTTGCTGGTGCAGTTCGGCTATGGTATGTAGTGTTTTAGAAATCAGTGGTGGGCTTGATATAATTATTGTTGGTGGTGTAGGCGTACACTGTGGAAGGTTTGCAAGTATGTGAGCTGGCTGGAACGGTACAAAGCCTACTGCTGCAAAGCTAGTTTTAATGTTCTTTTTAGTAATTGCTTGTATGTGAGCGACGTAGTATAATGGCAAGAAATTGTCTTTAATAATGTGGTTGATATCTAGCCGTGTTTGGACTTCTATCTGTATACTGTACGCATGTTTCAAAGGAGCAAAACAAGCCACATTAAGCGGCTGGAGAATATGTGATGAATGTGCAGGCATGCAAAGCGTGATAATTGTATGTTTCTTATAGAATTGCTTAAATCAAGCCGTGTGGTGGCTGCCATAATTATTAAAAATAAGAAAACAGTAATGACCTTTTGTACGGTCTTTAATATTGACGTGGAAATGCTGAATCTATTTAAAGCTAATTTGATTGTCTGTCCAGCTGTTTTCGCTAACAGCTATACGCCAATTGTCTGGTAGATTTTGCTGATACTATGAAGCCTGATGAAGCTTGGCTTTCAGTATAATTAATACTGGTAAAGCCCAGCCCTGGGCATTAATACTGAGTATAACTGTAACCCATTCACAGCTTTCTGGCTGTATAGTTTTAACACAGCCTTGCCTTTTTTTAGTACCTGTAACTACCTTGGCTGTTGTAATAACGCCTATCTGAAAGCCAGTTTCATCAAAATTGTAAATATCGTCTTCCACGATACCATCTTTCGTTATAGTATTGCGTACGAGGTCGAACCAGCCTTGAATAAGATCCTGATCTTCGCATTGTTTTCGCTAGTAGTCATATTTCCGCGTATACGTCGTACAAAGTTCTGGGGTATGATTGACGAAGGTGGTAGGCCAATTGATGCCTACCGTTTCAGATGGTTCGATACCACGGCTTGCAAGCAAAATATTGGCTGTTTCGCGTACAGTGGAGAGTCAGGGAGGGAAGCCTTGCGCGTCAAAGTCTAGAATACGTCGAATTAGAACGGCTTCTTTAGTAGGAGTGAGTTTGCATAAGCCTGGCTGGATATCGCGTTGCGATTGCCTTCCGTTGCATCGATCTTGTAGGCTTGTACGAGGAATATTATATACAATAGCGGCTTGACGCAAGCTTCTAATTTGACCAGATTGTAAAGCATGAATGGCAAGAGATAACCTTTCCTCCCTATTAGCCTGTAAAGAGGGTGGCATGATTGTTGAACGTCTAATTATACAGGAAACGCGAAAAAGAGTGGGTGGGGTGGCCCGTTGGCCCGTGTGGCCGGCTAGCCCGTGGATTACGTTATCACGCATAGACTATTGTATTAGCGTAAGAGACGGGAATTCATCAGTTGATCGCCACAGTCAAAGAGTGTAATTGGCCGCGTTACAAACTGGTCATTTGAAGCTAGACTGTGAATATACCGCTAGATGTGCAATTCTCTTAGTGTTTTCGTCACAATCACTAGACCGTAGCTTTAAGTGCGTTGGCACAATCATTAATCGTGCCTTGCTGGGCTGTGATGTACTTTTCGGTCATCTTCAATAGCTCCTTCAAAGCTCTAACATCATCTAGCTTGCCAGTCTCCTTGTAACTATATAGATCTTGTCCCAAGTCACCTGTCTTCTCGCCGATGTTTAGACGGAAATATTTAGGGGCCAATGCTTTGGGTGCATAAGCGTCAATGAGCGTGCGGAACAAGATATGCACGATCTGGGTGTTGGTGGCAATCGATGAGAGGCCTTTCGCAAATTCCTGCAGGGGATCGGCCACCCCGGGTTTTGCGAGTGTTTCATTAGGCGGAATGCCAGTACCGATACTAAGGAAACAACTTGTTGGCCTAGCCGGCCCGAACACGCCGAGAATTTCGTTCCACAGCCTAAAGAAAGCATCTATCATCAGCTTTCGTTATGCTCGTATCTCTTCCACATGTATTTGATATTGTGGAGACGAGGAACACTTACCAGCCAAGGGGATTGTTTGCGCCTAAACCGCCATCAAGTAGCTCATAGTCCCCAACTTTCATCGGAGCAAAGTAAGACGGAGCAGCAGACGTGGCACGAGCAGCTTCCCAGATCTTAACGTCTGGCAGCAGAGATCTGTCTTTATCGTTGATATATGACCGAAGGAAGACCGGTCCACGGTTGTTCGCTGCGTCTCGGCGAACAGCCATGCAAAATCTAGTAAAGGTGAGCCATTCCTGCGGTTCCAGGCAATAACGTACCTACACTTTGCAAGATTTCGGCGCGTTTGGTAATGGTTCTTCAAATAGCTTCACATCTTCCCCACCAACTTTTTCTCGAACGATTTCCTTAATCACCTTTTCTAAGATGGTGGCATCGTAGAATTCGCCCTCGAGACCAAACCTCTTAACTGAGGCGGCTTTCGCCCAAAATCCGCCGTCGCCGAAAATTTTGGTCATGAATGATTCATACTTTTGAATAGTCTCTTCAATCGTCATGCGAAGACGGCCCAGCATGATGGCGATCAATCCACCGGTACTAGTACCGCCTATCATATCGAATACCTCGCATGGCTTCTTCCCAGGGGCTGCCTTTTGCATGACCACCTGCAAGAGCTTGAGGCTAGCCATCCCACGTACGCCGCCACCGTCTAGAGACAAGACACGAAGAGGGTTCTCCCTGCCAGTTCCAAATGCATCGGCACGAAAGAGAGCAGCTGGCAGTGAAGGTTTGAAGGCTGCACCTGTCTGCAAGTTGACTTCAGTGAGAGTGCTTTGAACGGTCTCGACTCGGTTGACGATGCTCGCAAAATCCACAGGCTTACGGTCGACTGCCTTGCTGCCAACGTCAATGACGAGCAAACCTGTCCTGGCCGCTATTATCCAGCCCGGAAAACGAGCACAAAGGCGAACTGCTATGACATTTCCTGGTTCAAGCAGACGGAGTAGGTCGTGATCCTCTCCGAACTCGGAGCCTTCTTTCCATCCATAGTCACGGGTGAGGAATCGATTTCTATGACTGCGCCAAATGAGCTTAATGCCATCTTTGACTCGAGGAGAAGTGGTAGATTCGTCTTCTAAGATAGCAAGTTCAAACCAGGTCCAATTGCCAGCAGATGGCTCATCCGCGTAGCCCTGGTCGTGTGATTCTGCAAACAGCTGAACTTTGGTGATCCGCTGGATGGTATCACGAGTAAGCGGTAGGGAGTGATACCAGATCTGAGAGTTGAACTGGTTGTCCGGAGACTCGTATACTAATTCTTCTTTGCTTCTGACCACATACTGGCCCTGTGGTACTGGGGAAGATTGTGATGGAATTGCTGGTAGTTTCTCAAGATCTTCAAGCGGGAAGTCTGTGGTACCTGCCATGATAGATGGTATGATAATTTTTGAGCAAGTAGATGATTGTCTCATCCGTAGACGGTGAGCTGGTACTTATAGTGATTGACAATAGAACATCATTTCTCATCAAGCGCTTAGGCTTGCGAGACGAGACTCAGCTAGATCATATGGCAACAGACCAGCCTCCCCATGTCGTTTCCTGCCTTGCGGAACATAGTGTAAGCCGCAAAGAGACGTTCAGCCACGCCACTTCTATGCATGAACTTCCTAGAGTAATTCTGCTGGCTAAAACGGGTCGTTGAGCTTGCAGTGGAGCTCAAACCCCTCTTCGCCATTTCGAATATGGCGTGTTCTAGATGTTGCGTGGCTGCTTTCGGTAAGAGCTGCTAGCACTCATCGAAAGCTCCGTACGCGGGGAAACAGTAGCTGCATCCGGGGGTGTTTGTACCGCTTTCTTGACGCGAATTGCCGCCCACTAATGGAGCATCCTGTACATTCAAGCTCACAAACATTTCATTGTGGCTGTCTGAGAGTAGCACCTGATAGCCGTGCCACCCAAGATCAGGCTTGGATAGCCAGACTCAATAGTCGAAGAAATCCGCCGCTCTGACCTAAGTCCGTTGCAGCCACCTACCCCTCAACACCACAACATGACTTACGTGGCAATCATAGAAGAGTAGAGTTCAGTGAAGGAAAGTTTGTGGACCAAGATTGCTTGCGGCTGATGGGTGTTCCTACTTTTCTTTTGCTAAGCATCCGGGATCCAGCTGAAAAGCACGGTAAAGGCGCCTTGAAATCGATCCAGACCTAAGAGAACGCGTCGCAGAATGAAGCGACGTTCGATCATCGAGAGCATCAGTTGGATAGGGAAGTTTCAGGCAGCCACCTCCTACCGCCACAAGAGCCTAAAGAGCCTTGTCGTCCATTTCGGGACGGAAAGACTCGGAGGCCCCGGATTGCGGGCTTCCTTCCGCTGATCCAGTGCATGTATCAATCTTCCCGAAGAGATCCCTAAAAGTTTCTGGCTGGCTAGCGTCTTTTACTTGTGTGACAAACAACTTGCCAACAAGGTTCCAAGCCACGACGTCTTGCCCGATAAGACGAACTTCGAGGCCGTGCGTAATTGGTACAGATCCGGCCTTATCAATCGATTTCGGCATCGTACCATCTTCTAACAGACTTCCCAAGCTTCCTCGTTGTCCCTAAGCCCCTTCATCATTCCCACCTACCTCTAACACCACATATCACAAGTCTCCCAAGAATCCAGCCGCGGCGATTGACGGGCCTGGGGCTGGGAAAACGCCTTCTCCTTTCCGCGTTCCTAGAAACATACCAACGCGGAGAACTACACATTCTCTGGCCTTGTATAGCTTCCTCGACCCCTTCCTCCTAGTTAATCTAGCTGTGACACGCTAACGTAAAGGTCTTGCGCAATTGACCGGCCTTGTGGATCGCGGTTGGCGGGTTTGCGACGACCAGAGAGGCATAAGAAAGGGCTGCTGGTGGGAGATCCGGCCGCGGTTGAAGGGAAGTTCGTGGACATGATTGATCATTATTTTACCAGGTTATATAGCGAGAATCAGAATGCGAAGAATGGGCGAATGTTTGCGCTCAAGGATAATAGACAATATGTCCGGCTGCGAGGCAGCGTCCCGGTCAAACGGAGGGAACCGTATTCTCTCATCAAGTCCAGCATTGGATGGTGTGGCGGAGGATTTCGCAACTTAACGAAAAGAGATATTTCAGATGACACGTTGGGTGAATGAGTCGAGGAATGCTGAAGAGGTAATAACTTGGAGTGGTAAGGAAATGGCATGGATCCTGATACGAAGGCATAGACCGCATACCAGCGTAGAAAGACATTGACCTTCTTTAGATCACGACGCGGGACAGGCCGTAGGACGAGACAAAGTCGGAAAGATCAAAGTATACGTGGAAAAGCGCCGCCGGCGACGAAAAGCAGGGCGAAACAAAGGGGCACAGCATCGACAGCGTAGCACGGGTAGAAAAGGGAATAAGGCGGAAGAGTAGAGGCACTGATGGTGTCAGAGGAGGCTAAGGAACCGGTATTGCTTCTACTGCCGGCAGGACGTTCACATCGTTATGGGCACATAGGAAGTTCGGAAGCTAGAAAGGAAAGGGAGCCGGATTTGCAATGTTGAATCGGCGACGGGAAGTCTAGCAGAAAGGAAATGGAAGTTAGAAGCTGTCGTGTAAAAGCATTGTCTTTCAAGTCAAGGCTTGCTATTTCACAGTGACTACATGCATGATGTTGGCTGTCTCTGCAGACTCCATTCTATGGATAGATGAAAAGACTCCTGCTTCTTAAGATGTTGAGATTGTCTTGTACAAGATGAGAAAGCCATCATAATGTTCAGCTTTGGCGGTGAGAAAGACGTTCATTCAATTTATGCTGTAAATGCGATGAGAATGCCGAACCAGATTGTTGGGTATCGTTTGGGGTCTTATTTTATCACCTCGCGTCGTGCCATAACATCGTTTCACATAACATCCTCGAAAGCATCGTCGGCTTCGTCCTCGTCCGAGGTCCCATCCTCTGCCTTAACCGTCCCATTCTCGCCTGATTCCTCGAACTTGACTCGCTTCTCTGTCCCATTCCCATTTGCATCCCAATTCTCGCCGTCTTCAAGTTTCCGCTTGCCAGGAGAGGCGCCTCCGTTGCTGACCGGGAGTGGATTTGGAGTCAATGCCTCCTCGAATTCCTCATCTTCGTCATCATCGTCGTCTTCATCTTCGTCATCTTCCTCCTGCCTTTCCTTCTCCTTCCTCTCCTTCTCCATACTTTCTAGGTATTGCTCCCACATCGCGGCGGTATCATCGTCTTTCTTCCGCTGCTCCTCAGCCTCCCCGTTCGTCACAGATATCTTCTCATCACCAAGAATTTCCTGATTCCGTGAGGTGTCCACCAGTGTCTGTTCACCGTTGCCAGCACCGGTCACAGTGCTCTGCCTTATCCAGCTTGGCAACTCATTCTGTTTCCTCTTCTCATCCTTCTCCTTCTGTACCCTCTCCTGCTCCTCTTTGCTCATGTCCTCGCCCGTTGTAAGACTCACAGCCAAATTTCTTGCATCTGTCTGCTCCACGGCCCCTGTCCCTGCCTTTGCAGTTTTCAATCCTTTCCCCAGAGATACCTGCTTCTCTGCCGCCATGAATTTCTGGCTGTTGGATCCCGGCACCTCCTTCCGTCTTTCGAAAGCGCTATCGAAATCATTTTCGGGAACGTCCAGATTATCAATTTTCTGCAGTAGCCCCACGATTTTTTTCAGCTGGTCTGACAGCTTGGCGAGCTTCTCATGCCCGGCCATCAGAGCCGGGTCATCCTTTTCTTTCCCCGCGTGAATTGACTCAACAGGATTCCCACACTTTTCGCACATCATTTGTATCCTCGGCATATCAAAGTCAGTGTACCGGCTGCCACATCTCCGGCATATCCACTGCTCCTGATCAGCCTTTTCTTTGTCTGTATGCTCGTACATTGCCTTCACCCTCTTCTGTAGGTCCCAAACGCGGTACTTGACGGCGTCGATCGCATTGTGGAAATTGACGTAGTAATATTCGCGTTTAATGCTTTTTTGTGCACCGTATGCTGACTCCTCACGTTTATGAGAGCTGATTAGGCGGGAGGCTAGCAGAGGTGCTAGAACAGGGTTAAGATCTTTCCGGTTGTTGTTGTTCAGGAGTGTGGTGAGGTCGTCAACCGTAAGAGCGGAGTGCGTAAGAATAGCGTCAAGAATAAGGGTGCAGTAAGGCGAGCGAGAGGGAGGGAAGGAGCGCACAGTTGTCCGGACGAGGGTTGTTGCTTGATCCATTGCGGTAGTGGTATTTGCAGCAGCGTGAAACTGGGCTGGAAGACAGGCTTAAGAGACGGGAGGAGCCTTTGCGGCGCGGTTGGTTAGTGAAATCTTGTGGCGGTGAAGCGGTAGCTAGCGAGGCGCAGCAATCTAAAAGAGATCTTACCGACAGATTTGTAGGTGTCGGTGGCCTTTGCTAAACGGTTTGAGGCTCGTGATCGTCGGCCGGAGGGGAAGGCATCTACAGATTGTAGCAATCTGAAAGAAAGACGTATCGCCAACAGGCCCAACGAGAGTCGGTAGCTTCTGCCGAAGTCATAGATTCTAGTGGCTGCCCTCTAGCAATCAAGTGACGGCTGGGAGACTGTGGGAAAAGAAATCAAGAAGAGCTTGAGAGATAAAATCCCATTCACAATCTTGTAATGTACTGTAGAGTGGGGCTCAGGCTACCCTCGTGTGCCGAGGCTGCGACGCCAAGGGGGCGGACTTCCGCTGATACAGCTGCGCACCATCTCCGCTGACTTTTTGGGGTCTGCGATGCCAAGTCATAGAGGAACCACCAGCTCGCTTGATTACACAATTCATAGAGGTCTTCTTGCTGAATTGGCTTTCGATTGCCCTTGGGACAAAGGCAAGAGGAGAGTTGCATTTGGGCAGGCAGGCGGTCAGACTGAAAAAAACACGAACTAATGGCATAAAATTAATTCTCATGCGTACGTATCTAAATGTCTTGATCATCGGATGAGTAAATAGTGCTGAAGTGTCCTAGTCTACATTTCCAAAGCAGTACTACAATACTAATGCACAAGGAGGCTGATTTTGGTTGTGGTAATCAATATGGCATTAATGCAGTTCTATGTTCACAATCTCCCTTCCATCATATTCGTCTCACAAATCCTCCTGGTCTTCATCCGACATGTTCTTCGATTCTTCCACATGCCGTCGATCCCGCCGCTTCATGATTCTTTTGTTCGGCACGGGCTATGTAAACCACTTTGCGAGTAACGAAGTATAGTGTAAGGTACCTAGTGGGCGCCACATGTCGGAACTGCTCTTCTTCCGACAACTTTGACGATGCCGACACATTGGTGGTAACTTTCTCGCTTTAAAGACAAAGAACAATACAGCTATGGGTTCATTTTCCCCGGGACCAGTGTTGGCGTTGAAGAACGCGGAAAAACGCCATCACCTCGCCTTTCCTCAACCATGGGATCTCCGCTGCCGGACTCCAGAAACAAAGAGGAAAAGACTTAACTTGCAAGCTTTCCACAAAAGCTTAAGAAGAGGGAGACATGAGACGTCTAAGATGCTAAAGAAAAGATGCATGAACATGAATGCCTTCTTGCCGCTGCAAGTCCTCTAGGTTATAACCGTTGGAATATTCCAAAGAGGCTTCCGCGTGGAAATTGCTTTCGCAGGACACGAAAGCGCGCTCTTGCGCGTTTGACCCATATATGGCCCCTATCTGATCAAATGCAAAGCAGGTGCCGACCTCTATCTTTCCTCGGATCAGCGTAAGTGTATTTCCTCGGTCGCCGCACAGGTGCCGCTCCTAGGTACCTTATCTCAGGCAGGTGATCTTGAGGAGTAATGTGCTTGCGTTGACTGGACGGGTTAGTGAGACCGATTGATAATCATGCGAAGAAGAATAATGGGCAGCAGGCGCGACTGTCACGACGCCACTGTGCATTCGGCATTGCACTTTCCTGTTTGGAATACAACCTTGAAGCGGAAGGCACGACGGCCGTCTTCCATCACTGGAATCCTCTGCGATATTCATCCCCAACATTTATAACGAGAACAACTGTCCTCTCTCACTGCTCTATTCCGAATCCACATCTTCATTTCCTCGTTTTACGTACGGATTTCTCGAGCCGTGTGAACGTCGTGAGATCATGGCTTCCACAGCTGCTCCATCTCAGCCAGCTAGGAGCTTCAATCTGATTTCTTTTGACGGTGGCGGTGTCAGAGGTATCTCCGGCGTCATGATTCTCTACGCCATCATGGACCGGGTGAGAGAGATCGAGATTCGAGACTACGGCTCTACTGATAACAGTGAGAGACGTCCACCGCAGTATTTCGACTTGGCAGGTGGTACAAGCACAGGGGGTCTTGCAGCTCTGATGCTCTTTCGCCTAGAAATGCCCACCTCGAAGGTCATCAAAAGTTACAAAACCATGGCTAGAAGGGTTTTCGCTAACACCTGGTTCGGGGTCAATTGGGAAGAGGGTCTGGTAACTCTGGTTTTCAGATACCAATTCCGCGTCCTCAAATGGATCTGGGGCTTCATTACCTCCAGGTTCTCCGAAGACGGCCTGGTGAAGGCAGTGGACAAGGTTGTGGAAAAAGCCGGGGAGTCTCTAGGCAAGGATACACGGCTGATCCACGATGGTAAACCAAAATTGTAAGCCTATATAGGCTCGAATATCCTTTCGGACCTACTGACATGCATCCAGGCTAGTGACTGCCACGTGTGCCGACTACCGCGAACCTATGTTGTTTCGCTCTTACACACCACCTGCAGATGGCCAGACACGTGAAACAGCTATGAGCGACCTCTGGAAGAGAGGCTATTGGGATGTAAGAGATTTGTTGCAGTATGCAGCAACAGTTACTGATTTTCCAACTCGCAGAATACAACGATTGTGGAAGCTGCCCGCGCTACTTCGGCTGCTCCTACTTACTTTCCCAAGATGAAGGTCAAGGACTATCAATTCCAGGATGGTGGATTGCTGAACAACAACCCTATTGATCGAGTAGTAAGCACAGCATTGAAGTGTCATCAAGGATGCCACTTTGCTGACATTTCGACATTGCAGTGGGACTCCCGTTTCGATCTCGCCAACAGTACCTCTCAGGTCCCAGAGATTGCCTTAGTCCTCAGTCTAGGAACGTCCAAGGCCATCCTACGGAAGCAAAAGACTCTCACAGACCCGTATACAGTGCAGGACGTGTTTGATGTCATCGACGCTGCAACCAATACCGAGGCGAAGCACCTCGACTTCAAGCATAACATGTATCGTTTGAATCTGCGAAACCCAAAGGACAAGCAGACTCATTACTTTCGCTTCGATGCTGAAACAAACCAAGAACTAATCGGTCTTGATGAATACTGGCGCATGGACGATCTCATAAAAGAGACCAAGAGTTACCTCGAGAACACAGACGAGTTGGTGGAGAAGTGCGCGAGAATCTTAGCGAAGAAGCCTTGAAAGCTCATCGTCCTTTTGGCATGCGCCCCGAGTGTTTTTCGAGGAACTCAAACGGAGGTCCGTTATCCAACAGGCAGCGTCGAAGTCAATATGGTGTGAAGGGAGGGTGAATGTCTCTCGGTCTCTCATAATTTGCTTTGAGCTAACTAGATATATTATTATCCCGCACGGAGACTCTCGTCAATCTTTGCTTGTCATCTCCAAGAGCACACCGTTCGAGGAGTTTGTTCGCTTAGTATGCCTAATATCATTCAACATGATACCAAACTCCTAGATTCCGTGCTCGTGAATTAGCCACCTATGTTCTCCCCCCGCTTAGTCGCCGTTCCCTTCACTCGCATGAATGATGTTCGTTCCATTAAAATACCATCTCAGCCCGTCTCCTGTCTTCTTATGATCTTTATCTTTAGTGTCTCGACTCCAAGGTTTCCTCCTGAGACCTGATCTCTTTGTCCCTCCGCTCCGCTCCGCTATCCCAGAACTCCCCGACTCACCGAGCCATGCCAAGCCAGGCCCATTCATTCGGAACTTTCTGGGGAGTTTGCGCGGATTATGGTATCTTACTACATAGGAGTAGGATGACCTATCATAGTAGATGCATTGGGTTCTTCTTTTGGGAGGATTAGAGGGAAATCAGACCAAGGGTTTTTTTCTGGCCGGTAGTGTACCGCTTTTTTGCCATCAAGCTAGTCACTCATGGCGCCCGCGGAGTTGGAAGGGTGAGTGGAGATCTTTAGTCCGGCTGTAGGTATTGAGAACTGAGAAATCTTTTTATCAAGGTTATCGGTATTGAGCAGTTTAGAAGTTCTTGACTTGTGGAAAGGACGGCCTGCGGAGCTCTTGGGTGTATTTTGGCGGAGGAGATGGGGCGTTTCTTTCACATGGGCGTGCTTAGACTGCGAAGGACCCATGGATTAGGATGCCCATACTCAAGCCGCCTTTGAGTGACTGATCGGACATATTAGGTTAGAGGTCTCTTGGACCCACGCGTAGACTACTAGACCTATCCAACAGATTGGGAATCGATTTTTAATGAACTAAGACGGGAGGCGTGAATTTACCGGACCGCACGGCGACTCAAAAGGTTACGTAGGACAATAGCACACATTCCCTCGACTTTCCAGGGCAAAGACTGTGGCTGGCGGTGGCAGAAATTATCCCATAAACCGGTCAGAGGTAGGCAATTTTTTTTGATTGGTTGAGAACCCCTACGTCGATCTATCTCAGTTCTACCCCCATCAGCATCACCTATAAGCATTCACTCCAGGTAGCTTTACTAGGCATTTCGGGGGATAACTCCCCTAAATAGCCCCCATAAGCACTCCACATAAGCATATTTCTCCGCCCCCTAAGCGGCCACTGCGGCGCACTTTTAGAGGTTAACTTCATGGTAAGGATCATGACTCCACTAATCTATTAGCTCCCTTATTTTTAAGGTTGATTCTTACCCAATCAAAAAAACTGCCTATCTCTGACGGTTTATGGTATAAGGCTCCCCCCTTCTTTTCTGGGGGGAAAGCCCCAAAAATCTCTTATGCGCCACTCTGGCGCTCGCGCGCGCTGCATCCACGGGCATCATAATTAATTTCCATTGACAATTTTTAGGAGGAGTACGATAGTCTACCTACCTAAATAATCAAACGTTGCAAAGTCGATTCGAAAAGTGCAGTCCAGCAGCCGTGCTAATCAGCGGCTGTCCAACCTGACTATCGAATCCTTTCACGCTTCTCAGCCTATGATTTCGTTACTCGGCTTCACTCTTGCAGAAATAGAGACCCTGCTGTCTCAGACCTTGCTTGCCCACTGGACCATGTCGGTTCCTGCAGTAGCCACACTACACACCCGGGCATGTGCCTTGTGAAACGGGGCATCTGAGAAAGCCGCCAGGGCAGGAATTAGGTGCCATTCACAGCGACCGTTTTACAATATCGGATCAATATCATCTTCATTCCCCCACGAAACTTGTTGAGCTCTTTGTCACGCTGCATCAATGACTTCTTGCGGCAAGCCTCTCCACCAGACCCCAATAGACTACCTGAAAGCAGCGTTCCTAGTTGGCTCGCCAAGACTCGAGCGCTCGCGATCCGAGCCGAGTCGAGTCAAGAGCCCAAGGACTCGCCAAGATGCCAAGAGTACCTAGATCTCCATATAATCTATATGGGAACCTAAGTATTCCCAAATTTGGATAGAGTCTTGGCAAATCTTGGCTCTCACCCTCACTCTCGTCCCCACCCTCACCCCCACCTTCGCACGTGACTTTGTTTACATCCCTCCCCTTCCCCCCTTCGCGTCCTCCACTAACTACCCTATACAAACTACCTAATACGGATAGTACTAAAGTCGAAAGCTCGCAAGCTCTCTCGAGCGCTCGTAAGCCGAGTCGAGCCGACCCTTAGACTCGGCTCAGCTCGCGAGTTAGGCACGCTGCCTAAAAGAAAAATGCGCCATGCTGGCACCATAAAAGATCATCCGATTTCGAAAAACCATTTGGCACATTCAGCTACCCCAAATGCTTCACCTACTGAGATTTGCCGATGTTTCCCTCTGAAGATGACAATCCCCGGCCAAGTCGGTGGTGAAGCTCTTACTTGCGTTATTGATGAATCAATATGTGACTCCTGCTCTCAGTTCTGTAAGAGTATTTTATTGCCGCTAGCTAGCAACGGTTCAGACGATCGGTGGCGATGGCAAAAGTGTGGCAAGAATTATTGTCTTCCAGTTTTCCACTATGGTCCTTCAAATGCGCCAGCAATTTCAGTGAACGGTGGATGCGCAATGTGTCGAACTATGACAGATTTCAAAAACAGAACAGGCGTCGACCAGGTGGTTCTTGCAAAAGATGATTTAAGAGTATTCAAATCACACGGCCTAGAGAATTCAGAATCTTCACAACGTTTAGATGTGAATCAAGACCTCGAAACGGACTTCGACGATAATCCAGGGGTCGAAGACAATCTGAACGATGAAGATAATCTAGACGATGATGAGGATTCCGGATCAAATTTTGAGATAGATCCATACTGGCAGTCTCGTTTCCTCATGAGTGGAATGAAGGAAGTCAACGGATACCTCACTCCCGGCTACCGAAGCATGAAATATGAGTTCATCGTAGCTCCAGATGAAGAGTATTGTCTCCAGATACCTTTGCATAACTACGACGAAACGGATGTGATTGTTCAGGGGATAGGGCTCAATCCACCATCATCGGAATGCTTTACGTATCCCTCATCTGATCCAATGTCTGAGAAATGCTTCGCGCAAGTGCAAGGATGGTATTTGGAATGCACTGGCCGGCACAACAAATGCGCTCGTCCCAAATTTTCGCTACCTTCTAGGCTCCTCAAAATTGAAGACGAGGAGTTTGGCCCAGACAGGGTATTCTTACTAGAAACTAAGGAATCTTTGAAGTATTTGGATAATGCGCATTACGTTGCCTTAAGTTACTGTTGGGGTGGAATGTCCAGTTTCTCAACCAACACAACAAATCTCTCTAAGAGAGTTGCAGACGGTATTGCTTTCGCTGACCTCCCCCTAGTAATTCAAGATGCCGTCCTAGTCACTAGAAAAGTTGGAATCAGCTACATTTGGGTGGATGCCTTGTGTATACTCCAAGACTCAGACGAGGACTGGAAGCACGAAGCCGATAGGATGTCGGAAGCATACGAAGGATGCGTCTTTACAATCTCGGCTCTTGCTGGCAGTTCGGTCATGGCAAGTTTCCTAGCAGACAGAGGGCTTCAGCCAATTAATTTAGGCCAAGTTAAAATCGACGATGGCTCTAGCGAACGCCTATCAAGATTGTTTATACGCCGAATTCCCCGATCAGCTACCACAGAACTGCTCGAAGGTCCATTGAGCATGAGAGCATGGCCGTTACAAGAAAGGATCCTATCACCTGCCATTCTCCATTATGGGCGGGATCAAATGATCTGGGAATGTGATACATATTTCAGTTCTGAAATCGGTGAACTTGCAGACTCACCGTATGGGTTGCCGAGAATATCAGCAACAAGCCCTGCGGAAAACGCTCGCCTGGATGTCTGGAGTCACTATGTCGAGGAGTTTACACATCGATCTATTACGTTTTCTTCGGACCGATTACCAGCAATTCTTGGCATAGCCTCCAAGCTCCGAAGGGCAGGGTTGTACAAAGGGCGATACGTTGCAGGGCATTGGGAAAGTGATCTTTATTGGTGGTTACTTTGGTCGGCTGCACGGTCTGGCATTCTTGGCAGAGATGAATCGACGGAGACAAATTGCGAGGTGCCAACATGGAGCTGGGCACACAGAAACTATGAAGTTAGGACCTCATTGCCGAAAAATCTGGTCAGTGTGCTTTCAAAGCCACCAAAGTTTCTTATCGATGATACAGAAACCGAGCTGCAAAGTCGTAAAAGCCTTACCACGATTTCTAATTGTGCAGTTGAACTCGGCGGCTATCTTCAGACGGTTACGATGTCTACTAACAACCCTCCTAGACCCGCTGGTGGGAGTGGCTTTTGGAAGTTTGACTGCAAATCCCCACCAGTCGATCCATGCTACTGCCTCAGAATGACAGAATACAGCAGAACTGGGAGACCGAATGGTATAGAGTACCTCATTCTGAAGAAGGTCAATGACAACGACGACGTTGCCAACAGCCAAAATCGGGCGAATGTTTACGTCCGTATGGGGATTTTAAGATTATTTCCCAACGAGATGTCGGCAGAGCCTTTCGAGAAGCCATACCGTGACATTATTTGCGAAGACGGAACGCCGCTGTTGTACGATGGGAAGTGGGAAGACATCATTCTTGTTTAAGAACATAGAGACGCGCCTTGAACAAGAGCAAAAAGCCAGGCCCTAACAAATATCCACACTGATAAACGCGAGGGCTGGCTATTGATTTAGGCAAACATCTACCTGTACTGTGATCTCGCATGTGACTGTCGTGCTGGGGAGCAAATAGGTCAAAAGAGGTGCCAGGTTGCCAGGAGGTTAGGACCGTTAGCTTGTGCTCAAGTTGCCAAGTTGTCCTTTTCGATATGCGTTTCTGCTTCTGATTCGGAGGGTTTACTTCCAACCTCAATTTTCTCTTACAGAAAAACCTCATGGTCCTCTTACCTGTAGTAGCCTTATTAATGCAAACTTTCAAGGTGGAAGCCTCACTATTTAGCAATGGTGATCACGGCTATACGGGCCACCATTTCATAAGACCTCGAAAGTAAGTCTTAGACCATAATCAGGTAGTCGGGGCTGATAGGATTTTCAGACCGGCGCAGCTGCGCCCCTTAAAGGGGGCCAGGCTGAACGGGACGGACCATAAATTGATATCATACGGCAACCTTCAATAACAGCTACGCCCAGCTAAGTCTCTTCAGGTGCCATTGCTAAAAGCAAGAGAGTTCAAAGGTTGTACCGCGAGCCGGATTGGCTTACTGGTGCTACATAGTCACCGGAAGCTAAGCTGTAAGCCAAGGGCTGGTTGCCTAATGTAGTCTGAGAATATCGTCTAGAAAGTCAAGCGTTATCTAATTCGATATGGGATACCACAATGGTCGATGTCTGTAATGCTCACTCGTCCACACAATTACGGCAGCGATGTCCGCACGCTGGGCATCCAAAAAAATTAATTAATCGATATGGACCGTCTCCACAGTCACAGCAGTAGATCAGCCCTCGGTCTGCAGACCAATTCCCAGAGCTGTCCAAGTTCTGTAGATTCTGGATTTCAGGGCGCGCGTCAGTGTTGGTCGTTTCAGCCCGCCTTTGACTTCCCAATTCGGCTTGCGTACGTTGCTCTTCCATCTTCGGTAGGTGTTCTTGGTCGGCTTGATCTGTGTCGCGAAGCCCGAGGATGTCGTCGATCGACGAACTGGCATTGCTACGGGGAGCGCCAAATGGACCTGGATAACGATTAACGTTTACCAAGTCATCGTCTGACTCTTGCATCCTCAAAGAGTCCGATTGGGACCGTCTGCCAGAATCACGACTCCGAATAGGAAACGACTGCATCCTGGGCAAAACTCCGGACGTTTGCACTGAGCTGGATTCAAGCAAAGATGGGTCGTCGGCATCATCTATGGCGTCGGCATGTATAGCCCCAGACAAACGACGAAGGGCCTCTGGCGTCTCTTTTGTCGGGAGAGATGGACCTGGATTGCCAGACTTAGTTGACCCGGCTTTGTGAGATAGGGGGGAACTCTCAAAGGATAATGAGCCAGCACTCATGAGTTCCGCGTTGGCAAAAGCGACGCTCCCGCTGGGTATTACGTTCTCTTTGGAAACTGTACTGAGATCTTCTTGCTCAATCTCCAGTCCTGTAGAGCGAGGCAGTGCAAACAATGCTATACGAATCAAGTGGATTGAGATATGTCGTGCGGCTTTGTCTAGGCCTTCGATAAGTTTCGCACAGAAAGGGCATTCTCGATCCCGGTTTAAGGTTGATTGATCGATTGCTGGGCCTGTGATACGAGCAAGTCAGTCACTGCACCAGGAAATGAGTTGATCTCGGTTCCGCTGCCACTTTGCTTACCAGAGTGAGAATACATTTCGTGTTGGGTAATTTCATGGTTTAACCAGTCGCCAAAACTGTCGTAAAGCTGAGAGCCATTATGGCACGTATCGTATGTACAAACGTAGGGCCGAAGGTCTTTAATGATATGAGCCCTGCGTAATCAGTGACGTTTGTAATGGAATCATGAAGCGCGTACCTCTATTCGCGTATATTGAGAAGCTTACGAGGGCAGACTGTATAGCAGTAGGGACATTCGAACTCTTTCAAGTTTTTCTGTAAGGTGTACTTGACTGGAGGATCAGGAAAGACAATAGAATCGTCCGCAGAGTCGATCGAAGCAGGATCAACCATGCTTATTGTCGAAACGGTCGACTGCGTATCATCGTCTAGCCTCACCTTGCTGGGATCAAGCTGAGTTGCCGTTGTTGGCTCTGAGCGCCGTGAGGTGGAAGGATTGAGGTCGCCAACCTGTAGCTGGATGTGCGAATGCGGCGCCTTATGATTCATAGTAAACATCGTAAGCTTCAATCTATGCCGGCCCCAATAGCCAATTTGGCGGCGTCTGAGGTTGTTGGCTTTGCTAAGCGAGTGACAAGGTACGACTTTGAGGCTCGGCAATCCGGGTAGGACTTATAACTTTGTAACACGCTCTCAACGAACGAAGTTTCAACTCCAAGGACATCAAAGCGGTCAAATAGATCTTGACCCGTTTCATCATCCAGTTTCTAGAACGAAAATCCCTTGGATAGGCCAGTCCTGGTGGCCGGGTTTCGCACCTTCATGGAAAGTTTGAAGAGATGATCTATACAGTCGACTGCATTCGAAAATGCGGCCTTCGCCGTGGTCTCATCATCGTATTCGTCCAAAGAAATTTCGTATTCAAGGTCTTCGTCGACTAATTCTGATAGCTCTGAAGGCGTAGTATTTCCCGGACAATCGAGACCATTGGGTCGAAGCTCTGATCCCACTAGGCAAGTCGACATTAGTAAGTTTCCTCATTACAATGAAATCTCTGATCGTTACGACATCAAATAGGAGATGCAAAATGCAAACCGGCAACCTTATGGCATAGAGTAGAAACAAAGCGTACCTGTCTGGAGCGACTTGATCAAATCCGTAAGCAAATTCTCACAGAATGAGGAAATTTCAGGTGCATCGCGGAAGCGATAATCAAGTGACGCATGGCCCAGTTGGTAGACTCCAATGTTTGTTGCCCAGAGATCGAATCGTTGTTGTTCGCCTTGCAAATATTCTCGTGATAGCCCACAATAGTCTGTCACAGTTACCTTCTCAAACTCTTCGAATAACTTGCTGACACGAAAACTGATGTCCGCCAGTGTGTTTCCATTTTGGGCAGACACAGATTAGATGTGCTAATGGAAATCTCCACTAGGGACGAAATTGGTGAGAGGAACCGACGTAGACCTTTTGTGCACAACTTATAGGACCTCAACACCCTAGGTCTTGATCAAACATGGTTGGGAAAGCGCCAGGGTAGACTGTCAATATGGTGATGAAGAAGGAGAAATTTTGTATTCGCAGCCATAGAGTGCTTCTGCCCATCTCCTTGGTCGTGGTGAAAGACGAGGAGATACAAATGAGGTAGGCTGAAAGTCAGATCCAAAGTCCTTAGCGCTATCAGGGTTGTGTAACGTCAGACTCGTTTCTTAGAGGTTGAGGCGCAAACAGTCCCCAAGGTAACCCTACACCCAGCAAGCTAGGATTCGGGACACCGAATTGCAAGGCTGGCAATTTGCCTCATACATTGCAAGGGCAATAATCTGAAAATGAGTGGGTTTGAAGTGATTGGAGTGGTACTCGCAGCTGCACCTCAACTCGTGAAAGCGCTGGAAGCTTACCAGAAAGTAGGCAAGAGATGGGACGCATTCAAAAGGAAGTCATTTCACATCGACCGAATGATCAGAAAGATAAGATGGCAGCAACAATTGATCCACAGCGATGTGAAGATTGTGATACGAAACGCTGAACTCGAAGAGATCGATGACCGAGCCGGGATGGGACTTTACCAGGAACTGTTTAGGCGGCAGGACATTCAAGATGCAGTGCGCGCTCTTCTTGGCGATAATTGTTCCACATATTTAGAGATTGTCCAACAATGCGAGACTACGCTTCTTGATGTGGCCAAAGCAGTGAAAGGCCTTGATGAGGGCTCATGGGTAAGTCAACTTCCAGAATGATTATCCATTGCGGAAGGATCTTGACGTTCTCCATGGCGCGGTCTCACCTTGCAACATGCACGTTCAGGGCCTCATGGGACCGCAAGCTTCATTGAGAGATCGCTGTCTCGTGCCAATATGCCTTCCGAATTTCAAGCGCCTGGAGACTATCTGTGTGGATAAATTGCGATTAGCTGACCTTTTTTCAAATGTGCAGATTGCAAGCCAGTCTCTGGTAGGAATAATCAAGGCGAACCACAGCTTCAATGAGTCCGGTGGTGAATTCCGAAAACGTCTCAAGCTCAGTATGCACAGGGAGGATCTTGAGCGTAGAATTCAGGAAATTGATGAAAATACGCGGCTCCTCGAGCGAGTACGGGAAAAGGGCCAGCAAGAACAGCAAATACTAATCCAATCGACTTCGTCGAATGCGCGAGTGGCAGCTAGGTTGCTGCGAAAGGTGCAGACTCGTGCTGCTAAACTACATCGAGCTCTCGCAAGAAGCTGGACTAGATCTTGTTCAGATCCGCATGTCGTCCGCCTCTACCTGGATAACCGCATCGGAAGTCTTGACAATGCGAGATATCACAGCTACTTAAAGCATATGAAGATCGAATTCATCATCACTCTCCAGAGTTGTGGCATTCCGAAATATCATTCTTGCATTGTTGAGGCCTTAAGCACAGAAGATGTCGACAATCTAGGCTGCAAATTGTCCAACATCTCTTTTCAAGGCTTGCCAAATCCGGTAAACTCTGTCCAGCGAAGAGAAGTTGATAGTATGTGTGGTGTGTTGAATCGGCACGGAGACATCAATCTTCTAAAGCTCTATCTAGCTGAAGACGAAGGGCTCCGCTATGAGCACGTATTGCCAGATAGCGTAGATTGCCGATGCAATCACATCCATGGAGGCAATATGGTAAGCCTTTACGACCTGCTGCAAGATCCAGAAATCAGAAAAACACTGCGACTCAAACAAAGAGTTAGGTTGGCTGCTTTATTGGCTTCTTCAGCACTTCAGCTCCACGGGACTCCTTGGTGCAAGAATATGCGTGAAAATTCTTTCTTGTTCGTTCAAAATCCATTCATTGCTTGCAGCTTTGAGCCCAGACAAGATTCGTTCCTCAGGTTATCATCGAAAGCAGAAGCGGATCTCTTAGATCTAGGCATATTGATTCTAGAGCTCTGGCACAACAAAGCTATTGATTCATTCGCTAGCGACTCTAGTATTATCTGGAGGATACGTTTGACAGTCGGCAAAGGGTGGCCAAAAAGTGGATTTCGGACACGAGGGAAGATCTACTGACTTCCATTTACGACGCGGCCGTCCGGTGCATTAACTGTCGATTTGACGCTGTTAACATTGATCTCTTTGACAGCAAGTTGAACCTTAGCATCTTCGAGGCTGTCTTGCAGCCACTATGGGCTAACTGCAAGTCCTGACAGTGACAAAATCTCAACGTCAGTAGCCAAAATGACCTGGAATGCTGTTTTTAATCGGGGTCCCAAATCCGAACATTACCCAAGGCAATCTGTGCATCGTGCTTTCTGACACTTTGGAGGGGATACAGATGCACAGTCCAGTCATATCTTGTGTTAGGACTTACCACAAGTTGAGCATGACTTTCAACAGTGGAAACGCCCATACACTCAGGTTATGGTCCATTAGAGGTCGCCAACTTGAAATCATTGATCAATCGCATCAGCATTCGAAAAAGGGACCAAAAATGCTTAGAGGACGTTGATTCTTGAAAGCAGTTGGGCCAAATTGATCTTTCATCTCTACTGAGTGACGGTATTGAAAATTTCCGTATGCCTCAAGCATTAGATTGATATGGAATTGGAAAAATTTTCCCAAATTACAAGGACCCCAAGACCCAGCAACCGAAGATTATGCGAACACGTTTCCTTATCGATAAGAGCCTTGGCACTTCAAGCCCCAGGACCTTTGGCTCTGCGCGCCTGTTTTATTACCCGAGACATTCCGCCTTCATGCTCTTTCATTCTAAATTGCGCGAGCCGCCTTTACGACTTAATGTTCCCCCTACACGCATTTCTAGCCCCTCGCAAATGAGACTGTTCTGGCTTTCCTCTTCGCAGGTCCAGCTTAGAAGTTGAGGTTGTCTTGAGCAAGTGTGGAAGATGTCTGAGAGAAAGACAAGGGGCTATTCTCCAAGGATTCGTCATTCGATAACAAGTCGGCCAGCCTGTGAGGTCTGAAATGTGTGACAACAGGTAGAAAGCCTGAGAGCTGGCAATAATAGCCTGTGAGATCCTATCTAGTTGTGCTTGTACCAGACTCGAAGCTGAAGAAGGCTTCAAGTTCGCACGTGCAATAATGAACAAATGTCGCGATCGTTCGGGCGGTACGATGCTCTTGTTATTCGCCAAGCTTCGGAGAATAGTGTCTTTGTATGATTCACGCACTAACAGAAGAAAGCTGATAGCATCGAAGAAAAGTATCGTATACTTCGTCCACCGCAAGCCGTTAGCTTCGACGTATCCTCCAATAAGTACACCAAAAGAGACCCTATGAAAGTGTATCATACAGCGTGAGACGGATTGCTCGATCACTTCGGGTTACAATGCTGACAATGGTAACAGAGGCTATGCTAACTCTGGGAGCCGCATAGAGTCCGGCAGAGAAGCTACACGTGACCAGGCTCGCCAAATGTTGACTTGGGCAAGCCCCAAGCGTGAACAACACAAAGAATGGAGTCGTTGTAATGTAAACGGCTTTCAAGCCAGAAGTCTCACTCATCAGAGACAAGATCACAAGTTCAAACCTGTAGAAGAGGAATTGTTAGGAATACAAGATCGATGCTTGCGAAGAAATGCACAACCAACCCTGTGCCTAGTTTGTAAACTGATAGAGGCAGAAGATCTACCATTAGAGAGACGCCAAGCTCCAAGGAAGCTTCCTGGTGACAAGGAGAACAGATGAACGCAACAATCGTGGACGCACACCCGATGCCTGAAAAGACGATTACACAAAATGTCTTCCAAAACAAGCTCTGACTCCGTGCATTTCGACGATCGGCTGGCCAGTCAATTGTAGAGCGTGGCCTGCTTGCGATAATCTGAAATTGGCTGATTGTGTTGCATCAAGAGAGGACATCTTTGTATTTCCTGTCGATCATTCAAATCCCTCGCAATAGCGAGACGGTAGCACCACTGAGTTTTATGGAGGATTGCCACCCTCATGTATGCCATTCTATCCATGGACTTGTGAACGTAATTTCACACTTCTCCATGGATCATGAGATGATCTCAGTCATGACGCAGAGAGCTTCACAAGACATGATTCTCTAGATCAAACCAGAATCTTTCGCGAAGGTTTCTGAGTCACTGAGGCACGAGAAGGAGAAGAGGTTGTTCAAAAGCGCTTGGCGGGAGGCGGGAGCCAAGACGGGCGGCTTGCCGATCGGCACCGCAGCAAAATTTTAGGGCTGAATCGATAAGGCAGGCTGGCCGCGGGAGGGGCCTTGTACCTGGCCGGCAACGAATAAACTTCCGTAATTCAGACGCACCAAATAGAGTCATAAGTTGATGCTCGAAGAGTACCTATAGAGGCTGACCATTGTCTCCATTTCCTCCCCAGATACCGTGTGCTCCAACCTTCGGCGGCTACAGGCCTGCTAGCCATCATGTCTGGCCTCGATTCGTGGGAGGATGACCCTGCCGCCCAAGAAGAGAATCTGTCACAGCAGGCCAGGAATATGAATATCAACGGCCAACAATTCCGACCGGGCGCAAATTCATTCCAGCCGGGTGCTACCTCTTTTCAACCTGGCCAGCAGTATCAACAATATGGAGGCTACCAACAGCAATATCCACAGTATGGTGGTTATCCACAACAGGGCCAGCAACAAGGCTACCAGCAATATCAAGGGTACAACCAAGGCTACGGACAGAATTATCAGGGCCAATACGGAGGATATAACCAGAATGCTGGGAATTTCCAACAGCAGCAACAACAACCACAGCAGAGACAAGCTCCTATCAGCATCGCAAAGAGACCCTCCACCGACACTTCCTCTAACAACAAGACTTCCTCTACCCTGTCGCAACCTACCTCCGCTCCTACTGTCTCTGCTCCGAAGGCCAAGGTGCTATCAATCGGCGGCGACGCCCCAAAAGCGAAAGTTGCACAAGCCACTGATAACGCTCCTAAAACTCTATCAATTGGCGTCCCTCCTTCCGCTCCACCCAAGACATCTGAACAGCCTACAACTAATGAAACAACACCCTCTGAAGCGGCATCGAAGGTTAATGCGGCAAAGGCCATAGAAAAGACGGGCGAGAAGACTGCTACGACAACAGGTGCAGGGAAAATTTCTCCGTCTCCGAGCTCAGGGAAATCGTCCCCTACCCCGGGCGAGACGAAAACAGCAGCTAGAACCGCCGACGCTGTTGTTCAAGAACAATCAGCGGATGTCGACGACGCTACGCTCGAAGAAATATATGGCAAGGAGCACGTCAATCTTATCTTCATAGGTTCGATCCTTGCCTTTCAACTTTCCCACCCACGATCTCACATTCGCGCTACGTAGGTCATGTCGATGCGGGCAAATCGACACTGGGTGGAAGCATCCTGTATGCTTGTGGCATGGTTGACGATCGCACTATGGAAAAATATAAAGTGAGAAAACTTAATCCAAACCATTAGGGAACAAAAAAGCTGATTCATGTGTTCCATTTAAAGGCAGAGGCCAAAGCTGCTGGCCGTGAAACCTGGTATCTCTCTTTGGATCCTAATTTGACAAAGCCTCTAATCTGACTCAAGGTATCTCTCGTGGGCATTGGATCTGACGAAGGAGGAGAGATCGAAGGGTTAGTTCTGATGAGATATCACCTGTGAGAGCTGAGCAATAACTTCGTTTCTCTCTCTAGGAAAGACTGTAGGCTCCTTCTACATCAATTGTTCCTTTGATTCGGAATTCTACTGTCAATACTGACATTTCAAAGGTCGAAGTCGGCCGGGGATTCTTCGAAACAGACAAACGTCGCTACACCATATTAGACGCACCAGGTCATAAGACGTTTGTACCTAATATGATTGGCGGCGCCTCACAAGCAGATATCGGTATGTTGCATTAATGAATATCTGTCGTAGAACTAGCTAAGGCTATAGGTATCCTCGTCATTTCTGCCCGCAAGGGCGAGTACGAAACCGGATTTGAGAAAGGTTAGTACTGACTTTCCTTCACACGCTATTCTGGGCGACAGTTTGTTCTTAAGGCCAATTTACGGTGGGCGATGCATACATGTTTCACACAACCTTCTTGGCCGGAAAGTCTGCGCGAACATTCTCACTCAGCCTCATTGAGTGATGCGTGACTAACTGGCCTAGGCGGCCAAACACGCGAGCATGCCGTTTTAGCTAAGACCCAAGGCGTCAACAAACTCATCATCGTGGTCAACAAAATGGACGACCCCACTGTAGAATGGTCTAAAGACCGGTACGACGAGTGCATTACAAAGCTCACAGCCTTCTTGAAAGGTGTTGGGTACAACCCCAAGCAAGACCTACACTTCATGCCGATCTCAGCCCAGACTACCGTTGGCATCAAGGACCGCGTCCCAAAGTCACTGGCTCCATGGTACAACGGACCGTCACTCCTTGAATACCTTGATGGCATGGCTGCACTGGAAAGAAAAGTCAACGCTCCGTTCATGATGCCTATCGGCGGAAAATATAGAGACATGGGCACAATATGTGAAGGAAGAATAGAATCGGTAATACCGACATAGTGAGGCTGCAACGACGGATGACTAATCTACTCTAGGGTGTAATCAAGAAGGGCATGACCTACATCATGATGCCGAACCGCGAGGAGACGACCATCTCCGCGCTCTACGGCGAGACCGAAGAAGAGATCCCCGGCGCGGTTTGCGGAGACCAAATCCGCATCCGGGTCCGTGGCGTTGAGGAAGAAGATATCCTCCCGGGCTTTGTGCTCTGCTCGCCGAAGCGCCCGGTTCACTGCGTCCGCTCGTTCGAAGCTCAGAGTAAGTTGAGAGTTTATACTGGATTTACATTTTGAATACTTATTCCCTTAGTTGTCGTGTTGGAGCTCCGCAGCATTCTCTCGGCGGGATTTAACTGTGTACTACATGTCCATGCCGCAATTGAAGAGGTCACGTTCGGCGCGCTATTGCACAAACTAGAGAAAGGTACCGGGAGGAAGAGCAAGAAACCACCACCCTTTGCGCAAAGGGGCATGAGTATCATTGCCAGGCTTGATGTGTTAGGTGCTGCTGCTGTTTGTGTGGAGAGGTTCGAAGATTATCCTCAAATGGGGAGATTGTAAGTGATACTTTTAACATCTTACCTTGGAACCAACGGGCATAGCTGATCCTATTCTTCCCCCTAGCACATTAAGAGACCAGGTATGTCTCATCATGAGCTCTGACCAGACTAGGAGAGACGTGACTGACAGGCGATGATAGGGACAAACCATTGCGATTGGGAAGATCACGAAGCTCATCACTGATGCTGCTTGAACGGCAGGCTTAAGGGAGCTACGGAATGAGGCGAGGCCCTCAGCGCGATGATTAAGAGTTGAAAAGTATCACTCAGAACTTGGGGGAGGTTATCAGACACGATCGTTGGCATGTAGTCATTTCTGGATGCGAAATAGAGCAATGCATTGAAACCACTCCCCGTCCGTGCATACAGTAAGAGAGATGTAGGCCCTCACTCACTCACACCGCAGCTTACAAATGGAATTCCCCTATCCTTCCATATACCTTTCGACACTTAGAAAACGCTCATCCCCCCATCAATCTTCAAATCCGCCCCATTCAAATACCGTCCCGCCCGCTTACTACACGCCAGCACAACCAGCCCCTCCAACTCCGCCGGATCCCCCATCCTCCCCATCGGATTCCTCCCACTCCACAACCTCCTCGCCTCCGCCAACCCTTCCCCTTCGTTCAGAATCGTATCCATATAACCCGGGCTAATACTGTTCACCCTGACGCCGGCGTGCGCCCATTCCGCCGCAAGGCAGTCCTTGAGGTGCAGCACGCCGGCCTTGGAGACGTTGTACGCGGCCTGGGGCTGCGGGTAGTTGACGACGTGCGCGGAGACGGAGGAGACGAGGAGGATGGCGCCGCCGCGGGACTGCCGGGAGAAGTAGGATTGGAAGGCATGCTGGGCGCAGAGGAAGGCGGCGGTGAGATCGACGTTGAGGGTGTGGGACCATTCTTGCGGGGTGGTGGTGGCAGAGGGGTGGCAGCTGACGACGCCGGCGAAGTGGCAGAGGATGTCGATGCCGGTGTGGCCGAAGGCGGAGTTGGCGGCGGCGAAGGCCGTGGCGATCGAGTCCGGGTTGGTGACGTCGATTGGGTGCGCGGAGATGTGGCGGTCCGGGTAGGCGGTTTGGAGGGCGGTGAGGGTTGTATCCGCATTGGAGGTCATGGGGGAAAGGTCGAGGAGGGCAAGTTTGGAGAGGCCATGGTCGAGGAGGGCGCGAGCTGCGGTGAGGGCGAGTGTCCCAAGACCGCCCGTAACTTTGGATGGAGGGTTAGGTGATCAGCATATTACTCTTGTGAGAAATCGCTGGAATGCGATACGACTGGTGGCTTTAAGCTCGTTTAGACCGAGCAAAACGTAGATTGAAAAACGATGACATAGGAAAAGCGTTCATCGAGGACCTGGTCCCGAGAAGGAATCCAAGAAATTGACGCAAAAGCGCTTCACAGTTGCTGGATGGCTACATCTTACTCACTGACTGCATTCCCTTCGACCTTAAAGCGCTCATAAGCACGTCCTGCCGGAGAAAGCTCGGTCGAAAGGGGAGGAAGTGGTGCGGTTAAGGGATTATCTTTGGTCGAGAGAGTCATTTTAGGAAGAACCCGTGAGGTCAAGTCTTCGCGCGACATATTGAGATCTGGGAGATGAACGTGTCCAATTATGTCTTACACAGTTTTCAAAACAAAAGATAAACTTAGAAGAGTTCTAGAACATGGGGAAAAAAGACGCAAACGATACTCTAGAGTTTGGTCAGCTTGACGCAAATGTTATGTTACATTCAGGACTGAGGTATTGTGTCATAATATTAGGCCGAATGATCAAACAACTGAACATTGAATTCGAACATAGACGATTTAAGATTCAATACTTGGTAATGACCCTTCGGCCCATCTCTCGCCGGAGTTTACCTCAAAAGCTGCTCCTAATGCAGAAGGTATGGCGAATCCGCGGATTTTACCGCAGCGGAAAATAATCCGCACTTCAGGCCTGTCAGAAAAAATGTCTCTGTGGGTGATTGGCGAGTGATATTCCTTGCGAGAGTTAAGCTTGGGAAAGTTATTCACCGTTTCTAGAAACATCGCCCGAAATAGCCTCTGCAGGACATGCCGTTGACCCCCGGCTCACCCTCTCAACCTCAAGAAACCACCCCATGATGTCCACCCTCAACAACCCTGTCCTCCGGCCCACCCCCTCTTCTGCACCTTCTTCTACACTCTCAACTACCATTGCACCTCTCCCCGGCGACACATCCTCCCAGATTGACCTCCTGATCTCCCTTCACCTCCACTTCTGGCCCGCGCTCTCCCTCGCCATCCAATCGAACTGGGGTGGCTCTGAGGGCTCCGACAAACGTGACTGGTTCGCCGGCGCTATCTCTGACCTCTTCTCATCCAAGTCGCTTCGCGATATCGAAGACCTAGAGGATGTGATGGCGCAGGTGATGGGTGACGAGTTTGAGGCGGTGATTGAGGACGGGAGCTTAGAGGAGGTTGCGGGGAAGATTTGGAGGGGGAGGGAGAAGGTACTTGGGGGGGAGACGGAGGAGTTGGAGGTTTTGTGGAAGAGATGGGTTGAGAGGGGTGGGAAAGGGGTGACCGGGAACTTTGTCCAAGGGATCGGGGAGACGGAAGATGGAGGCGAGGATGAAGATGACGAAGATGAGGGAGAGAGCGATGAGGAGATGGAAGATGCTCCGGAATTGGTGGATATTGGCAAGAGGAGGGAGAGGGTGGAGCCGGAGGTGGATGAGGAAGGTTTTACAAAAGTGGTGGGGAGGAGAAAAAGATAAGACTTTGCGAGGAAAAATGCACCTCTGCCACACCAAGAAGCATTTTGCGTACACTTACAAACAGCTCCTACTTCAAGCTACGCTCAAAGATTCGAGATCCAAGTATGGGACACAGGAGAACCATTGTCCGCGCTGCGATCAACGAGGGCTCTTACGAAGAGTATAGAGCAGCAAAAGGAGCATAGTTCACTGTTGGATGAAGTGGTGAGGAAAAATAGATCTAAGCCGCCGGTGCCAATTGCGCGTATCGGGAGGACGGTCTTCCCAGGATAAGACATGATTTCCACCAACAACGATGCAACGCGTTCCTCAAACAACATGCAATAAGAATGACAAGCAAAGCACAAAGAACCTGACTTAAGAATACTCCATATGCGAGAATTTTTGCGGACCAAGAAGGGATTATCTGAAAACATGCGCCAAAAAAAAAATTGGTATCATTCCTATGGTAAACCACTTGAGAAGAGCTGAAAAGGCTTCGGATTCTCCTAAACTCCTTTGAACCTTGCGTGATCACGACAAGCTCCTATTTATTCCCAGTCCTCATCACTGTCATCGTCCTTTTTCTGCTCTCCGCCGTCCTTGGCCTTCGCCTTTTCCTCTGTTGGACTGCCGGGAGCCGCGCTAGCCTGTCCACTGACAATGTCGTAACTCGCGTCGCTGTCAGCGACAGAGTGCTCATTTGAGTTGCGGCCGGATGGCTTCAGATTTGCATTATCCGGAGATGATTTGGGCTGAATGGTGATTGTCGAATCGCTGGGCTTGTGCTGAGGTTTGGATTTTGCCGCTTGTGGAGTGGATGGACCGCCTTCATCGTCATCCGAGTCCCAGCCGAGATCGTCGGAGTCGTTGGAGGTAGACGCGCCTAAGTGCTGTCAGTTGCTCTTCAGAAAGCGTTGAATGTAGATAGAAAAGACCCACCCTTCAACAGCTCCCTTCTTTTTTGCTCTTCAGCCTCGATAGCAGAGCGGTAGAAATAGTATCTGCACCAATAATCTCCGTAGTCTGCCTTCTCGGGCACGCATTGCTCCATCGCCCTCCTCAGTTCAGGGTATTTTTCTAGGTCTTTGCTGATATCCTCCGTCTTCTCGTCGATGCAGAAATTCTTCTTAAATTCCTGCCACTCAGGGCTCACGGGATCTTTAAGAAATCCATCTAGATTTGAATGTACAACATGTAGGCTTGCCTCAAATCGACTTGCGTGGATGACGCGTTTACCTGTCGAAGGGTCTTTGCTCTCGAACAAGATGCCGCCCTTCTGAGTTTCGTCTGACGGAGGGGCAACAGAGACCGCATCCCGGAGAAAGTCACGGACATTCGTTCCGAACCGAAGTAATGCCTCATCAGCAGCATCTTCTGCTTTCTGTATGTCCTTAAAGCCCTTCATTGCCTGAATCCGGACTCGCGTAAGAAAGCTCTCGTTCTCTTGGATATCCTCGCCGCTAATCTTCTCCACGTTGCCTTCCTTCTCTTTCCCCTTTTCATTAGAAGCAGTTTCGGCTGCGGCGACCTCTTTCTCGCCTAGTGAAAGACCTCTCGTTCTCTCCATGATATTGGAGGTTAATCCCGATAGACCCTTCAGAGCCTCTCCGCTGGCAGCCTCGGCCTCCTTCCTTGCATCTTGGTAGTAGCTCTCCCCCTGTTTACGGACGTTGCCCCAAATACCACCAAGCTTGGCTCCCCATGGACTGTTCGAAAAGGCTTGGATTGTCTGTTGAAATTCCTCGTTCAGAGTTGGCTCCGGCTCATTGGAAACCTGCTGGGCAGGGGTTGGTGTGGAGGAGCGGTCGCTAGAGAGGGAGGACTCTTGGATACGGTCATATGGAATGTCCATAGCGATGGTAATTGAATTTGAAAACGTGACTAGATTTCAGAATAGCTGAACTTCTTAGAATGTGGTTTAACTCATTGCGAGACCCTACCTAGGTATTTACGAGGCTTGTTGTCCTCTGCCGTAGCTTCGAATATTGACAGTTGGAGCTAGGTCGGGATGAGACGCTAAGCCCGGGAAGGTTCCTCCCAACGCCGCGGTCCTCTTCCATCTCCAACGTTCCATTCGAGGGATTGTTTAGCACGTTCCAGCAATTTACGGAGGCAACAGCAGTAAGTTTAATCTAACCATTTGGACTGGTGTCCTTGATATAAGCAATTTTCTAATCTCTTAATGACTATATGGGAGAATATCTGATGTTCCAGATGAAGTTATGTGAAGGGCACACTACTATGTTTTAACATCCCTTGATATGTCAACCGCGCATGACATATCGAGACCTTAGTCTTCCCCTTTCACCAAACCCATAGCCTCGTTCTCTTTTTTACTTCTCCTACTCCAGTCTGGCGCAACATCGATTCCATCCTCCTCTTCCTGGTCGCCTTGCTCCTTCGTTTTGTGGACTGTAGTCGGCTTATGCTCGGCCGGTGAGTATACCGTGTAGAGGATCAGTGGGGTGGGTCCAGTGTTGACAAATTGATGTTGCGTACTCGCGGGCACAATGATCAGGTCACCAGCCTTAACGTCCTGGTCCTTGCCTGCAATTGTTGCCTTACCGGTGCCCGAGGTGAATGTTAGGATCTGATCCACAGTATGAATTTCGTCTCCAATGTCGCCACCAACAGGTACTGTCATGAGCACAAGTTGCGAGTAGAGGCCGGTCCAGAGCACGCGTCGAAATTCGCCAGATTGGGACGGTAGAGCAGTGGTCATATCCGGGAAATAGAACATCTTGTGCTCGGGAGGCTCGGAGGCAGAAACGGGCAACGAGGCCATTTTGGTGATGCTGAAGTACCTAGCTGTAGGGAGTGAATGAGGTGTTATAAATTTTGAACGGTTAACTGAAGCTGAGCAGAATATTGACGATGCTTTGGTGGCTCGAATGGCGGAATAGGTAGACTGCTTCAGGACAGACTTTGGAAGAAGGCTGCGTGACATTGATATAGGCACTTGATTTCTAAGACCTGGGAAAGCCAGATCTCACACCCTGGGTTTGACAGTCTTATGTATTTGGCCTTGGAACGGGTCGATCGAGTATTCTCATGCTGGTCATTTACGTCATCAAGACCGGTGCCGATATAGAGGAGAGTGTTTTGCTCCCCTCAATCGGGACTGGACCAAACGAAGCCAGGGAGATTTGTAGAAATCTGTTAGTCAGAGGCTTTTTTTTGAGTAATTCATCTTTGACCCTGTTCTAGACCGTACCTCTCACATCCTGTAGCCTGAGCCTCAAGTAATAGATTAGAAATTACTAGCACAAAGGCAGCAGCTGACGTCAACGTCATCGTGAATTTCTCAAGGCGACGCGCCAAGCATTTTCCGACGCGTAAATTAATGCTACTTTTTCATCGAAATGCCGTACCATGATCTTTCACCCAATGCGACCCCGAAGATTCTCATGAGATCTGAACCTTCTGGACCACTACAATGGGATCGATGCACCCACATCTTGCTATCAAAAATTAGCGTCCAGGAACTCGCTTAAATAGAGCTTCAAGGATCTCAACGACCTCTCCGGTAGAAGTCTCATTTTCCTTTCCACCTAAGTATCAATGTTTCAGATACATAATTGCAACCATGGATATCTTTCTCTCGAAGGTGACTCAGCAGGCTATGAATTATGCCATTCGGTCAGGGATCACCATTACTGCAAGCTATGCCATTCACCAGTCCTCCAGGCTTCTGAAGACAGTGCCAAAGAGCAGCGAGCGGGATGAACTATTGGCGTTGCAAGAAAGACTGCATAGCAAGATTCGAATCATCTCTCCTGCCATTGATATGATTGAGTTGATCGCAGCTAGAGGTAACACATCGCTCGAATCAGCTGTTTCTCTCACGAAGACTCTCCGACAAGACATTCAGTCTTTAGGTCAAAGGCTCGCTAATGCGGCTGTTGTTGAAGAAGCGGCTAGACTTACGAACTCTGATGTGAAACCTAAAGCGCAAAATGAGTTGGAAATAAAGCTTATAATTGCTGACGTGAAGCAATTGCTTGGTCGTATCGAGGATGCAATACCTCTGATCAACCTAGCAATCACAACATCTGGCGCAAATCTCTCAACCACCTTACCTTCCACAGTATCTCCCTCACGATTGTTGCAAGCTAGTACCTTTTTAACTGCTGGTGATACTCATTATTCCTTTGCACCAGACCAAGCTGTCCAGGTTGGTCCAACATTCACTCTGTCAGTGTACATGCTTTTTGCCGGAAATTTAAGACCAGAAGACGAAGAAGGAATTAGGAAGACCACTTGGAAGGAGGTCATGCACAAAGCAAAGGTCAAGCTACGCAGAGTCCCCATTGAAGCCCCGTCTGACTCCCGCGGCATGCAAACCCCCACATCGGACGATTCGAATCCTTCTGTTGAACATTCTCCCAGCGGTCATATGCCCGGGACGGCGAGGGCAGATGAGTTTTCATACCAGCTCATGGTAATCGAAGATTTTGATGACGATCGGGTCCATGATTTCGAAGACAACGAGGCGCAGCCTGGACGCTTCGACGATGTGGAGCTAGCAGGCATCAGAGAGGTCATACCAGTTTATCAGGTCTCAAAAATATTCTACGCAGACACTGGAAAGGTTCTGAACATTGGATCAGAAGGAGAGGCGAATAACCCAGTCCTGCTCTTGAAGAGAGACATCAATGCGATCCCTCCCCGCCGAATGATGCATCAAGAAGCCGAGGAGTATGATGAGCAAGACGTTGTGGAAAACTTCAATCAGTCTCGAGCTTCCGTCGTTGACAGAAGAGACGAAATTCAAGCTCCACAATTGCACTCAGACCCATGGCGCCTGCCACCTGGTCTCGATCCTGAATGGCTAGCCTTCGAAGTCTACACAGAAATTTCAGACACATCAGACGACGACGAATCATCAACCACCAACCTAAGGTCTCCAACCCCTGCTCAAACCCAATCATCCTCAATAGAGGCACATCTTACACCTTCCCTCTCCCACGACCACCTCTCCAGCCCAGTCCAAAGCCCAAATAGCACCCTCTCGAAGCCTCATACCACCCTTGCTCCGCAACCATCCTCCGGTAACCTCTCCACTACCAACCCGCCACCTCCCTGGGCAAACCAAATCCGTACCTCCCTCTCCCTTCTCGAGCTACTCCTCCGCCTCACCTCCCTGCAACAATTCCAACAACAATCTCACCTCTCCATCACCGACGAGCTCCTCAACTTCTTCCTCGAAGAATCCGCCACTACCGGTGCTGGAGGCGATGAGAATTATCGCCAGCGGCTGAGGGCTGATGCGAGGAGGCGGGTAGGTTGGGATCCATACGACGAGAGCCCGGTGAAGAGGAGGGGCGAGGATTATCAATATCAGCGCGATAACGGTGATGCGTATAGCCCACGGTGGGATGATGAGAGGAGGCAACAAGAGTACTTCTTAAGGTTCTCGCGGGAAGGGACGCCTGCAAGCCCCAGCTCCGGGAGAGAGCGGCCATTACCGCCAGATTCAAGGACGAGGTCGATGACAGGGGTCTCAGATTCGCCGGATAGGACAAGTGGATCGCCGACGTTGCCGGGTGCGACTGGCAAGGGGAGGTCCGCATACCTGAGGAACCTGAGAGAAGGTGAGGCAACCGGGAGGAAAGGGAGTCCATTGAGGCCAGTGACGGGCACGACCGATGAAGGGATTGGAACGAGTCCGGGGACTAGTCGGCTGGAGGGAAGGGGAGAGTGAATCGAATGCATGACAAAAAGGACCTGGCATGGCAGACTTTTACCAGCATTGTAACCAAAAGAGCTGCAAATGATACCCTGTGTATTGGGATTGACCAAGACATTAGCATAGATGCCCGTTCTACGTTGAATACTACACGCCCACATCAAGATTACAAGTCATTTTTCTTTTCTATATTTACTGCAAATCTCAAACTCCGGCGTGAAAGTGGCTGCCCCGAAGCGCATCGGAGCTGGCTGACGAAAGTTACCGCATAAACTCCCAAAGAGGCAAGCGATCTACCTCTTCGGGTCTTGCATCCGGCCATCTCTCTTGTCCCCACGTCCCCTTGTCTGTTGCTGACACGACATGGCCGCGGCAAAATGCCTCATTTTCTTCCGGCTCTACTTTTCATCGTCCGAGATCGGTCTTATGGATTTGGGCGCCGTTGACTCATGTAGGATTGGAGGGTGCATGCCAGAGGAAGTGAGCAATGTTTGTTAGTCAGCTACATTGGGTGATTTTGTACAGATGGTGAAAAATGTAATGGGAGGAGTCTCATCGAGAGGCGCCGGAGCGGTCATGGACATTATGATACGTATATTGTCCCGGCCAATTGGTGTACCAGGCGCTTTGCCGGTGCTGGCTCCTCCTCTCGTTGCTCAGAACGCTATTCTAGTAGCCGTATCGTGTATCGCGACAATCAGTGGGCCACAGCCATGGAATTACCATTAGACACTACCCCATTCAAACCTCCTTCCATCCTATGCAGCCCAAAATCATCGACAAAAAACCGATCGATCAATCCCCGACCCAAACCTTCGCCCCCCATATCCTCCGCAGAAGCTCGACTTCGTCCCTCCCTCCTCCTCCAATGAATCCCCTTCCTACCCCTTCCTCCTCGTCATCGGTGTCCCCACGACTCCGGCTCAGTCCGATATCATCATGACTTCCCTGCCTCTGGAATCGGACTCTATGTTTGCTCCCTCTGCTGTTCGGCCTTGTCGCCGCTCTATGCCCGTGCTCAAGCGCTTGCAAATGCGCGTCATGCTCTTGCCTCCTCTCTTCTAAGCTCCTGCTGAGCAGTTTCCCGTTAATGTTCAAGGGATCCCCAGTATGTGTAGACCCGTTCAGCGCAGTACGCCCATTCGCCGCAGCAATCGGGCCTGCGCGGCTCGCCGGCCGCGGTGGCTCAGATATCTGCCCATTCTTGTCTTTGAGGCCCGCTGATGACTGCGTGTCCAACGCGCCTGCATCACGGAGGCGGCACAAGCTTTCGGTAATGGGATTACGGAAGCGGCGCACAACATTGAGCTGGCGGGTGGAGGATTCGAAGTCTTGGCGCGCGGCCTTAGGGTCAACGGGGCCGATGGCACTGGCGCGTGAGCGGTTGCGGGAGCCAGGACGGGGCATCTGAATGGAGGAGGCAGGGTCGTGAGCGGAGGGAGGAATTGGGCCACTAGCTGAGGCGGTAGTGGATGCGCGCATTGTTTCGCGGCGCTGGAGGTCAAGGCGTTGTTGCGTGCGGCTAAAGATTGGTGCTTCGGATCTCCGAGGGGTGGGTTTGGTGTTGTTCGGATGGTTGGGTGAGTATGACGGGATGGAGTCCATTGTTGGGTGGTAATTGGGGAGGAAGGAGGATGGGGAGTCGTAGTCCTCGTCTGCGTCCGGGGCGAATGATGAGGATCCTCTAGATGGCGCGCTTGTTCCGATGAATTTAGAAACTCCGTTCTCGGTAGATGTGGATGTTGAAACGCCTGTGGGAGTCCCTTTCGAGACGTTCCCGTTGGCCGTGGGTTTAGGTTCTGTGGCCCCAAGGTTTAATTGCGACTTTGTGGCCATGGCGGATACTGTGGACATAGCTGGAGGAGCGCCTTTTGATCGTGGATTGTGCTGCAGGAGGTCCGGGGGCTTTTTGTTCTGATCCAGCTCTAAATTTTGTACAGCTAGGGAGGGCGTAGACCGGTGTGTTGGTTTCACAGATGGTAGTGGCGGAGAGCTAGGCCTGTGCTGCTCGTTTGTGGCTTTTCGTTCCTCCACTGGACTTGTAGGGCGGGTCGAATAGGCAGAATTCTGTCGTGTTGTCTCTGGAGAGTGTGATGTGTCTTCCCATTCAGCTTCTGCTTCATCTGAAGAGGTCTCGCCATTGCCGAACTGAAAACCAATCTCTTTATGCGGGTCGTTCTTTTGCGGTCTTGCTGGGGTGAGAGGTGCTAAACCATGCTTCTTCAGCTGAGATGCGGAGTTGTTCCGGGCGATAGACGTGGCCGAATGGTTCTTCTTGAGCCCGGTCTGACCTGTGGTCTTATTCAGCGAGACATGCGATTTGTTTCGCTTAAAATGGACTTTTGGGCTCGTCGAAGGTGTGGTAGTTCCAGGACCAGAACCTCTGCGCTGATGGTGTCGTGCGTTTCCTTCTGCTATCGCCTGTGAAGAGTTGATCTTTGGGAGTTTGTTAAGATTCTTGCCATAAGAGGTATTCCGTGTATGCGATCGCTGCCCGACAACGTGTGGCCGAACTTGCTTCGATTGCTTGGCAGATGAGGAGAGGGAATTTGTTGAGGAGTCTCGGTCTTGCAGAGAAGGTCGCTTTAGAGAAGCAGGAGAGGGCGACTGATGCGACGGCGACATAATCGACGGACGGGAAGTCTGAGGTATTTCGAGGAATTGTGGCTGCCTTTACGGCGTAGCCTGAAGGAGCAATGAGATGCTGCTAGAAGTCGGCGATCAGATGCGATTGGACGAGGCCAAAGGTAAGATGCAGATTGGAAAGGGGCGCATTGAATGCTTTGCAAGCTTGGTTATGTCATATTTGAAGAAAGTGAGGGTAAAGCGGATTCTAGGACAGCGTCCAGACGAGTGCGATAAACCTTGAAAAGGGATATCGGCACTGGTGTCACTATCATTGCACAACATTTGACCTTCATGGCTTCTTTACCGTTGACCGCCCGCAATACCCGCCCCACAAGGCCGAGTTCGGCTTTCACGGCTAGCCTCGGCGCCTTCTGCTTTTCCGCCCGATGCTCGGAACTGAGCTTCCTTCGCTCCCGACTGCTATCAATAATTGCACGAGTTGGCCCACTGGTCCAGAATTCTCGCAAGAGCACTTCCGAACGTGTCATCGAACGGCGGCTTCTAGTGACGCTGCATGTACATCTTGATTGTCGTACCGTCGTTCTAGACGGAGAAGCCTCGGTCGGCGGAGATTACTTTGGGGGTGCTGCTTCCGCTCTCCGCCGGCATCATTCCCAGGACCATGCAACGTCGGCCGAGAAATGACCTTACGTCCTTTCTTTAAGCCGCGTTCCAGCTGTCTGGATAGATCTGCATTAAGCTCGCGGCTCTCCAGATGATCATCATTGAATTAAGCTTGTCTGTTTTTAGTACGTTAAATAGCGGTCGGAAGTCTGGAACAATGTGGACCGCTACGAGTTTTCTTGAAGGCTTTAATTTCTCCTGATGAATGCGTTCTTTATGCTGTCCCCGATATCGGTACTGCTCATCGATTTTGACTCATTCAAGGTGGCACCCCTTGCAGTGACAATTCAGTGGACTAATGTTGTGTATCCCAGAACGTTGCGCCCTTACAGAGCGTGTTGGCCCGTTCTAGCGCGGCCGTTGTATGGTCACAGTGGCTTTCTTTCATTCCTCGATCTAGGCTCTTGTTTCATTCGTTTTCAGGAGTGTCCAATATATGACATACTCAGCCAGAAAGAGCGAGCTCTTTCACACAACCCCGTCCCCTTCCGGAGGAGAAAGCTCGGACGAGATTCAGACCAACACGCGAACGCAGGCACTGGACATCTCAACTTGCCACAAACGCCTATCCAGTGCGGAGAACTTTACTGCCCAGTCCTCTAACGTAGCATTGATTGTGGACTCCAACAAGAGCCTTTTCTCACGCGTGTGCGAGGGCTTTATCAGCTTCAAGATTGACCATTTCATTTCCCCTCATGTCAGGACTCCCCTCACCGCCAGTGCTAGAAGTCATTCCTATAAAGCTTCGAGACATACTGACATCGCTCTCTCTGTATGCAAGATCGAGCTTACAAAACAGTTATACCTGCGATCACAAAACTATGGCATCTTTCGATTTTCCCTCTCGGGCTCTGTATGGAGTCTCCATCGACGTCGAAGCCCCTTTTGGATCCCAACTGTCGTCTCGTGATCCCAGAGCCGCACAAGCCAGCCTTCTACCTTCAATCATCGGCGCTTGGTCACTTGTCTCCTACAGTGCACCCTCCATTGATGATCCCGTAAATGTTGTTTACCCCCTTGGTGCAGATGCGCAGGGAATTCTTCTCTATACTTCCGACGGGTATATGTCGGCAACGCTTCTACGGCCGGGCCAGACACCATATGCTTCTGCGGAACCAGGCAAAGCTAGCCAAAGCGAATTGGCGGAATCGACGCAGAGATACCTCGGATACGCAGGACCGTTCGCGTTGGACCTCACAGGGGAGAGACTACTGGTGAAGCATAAGATGCAGCTCGTGAATTTTCCGAACTGGCTTGGAAATGTACAGACGCGGGTTTTAGAAATGGTTGGCGATGAACTGACGCTAGGCTTGGAAGGCTTCGTGGATGTGGAAGGGATCAAGAGACAACCGGTGCTGGTCTGGAGAAAGATGCCGCCAAATCCTGCAATTGCCTCTTCAGAAGAGACTCTCTGAAGGAAAAGCTTGGCGATGACAAACGATTGTGGATAGGAGATGTCAAAAAGAAATACACTGATATGGTGGAAAGGGTGGTAATCTCTCCCGTTCCACCACCGCCCGTTTACTGCAGCGTTATTGATATATAGAATCGGAAAAAGTATCTCCCTGGTGGAGTTGAAATTCGTATGAAAATTAAACCGCGCGTCCATGGGTAATCCACGGGATCTTTCATGAGAGATGCTCCTGTATTATTCGCGTACTTTCAACTTATTCCCAGAATCTGTATGAGGAAGTGATTTAATGTAATCCTTGAAGTGATGTAGAAGAGAAAGCAGTGGTTGCCGAAGGCCGCCGACCCATTTTTGATAGCCCGCAAATGTCCGGCCCGACCCGCAGTCTTGCTTGCCAGTTGAGGACCTCGATATTTCCACCAGGCAAGTCGCCCCGAGGCTGGCGACATCTCGCATCTGTTAATCCATTCTTCATCTTGCCTTTGTCAACAGTAGATTTCTTCGTGGCATTTAAGCAGCTCGATCAATACAGCAGCAATGAAATATCCACCAGATCCATAACTTATTCTTTCCCACTGAGCATTGATAATGGAGGCAGACTGGGATGAGCTGGCCCGGTCATCGCCAAATCTTGCGAAAGTCATTACCGCGCCGACTTGCTGCGCTTTCGACGATGCACAGGAGTTGGTCTGGATCGGTTACCAGAATGGACGACTCTCATCATTCTACGGAGCGAGGTTGCAGCGGTACACCTCTGTCATGGCTGCTGATGCTCCAATTAGACAAATCCTTTTTCATGAGACCGGAGTGATCTCCATAGGGCCACGAAGTGTCCACTTGAACAGCCGGACAGCATTGACAAAGTGGCACATGCTTCATCCTCAGATGGTGGACCTGCAGTGCGCGACATTCACGTCCAATCCCGACCATATCTTGGTGGCCGGATACCAACCAATCATGCTCTTGATTGACGTCAACGCAGGCAATGTAATTCAAGAAATTCCCGCCTATCGTGGTTACAGGATGATGAAACGAAGCAAATTCATCTGCGCGGCGACGGAAGATGCAGCGGTAGATTTCCTAGATCCGTCGACTTTTATGGTTACTGGCCACTGGAAGGCACCTTACAATGCACTACTCAGTATGGATGCGCGAAATGAATTCCTTGTAGTCTGTGGGTCAACAGCACGAACAATAGGAGCTGCCGTTGCTGCATCATTTGCCAGCGTCTATGATCTGAAGCAGGTGAAGGCAATCGCTCCGATTCCATTTCATGCGGGAGCTGCATTTATCTGCTTGCATCCCCGGCTTCAAACAACGAGCTTCGTGGCGTCTTCGACAGGCCAAATGCAAGTAGTAGACTTAATGAACCCGAACGTTATCAACCTCCGCCAGGCAAATCTTGAACGCATGGTTCAGATGGAACTCGCATGTTCTGGAGAAGCTCTAGCAATCCTAGACCAAGACCTAACACTCCATCTTTGGGGCTCACCGTCTAAAATTCACTTTAGCAGGCAAACCCAAGAGACAGTATTTCCTGACGAGCCAGTGACCGCGACGCCGCAAGTGGACTGGAAAGACAGTCCTCTGAACGCAGTTGGAATGCCCTATTATAATGAGAAGTTACTCTCTGCATGGGATAGCCGACTCACCTTTGACGTTGGCGCGCCGCCTCCGATAATCGATCAATCGATCTTTCCTTACATGCAACCAGCCGAACTTGGTCAAGGTGGACCATGGTCCAGGAAGACATTCCGCTATCAGGTTGAAGACAGTCGCAAGATGCTGCTCGAGCCCTCGCTTGCTGCCCCCAAATTCTTAAGTGAAAAGGCAAAAGAGACGCCACGCTCAAGGTCAAAAGCTGGCAGTAGGATATCCGAGGCGATAGAGCAGCTTGCTGATGCCACACTAAATGAACAGGGTGAAGAGGATCCGGTCTTAAAATACGGGAATGTTGAGATCAAGTACAGCAAGTTTGGAGTGGATGACTTCGACTTTCGCTACTACAACAAAACTACCTATTCAGGCCTCGAAACTCATATCACAAATTCTTACATCAATGCTCTTTTACAATTATATCGATTCACACCGCTGTTACGGAATCTGGCTCTGCATCATACAGCTACGAGCTGTGACTGGGAGAATTGTCTACTTTGTGAGCTCGGATTCTTGGTTGACATGCTTGAAAAAGCCAACGGTATCAATTGCCAAGCTACCAACCTCTTGCGTACCTTCAGTGCATCGCGCGAAGCAAGCAATCTCAATCTACTTGAGCAGAATACTTCGTCGATATCTACCACCTTATCGCTAACGATTCAAGGCGCGAATCGCTTCTTACTGAACCAAGTATCACAGGACTTCAAGAGGATTACTGGATCAACAGACGGTTTGGATTCGTTACTCAACATTACGGCTATTGAAGTTATTCGTTGCATGGTATGCCGCAATGAAACTAGCCATCCAAGGAAAACCTATGTGAATGAGCTGGTTTATCCAAGTCAGGACGTCAAGAGCGTCAGTCATCATCGTGCTTTCAAATTCTCATCTATATTAAAGGCCTCTATCGAGCGCCAAACCGCGAATCGAGGATGGTGTGAGAGATGCCACAGATACCAACCACAGACTTTTATTCGTGGGAATCTTCAACATATTCCTCAAGTCCTCATGATCAACACAGCGGAGCCAAATCTGAAATTCCGCCACGTCTGGTCGTCGAAAAATTTTCTGCCGAAAGAGATAAGCATTCTCATCCTTGGTGACTCCATTCATGTAGTCGATGGCTTTGAGCTTGACGCTAAGAGACGTCAGAAGCCTCAAGACTTTCTAATATATGAACTAGTCGGCTATGTTGCCGAGGTCAAGATCGCCGACCATGACCGGCCACACCTAATCAGCGTCATCAACACGGACATCTCCAACTCCACAAGTCAATCACCCAACAACGACCGCAACACAGAAACGTCCTGGCACCTCTTTAACGACTTCCTCGTAGCCTCGATCTCTGAAGAAGAGGCACTCTCCTTCCCTGAATCCACATCCTCTTTCAAAACGCCTTCTATCCTTACTTACCAAATTCGCTCTGCCCACGGCGCCATCGACAATACGTGGCGCGCTTCCCTGGACACAACCTTCCTCTACAATCCCTGGTCTATGAATCAAATCCCCCCACAACCCTCTTGCAAGATCCTCGACCCATCCACCGACCACCTAGTGCCTGGCTTTCCTATCGCCCTCGACACCGAATTCGTCGAGCTTGAACCACCACTTTTCGAGATGAGCAGTAGCAAAGCTCTCCGCGATGGGAGAGGTGAGGCCGAAATGGTGCGGCCTAGCAAATCTGCCTTGGCGAGGGTCTCTGTTTTGCGTGGCGCGCCAGTACCCGAGAATCAGGATCTGACCGCCGAGCCCGGGAGCGACTTTGGTGTGCCATTTATCGATGATTATATTACGACTCCGCATGGACATATCCATGATTATAAGACACAGTACTCGGGAATTCAGCCAGGAGATTTGGATCCCGCGAGGTCAATGCATAACCTTGTCCCCCTGAAGGTGGCATACAAGAAGCTATGGGTCCTGCTCAACCTGGGCTGTGTATTTGTGGGTCACGGACTAGGCGCAGACTTCCGGAAAATCAATCTCCAAGTGCCAAAGACGCAGGTCCGCGACACGGTGACGTTGTATGCGAAGGAGGGGGAGGGGAGGTTGTTAAGTTTGAGATTTCTCGCCTGGGTAGTGTTCAGTGAATGGATTCAGGAGGAAGGGGTCGTGGAGGGGCATGATAGTATAGAGGATGCTAGGATGGCGTTGAGGCTATGGAGGAGGTGGGATGAGTGGGAGGCAAAGGGGGTGGACCTGAGGAGGGAGATGGTGGAAGGGCTTTGGAGAGAAGGGGAGAGGGTGAGATTCAGGCCACCGCGACGACCGGGGAGGGGACAGGGCAGTGGAGCGTTGGGAGCGGGGAGTGGGAGAAATACGCCGGATTTCGGGGTTAGTACTGGAAAGGGAGGTCTAAGGGTGTCTGCGCCGGGGGTTGGCGGAAGTCCTTTGAAGTGAGGCTTTGCAATAAAATCGAAATGGGTAAATCGTTGCGAGCGTGATTGCTTTAGTGGAAATAGTCTATATTGAAAGTTTGGGGTAGAGAGTACTGGATAAAACGTTTGAGAGACTGTAGTTTGAAGCTCTAGTGGTAGAACAGGGTACTTGAATTCAACTATTTCCGCTCTCAGAGCGAAACCTGAACACGTACTGCGAGGTTTGCAGTGACAGGTATTGGGAAGGTAGTCCATGCAATAAGGATGTTATGTATCAAAGAATGGTGTCAAGTCTGGTCTGTATTTAGACATAGCCGCATGAGGCGCCTATCTACTGCGCCTATCGCGCTAGCATGGTCCGAAAAAGTGGAAATGAGTGGATGCGCATAAGGCGCGGAAGGCGGGGGCCTCAACATTCTGCATATGGATACATATTCTCAACGACATTGCCTGGGCAGACTATCTCTGGGCCAACGCGATCAGGTCATGGTTCACTAGATAGCGTAAGAGGTCTCTACGTACGAGACACCCCATTTCCCAATCCGGAACTCGGTCGTTTTGTTGAGACTTACACACCCGAGTCATCCTGGAAGCACAGGGCTGGATCTTTCTCTTTACAGCCGGGGTTCGGGGCCCAATTTGTGTGATTGTTATACCATTCATCCCACTTCATACAGACACGCTTCGCTTCGACGATGGCGGAATCATTGTTCGGCCACCTCTGGAAAGCCGCGTCCTGGCGCTCCATGATTGTCATTCCCAGACCCCAGCTGATGTGTTCCGCAATGTGGCAATGAACTAGCCAGGCTCCCGGATTATCCGCTTTGAAGGCGATGACCACATACCCATTCTTTGGTAATAGAACAACATCTCGGCGCGGAGGATTTAGAAGTCGGAGGTTCAAGTTTCCTGGGTCAAATACCTTATTGTATGCCTGCTCAAGAATCGCAAAATCATGTCCGTGCAGATGCATCTAGATAAATAGGTCAATGGAAGCTGAGATTATTATAGTGAGTTCTGATTGTACCTACCGGATGCGGGGAACCGGCCTGGATCACAAGATATACCTGAGTGTAAAGTTAACTCATGCTGACTTTTGGCGAGTTCCCAAGGAAAAATCTCACCCAATCATTTGCATCTCCATTCTCGGGAATTATTCTCCAAGCCTTGTTCCAGTCTCCCTTATTATCAAGGTGTAGAAACGGTGGGTCAGAATAGTCGACACGCAGAGGCATAAAAGCGGAAGAGGTCAAATCCAAGGCAAACTTCGCAAGAGGGTACGGATGTGGCGAGCTGTCATTGAACTTTGTCTGAAAATGATCTGCAAGACCCTGTCCACTAAAAGGATCCGGCACATTCCAATGCAGTATTGGGTGCAAATCCTGATACGTCTCGTCAGAACACTTAAGCGCAACTCCCTTCCATTTCTGAGTTGTCGGATTCGCTTTGCTAGAGGCATTGTAACGAACAATGCCGCTTCGTTCGTAACCTGAATCGCCACCTGTCATCTGGAAACACGTAGCGACCTCTGTCCTGATCCAGTAATTGCCCTGCAAGTCAAGCGCACCTGAGTTGTCGTTCACAATGGGGTTTGCTTCTACGATGACATTGTAACGCTGTCCGATACCTACCAATACAGAGGTATTTGTATAAGGAGAGATGGGCACGAAGTCGGTGGTGACTATCTGCATCAAGTGGTTGTCGATACTGACAACAAAAGTGGTATCGAAGGAGGTGTTAATGATCCGTAGAAGGTATTTCTTGATGGGTTTGCCAGGCTCGTATCCCTCAAAAGTGATGTTGTACAAGGGTTCGATTTTTATACCATTATCTGGCTGTCTCGTATTGTTGTATCGCGTAACGTTACCCCGGCCGTTTAGCAAGATATCTTTCTGGTCTAACAGACCTGGGGCATTGGCTACAAAAGCCGAGCTGTGTCCCCAGTCTGTCATTAGCAAAGGGGGGTTGACGGCTTCGTCGTAGTTCGCGGAGGTAGGTCCATGCAGGGTTAGAGGACCAACGGCGCCATCGGCATACTGAACCGAGTAGTGACTATGGTACCAGGCACTACCATACTGCAGGGCAGTCCAATTGTATACGAAGTAGTCACCGGGGGCGATGGGACACTGGGTAACTCCGTTGACACCGTCCATGTGCATGGTGTTTAGCTGGCGTATTCCCTAAGCCAGAATCGTCAGCGATGTTCCACAAGACGAAAGGCTGAAGTAAGCGTTCAAGAGCCACATTGGTATGGTGAGGAATTGCTTCGGTACATACGTGCCAGTGAACTGAAGTGCCATTATGCGGCAAACTGTTAGTCACGTTGATTATAACACTGGTGCGGATAAGTCAGCTCTCAACCTCTAAAACTGACACATATGACCTGAATGGTATACCGATCGCCCCAGCACGCTTCGATCCATGGTCCAGGGTAAGCATGGTTGTACAGTTTTGCTTCCGTAAAGCTGATGCCATCAGCGGCCCATTCGCCTTTTGCAAGGTCAAGCTGATAATAACGATCAACTCCTTGCGGTGTTTCCTTTTCGTAGTTGGTAAACACATCATATCTCTTCCCATCGATTCTTCGCCGAAGCCAGCACTGGCGATCCCTCTCACTCGAGCAGGATTCCCATCCTTTCATTGCTGAGTAGTCGCAGGTAAACCCGGTATTGGTCCCTGGAGGCGTGAAAAGCGGCCCTGAAGCATCCACATCATCGACAATGACTTCGTTCGAAGGTAGCGTTGGAGAGAGAGACAGCCAATCATCGTGAAGCGAAATCTGGACATCAAGACTGTTGATCGAAGTATTGGGCACCCCAGATAATGAGCCAATACCCAAGACCGTCGTCACTACCGCCCATAGCCGCTCGATAAGGTGCATGCTGAATACTTGTACAATCTGATACCCACGAGCTTCACAAGAGGAGATAGACGAATGAAAACTTTGTAAGAAGGGAAGGAGAAATCTCTCTATTTCAAGTCCTCCAACTCGCGTCTTTTCTCACTGGCCTGCTTGAATACGGTAAGATATGCAAAAGTAGCGAAGATCAGTGGAGCTGCGGTACGTATGAAAATCTCACGCCAGGTTGAACTCATCCCCGTGCCTAGCACTTACTCAGGGAGAGCTATCGCTTCATACGATGACGTTTGTTGTGATAGTGGCCCAAAAGTCTAGATCGGTAGATTCATCATAGCCGCTGTGACCATCCAGTATTTCGTTAGTGCAGCTTTCCCGATAGCGTTCCTCCTTCAAAACGCCCTCAGGTCGGCCTATCGACGAGCACATTAGGCGAAAAGATCGACCGCGAGAGTACGCCACCAGTTTTGTGGACAGCTGAATGTCTTAATGGAGATGAGCTCGCGCGCCAATCTTACCGGAATAGGTGCCATTTTCTAGATGCAGATTCGATTGCTTCGGCCAAGGGCATCAAGTTTGGTTTCGCGTCCCCCCCGGCCCTGATCAAACGTCCGCTTTTGGGCGTTGGTGATCGTAGTGGCGGCGAGAGGTGAGCTGAGCGGGATCCAAGGCAGCTCTTCCGCGGCACATCTTGGCGCCCAAATAGGCTTAGCCCAGGGTGTCTCATCCCTTCTCAGTAGAATTCTCGACACTTGATTTCCACATCGAGCGATCTCCGGCGAGATCTACCATCTCAGCGCAAGGTTTATGACTCGGGCGGTTTGGAGAAGCCGTCTTTGAAGAAGAAACCATTAACATGGCTGGCTGTTAATATTGTGCACCGCCAATAACCGGACGCCTTATCACGATGGCCTCAAACACCGCCAACGTCATTCAATGCTCGAGCCTGCGGGTGCTATTTGATCTAGACCGTGGAAATGCTTCCATTTGCATATCGTATAGATCGCTCCAATGACAAGTGGTCAGGCTTGACTGATGACGCTCATGTGCCGCATCTAATATGTCGTGGAGCTTGTACACAGCGGTTGCTCAACAAGCAAGGATCTCTACAGCCGTATAAAACGGCCTGCTCATCCCACAACAGTTCCCACATCTCATTCTCTACATCTCATTCGTGCAATCAACAGTGTCTGAATCTTCTCACTAGCCGCGATGGTATATTATGCTTTGAAAGGTATTCTGGATGGCCCTGACCCGCGAGGGCATGTCCCACTCCGCCTGGAGATTGACGAATGGTGGGCCTCACAAGATGAGGTTCATGTCCGTCAACGATCTCTCTTGATTCTAGCTATGAATTACGTGCAAAGCATTCGTCCTACACATCCTGACCCAGACGTCGGTAAATTGTCCTGGCACCAGATTGCCGGTAAGAGTCCTTGACAAAGTTACCACGCTCCTCTTCTTACGTCGTGAAGGTATCCATGGGAAGCCACATATCTCTTGGGATAGCAGCCCTGGCGGGAGCTATGACTACTGCAAACATGAAGAGCCGCTCTTTGCCACTTGGCATCGCCCCTATGCTTTACTTTTGGAGGTATGTAATCCTTCGACAACCTGAGATCTTCCTTTGAAATCGTGTTAGCAACGTCTATATGAGGTCATGAGAGACAAAATTATTCCTGAGAAGTATGATGCCGACGAACAGAAATCTATGCAAGCGGCTGCTCAGGCATGGCGCTGGCCTTATTGGGATTGGTCAGCTAAGAAGCTAGATGCCGATGGTGTTGCGGATTACAATATACCACGAATCACACGCCTTACTGAAGTTGAAGTTAGAACGAAGGACGGCATCAAGTTTGTGCGAAATCCATTCTATGCCTATAAGCTTCCGGGGGGCAGGCCGATGAGCGACGGCGGACCACCAGAGAAAGATGGCTTTGCTCAGTATGCAATTACCGAGGAACCTACGGTCTGTGATTCTTTTCACACTCGATTGGTCTTTACTAATCTGCATTTAGTTTGGCCGAACGTCATCTACAAGCCGACAAGTTGGACTGTTCTCCAATAAGGATCTCGGATCGTCAAAATGGGTAAAAGGCTCCCAGAACAATGACAGCATAATGTACGAGATTCAGGATACCAAATTCCCTAGTGGAGGCAATCTTACAGCGGACTGGCAAGAAGCGGTCATACGAGTTCTCAGGATCGACAAATTCGAGTCGTTTGCCACGACGAGAAAGAATCCGGATGACCCAATTAAACATTACTCCTCGATAGAAGGCCTCCACAACAATGTTCACATTTTCTGTGGAGGAAGCCAGTACTTCACCGGGCATATGAGCTCTACGTCGGTTGCTGCTTTTGATCCTCTATTTTGGCTCCATCATTGGTAAGTTCGTCTATTGTTTTATACATGACTGGAAATGCTAAGATAACCAGTAATGTTGACCGGATAGTTGCATTCTGGCAAGCCTTGCATCCTGAGACCAAGTGGTTCAAAGAGTCTCCCGATGCTGCGAAAGATCTGTTGCCCTTTCATCGCAATAAAGAGGGAGAATTTCACACATCTAAGACTGTGGAGGATACCATTGCCCTAGGCTACACCTATCCTGGCCTGGAAGCTTGGAAGCCTGAGTATCAGACAGATGGCAAATTTGACCACCAAAAACTCAAAGACAACCTCAAGAAAAGACTGAACACCACCTACGCCTCAACGCGGAGAGCAGAGCAGAAGGCTGTCATGTCGGTCACCCGCCAGCAAGCTTCAAATCTTAGCATCGAAGGCTTTGCCACCGCCGCACCTTCCAAGGCGCCAGACATTTGGTCCCAAATTACAAATCGGTCTATCGCCACGCCGGAGGTAGCTGATGCTCCTGCAGACAAGGTACCAGACGTTATAGAGGCTGATGACTACCTGGCAGTAGTGAGCTACAAGCCGTAAGTTATTCATGAATCCCAGCTTCTGCACTAAAAACTAAGGCATATCTAGGTTCGGCCTCGGGGGTGACCCTTACACTGTCCACGTCTTTATTGGCCCCGTACCGGAAGAGCGACCCTACAATTTTTCCGACCAGACTACGCAGGTCGGCTTGGTCTACAATTTCGTTTCGAAGCTCGCTGAGGAGGGCGAAAAGGGCTGCCAGAACTGCGCCCGCCATGCCGAGGAGGGGATCGAGTGTGCCGACACCATCGTGCTCACAAACGCCCTTCTTACACGCTTCAAACAGCGCATCCCGCATTCCGACGGTCCGAACGGCTATCTCCGATCGATGGAACCGGCGGATGTCACCGCCTTCCTACAGAAGCATCTACACTGGCGTGTCACGACTCAAAATGGAGAGGAAATTCAAAAAGGTATAGATGCGAACGGCAACAAGGTAGATCCCCGCATCGACGCCCTGGGACTTAAGGTTGCGGTCGCTGCAGGTAAGGCGAAACATTACAAGGATGATTCGAAGCTTTCGGAGTATGGTCAGTACAAGATCATGTACGAGATTACTGAAGGGTCGGCTTCAGGGACAGGCGCAAAGCCCGAAGATCATCTATTCCCGCAGAACCAAGCACTTAGACTTGGCTAGGGTTTGTGTACCTACCTAGAATGAAAGAGGATGAGATCTCATTCTACGTTTTGGCGAGAAAAAGGTGAATATTCTAGTGAGTCATTGATCAAATCAGCTCCTTTAGATTCCGAAACTTGTTAGGTAGTCGGTATTTGATCCAGATTATTCAGAATTCATTGGTGAAGTTTTGCCGCGCAGTGATCCCGTAGACGTCGCAAACGGTCTTAAAAATCACAGGCGGTCAGAGAGCATATTTACCCAGGCTCTGTCCTATATTCCTCTCCAGCCTAGTCCATGGCAAGCTTCATGAACCAAGCGTACGTAAGTTACGAAGAGTCTGAGTCCTTGAAAAGACACTCCGAATTCTTTGCCGACTGCAAAGCCGTTGTCCAAGGATCTGAAGTCTTGACTTAAATCTTTTAGAGTGTCGCAATGCATTGTATGATTGCGTCTCATCGTCTACACTTGGTCGACCGGAATGCCTCCCTTCATCAAGTGCGCCTAGAATATAGATTATGTCGCCAGCTGATTGCACGATTGCCGCGGGTATGTAAGCGAAGCGGCATCGCCGTGCGATCGCCGGTCAAATGCGACATCTTTGAATATATCTTGCCTTTGCGCTCTCGCGCTAAGTATAAATCAGCGGGTTACGGCATAGTATGTCGAAACTCGACGACGGTGCCTCTATGGATCACGGATGTCGGCGGCGTGGTAAAAGCAGAATACTGCGCGGTTGCTTAAGTCTTACAACTTGCTGAATCAACGCGTCTCATGAGCCAAGAGAACGATCATACTGTAATCGCTGTTCGTATCGCCCCAAAGGAAAAACGTCTCTAATGAAATATACTAAGCTATATTGACGATTGTGAAAAGGTGTGATAGGCGCTGTTTAGCAACAAAGAACTTTGAAAGGTCTACCGCCATGCCTTTGAAGATCGTTAAAAGATTGAGACCATCAATGTTCTTGACCGTATTTCCCACAATCTAGAAAGTGGCGTTCTTCGAAGTCGGAGTTATACCTTTCGAGGCAGGGATGTTACATGTCACCGCAAAGGCGCGAGCATAGTCTAGGATGCTTACAAACAGAATCCCGCCCAAGCTATGAATCGCTTCGGCTATCCGCTGCGGAGTTGGTGCTTCCTCCACATGATTGGCGAAATTCAAGGCTTGTGGTTCTCTCGTGTTCTGTCTCTGCCATTTTTGATTTCTCATTGGATGTTTTATGCTTCCCTGCTTTTCGTAAATTGATTCAGAACGGCGATATGATGTGTTCAGAATTTATTAACGGACTGACTCCTCCATATCCATCTTTCAAACCCACTGAGACAGATTCTGTTAACCCGACAACTCGAAATTCTATTATAAACTATAAAACTACCTTACTGACGGCCTGAACACGACATATAAGATGCATATTAACAACTGACAACCTAACCTCCCACACTACCTTCTCAAGTCCGCCACCAGCCATCCAACATCAACTCCCAGCCAAAATGTTCCTCTCTACCCAGCTCCCATGGCACCAGGGAGAAGACCGCATGCACGCCCTCATGAAATCCTCGCGCTCCGAAAACCCCAATTCCCCCTTCCTCATCCCACAGGGGGCAATGATGCTCCAATCCGCGCCGCTCCTGGCGCTCGGAACACTCGACGCACAAGGTCGACCGTGGGCTACGCTCTGGGGCGGCGAGGCGGGCTTCGCGCGGCAGATCGCCCCAAGTGTGGTCGGGATCCGGACCCTGGTGGGTGGTAAGTATGATCCGGTTGTCGAGTCGCTGTTCGAGGGAAGGGAGGATGGGGAAGTTGTTCAGACCGAGGGAGAAGGGAAGATGGTGAGTGGGCTGACGATCGATATGGAGCGGCGACGACGTGTCAAACTCTTCGGTCGAATGGTAGCGGGTGCTCTCTCCCTCACCTCGGACACAGACGACAGTATTGCTCCTCTCGAGGGGAAGCGAGGGGAGGCGCAATTAGTGGTGAAGATCGAGCAGAGCCTGACCAACTGCCCGAAATACATAACTAGCAGACGCATCACCCCTTCCCTCCCCTCCCCTGAGCTGGTCTCTTCTTCCTCAATCCTCTCACCAGAAGCCCGAGACCTAATCGCGCAGGCAGACACGCTCTTCATATCCTCCGCACACGGCACGCACGACATGGACTGCAACATCCGTGGCGGCCCTCAAGGCTTTATCCGCGTCCTCCCTTCTTCCTCCCCGGCCGACCACACCGCCTCTTCAGACACCCCTTCTTCCCCTCCACCAGGCACGCAGATCGCCTGGCCCGAATACTCCGGCAACACGCTCTACCAGACTCTCGGCAACCTCATGACCACCCCCAAAGCCGGCCTCTGCATCCCAGACTTCCTCACCGGCTCCGCCCTCTACCTAACCGGCACCACGCAGATCCTCCACAACCACGACGCCAACCTTCTCCTCCCGCACACCACCCTCGCCGTCCTCCTCACCATCACCTCCTCCCGCCTAGTCCGCAACGCCCTCCCCTTCCGCGGCTCCAACACCCCCCAAGGCCCCTCCCCATACAACCCGCCGATCCGCTACCTCGCCTCCGAGCGTCCTCCTCCTCCCTCTCTCGCAAATCAGGGACTTACCGCCACGCTCACGAAGACGGAAAAACTCACCCCAACCATCCATCGACACACCCTCTGCTTTTCCGCCCCGCAGCGGCCCTGGAAGCCGGGCCAATACATCGCGCTCTCCGCGGCGCGCGACCTGGACATGGGGTACAGCCACATGCGCGACGACGACCCGCGGTCTCTGAATGACGACTACATCCGCACGTTCACGATCTCGTCACTACCTCCTCCTTCCGCATCAAACTCGGACTCACACCCCGAGCCCGGGGTTTCGGAATGCGAGATCACCGTCCGCAGCGTCGGGCCGGTGACGCGGTGGCTTGCCGACGAGGGGATGCGCCTGAAAGGCGGAAGCGGAAGAGGGGTGGAAGTCGACGTGCTGGGTTTTGGAGGGGAATTCGACGTCCTTGCAGACATGAGAAAGGGAAAGAAAGTCGGCTTCGTGGCGGCGGGGATTGGGATCACGCCTTTACTTGGGCATCGGGGCAGCAGCGTCGACCTCGGAAGAGGGGATGGTGTTGAAGTGTTTTGGACGGTGGCCGCGAGGGATCTGGGGCTGGTGAGGGATACGCTGGGGCGGTGGCCGGAGCTAGGGGGAGTTTTGAGATTATTTGTCACTGGGACTGGGATGGGTGGTGATTACGCAGAGGAGTTGGAACGGTCGAAGGTAAAGGATATGCAGAAGAGGAGGATGGGGAGGGATGATTTGATGAGCGCGGAGGGGGTGAAGGAGTGGTATCTGTGCACGGGGCCCGGGATGAGGAAGGAGGTTGAGGGGTGGCTGGAGGGGAGGAGGGTGTTGTTTGAGGATTTTGGGTATTGATTGGCCTTTTCTTCGATTATTACTTGAACATGGGTCTATCATCTGTTGAGTTGATCTTGCACGGTATGACAAAGCATAGTAATACCACAGTGGTCTCGGTTGGAAACTTTCGCGTTCCGCAAATTTAGAGCATTGTCAAGGTCTTCTCTTCATTAACCCCCGCCGGTCAGAGTCTACCTTACCTACGATAGGGGCCATCCTCTTGTCACACTACACAAAGCATCGTTGAAACGTAAATCGAGACTGCAGGCTTCAGGCTTCAACCTCCAGCCTGTCCCAGCGCAACAGGAGAAAATCCGAAGGGCTCAGACGAGCAAAACTTTCGTATATCGAGAAATGAGGGAACCTGGTATGGTATACTTATTAGGTTGGTATAGCTCCACACAGGATAGGTGGCCATTCGTAAGTTGGTTTTTAGGTTTGACGAGGAGAGTGAATAGTTAAAGGAGGGTGAGATACTTGGGAAGGGACAAGGGGGCGACTCAGTGCACTACTAACACTGGTGACACTAGTTAGGAGCGGCGTGACTCAGATAGCTGGCTGTGCAGGTAGGATAGAGCATACAGCCTATCCTGAAAGAGGAGTGGGTTTGTTATTTGTATATACTTCGTGGTAGACGGGATCTAGGTAGGTAAGTAGATAGGTAGCTACGTATGATAACGATACGTCCGGGGGTTAGAGGGTTTTTGATGGGGCGATTAATAGTGTATCGGTCTCTGTTGGAGTCCGACTGTCCGAGCTTCCAGAATTGCGGGATAACGGATGGGGGTGCCTTGCCATTGTGCCAACTCCTTGTCACGAATAAGAGATGATGTGGTTCCTTCGGGCTGGATCTTTAGATCAAACCAAATGCCGCAGAAACTTAAGTTCTGAACGCTGGATTTGGGAGAGGTTAGGTTTGCGGATTTGCTAGGTCAGTGTGATTATTGTATTTAATCTCCTTTCATGTTAATCGTACCTTTCGGGGTGCGAAGGGGGCTGCTTGCCTCTACTCGCTTATCCCTTCTCTCTGAACTCCTCCTTCCTCTGTTTTCCGATCTTCTCTCTATCTCATCCCGAATCTGCTTTCCCAAATTGTGTTAGCAGTCCTGCCCTCTGCATCATTTTGACCGCTGCCAGGCAGCTCCTTTTTGTATTTGTATCCAGGGTTTTACAAGCGTTCTGGAGTATATGACGATAGGATTTTGTCTCCGTTGATAGCTTGCATAGCCGCAACAGGATCCTGGGACAGCAACGCACGAAGTCGACTCACAACAATGTCTATGTGAACTTGGCAAGCTGGTACAGATTCCGAGGTTGATACAGCCAACGCTATAGAGTCGAGAGATTCATTGACGCGATGAAATTCGAAATACGACTCCAACGCCTTTGAGACTGTCATAAAATGATGCGATTCGCACATAAACCTCAGACATGTTGTGGGGTGTCTCAGGCAAGCGTGCACGAAGTCGGCATGCCCATTCAACAAAGCCCATTTCACCATAGACTTCGTAACGGGATCGTTTTCCTCACCGAATGAAGGAAGCTCCTGAAGCAGAAAGGTCATCATCGCAAAGTCGTACTGTTGATGAGCGATTGACCATGGCGTCAAGCCACCCAGACCACTGGCTGTCAAGTCGGCGCCGTGCGCCCTTAGTGCATCAGCGAATGCTATCCGGTCCCCTCGAATTTCTTGAGAGGCACAAAGTGTGATTAACGGTGGGGTCAGGAATTCGTCCCTGGCGTTTGGGTCGGCGCCGGCACTGAGCAGAGCCTTGCCTACTCCAACCCAGGCGTATTTGGCTGCAACGTGTAGAGCAGACTCTCCTCTCCGTGTTGAATTCACATCGACCATCCCCACGACATCATCGTGAGAGAGGAAAGCGGCCATCAACTCCTCGCTGCCTTCCCTAGCACAAGCATGCAAGATCTCGGTCAATCTATTAGACAGATAATCCCATTTTTCAGAATTACAAAGTAAATTCTCAAGCAAACTCCAGAATGTATGTTTCGAGGCCGCTGACGTTATGCTGTAGGCGGCTGGGATTTGCTTGATTGCAAGAAGCAATGGTGTCAATTTTGCATTGTTTTCAATGCTGAGGTCTGCGTCATGCCGCGCCAAAAGACGAACAACATCGTTTCGGCCCGCTTGAACAGCTAAATGCAGTGCAGTGTTGCCATTGACATTTGGCACATTGACTGGTGTTCCGGCTTTTAGCAGCAACTCAATTTGGGTCCTTGATGAACTTGCAACTGCATAATGAAGTGGAGTATTTAGCTTCTGATCGATATGCTCGATGCTGATTCCACTTTTGATCAGTAGCTGTATTTGTGTCTCATCTCCCCTGACGACTGCGTGATGCGCTGCATTGAGACCCTGATTGTCGACGAGCCTCATGTCTGCATTGTTTTGCAAAAGCTCTGCCGTGTTCGCCGCCGATCGACATAGCATGAGCGGTGAACGGCCGAGCTTGTCACGTTCATTGACTGCACTTCCTTCTGAGATCAGGAGCCGAGTAACCTCAGCAAAATTGGCACCAGCAGCCAAATGAAGAGGTGTAAGGCCACTCTCATCGGAAGCGAATAACCCTTTAGGAAATGCCTCCAGAACTGCTCGTGGGATTAGTTGAGCATCAGTCGACCCACGACGTGCGCATACCTGAGCTGCAAAATGCAGAGGCAGCATACGGGAGGATGAATTGGTCGGATTTGCAATGATGGTCTCAGCTAGTCGCGAATGTGCCGCTAGAAGGGCCTCTACAGTCGCAGAATTCTCGAAATCAATAGCCTGCAAGAGAGGCGTTACTCCATTCGACGATTGCCAGAATAGTGACGCAAGTGGTAACGTCGCTAGCGTAGCGCAAAGACGCTCCGTCGCACGTCGACCGTGAATGCCGAATCTCTCTACTGGTGTTAGGAAGCTTAATGCAGATGGAATCTGCAATCTTGGGAATTCCAATGCTGTTTTGTTTGTATTGAGATGCTTCAGCATGTCTTCCAATATTTCCACGTGATTATATTTCACAGCTAGGTGAATGGCTGTCCATTCCGACAACCTGCCGTCGTCATCAGGTGGGAGTGCAGGAGCCAGTAGATTTGCGCCAACGCTAAGGAGTTTCCTGACCAGATCTCGACTCCCCGTGACTACTGCAAAAGCAAGAGGGGTTCCACTCAGCTCAGTCGGCCATTGAGGATCGACAACAAATGTGTCCTGGCATATACAGTTGATTGAAGTCGAAAGCTCAGGATCTTGACGCAGAGCCAGCTCAAGACAGTCGACAGCAGCATCGTCCAAACAAAACAGCCAATATAGCAGTGATTTGGCGTCTGCGCCCTTCTTCAAAAGTTTGCGTACCACTTCCGTTCGGCCAAGACGACAGGCAAGAATAATCGGCTCTTCACCAAAGGCACCGACCAAGGACAAATCTGTTGGAGCGCTAGCTTTGCAGTAGGCGTGGAATATATCCATCTTGTCCGTCAGAATGGCATATTCAAGCCACGATAAGACAGATTGCTGGGATCCTATGAACAGGTACGATTTCTCCAATACACTCTTGAGAGACATCCGGAACATTCTACCGGCTGCGGCAAAGAGTTCGGAGGACGACGCATAGGATGACATATCGAGACAATGCCTTTTCGAGTGCTCAGAGACTTGTTCGAGGTCATCCAAGCCCACCAAATATAATGTAGCTCTCTTGTCGATGTTTCGTTGGCTAGAAAGTCCAGATCTCAATTTTGACGCAAATGTGGTTTGCACCTCTGGCGACAGCTGCCCCGCGAGTGCCGCTGTTAGGTTGCCTTGGAAGATTCGGGCAATGTTCATCCCATTCTCAACAGCTCGCCTGAGATTCTGGATAGCAAGAGGATAGTTAATTTCGCATCCGGAGCCAAGTATATAACAGATCATGAGCTGAAAACAGACGGAAGCCAGCTTCGGACCTGGACGTGCGACATTTGCAACATTAGATATATCTTTGAATATTTCAACCTGGTGTTCCCAAGGTATGTCACTTTGCCTCTCCGGTCGAAACATGTCATATCCCATGTCATTTGTACGAGTGTGGATGGCAAGCTTAGCGTTCAATGAATTTGAAGGGGCTTGTGACGCCCATTCTGCCATTATCGGAAATTTTGAAAGCCGGGACACGCGTCTACTAGGCTCAGGGTGCAGAGTCTGCTTTAATAAAGGTCCAAGGTACGAGCGTTGAAAACTTCTCGCAGGACAAGCTCTTTCGACTGCTTTCTGGGAAAGAGCTTGCAGGCGAGTCGGATCAAAGTTACCGAAGTATTTGGTGTACTCTGGGAGTGTCCGACTTGTTGCTCCCAACTCATTTCCTTGTTCTTCCAGCTGATCCTTCTCTGGTGTGCTTGGTATGGAAGCTAGTGACGAAACGGGAGTGGGTAAAGTCTCGTTGCTGCTAAACCATTTGTGCTGGAAGTATATCTCGCCATAGTTGAGGATTTCCCAGAGAGTGAGACCAAAAGCCCATATATCGCATTTGTGAAGGTCTTCACGGCCAATTGGGTGAGCTTTTTGTCGAAATGCTTCGGGAGGCAAGTACCTGTGGATATCAGCGGCTGCTACTCGCGTTGTCGCAGTGCGATACCCACAGCGGTGTTCCATAATACCAAAGCTGATGCTCCTCACTTGTCAGAAGGATTGAATGTCCAAAGTCACACAACTTGGCCACATAACCACTGGGCCGATCCCATGTGGGGAAGAGAATGACATTTTCCAGCTTAAGATCCCCATGTATGACATCTACGTCGTGTAAAGCTGTGAGCCCAGCCGCAATGTCACCAGCGAGCATGAGCCTGTGGCGCAAAGGCAACTTAGAGTTCTCTTTGAGGAATGGGCGCATGCTACCAAGGGAACCATACTCAACGACAATATAGGGGTATGGCCGACCGTCCTCAAGTTTCCAGCCATAGCCTAGTAGACATATCATGTTAGGATGGGCCCTGATAGGACTATGTTGCAAAATTTGAATTTCTCTAAGTACAGCCCGCAGTCTCCTCCGGAGGATGCTTTGATCGATTGTACCATTGACTATGTTTCGTTTGATGAACCTGACTGCCACAATATTATTCTGGTACTTGTGTTTGACGACCGAGAATGTCTCGCCTTCACCGACGTGATCATTTTCCCGAAGCTCCTCGTAGGGAATCTTCTTCAATCGGAGCGTTTGTACGGTACTAAGAACACCCTGCAGGTCACTGATGTTCGATGGAGAAGAGCTCGCGGCAAGGCTTAGGCCGTCGACCGTCGATACTCGGGTCCGAGAGACTGATGTCGCCCAGCTAAACGCGTCTTGCAGCGTCTCACTGCAAATTTCGACCTATTTGAGAGGGGCAATCATTAGATCTAACCATCTTTAAGCACAATGACAATGGGCAAGCAGTACCATTTTATCCAGCGGAACCGCACATTATCAGCCTTGCACAGCTACAAGTGAGAATTGCCAACCCCGATTGAGCTCGGATGCCGTCTTTGGCGTCAGTGTGGTAAGCGACGATAGGGTGGTCCCATCCATATCTTTAAGATGGCGACAAAACATGTCAAGCACTACAAAGATGGAATCTGGTAGTAAGGCTGTGCGGCAGCGTGGGCAGGTCTGAGCAGGGGTTATGCAGGTGGAGCATGAAGCTCAGCCTTAATGCTCAATTTCATTATCTTTGTTCAAGGGAACAGCTGGCTAGAGCTAGATCGTAAGCAACTGGCTTCTTGTGTGTTGTCTGAGCATTGGGAAAGTCTTTGCAGCTGCGGACTTGCTGTTGCCTCGAATTATGGTCGACCTCACATCCGTTGCCGGCCTTACGGTCGCTGTACTTGATGATCTGATCAAGCTCGGAATCTGGACTGCCCGCCTTGTGGAGGATGTCAGGGCATTTGAAGATGTCGGCCGTGGCCTGCTGGATGTTTCTGAATTAAGGCGCTAAACTTTCACAGGACACACGGCGCCTTGTTATCCTCATCGAAAGTGACATTAGTCGAACCAAGCTTTTAAAGACACTGCTCTTTGCAGAGCTTCCGGTACGTCCTTTTCATGGAAATGTTGATGACAGATTAACTTTGTATCAGATATACGGTGGCAAAACTCTATTCGACCAGTTCAATGATGACGTTCAACGGCAGACCAGCCTCCTATTAGAAGACTCGAGGAGCACGCTGCAAGCCGCTTGCGACATCCTTACGCGCCGCTATAGGGTAAAAGACCCCACACCATCCACGGATCAGGTGTCTCCCCTCTCTTCAACGTTGGCCAACGCCTCAACGCTCTATGCACTGTCACGCTCTAGTCGAGACCGATCTAGCAGCTCCTTAACAACGGTATTATTTTGGTCTGTGAGGGACAAGAAGCGTGTGCAGGACACCCTGCACAAGTTCAACGAAGCAAACGTTAGGATTGAAAACAACGTGAAGCTTTGGTGCTTGGCGAATGATCTGGGCGTCAACGTCGAACATCTACAGCGACTGCAGTTCGATGATAGCTCCAAGAGCCTGGGATTCGACATTGACGCAACGTTACGGCTCGCGCAGCAAGAAGCGCATGCATCGACAGATGACTTGATGCTCGATGCTGAGTGGGACCAGATCCTAAGCGATTTCAAGCAGTATCCCCGCTCGGGTCCATTCTACGAAGTTGAGAAAGACGATGTCACGTATATTCTCGAAAATCATGCGTACGAACCTCCGTCATGGGCTTCCACGTCTCGCAACCGGTTAGATGTCTCTGGGCTTGATTCGCGAACGAAAACCCGGATCGAATCTCTGGCCAAGCTTCTACACCAACCGAAAGAGCTGATGTTCCGCGTTCCGCCGTGCGTTGGATGGAAGTACTTATCCGAATACCATGCTGTCTCGTTCGTCTTCGAAATTAAGCCAAAGCCTGCCGCATCTTCCAAAAGTCTTCTAGACTTACTCTCCAGGCGTGACCTCAACACAAGCGTGACGCCATCTCTCGGTGAGAAATTCCAACTCGCCGCAGCGTTATCCTCTTGTATTGCCCAGCTGCATATGGTAAGCTGGCTGCATGAAAGCTTGAGATCGGAGAACATCTTGTTCTTCCCAAGGCACGATCCGCTCGCAGCTGCCGGGCACGATATAGTCCTGGACTTTTCAGCTCCATGGGTCTTTGGGTTTGAGTTCAGCCGTCTTGACGACGCTATGACAGCCGCACACGTCGATTTCCTCCCAGAACGTGACATATACCGTCATCCTCAGCGTCAGGGTCATCCCGAGGTCTCTTTTCGACGGATACATGACATCTACTCTCTTGGCGTCGTTCTCTTAGAGATTGGACTGTGGGAGCCTGCCGTCAAATTGCAGAAAGATTCATTCGTAGGAGCACGTCCTGGCGAGTTGGAACTAGTACAGCAACAACTCCTAAAGCATGCAGAGCGTCGTTTGGATAAACGCGTTGGAAAAAAGTACAAGGAGATAGTGATCAAGTGCCTAAAAGGCAATTTTGGCGTTACTAACGACAACAGAGAAGATCTCAAACTCCAGCAGGCATTCAGAGCGCAAGCTGTTGATGTGCTAGAGCGAGCTGGAGCCTCAGTATAGAGCCAGGCGCTGAAGAGTGGAATAGCTCTAACTTCGTCTGTAAGGGAAAAATTACCAAGATGTGTTCCGTTAAATCGACCGCTCTCTTACCTTATCTGTAGGGAGATTCAGAAAGCTGAAAGGTAGGGTTGAAACAATTATGACCTGCTAGATCAAGTTCTTCAAGTACGAGGGTCGAGTATCAGAATTAGGCTCGATTGGTCAGCCGAGTATATAGTGGGGTGATACCTCTGAAAAGGGTTTTCACACTACCTACGAATGTAGCCTCGGAATAACCCATCCGTCGCGGGGCAGGCCTCATCGAATTCCGGAACTCGGCTGATAGAATCAAGCTATTGGATGCCTTGCTGTTATTTTCCGTCGTCGTCGTGTAGTGCTTGCATTTGACGAATCGTGGGGTTGTATGAAGCTCACAGCCGAGGTTGTTGGTTTTGAGCGCCCTTGTATGAGCGCGGCAGCAAAAGCTTTCCGATGATCATCTTTGCTCGCTTTCTTTTGACATATTTCTCGTCAATGCCCGTTTGAATGATTTTGTCAGCAGTCTCTCATGCTGTCATGTTCCCGTTCTCATCGGAAGCTGAAGCACTACTATAGAGGTTTCTCATGGCTATCTTACTTACCCCGGGTTCGTGTATCTGAAACACGGTCCGTTTGGTAGATCTCGTTACAAGATCTCATTTACTGCGCATCAGGACCTCGGATCATGCGATAGGCTTTTTGTCTTTTGCTCTTGATCGCCCCCGAGTCTTCCGTTCGAGAAGCGTTTCAGCGACAAGGCGGAGGGGCTACCTCGTTATATGTCCGGAGGCTTTTGGCCCCGGGTTTAGACGTTGAGGCTTGGACAATGCGACAAGCGTCAGATTCCCAATTCTTCTTCTCAGTGTATCTCGAGCTTTCATTTCACCTGGAATAATTTTGAGAATATCTACGTGTCTTCTCTGTTGATTAGTCGGGAATCGACGGAGGTATACTCATTAGATCGTCGCGGTCGGGTTACCGCATTCGAACAATATGCACGGCGCAACTTTTGCGGCCTTGATTCTCGTACCTTTGGTCTACGCAAAACATCATTTCGAGAAGCCAACCAGCCCTGCCAATTGCTCATCAATTCACATCATCACTGCACGCGCTAGCACCGAACCGCCGGGAGAAGGTATCATTGGTACTCTAGCGGACCTGATCGCCAACAGTAACCAGGGTGTTACCCGCGAAAGCGTCTGCTATCCTGCGACACTTTCCAACTATGCCTCGTCATCTTCCCAAGGCACATCGGCGATGACCGAACAACTAACGAATTACCTTCAAGCATGTCCAAGTTCGAAAATCGTGCTCCTTGGCTACTCTCAAGGGGCGCATGTGTTGGGAGACACGATGTGTGGTGGAGGAGGAGCTCAAGGGCTGGGTCCTGAAACCCCACCAGTCAACAGTTCTGTAGCTGATAAAGGTGGGTGCCTTTTTGGCAAGTTGAGAATGCCGATGGCGACGATTGACTGCTGCTAGTTGTTGCGATGATTCAAATGGGCGACCCGAGAGCGCTCGTCGGCCAACCACAGGACGTCGGAAACGCTACCAAGAATGGGGTCTTTCCTCGCCAGATGAATCAACTCTGCACAAATATTGCCTCGAAAATGCAATCATACTGCGACGATGGAGACCCATTCTGCGCCAGTGGACCCGACATTCAGGTGCATCTTTCGTATACTCAACGGCGTAACCAGCAAGCTTTGACTTTTGTAAATGGGAAACTCCAGGCAAAGGATACCGCCAGCGCCTCTTCCACGTCGAGCGCGTCTGCCGCATCTGCGTCCAGTACAGCCGGAGGAGCACAATCTTTGGGCAATTCGCAAAATGGATCAAAAACTTTGGAGAAAAACTGGAGACTGTTGGGCGCATTCAGTCTGTTGGGGTTTGCTGCATGTCTGCTATGATGCATTGTGTAATTGAGGAAGGGTTGGAAGTACCGTCAGGGTGGAACTGCGACATTCGTACGAGCTTCGTGTTATCCGGCTTGACATCTCGCCGTCGAAGTTGCATTGCTCATAATATGACACCTGCCGGTGTTAAATGTCAGCCTGCCTTCCCGTGCAATTTTGAGGTACACTCACTCCCGATTCGTGGAGACCGTGAAATCACCATATCGTGGCCACGGGGAAGAACCGAGTATTTGCCTTGGTTGTGCCATCCCACACAAGTTGCTTAGGCGTTTTTACCTGAGTCCCACGCCCGCACGGCTCCGGGATGGTTGGACATGGTCCGAATCGTTCCATGGGACCTTTGTGCACGTGAAACTTAGGCAGACAGACGGGCAGAGACGGCCCTTTTGCGGAGCTTCTGGAAGGCCAACCTTGCAGATAAACAAGACGCTGTGAAACAATGCAAATTTCGATTCCCCATCAAAAAGTGGTTCCGGGGGTTCCACGCGGAAGCGATCGACCAGTAGCGCGGCCGTGTATCAGTGCTTATCGGGAGAAGGTTTTGGGGAGGCTGCCAATCTTATCAATCAGTTGCCGTCACCGGGTAAAGGAACGGTGGGGGGCCCGGAAGTTTGGCCTGAGTTTGGTGGTGCAGTGGTTCCGGAGCGTTGCAAAACCATGAATTTTGACTCTGGAGCATCTGATCGCAACAAGATCACGCGAGCTTGCCAGAAGGCCGCCGAGGTTGGAGTCATCTCCAGGACGCGCATGGGTAGGACAGCTGCGCCTCGTGCCTGAGAGCGTATTCCGTAAACGAGAGCGAGAAGACGACGTGGCTGACGACGTGCACATGTCGGCGCGCTAGACCCTATCATCCGGTACCTGGATTCCACGGGGCAGCTGTTCAGCCGTAGGATATGGCCGGATGGGGCGGCTGACTGTGCGGACGTTCACAATTAAAGCAGAGGGATTCGGGCCTGGTGCGAGACATGGCATTGGCAATATTCTGTCCTCGTCGTCGCCGCTCTCTTGAATTCGAAGACGTAGAGTTTCATGTTGATGTAGGACCAGAATCCTCTCGGCATGCTTGATCTGGCGGCTGCAAGGGGTCCCAGTGCGCCGGGACCGTCACTCCTGCTCGGCACGTCATTCTTGCGCGCCAGGGATCCCCCTTCCCGTCCAACGTTATCAGCAGCAAAGAACAAAGAATCATGTCTGCCTCGCAACCGACCAGAAAACAGTCTCTCGCTCTACAGTGCGTTCCATTCCCTTCCCCCTTCTCTCATTCTACTCCCGCACTCTTATCCTAATGATTCGTGTACCAATTATCCCGCAGACCGAATATTCCTACGATCGCCATCTCCCCTAAACCCATGGTCGCCCTCCATGCTACCAGGCATCTTCAGCGGCCAAGGCCATGCTAGTAATGCCAAATATTTCGACATCAGGTCTGCTTGCTTGGCACCCACTTTCAAGAGCAAGTCACTAATGCCCCCTGTCTACCAGACTGCAAGATGAATACGTCGTCTTTCGAGGAATCGAGCAAGAAGCCTCTAGTGCCCACCTCAAGGGTAGCGTCGTGCTTTGCCTTACCGAGCCGATAACCGTAAAATACATCCGCCTCACATTGACCGGCATCTCACGCGTATCGTACGTCTAGCCCTGCTTCAACAGTCGTGGGCCTCAGCTAAATTCGAAACCAGATGGTACCTCCCAGCAAGCACGAGCTCTCGCAGAGCTTGGAGAGAACGAACCTTCTTCGAGAAGACGTGGCTCTTTAGAGACCCGGGGAAAGGAAAGACAGAGATCTTGAAGGTCGACAACTACGAATTTCCCTTTGATGTTGTGCTGGATGGGTCCATGTCAGAGAGTGTGGAGGGCTTGGGGGAGACTTTCGTTGTGTACAGATTCCGAGCTGAGATCGGACGAAAATACAGCAAAGACATTGTCGTCCGAAAACCTCTCAGGATCATTCGGACCCTCCATCCTAGCAATCTCGAGCTCAGTCACGCTATGGTGCGAGGTCCTCCTTCTGTCAATTCTGCATTTTTCACTGACCAAATAACAGTCAGTGGAGAATGTCTGGCCAAACAAAATCGAATATTCGATTAGCACGCCAACAAAAGCAGTCGTGTTCGGAACTTCAGTTCGAGTAGATTTCCGCCTAGTGCCCTTGCTCAAAGGCCTGCGGATAGGACAGATAACGACTCAGGTGCTCGAGTCCCACGAACTGACGCTGGATCCGGAGATCAGGTATTCTCAGAGTCACAAGGACCAGAAAGTCATTGCGGAAGATGAATACACGGTAGACAATGGATCGGAGCCAGAAATCTTGAACGAAGAAGCTGAAGGCTACGAGTTTGCACGTCATATCGAGCTTCCAAAGACTCTGAGAAAATGCTTGCAAGACACCGAAACCCGGGGGATCAAAGTCAGGCACAAGCTCAAGTTCGTCGTTCAGCTACACAATCCGGATGGACATGTATCAGAGGTGCGTGCTGAATCTCATTCGTTACGCTGAGATCTTGCTGACATCAATAGCTTCGAGCGTCGCTTCCTGTGGCACTCTTCATCTCCCCCACCATTCCTATCAACGACAACAATGACCTCGTGGATCAAACGCCGGTAGCTGGTCGAGTTGCGGCCGAGGATCAGCTGAACGCTGCGGCCCCTCCGCTATATGGCGAGCATCAATTCGACCAGCTTTACTCTGATGTGGACAACAGCGGATACTGGACTCCTGGTGCTGCTTTGTCTACGCCAGGAACCCCTCTAGGATCACACAGCAGAAGCGTCTCCAACGAAAACCTGATTAGCCTAGGAGCGGTTGCAAATGGAAATAATGTTAGTGCTACAGCATTACAACACCGATTAGACAACCTACGGCTTCGATCGTCACGGCAATCTCCAAATGAACGCGAGCATGATTATTTCCAAAATTCAGCAGATAATGACGCGGCTAGTAGCCATAGCAGCTCCGATCCTACATCCGCTGAGATGTCGCGACGATCCTCTGCCGAAGGGAACCTAAACTCCGGCCCGCAGACTGGCTTAAACACACCAATTCCGTATTTCAACGAGTTTGAAGATATTTCAAAGATTCCTAGCTACTCGACGGCAGTGAAGAGTCCTTTCAGACATCAACAATCGAGCGGTTTGCCGTCTTACGACGATGCGACGTCGAGAAATAATTCCGTTGGTAGCGATGCAGAACCGAGTATACCGCAAGTCCCGAGCCAAGCGCACATACGCCGTGCAGCGCCAGGATCGAGATCCGGCCCGAATCTTGTGTCTCTGATACACGATATTCCGACACAAGCGCAGATGCATGTCGCAAGACCAGGCTCCAGATCTGGACCGAACTTGGTCTCTTTGATTCAGGAAGAGACTCTAGATTTCCGGAGAAGTCAGAGTACTGGCAGCGTGGTGAGAGAGGCAAGCAGGGAGAGAACCCGTCTGCAAAGTCATGAGCGTCTTTCAAGGACTGCGCAGGACGAAGCCTCAAGATTACGAATGCTGCGGGCGCGAAATGGACAGTAGGATCTGTCTCTGGATGGCGTTTTGGGTGGCATTGCACGTTGATGACTTATGGCGTGATCACGATACCAGTGCAGGTGCGGGTGCGGGTGCGGGTGTATTTTGGCCGGGCTGCTTCTCGGACTTTAACATTTTCCTCCTTCTCTTCATGAAACCGCTCCGCCTTCTCTTCTTTTTTTCGCGGCGGCGGTATCAAAATTTTCTTGGGCTAGCGAGCATTCCCGCAGCAACTGCATAGCGGCATTTTTTGGGAGTACGGGCTTTTTCCGCATGAACAGACTGGGCTGGGCAGGATAGACGCATTATGCATATGCATGACGCATGCGGACGCGGACGCGATAGATACCATCTCCTATCTTCCCTCTGACCTTTAGGTGTAGAACAAAAGTTTTTGGAGAAAAGCATTACTTAAACACCAATGGTATTGACATCGGACCTATCCTATGCATTTCCATCACTCTACTTTCCTGGTCCCCACTCCTTTCTCCCTTCCAAACCACCTAAGAACACTAAAGTACCTCACCTCACCTCACCTCTGCCTGCTCTACTCTACCCTAAAACCCTACTCCACACTGTCCACACCACACCACACCACACTATCCACACAGCTCCTCCCACCCCCAACCCCGCCCGGTTATCGTTGTCGTTGTCGTTGTTCCAATTTCATTCCATCCCGCCCATCCGCCCATCCGCCCTCCGATCCCGCCGGAGCTGTCATCTCGCATCTCGCATCTCCCATTCCCCATCCGCTTTCCCATTCTACACCTCGCATCCCCATTCCTTGTTCTCCATTCCCATCCCCTATTCCCGGGGGCCATCCATCCATCCACCCATTAGTCTAAAACACAAATTAGATCAGATCAGATCAGAGTAAAGTAGAGTGGAGTAGATCAGATCAGATCATATCATATATTTTTTCCTGGTGGGGATTATAAAGCAATCCCCTTTTACGTGGGGTATATCGATTCTTTTCCCTTCGTGGGGAGTTCAAATGGTCGTGACGATGGTTGGGGTTGGGAGATAAGATGAGATGAGGGGGGATGAGAGGAGAGGAAAGGAGAGGAGAGGAGATGGAGATGAGACCAGATGGAGATCGGGTTTAGCGTAGCGCAGTGTAGCACAGTGTAGAGAAGCGTGGGTGTTTTCTGGCTGTGCGGATCGGAGAGGGGGAGGGGAGGGTAGGGGAGCGGAGGGTAAGGTAGGCCAGGGTGTGAGGCGGGGCCTGTTTGGGCTAAAGGGGGGCGGAGGGAGGGATGATTGGGGTAGGGGCAGGGAAGGAAGAGAAGGGAAGGAAAGGCAAGGAAAGGAAAGGGAAGGACTAGAAGGAGGTTATATAGGGGATGAAAGAGGTGGTGGGTTGGAGAGACTGTGTAGGGGGGCGGGCAGGGTATGTGGGGGTTTTGGGTGGCGGCCGTTTGCAAAGGGAAAAAGGGAGCAAAGGGATGGAGAGTGTGGAAGGACTTTCTGGTTGGGGGACATTCTTCCGGTGTTGGATTGTTGATCGGATCCGCATGAGAAGACGCCTGAGGTTGAACACGTCACATGATTGTCAACCGGCACTGTGAGGAAGGATAGGTATACAAAGGAGACATTTTGAGGAGTACACGTATGAGCCGGAACAAATGAACTAGGAGGGTGGCTGGGGTTTTTCTATGAGATGTCCCAGGCGATACAGGCTTCGCTAGTATGTCCTTTCCAGTCGTAAAAACGTAGTCAATCCATGTTTCACAGCGAAAACGCCTCGCTTGTCGTACACATCCAATAGATCGGCTGAATGTCCGGATAGTGCTCGCAATCCAGCTTCGGCATGTTCGCAGGAGGGTACTTCGCGACGGATGAGCCGTGCTTTAAGGTCAGCGCAAAGTCTTGTCGGCCGTTGTACGAGTCGACGGTGACGGTCCAGTCGGCCGCATCGGCAGTGTTAGTGCCGGCACTTGTGGTGGTAGTGCTTCGGCAGGGAGGGGATGATGGTGTATATGGGAGCTGCCGGGTTGTGCTGGGGTTGGCTGGTTAGTGTGGTAGAGTAGGGAAGGGTGGAGGACGAACAAGTCGAGCTGGCAGAAGACTGCCGGGCCGGTACCTACATCTTGGACGGTGACGTCGACTTCGATGTTGGCGTTCTGTACGTTGTCGCTGTTTTGTCCTGCGTATATATAGGTAATTTTGAAGTTCGAGTCTGCTCGATTTGAAAGGGACACGGGAGTAGCGACAATAGTGGTGGATAGGAGGGTGAGGGTTGATACGATTTGGAAAAGCATGGTGGATGTTCTGAATAGGAACACTCAAATAGACTTGGTCTGCATATGCACGCTGGGGAATTGTGGTACTGAATTGACGATCTGCGAGTCTGAATTGAGAAGCGAGGGTAGGGCATATTGAGGAGACTTTATATCATTGAGACTACCGTGTAAGTTGTTCCAGGTCCTCCTTTCCAACCCCCAAAAGGTGATTGATGTCTCAACAAGGCATCTGGGCGATGCAAACCACCCATGGGGTTTTGAGGCAAGTCAAGGACCCAATTATGGCAACGTGGATCAACGGTCTGTTGGTAAGCTATTCAAGAGGATGGCGATATGTGTATACCTGAAGTATTAAAGTAGGTTCGGGGACCTCATCAGCCACTACTGAGTGACTCGGCACGGCTCCACCCTTCGAGCGTTCGACTTCGCAAAGGACTTTTGATTGTCAACGGTCGAATTGTGTCTCTGCAGATAAGAGCCGCAGCAAGGGCGAAAGGGGGCCATGATCGATTAGGGAAGAGCTTGTTTCCGAGAAGGAAGAGTTGGTGGGAAAAAATAAAATCGCGGGGACTTCGATATCAGCCGCATCGGCGTTTGGATCTGCAAGACATGCTAAGTTTAGACGGTCTAGCCCATTCAAGTTAGTGTAGATAGAATGGCCCTAAAGGCTGCCAAGGTTCTTGGTATCAATCTCTCTCTCGCCGAGAGCATTTTGTGCTTATGGCAATGTATAGAATTGAAGATCGAAATCGTTGCTACTAAACAGACATGCAGATGAATCCAGGATGGGGAGTGCAATTCTCTGTCCAAGTAAGGATGCCTTCAAGAGCCTTTTCCGACGCCATCCGGCCAGATTCGGTAAAGCTTGGCGGCTTTGCCCGCCAGCGCGATCTTTGTTTACACACCCTCACTTCCGATGGCGGGCGTATCAAGTTCCAAAAGTTTTTGGATGTGCGAGAAAAGATCTCCATACAATCAAGCAAATGCCGGTGCGAGACGATGTTGACATGATGCTCTCTGGAAACGATCGTGGTGTGCAGTAGTGCCTCAAATCAACGAGTAAACGGAGAGAAGACATATGAACCAACAGAGACAAATAACAATAGACTTCGAAATGTCAGCCGGGAGCAAAGCCTTCTTCCGAAGCTTAAGAGCAGCTTTGTAGCCGAGTACTTTCAGAAAGTCCAATGTCCCGAACCAGGACGCCCTCTCCGATTCCAACTCGCGGACCAGCGACTTCGACGCCGTCACGGTCCAAGAAGCAGAACTCACATCGCCAAGGCTACTCCCTTCCGGATATGCCGCATCGAGATCGGTCACCTCGTCGGAGGAGCGAGGTTAGGCTTTTGATCTGCGTGCACCATTCTGTCTCACACAAATATTCCTCCGCGGAAGTGCGGTTTCAACCCCATCGAACAAACGACTGCGAGCTCTGGAGGGACATCCGGGACACTTTCCGCTTTGACGTACAACCACCTTGGCAGCGAATCCTGAGTTTAAAACACGTGAGAAACATTACACCAGTGTCGGTAAGGCAAATCAATATGATGGTGTACGTCGGAGATTTGGACACTGACAGCCTTTATAGTATAGTCCGAATGGCATACCACTTAAGCTTGACGAGGAGGGAACTCCAGATCCCAAAGAGTTCCGTTATGCCTATCACAACCCAGACGACCTGCGTCCAGAGCACCTTTGGGTCGACTGGTTTGCAAATTTCGACGCGGAAGACAGTCGACGGGTTGGGCTTCAGTTTGTTGAAGGTCTCTATGCCGACAAGCTTGCTCTCATCGGTATCGTGGCAACTATTGCAATCATCGTTGTATCCATTGTCTGGTGTGTGAGAGGTGGTGAATTACAAACTGTGTTTACGGTAATGGGGTTCGTGTTGACGCTTGCTAGCGGTAAGTCCGCCTCGATCATTAATTCGACTTCCACTAAAGTTCCCATAGCTCAAGTTGCCTTGGCGGCGTTGTATTATCAGGTCGCGTACTCAGGCTAGCCGGAAATCATTGGTCTCACTCTTTTGGTTTGTTACAAGACACCCTGTTTTGCTCTACGATGTTTACGAGCCGCGTGCATCTATAGACTTGAACGGCTTGTATACTCTTTGTCTCGGGATGTTGCGACTTCACACTATTATGCACGCGGCCAAGTCATTCTCTGTTATGGTAGTCTAAGAAACGCTTTGCAGCCGCTTGCTTCTCTGTCCAGAATAATGGTACACGAAATTCGTACATTGAGTGGATACCTCCGACGTCTATAATCAAATTGCACTGCAAAGAGGCACGTCTTTTAGAAGAAGAAAAAACGCTTTTCAAAACGAGAAAAATGGCAGTCGTTTCGCCGCAAAGTACCCCCAGTACAGCCACGCAATGTCCGCGCTCGGCAAGCCAGCCCAGGACCCTCCTTCCTTGACCTCCATGGCCGCAAGAATCCAGTCACTCCAAAAGGCGGTCAATATCCCGGCTGCAGTGACCGTAAAGCCCAAGGTACTCATCCACGTCAGATTGAAATTGAACCACCGCGACTTTTTCTCGTTATTCGTTACAATGACGACCATGATATAGATGAGCCCCACAAGCGTCGCGAAAAGGACACTTCCGCCAAAGACGCCGCATATGAATATCATCGCTTTTGTGCCCTCGTCCCAATTTTTGACCACCAAGGCGATCAGCCCTGTCAGGCCGATCACGACGCCGCCGAGGTAGAGAATCAGCCACAGGACTGGATTGGTAGAATCGCTGTCCTTGGCTATCAGGAGGGCCCTGTGTATGGTAATGAAGCTCAACGATATGCTGAGAAGCATCTTCCATGTCGCTATTAGGATGAACGGCCACTCGGAGTGACAGCGGATGATCGCAAGGATAGAGAGCACGACCGTGATGCAGAGGGAGCCGATACCGAGGATAAAATCGAATTTCCAATGCTGAAGCGTCTTTCCGCGCCATGGAGATTTGCCCCAGATCAGAAATGTGACGGTCCAATAGGTGAGGATATGGGAGAGAAAGCCGACTCCGCCATAAGGTAAGCTGTAGCATTTCACAGAGGCCGTGAAAGAGCCATCACCTGGTTCTGGAATTAGTGGCGCGAGCCAGGGGGAGAGGTCGAGTTTTGGAGCAGCAAGTGTGCTCGAGAAAAGTGTGAATAGGGCCAAGAGAATAAGGTGGCTTTGAACGGGGAGAAGGCTCCGCGACGAATTGGTTATGGCAGACATCGCCCTCGGATCGATTTTCGAGGTTCCGCGCCTACACGGTCCAGAGAGCGTTGATCTTGCAACCCTGGAACTCTGCGATCCAAGTATGAAGACAATTGGGCCGCAGAGAGGTCGGCGAAGCGAGTATAAGGAATATAGAGGACTTCGAGGGCTTTGAAGGGTTTGGAGGAATGGAGAGTGAGATTTCAGGAGTTATGGCTCCGCCAGAGGTTGATTGTGCCTAAGTCGTCAACACAAATGTGTTGTAGGTCTACGAAGAGAATCTTGAGGGTCAACCGCCTTTATGAAGTCTAGCGTACCTTCCAAAATGCCGCTGGATAGCCTTGGGATACCCCCCATTGGAAAGGTATCGCCTCCACAGAGGACCATGAGGCTTGCAGCAGCGCTTCTGACAACCTCACGGAGTCACAATTTAGCCCTAAGACTCCTAAAAAGCCTCAAATCCGGTCATGTCCATGCGAACGCCACGGTTCAGTTCACAAGGGCCTTTCCGGGACTTGAATGGGTCCTGAATCTGGTCGCAGGGGTATAGCCTCGTCGTAGCCTTATTGTAGCTTTCTGGAGGACGGGTGGGTGGAACGCCAAGAAATGCGGCGCACGGGCTGAGTCCTGTAGAAGCATTGCGCCCCCAGGGGGAGAGAGCTGGATTTAAGGAAGTTACCGACATGGGATGGTGTTTTTAAGTAACAGTATGGAAGGAAGAAGGGGGCGTGAGGCAATTGAACATGACTTGTAGAGATTTTCCTGTTTCCTATCCGATTTCTGGGCGGTCTGGATAGTTTGCGACAACCGCCCTACCGCAAGACGAAAAGATATTTTCTTACCGGATCTGGACACAACTTCCGAACACAAACGTTGGTATCACCCACCAACGGCTCGCGTTGAACCTTTTTTAGCTGAAAATGATTTCGCATGTTCGTGGTTTGGCAGATCGGCAAACATGGCGCTCATTCGACCTCTCCGGTTTTTGCTTGGCGTGGCGCTTAGACTTGGCCAAAAAAGGCACAATTCTTCGCTCGTGTGTCTATTTATTTGCGCAGATAGAATAAACTGGCCTTGGTCCAGTCATTAGGAGTCATTTCTTGAAGCCCACGACCGTGGTCAGGCACAGAACGACCCTCTTCCCCCTACTTCATCCTATGCCTATCCCTTCTGGCTAACTGCCTCCCAGAGACATCGTCCCAAATCATGCCCAGCCTATCCCATCTGCAGCCTACAGACAGAGATGTAGGCACCCACAGACCAGATATAAAAGCTCGCGGCGGGAGCTTGAAGGACAGTGTTGATCAGATACTTCAGGTAATCATATGAGTGGCATGGAGCAGAAAGTGCGTGGGTCGAGGCGGAAGGACTAAAGTTGGGAGAAGAAGAGGATCAGCATAATGTCAGCATGTGGCAATCGCGAACAAACAGCCTCCGGGGAATAAGCAGAGATTTGCTAAGGGAGACGAAGGCTGTTGGCTTGAATGGTTGTCGTGCATCAGGAACAATGAAAGTCAATTCCTTGGTCCAGATCATTAAATCCTCCAGTAATGTCTTTGATACTGACATGAGTTGGCTACCTAAGGGAGTCATTGTTTCCTCTGCCCGAGACAAGAAGCTGCCAAGGAAAATGGCCTTAATTTTTTAACTCTTGACTCTTGGCATTCTGAGGATTCTCCGTCAGGTTCCGCCCCGCAAGAACTACGCGACAAAATACCTACGGAACGCAGCCGAATCAGTCATCTCTAGGCAGATCTATGACAAAGCGGGCATCTGTGTCACTCTGCGTATATGTACTGATGCCAGCATCCCATGCTGGCTTGCTCATTCTTAGTCTCGTGGGGACCAAGAACTACGACAAGCTCTGGCTCTTCTTGCGGCACGGCGCCGCCGCTCCAGGATCACTTGCGAAGGATGGGGCAATGACGTGTATTACGACACACTAGATAAACTGACTGACGGAGAGAGAGCCAAACACAGACCGAGTTATAAAGTCGTCGCTTTCCCGTAAGGCATCTCTGAATACATTGAAGGCTTACCTCTATACGTGAGGCACCATTAACCTCGTAAGTACAGGTACCTAAGCTACCTGGGTCGATATTGGAGAGAGCTCTTCTTCAATTGATAGTACTGTTTTGTGAGTGCGAGAGCTGTTGCCGTATTAACCACCGTCGACTCCTAGCACGTTATGGCGTCAATCGCGAGAATGTCTCAACTCGCCGCCACCATTTCTACCGGCACCGCCAAGCTAGATGCCTACCACGCGGCAAACGGCCTCCCAACACCTTCCTTTGACCCCGACGCACTGCTAAAATATGACTATTCTCCCGACATCGGCCAGGTTCGCCAGGGTGTACTCGAGGCCACTGACGAGCTCCAGGCGCTGGTCGCAGGCCCCGCAAAGCGCCTTGACAACATATGTACAAAGTGTACGCTCTACACCCCAGCTACAAATGATCGACATAGTCGCTAATTACGGTCAAGCACACCACCCTCATCGCTCTCCATGCGATATATCGATTTAGGATTGCTAACAGTTTTCTGCCCGGCAAAAATGAGGCAACCTACGACGAGCTCGCAGCGGCTTGCGGACTTAGCGAGCCCGAAGTACGACGGATTGTACGCCACGCCATGACATATCATATATTTCGTGAATCTGCAGAGGGGCTGGTGGTTCATACGGCGGCATCGAAACTATTCGCCATAAATCCTGGGCTGCAGCAGTTTGTTGGCATGGTAACACTGTTGAGGCCGTCCATATAAAAAGCATATCGTACTGATGGTGCTTCCCCAGGTAACTGAAGAGATGTGGCCAGCTGGAACTCGCGTCAGTGACTTCTCTTTTCAATTTCAAGTCGTCCTATCTGACCGTCGCTCTAGTTAGTCGACGCACTCGCCAAATGGCCTGGCTCGCAAGAACCCCATCAGGCCGTAAGTAAGACAACCTCGCCGGGACTATCTGCCTCAGTAGCTCGCCGAGTTTCTCTCTAACACTACAATTCAGGGCTACAACCTCGCCCACTCGACCAACCTCCCCATCTTTGCCTTCCTCGCAGACAAGCCCCTCCGCACAAAGCGCTTCGCTGAGGCCATGTCCTCCGTCAACACAGACGAGGGCTACGAGTCGGAGCACCTCCTCGACAACTACCCCTGGGCATCCCTTGGCAAGGCCACCTTCGTCGATGTCGGCGGCTCCCAAGGATCTGTTGCGATTAGCATCGCCAAGCGCTTCCCGGACATCACCTGCATCGTTCAGGACCGGCCAGAGGTGGTGGCTGATGCGGTGGTGCCGTCGGGTCTCGAGGGGCGCGTCAGCTTCCAGGCGCACGACTTCTTCACCGAGCAGCCAGCCAAGGGAGCGGACGTGTACTATTTTCGGTGGATCCTCCACGACTGGGTGGATAAGTATGCGGCATGCACTTTGAGGGGACTGGTGCCGGCGCTGAAGCAGGGGGCACGGCTTGTGGTGAGTGAGCATCTGGTACCGGAGCCGGGCACGATGCCAACGACGATGGAGAGAGAAATACGGTGAGCCTTAACATCCTGTGATGGTGTGGCTTTCCGTTCAAGAAGTTGTGCTGACGTTCGTCGTGCAGCGCATTTGATATGGGGATGTGGGAGTTCCAGAACGCCAAGGAGCGTGAAGCCAAGGACTGGATGGCGCTGTTTCAGCAGGCCGATCCTTGGTTCAAATTCGTAGGCATCACGCAGCCGCCTCTTTCCAAGCTTGCTATCATTGAAGCGCGTTGGGAGGAATAAGCGCCGATTCAGGAACAAACTATAACGATGGAACGCCACCATCCTGACCAAGACACGCCTGCTTTCCATTCCAAAGGTTTTCACAGCCTCTCCGCCCCTTTTTCCCTTAACCTCGGTTTTCTTCTTCATCCATACCATCTACCCCTTTTTAAACGATAAGTCCCCGTCCTCAGCCCTTTACTACCCAACCCTGCCAACAGTTTTTCCACTTGCTTTCACCGCTGCGGCCCTCTCCCTCCCGCTCCTCCTCCACCTCGCCACAGCCCACTTCCCCCCACTCCTTACCGAGCCCATGCACCCTGTCCTCTGAAACAAACAACCTCGTTCACACACCCTACTTACCTTACGCCGCCCTTCATCTCGTTCCTGACTAGTACGCACGCACGCACGCACCAATCCACTCCCTACGTAGCGTCCCTCTGTATCAAAAATGGACAACGCCGTGCGAGCGTGCGCGAGAGAGAAAGCATGTTTTTATTCTTGCTTTACGGAGGACCTCCCTCCCGTTATGGATGGGATTTCTGATTTCCCAAACTTTTACTTCTCTACTTTCTTTTGTTCTCTATTTTTTCTTCCTTTTAAGGGGTGTTTTCACCATTGTTTGTCGCCTAGATTGCCCCGAGTCGAACCAGCCCGCCGGGCCGCAATGCAAATCTCTTTATACATATGTATTCTAAGATATCTTGAGGGTTGTATAAGATCCAGAGCAAGCGGTTTCCGGGTCGGCGGGATCCGATTAGGAGCTAGAGAGAGAGACCATTTAAATTAGGTAGGCAAAGGGGAAAGGGGGATCTACACGGGAGCGTGCGTGCTCGATCGGGGACTTTTAGAATTTGTGGGACGGCGGTCGGGTTAGAATGGATTTTTTCTACTTTGTAATCCGGTGGAGGAAGGGGAACCGTGGTGTGTGTCTGTCTCTGTCCCAAGGGCAGAGCACGGCTAAGACAAAAATTTACCGTTTGGGGGAAAATGAAATACAAATCTAAAATTAGGAGTTGGTGAGGAGGTGTTTCTTTCTCAACAAAATGTGAGAGAAAACTTTTTTTTAATTTCCAGTTTATGACTGACAGTACCGTCCAACAAGCCGTCCGCGAGCTGGAAAGCCACCGCACCCCACGGTGGCTTTTCACACGACGGTCCTGAGCTCGGGGGATTCTAACATCTCCTGCCTCTTCTCGGCATGCAGCCGGCGGGTGGTGATCCGCTCCGGGTAGTTCCGGACGAACATGTTTGTGAAATGCGTGCCGTAGTGGACTCCTCCTACATTGCTATCCTTCCCAGCTTCGTACCCTGGCAGGGGTTTTAGGACGGCCTGGAAGCTGGGCTCGTGGAAGTAGGCAAAGGCGTAGCGCTCTCGGATGTTCAGGCCGACCTTGTGCGGGGTCGAGGGGAGGTAGGAGTTGGTCATGTATTGGAGCATGTCGCCTGGATTTTGATTGGTTGGATTAGTTCATGGGTTTTGTTATGGTGGTGGTGGTGGAGGCGGGGTTCTGAGATTTACCTGGGAAGACGGTGAAGACGCCGGGGATGGGAGGCACATAGACCCAGCCTTCGGCTTCTTCGTTAAGGCCTGCTGAGCTCCTTTTCCAGTTTGCGAACTTTTCGTCCTCGTGTGGGGGCCGAATGAATAGTCCTAGAGGTCTTATATGAGCAAAGAACGGATGACAGAATATCTGAAACAAAGCTTACCGCCGACTTCATCCTGTGCGGCGATGACTAGCAGACCGTAATCAGTGTGAGAGCCGATGCCGCGTCCAGCTTTCCCCTTGCCATTGGTCTTGTGTGTGGCAGGAAACCTGGGATTTCCAAGGTTAGTAGTCTTTCCTTTGGCGGCATGATTGGTTATTGGGACAAACCTTAGAACACGCATGTGGTGCCATCCGTCGTCAACATACTTCGTCAATGAGGTGGCTGGTAAGTCCAAGCCAAGTTCGATCAACTGGAGCAGTTTCTGCCCGCTATCTCCCAAGCTGTCCATGTAGGTTTGCACAGGCTCCTTCATGTCGATGTCAGGCCATGGTACGGGACCATGACATGGCCATTTGCTTCTAACTCGAGGCTCGGCCATATCAAGGTCTTTGGTGACTGTAAAAATCTCCGAGTAGTCTCGAATGCCGTCGGTCAATTCTTCGCCGGAAGCGATGTATCCTGAATAACTTTGAGAGTCCACACAAGCGGACTTCTCATCAGAGGACTTGTCAAAAAATTTCTTGCTGGCATTGAACGCTTGATTTGCGAGCTGTGCTTGATTAGGCTGCATCTGGATCTGCAGGATTCCATCTCGGCGCCACGCGTCGACAAGAGCTTTACCCATCTCTTGGTCACCAGGAGTTCCAATGACCTTCTTGGGCAGTGAGAAGGTTTCAAGTCGTCGAACTCGAGCCTTGGACTCAGGAGGCATGGTGGATGCTAGCTGTGCTAGGCTCGGGCCTCTCACAGTTGCCAAACCTCTGGAGAGTATGAATGACTTCGGACTTGCTTGTCCCCTGAATGCGTCAAATGGCCCAAAAGACCTCGAGAGTCTCGAACCTCGTGAAATAACAGACATGGCGTTCTTGAATTAGTAGCTGGCAACAAATACTTGTCTTTTGGAAGGAGAGCGGAGGAAGACTGAAGATAAGGTATGAAATTACTTATTCTCCTAACAAGCGAACATGAGAGTACATCACTCTTAAGAAACCCTTCCTCCTGACTCCCTCGCTGATTCTCAAGCATAGGTAATTTCTCAAAGTCGACGAGCCTTGCCGTTACCACAGCGGTTGCATCATCCACTGCTTCCCAATGTCACCTGTGTCTCAATTCCGGCAGTGATGTGATTGGCGTCTATACAACTGCCGTGAAACCAGCTTGTTGCGTCACATTCCCAGCATCCGTTTTTGACTTTCAGTATTGCATGATGACCGACAGATCGACACTGATATAGATAGTTCCCTACCTGACAGACGCTGAGAAGAAGGCATTCAGTATTGGTGCCCAAGGCGACCCGTTTGAAAATGCGTACTCGGTATTAAAATCGTGAGAAATTGCGCGATTAAATGCCAACGAACAGATTAAAAACACCCATGAGCGTTCCACATAATGCCACATCTAATCGATGGACCTTACTCGGGGGAAGGGCGGTTAACAAGGTAGAAAATCCGCGGGAAGATGCCAAGACGTCAAATATTACCCTACACGCCCTGTTGCTAGTATACATGCATTTATGGAGACTCACGTGCAGCAGGATAGTGTGGGGGCAGTTGTGGTCTTTGTCCTCGGTTTCGCATACAATTATTTTGCCTTGCAATCGTTCGGTCTTGTTAGACTCAACTCTGTCGGAAAACACTATTTCCGGTTAGTGCTTACGGGACGTTCCGCAGTCCACGAAGACAATCCTTGGTCCAAGATGATTCGAGTCAGAATCCATGAAGACTTCCCGGTTCGAAATGCTGGGTGTCTATTCCGCTAACATAAACCTTTGGAATTGATTGGATTGCTCGGTTCATGCCGCCCTGGTCATTTCGGAAGTGCATCCCCGTAGGATGGCCTCCTTCCCCTGTTATTGGAATAGCCCGCTGTACTAACGTAGTCCAATAGAATTCAAAATGATATTGACAGTGGAGTAGGCGGTGTGTGGATCATCGTGAACTTCAGCGGAAGGAGACTTTTCGGCTGCTAAGGCGCGGAAGCCCTTTGGTGAGCCTGATCGCTCCAAACTTAATTTTTCCTGGCATGTCCTGCAGATTTCAGTTTCATAATGAGGTTCGTTGCCACGTTTGTGTGTGACATAGCTGATGATACCCATGCCGCCCCCATTGATAGCCGACGCGCACGGCGAAAGAAAACAGGATTGGCTCAGAGAGCGCCAAGAGATATAGCTTAGGAGAAGCACAATGACATAAGGAGGACTAAGGGCAGAATATTAAGAGTGAGAGGGCAAGAGAAAATGCGGCAGGGAGCAGCACTTATATGGCGTCATGTCAAGCGGACTATTTAGATGTGTTCTTGGGAGAAGAGAAGGTTGAAGTCTTGCTGATCTACCACCTCGTTTTCTAGTCTTAGCTGGAGTCTGAACAAATTGTAGGCACAACGCTTGTGAGCTTTTCGTCTTCTAAAAAATTCCATACAATTAGATCAGCGTCTCCTGGATGCATTTGATTCCGCGAGGGTGACACTATGCTAATTTCATTTTAGCGTTGTTTAGGGATGATGCAAGAAATGCTGACGTCACTCAGCCTTGCGACGCGTCTTTCGCTGCAAAAGCGCGTCGCAACCCGCAAGGCTGCCAAGGAACAGTACAAACTTTACGAATGTCACTTGACATAGAGGACGCTTGACCTCCGAACACCAGCTTGATTATGACTGAGAGAGTACCTGCTTTAGTTATCCTCTATATGTTCTCGTCTTGCTGAACCAGACAACTCCCTGTTGACTAGAAATGCATTTTGGGAATGCCCTCATATTTGGGAGACATTCCACAGGCGTCCAATGCTTCACGATTCCGGTCCGGTTACAATTTGTCGGATAGCGATGCAGGATTACGCATAAAGACCATTATCCTACATGAATGAAGAGCATACAACATAGCCACTTTGGGCAGCATGACTGGAACGGCTACCTCGCGAAAGCGGCGAGAAGTGTCTGCTGCTTCAGCTTCGGGTCCAGCTACCGGGCCAAAAAAACGACGTCGTGATGCAGAAGACGAACCTTACTTGGCTAATGTTTCAAATGACGAGGCTAAGAAAAAGCAGAATACTCTAACACAAATTCAGTTCATTCCTCGAACACTGGGTATGCCTTTGCCTACAGAAAATAAGCGGCGGAGAGCCGGAAAGAAATCATCGTTACCCAAGCAGAGAAGCACTCTGACGCAAATGGACTACTTGAGAAATTCTGCCCTGCTTATCACTGAAGATTGGGATGTTGGACTAGGCTATATCGACGAGGAAGAGCAGAGATTGGACGATCCCAGACCAACCGCATCCAAAAGAATGTTCGCAAATTACCCAACTCCAGACACAACAGTCTCGCCTCAAACCAATGACACTGTTAGAAGGCCGAAGCTGGCTTCTAAAATGATAGCCTCGGTCCGGAAGAAGAAACGGCAAAGTAAAGTCGATCCATGGGAAGTCTCCAGCTCCCAATCCGAACATACTCTATCATCTCCTCGAACAAACATTCCTCCGACTCCAAGCCCACGATCATCCAACCCGCCTGAATCAGCGTCCACTGGAAAAATGAAGAACCTCACCAAGCAGATGGAGGCTGCTGGACAAAAGAGTACTGAGGATGAGCGTCTGCGCGTCGCGCCAGCATTGCCTCTGCCACAGACTCCTCAGAAAAGCTTTCCGAAAAGATCCTTTCCGGCTGATGTAGTCGTGCCAAGTAGTCAATCGCCAGAGAGCCTACCGCCCAGCACACATGGTAGCCGGAAGACGGCCGCTTGGTCTGATCAGGTGCAATCTTCCCCCTTGAAGGAAAGGTCGGTCAACTTGCCATCGTCGAGATCTACTACTCCAAATCAGATGGTTGCAAAAGCTTGGATGTCAAACTCAAGCAACGCATTGACAGAAATCAGCGGCATTGCGGATCCAAAGAAGACCTTGATCGTCAAATTGCCAATCAGCCATCCAATTCCAAGGCTAGAGGAAGAGTTCGATAAAACTTCTAACGGTTGTAAAAATGACGATGGATCGAAGCCACCAGGTCCAAAGGCTGAAATTCCAAATGCAGAAGAAACTCTCTATATCTCTAGCGAAGAAATAACGCATCATCATAAGCCAAACGAATCCCTTCCTCGCAGTCAAGACTGCTCATCAGATACAAATCCATCAACAAAGATAGATCTGGAAAAGAGAAGACCATCCCCTCCACCAATCCTTCGACAGCGCAGCAAACTACTTGTAGATGGCTGGCCAGAAATGGAAGAGATGCTTGGTCGTCCAAGTGCGAAGGAGGTTTTTATTCCTTACACGTCTTCAACCAATACTAGAAAGAGCTCAAAAGAGAGCGAGAATGAAGACCAACCAGGAAACGAAGAGAACCATAAAACTGCCGACTTCTCACTCGGCATTGATACGCAAGCCGTTTTCGACAAGCTGACTTCATCCTCTCCCAACCAGCACCTTGCCATACCGCCGAAGACCACAGGTACAGCCAAACCGAGTGCAAACAATGACGATGAGGAACCTTTCGATCTCAGCAGTCCTGTCAGCTCCCATATCCCCATATCTAAAAGCTATCATCAACTTTCCAACGTCCCTTATCAAGGTCCTTCGCACGTCCATCCTCATACGTATACAAGTACCGTTTCCCTTGCTCCCTCTTCAACAAATCCATCATCCACCCAAGATGGACCTGCGGATAATCTGCCACCCCCGGGCCCGCTTCCTTTTCCCCGACAGTCCCAAGTCTCTACCCAATCTCCAACCCAAGCTCCCCCCTCCTCGTACTATCGCTCCACAGCAATGCCGGGTCTCAGCTCCGACTTACTTTCCGCCCCTGTCGCCATTTCAGTTAAAGAAGAGTCTACTAGCACGCCAATCACAATGAGAGATGTTCCAGCCTTTGAAGATGAAGATGAAGCCGAAGGAGAGGAAGAAGCATGGGACCTGGATCCTACGCCTCGAAGGCTTTTTGGAACCCAGAAAGCCCAGGCGCAGAGTCCTGAAACACAAAGTATGAAGCGGGAGGACAGTTCTCCTCCATACATCGAACTCAGACTCAGCTCTAGTCCAAGTCCACAGCAGGGCATTCGTCACCGCTCACCAGCAAAGCCAGACTTCGGACTCGAGCCTTCGTCGACGCCAGATCTCGATTTCGGTCTTCCTACCGCCAACGAGCACCACCAGACTAGACAGGTGGCGGACGTAGGCTCATCACCGCGGATGCGTCAGGACATGCAGCAATCAGTCGAAGCCGCGGAATCCGAAGAGAAAGAGGAGGAAGACAAGATTCCCTCCTCTTCACCAATCCTGAAGAACGGCGTGTTCAAGATTCGCGAGAGTCTACTAGAAAGTTTACCAGGACCGCCTTCCATGCCGATGCATGAGTGGATGAGGAGAAGGGGCGGCTTGGTGGACGAGGACGAGGAGGACTTGGTTGAGATTTAAGAATAGGGTCAAATGTCGATGAAAAAGAGAGGGACCGACAGATGGACGATGGAAGCGAGGAGTAAGATGAGAAACGAAAAATTGCGTAGTCTGCATTGGGTTTGTCTCGGGGCCGGGAATTGAGCATGAGTTATGATGATCTGAGCATTAACACTGGATATGCCTTAGGGAATGCATTTGACCAACCATTAGATATTGCATTGGGATTACACAGCGGGCAGATTACTACGGCGTTGCTTCTCTTCTGCATGTCCCTCTTTCCCTTTTTAATATCCGCTAGAACATCCTGAACCCATCCCCATCCCCATAACCCTCTGTCTCCTCCTCTTCTTCATCGTCCTCCTTCAAACCCTTCCTGCCCAGCAAACTCCCGAAGAACTCCCTAGCCGCGGCCTCCGTCCAGTCTCCCCTGTCATCCCCACTCGCCGTGAAATTCAGTAGCTTCTCGTGCACGTCGTAGCGTATCTTGCGGCCTTTGCTGGCCTTTGTGTCCACGATTTTTGTTTTGACTTTGGGGAGGCGGGTTGGGATGGTTGTGGAGGAGGTTAGGGAAGTGGCGGAGCGGTGGGAGATGAGGTCGCGGAGGAGGGAGGTGTAGAAGGGGGTGTCGGTGTAGGTGTGGAGGGGATTGGGAGGTGGCGTTTGGAGGTCGGTTTGGGAGGTGGGGTGCGGAGTGGTGGATTCGGTCATGAGACGGGAGGAGGTGGTGGCGAGATGGGTGTCGAGGAGGGAGAGGATGCTGGGTGGTTCGGAAGAGGGGAGGAGGGTGGAGCTGCGGGTTATGCTTGTGGTTGATGCGGAGGTGGTGCGGACACGGTTAGACCATTTTTGGAGGATGGCACGGCGGTGGGGAAGGGCGGAGTTTTGGAGCATTGAGGTGTGATTGAGGAGAGTAGAGGACGAGGTAGAGGTGTCGGACGGGGCGGGTGGTGAGAGTTTGCGCTTCTTCAATGGGGGATCGTCGGATGTGGTAGGGTTAAGTGAGGATTGGGCGTTCACGAAGGAGGTTCGAAAAGTGGTAAGGGTGTTGAAGAGGTTGAGAGCCGCAGATTCAGCACGTTGAGCTACCAACCATACGTCTTCAGAGAGAGAGCTGGATGGCTGGGAACATAAAGATTCGCTTATACTTAGAGGCTTCTGGAGTTTGATTCGGAGGTTAAGGAGTCGGTCAAAGATTTCATATTGTCGTTTTACGGCGTGACCTTTCTTTGCATCTGCCGCAGCGGCCGCGGAAAGGGTCGTAGCGAGGTTGGACGTCGATTTAGCTAGGATATCGCGGACGGCTGCTCGGTCCGTAGAGAGCGCCTTCGAGGCCGATTTAGGTGCGAGCTTCGATGAAGATTGAGAGTTGAGAGAAGTCGAGGCGTTTGAAGAGTCTTCAAGGTCTTTGTCTTCTGAAGCGCTCTCTTCATCCGAGGTTTGAGACGAGCGAATGCTTGACTCGCCTTCTATATCCTCTTCGTCAGATTTGAAGACCTTTTCATCCAGATCAGCCATTTCTATATCTCCAGAATCCTCCTCTCCCTCCTCAATTGACTCGTCCTCTTTTTGTGTAGACTTGCTCCCTCGGAACTTGAAGTCTCGAAACAGCTCCATGTCATCCTCATCAAAAGCTTCATCGCTGTCAATTTCTTCGTCTTCCTCTACCTCACCACCATTCACTTCATCAACCTTGAAATCAACACTCCCCTCATCGGAGTCGTCATCTTCCTCTTGATCGCTACCACGATGCAGTCGGGCAAATGGATCGTCGTCCTCCCCTTCGCTTCCTGCGGCAAAAGGGTCATCATCTGACTTGTCGTCTAGAGCGTTAAGCGCGTCTCGGGTTACCGCCGAAGCTTGATACTGTTTTCCCAGAGTAGGCAAGGCTGGTCTGCGGAGTCTGCTTTTTCTGAGGACTTATTAGGACCACCAACGAGATACATGTAATCGAACTGTCCTACCCGACAGCCTCATAATGATCTCGTCCTTGTTTCTCGTTTCCTGACGTCCCTTCATCTGAGTCGGTTTGCGCAAATGTATCATGGGACTCTGGGTCGAAATCTGCTAAATCTCAGCCAAAAGCCTCTAGTCCTGAGTGCCAGCACTTACCTCTAGGCGCAGGATCATCAAGGTCGGCAATTTGCTCTGCTAGCGATTTCATTGTCGCTTTCGCATAAGAAGACCACGATGCAATTGTCCTGTACTTCAACAGAAATATTTCGGGAGGCTCCGCGTAAAACTTCCCGCTGAAGCGAAGGAAATTTTACCCGACCCAGCAATGTCGAGCTGCGGATAGAGCTCTGCAGCTCCGGAATTTCTACAGCAGCGCAGTCAGCCCGCAATGCGCAGATGCCTCACAACATCCGCACGATGTTTGAGCCATGAAAACCCCTTGGTACGCCTCCCCTTTGCGCCACCCTCTGCTATCTAACCGCCGACTCTTCAGGGTCTCCCCCGCCAACCCTCCAGCCCACCACCCGCCATTCCCCGCGCCCAACGCGGCCTCCCCCAAAAACGACGTATCCGCGATGTCTTTAAAACCATCGCCATCTCCTCTGCCAAAGGTGGCGTTGGCAAATCCACCATTGCAGCCAACCTCGCCCTGATCTTCACCCGCCGCGGCCTCCGCACGGGTATTCTCGACACCGATATCTTCGGCCCTTCCATCCCGACCTTACTCAATCTGTCCGACGCCTCTGAGCCGCGGCTGAGTGAAAGGAATATGCTGGTTCCGCTGGTGAATTATGGGCTAAAGAGCATGAGCATGGGGTATCTGCTGCCGAGTGAGAAGGCGCCGGTTGCGTGGAGGGGGTTGATGGTTATGAAGGCACTGCAGCAGCTGTTGCATGAGGTAGAATGGGGGGGCTTGGATGTACTGGTATTGGATTTGCCGCCGGGGACGGGAGATGTGCAGCTCACGATCGGGCAGCAGGTTGAGTTGGACGGGGCGGTTGTGGTAAGCACGCCTCAGGATGTGGCCCTGAAAGACTCGATGAGGGGTGTGAGCATGTTCGAGAAGATGGGTGTGAAAGTTCTGGGTATGGTGCAGAATATGAGTGGATTTGTGTGTCCCACCTGTGGGAGAAGAGCGGAAATTTTCTCGCCGGGGGGAGAAGGGAAGGTAAAGGGGCGGTGTGAGGAGCTTGGGGTGAGGTATCTGGGGAGTGTGCCGTTGGAGGAGGCAATATGTGAGGATGCGGATCGGGGGTGTCCGACGGTTGTGGCGGAGGAGTTGAGGGGTAGTGATGAGAAGCGGGCTACAGAGTATTTTGAGAGGATTGCGAGGGAGGTTGCGGGGCAGATAGGGCTGGAGTGGAAGGAGAGTTGAGATGTGATACAGTCTGTCTGAGAGATATTAATTCTTATGAAGATAGCTCGAGGACCTCCAGAGTAATATTGTACAAAAGAGAATATACGCCGAGACTTGAGAGAGATTTCTTCATAGCGCTTAAGGACTTTAGACTCTCCGCGATCAGTTGCTTATAGCTAGGATTTACTGTACATCTGGTCCGGACATGCTGGTCAGGCTCCGCTATACCAAACGGGTATCTCCACCTATATGTTTAACATCTACATCAGCCATTCCGGATCAGCGTCTTCGTCATCTGGGTCATGGGACAACAAGGAACCCTTATCCGTGTCACTAGCATTTCTGGCGGCAGCCTTGAAATCTTCTTCCCTCTCCGTCATGACAACTTTTCTCGTCTCCTGATGAGTCGCCAATGCTTGCCAGTCCTCTGGATTTTCGTAAACAGAAGACTGAGCTGCCTTCGTCATTCTTTCAGAGTCCGTGTGCTGAGACGCAAGACCAGCGTCGGAGATCCTAGGAATAATTGCTGGCGCAGACCGAGCTTCGCTTTCATCTGTTGTTCTAGTTAGATCTTGCAGTTGGTCTTGAACTAGGAAGTCGTCACCAGATGGAGGGTCTGTGAATGCTTCCCCTGCCGATCCATGGTCATCTTCGACTAAAAATCCACCCGCTTCCCTTGGACACTTTTCATTCAAGGGACTATAAGGACCATGAGCGGAGTCGTCAGCGACCTTGTTATCCTCTATCAAGAATCCACCAGCCATATCTGGTTCCCCAAACAGCTCGGTTTCCGGCGATTTTGGTGTCTTTGCCAGCGGTTGGACAATCGTATGAGGCGAATACACGATCTCGATAGGAAGGGCAGACGCAGATGAGTCGCCGGCCAAGAATGGAATATTTTTCCTAGCCTTCGGTAACTCTAGCTTCCCAGCAGCCTTTGACGTGGGTTCCGCGACTTGGCCTTCATTTCCCTCCATGAAGAATCCACCTCCACCGTCAGACAGGCTCTCTTCATCATCTTCTTGGTATGATGGATCGGCGCTCTCGGTGGCTTCCTCCTCATACTCCTTGATCCGCTCTTTCACTCTCATGCCCTTTATGAAGGTCTTCCACATGGCTAGAATCTGCAGTGTCTGCTGCTCTTCCTCGGCTTCCATCCTTGCATCGATCATGGCATCAACAGTAACCACAAGGGCTTCTTCATACATAACTGCGGAGACGATGCCTTTTACGACAGCCGTTCCATGTCTGCCTTTGAAATTGAATCCAACAACGGCATCTGCATAATCGACCCCAAGCACTTTAGCTGCATATGCCCCATAGGGATGTTTGAGATGCAGCGACCCGGCTGGCAGCATGGTTGGGACATATACATCCAGATTGCCGTACATATTGCGCGGTACTTTGCCATTCACGACCGATGGCGGTACGTAGATCTCTGTTTGAAACTCAGCGTAGAGCCTTGTCCCAGCTTCATCCTCTTCCTCATCTTCTTCGCCAGAAAAACGAGGTGAATCGGTACGCCTCTTGCGTAGCACAGCTCTTTTTAGAGGCTGTTCTCCGACTTTGACTTCACGACCCAGTCGGTACCACTGATCAGAGCTTCGCACGTGGTGGACATCTCGTCGTCGATAGACCGATTCGAGCTTCAAGTTCTGAGCCGTCTTTGTAGATATCTTGCTCAAGCCGACTTTACCAACAGTTTTCCTAGGGTAAATGGCCTCATTTCGCTTAAGATGGCGTTCAAGTGCATAATGAGGATGATCTTTGAAGTCCAGGACATTGTCTGGCATGGGTTCTTCTGCTTCTCTTTTTGCTAGAGCAGCTTCGTCAATAACGTCCCGATCTAGCTTGGTGGACCGTTTGAAGAAAGCCATAACACGCTTCCACCAGATTTCTCCACCTTTGGTGGACTCAATACGGAGTTTGCGAGTCTTGGCATTGTATTGATGAGTGTATCTCCTGGTCACATCGTGAGCTGATCCATCGTCTTCGAAGGCAATAACATAGGACATGTTGTTCAAACGGTCGTTGGCAGGAGGTTCAAATCCTGTCTTGGGCTTGTCAATGGTATGCCTTACAAGAGGATCAACTGGCATCCATTTCTGAAGCGGTTCGTTGAAGGCCTCGACCCAGAAAATGGGATATGGTGAATCACGAATATCAGGCTTGTACGGCCTTGGCGAAGACGTCTGTTGTAGTGTTGAAGGATTGAAAGAGGGTTGCCCGATCCTCCTATGCGGATTATCCCATGGGGCTGCCGACTCCTCGGTCGAAGTATTTAGCGTCGGTTGAACAGGAGCATATGTATGTCCAATGAACCGCGCATACGTTGGCTTCGGTTTCTCCGGAGTTACACCCTTGGCAACAGCGGAGAATGGCAGAGGCTGGAGGGAGCAAACCAAGCGGCTCTCAACGCCCATAGACCTGAGAAGAGCACAAAAGAGCTGCGCTCCAACGTCACGCGATCCTTGCTTCTCAACAGCGGCTTGAAGGAACTCTTTCTCACCCTTGAGATCATCAGTCGAGTCTAGAAGATTCGGATCATACAGATCTTCGCTATCTTCAGCCCAGTAAGCTCTTCGTAATCCTTGCGTGCTGATCTGGAAGGCATTCTTCCAGGTCTCACTGACTTCCTTGAGACCGCTCTGGAACGCGTGATTGCGCTGGGACTGTGCTTTAGACTCCGGAAGATGGAACAGATCAATTGTCTTCCGTGGTATCAATGATTTCAACTGAGACTGTAATTGTTCATCATTGCACCAATGATTTCGTGCATGAAGGTGTCCTAAGAAGCACAGCACGTGACATTTATGAACGTCCAATCGTCTCTCTCTTTCTGTTTTGTCAACTGGCTTTCTGCGAGGGGCTTTAGGTTTCTCAAGAGAATCCTCGATTTTGCCTAGAGTGATTTTCAGAGGCTCTATGTTGTTCTCAGAGGGCTGAGGCTGATCCCCGTTTAAAGAAGAGGCGTCTCCGTCAAGGTCCACATCTTCGAAGATATCGGAATCTTCCGAGTCCCTGGAATCGTCGTATATTGTTTGCAGCGGAGGCTCCTGATCCATTACATCATCAGTTTCGGACTCCATAGGCCGTGAAATTGGGGCAGCAGACACCAAGGGAGGCTCTCCGACCCTGCGTCTTTTCCTCCTTTGGCCATTATCCTTTGGAACAATGTCGCCAGACCGAACAGCTTCCAACAGCATATCCTGGTAGACACCTGGAGCAGGACTTCCAGACCGGTTACGAACAGTGACACGCGTTGGGTGCATCCCACCATTCGCCGTGAGGCGTCCACTGCGTCGTGTCTGCGGCATGGTGAGACATGCTACTAAAACCCGGCAATCATGCGAGTCAGGTTCAGCCGCTCTTGAATAGCATCAAAAATTGAGTCAAATAATAAGACTTGTTTGAGGTGAGTGTCACATCGGGTCAACACTCTTCGTAAGCGTTTCAATATTCATCTCCATTTCATGAAAGGTACTGACGGATCCCAAATATCGAGCGGACTGGGTACCATTCTACCGCACTGGGCCGCATCATATCTACCATGTATGTCCCTCACAGAGATTAGAAGTAGCGTCTGCTTGTCATCTGTGGTGACTTAAAAATGTTGCTGAAGATCAGAATTGGTTGACAACTGATGGCTTGCATAATCCGAATCCGTCTTTAAATACGTCATGAATGCCAAGAAAAAGATACCCCAAGGATTGCACGGGACAAGTTGTGACGTTGCGATAACTTAGCTCTTGTGCGAGATGTGTATTTTAATCAGATTCATATGATCCTACAAATGGATATTTCATCGGGTCGGCAGTTCATCTAATCTGCTTTGGGCAGACGAGACTGACTATTGATCACTTTGCATGCAGACACACCTACTTTGCCCTGATGAAACCAAATTCGGAACGCTAATGAGACCGCACTTCATCTTGCTACCAGCTATCAGGCATGCATTTATTCTTTGGCCAACGCGAGCGCTGATTTGAGAACCTGCAAAAACCTAACTTTTGTGCAGAGCTTCTACTTCTTGGAAGGAATCATGGAGATGCTAAGATGGTGACTGGTGTGGCACTTCGTGTGACGTTCAACCAGTAGAACTCTGTCTATACCAAGCGCTTTCTGAATATTTCTCAACACATTTCTAGCCGAAAATTCCGGGGCGACAACTCCAGAGCATTTTATCGCCAGCCTAATCTTCCTCGGAATCATAGTCATCCTCAGGTAGAAGCGCTCTATATCGCCGACTTGCTAGATCCCCTTCCAGCCCACCTTCAGATTCAGGGTCAATGTACCCTGTATAAGATTCGTTAGTAACACGTCAAGACTTTAGGAGACAATTTAGGCAATACCTTCACCACCAAAAAAGCTCAGCGCTACTGGCAAGAAAATGAGCGCATGCGTTGCCGAAAACACCACCAGCGCTACCCATACTCTAAAGTAGTAAATTTCGAAAATTTTGCTCCTCGTAAATGCCAGGACCGCAACACCGATTGCTTTTGTGATTGTAATTCCACTGAATACTGACCCTCCAACATTCACTAGCGCTGCCCAGGCCCTTGCGTCACGTCCTCTGAGCTTCGATTTCTCAAGCACAATGCGACTCGGGAACTGGAACGCTCGGGCAATATGGGCGCAGAATTCGACACCAATGCCCACGCAGATGACAAGGTTGACGAGTGAGATCGCGTTGAGAGATACGCCAGCAAGGGCCATGACGCCGATGATGTCGGTGACGATCATCACGACGGTCACTGCTACAACGACGCCGGTGCGGACTGAGCCCAAAAGAACAGAAGCGACAATGAGAATGGCTAGAATAGTTACGCACAGTAATATCGTCGTTAATTTGACTATAGTAGTGTATTGATCGAAGAAGATGTAGTGTTTGCTGTAAGGGAAGACATCAATGTCATGCTCTTCAGATATTGTGTTTGCAATGCGTCGTGCGGCTTGATAGGATGCTATGAAATCCTCCTGGCTGTGGAGAGGGGTGTGCGCTGTCCGAAAATGAGAGGCTGGGATATCAACGTCTTTGCTGTCGATGACAACGGCGTTGGAGTATGCTGCCTGACCAGCCTGTGGACAGTTCTCATCTGTGGGCGCTTTGATCCATTTCGAGGCATAATGTATGAATTCGTTCCCCTCTGGCATGCCCCATAACGTAATATTCCATGGTGGGTCGCGATTTGCAAAGCATGTCTCGTGGTTTTCTATGCAGCAATCCGAGTTGGGATTGAGCCAGTAGAAGAAGTCATCGAACCAGCTCGCGGTTGCCCCGCTGATGTAAGACGTCTCTGGTCTTTTGGATTCTAGCTCTAGAATGGATGCGAGCGAGTAATCATCACAAGTGGTGAACCCACCACACACTTGCTCTTGATGTACTCTTTCCGTCAGGTTCACATTTTTTGTGACAAAATAGACCGGCGGACCAGATCCGAAGTAATCGTACAGGTCGTTGAAGTATTGAATCATATATGAATCGTTGGGAATAGCAATTCTTTGATCCAAACCAAGTTGTACTTCAGGGAATAGTCCAATGCCAGCACAGAATAGGGTAACGAAAATGACAACGATGAGGGTCCTGATTTTCTTGCCAAGGAGTTTCGGAGCATAGGTCTTCCGAACAAAGCGTTGAAGGATGCCCTCATCTTCGGTGCCGTAAAATTGCCCACCAGGCATGTCTACAGCGTTTGCGCGTCTAAGGCTAATGCAAGGGAAGCAATCGGCTCGTAGGCTCTCGACTCGTCGTTGATTGAGGGCCAAAACTGAAACAAACATGGTAACTTGAAGGACAGCATTGATGAGAACAGCACCAGCAGCATATGCAGCAAAATTCTTGACTGCAGGCATGCCGACAAATGCACCCATAGCAAAAGCGATAGTTTCTGTCGTCGCTGAAAGAAGAATGCTCGGTCCCATACGACCAAGTGCTTTCGCAATACGCTCATCAATCTCATCGTCCGGATGACTAATATTCACACGCTCAAACTCGTGAACGATCAAGAAGATGTTGTCGACTCCCACAGCCAACACAAGGAATGGTATGACTTCGGCAATGATTAATGTTGCCTTAACGCCAGCCGCAGAAAACAAGCCGACTGATGCCGCGACAGACATCAAAACAATCAAAATGCCAACAACACCAAGCCCGAACTTAGACTGCACAAATGCATTTGAAGGATTATTCAGGATGGACTTCATGGTCATGCTGGTCGATCCAAGAGCTAAGGATGCATAGATGAACATGATCACGTAACTGATCACAACAATTTTAGCATCCGTGTTCGAGGTCTTATTGAGTTCTTCTTCCAAGCTTCGTTCGGTGTTGAAGGATAATCTCAGACCACGTTCAGATGCTTCGCCTTGCAGAGCAATCATCTGACTCTTGAACATTTTTTCCCAATCTTCGGCGCGGGCTTCTTCCCAACTGCCCTGCTGGTGGTTGTTGACGACCCACGTGGTCACCAAAGCTGATGCATCTAAAACGTTATCCAAGCCTTCATATCCGCCAAGAATCTGACCAGGTCTAAGCGGATTTAGAAACTCGGGTAAGCAATCCTGAAGGCCGGGAGAGGCAGCACATTCCTTCAGATGCTTCCTCCAGCTGCTTGGACGAAAATTGTCAATATCCCCTTGGTAATATCCAGTCACAGACTGGACCACGCATGCAGAGCCAGTGGGCTTGAAGCAAACATCATCCAGTGTCAGCCCAAACTCGACAGAGCGCAGGCGGCTAACAAGACTTTCGACATCGAACCACCAACTCAGGGTCTCGTAGTTGAGGACAGAATTTGAACCAGTAGTTGAAGAGTCATTCACAAGAAATGCTTGCTCCGCACGGTAAAATGGTCCAAAATTTGAGTCGAAGAAAGCCTTCTCTTGAGCAGCAGCTGAGCTTGGACTGACCCAGAGACGGACAGGATCTCTTTCCACAGAAAACCGAATCCATCCGATGCTTAGAAGTGCGACCACTACAACGTTGGTAGCAATTGTAATAGCAGGGTATCGAGCTGCGAAACTGCCTATCTTGCTGAATATTTTGTCGAGGATGGCGTTCAGATAGTAGTTCCGGTGTGGCCGGTCGAGCATTCCCGCATGCTGCACGATGTCTCCTTCATCTTCGTCATCGCTTGGAGCTGCATCTTGAAGAAGACGGAGTCTTTCATTCTTGCTTTTCTTGTGCCGGCGATATGCAACGTGCCCAGAGATTGCAGTCACTAGAAGCAAAAGACACACGGCATAGATGACTATAATGGCGAAAGAAACACAAGGCAGTTTCCCAACGTGACAAAGTTGCTGTTCTTTCACTTCTGGCAGCTCCGGACAAACTGCCGGACAGTCTTTGCATAAGCATCGATAGGCTTTCTCGGAATCGTTACAAGCCTTGGGCGTCTCAGCAAGTGCTCTCATCCCTTCGTCTTCATTGGGAGGTGAAGTATGAAAGTTGATTTGAAATGGACTACCGATGAACGGCTTCTTGTCCCCTAGAAATTTCAGGAATTGGGTGTAATTTTTAGCTCCACCGCCAATAAAGTCCATAGCTTTGCCTCCAGAAGCCCCGTTCTGGACATCTTTACAACTCTCATAGAAACCGCTTTGATACTCCTTGCTCCAAACATTGTCCAGCTCGTCAACCACTTCTTTCCCAGACGTTGACTGGCTAGTGGTCGTGACGTTGACGAATAAGGATTGGTCGGGCGAGCACGTGAAGGTGCAGAAGATATTGAAAAAGTTTTCTCTGCATGCAGGGCAGGAGTTGATCAGGTTGTCTGCGGTTCTTAAATTTGAAGCCAAGGCGTCGGCTTGATCCTCATCGCAACATACGGGAGTGCCGCTCCATTTCGATCCGCAAAGAGTTGTTAGCTTTTCGCGCAGCTCAGCTGATGGCTCAGAGGCTTTGTCATTGTCCGGACATGGCAGTTCTCTCCCGAACAAGCTCTTCTTCCCGCAGTGGCCTCTGATCGCACAGCGACCTTCTTCATGGACGGAGGTGGGCTTGGAGGCTGCTACAGCAGGAATCGAGGCCAAGGTAGCCGCAAGAAACAGGCGTATAGTTATTTGTAGCATCTTCACAAATCTTTCAGACGTTCTCGGCGGGAGCGACACATTTTAAAGTGTGGCTGAAGGCAAATGGTGATGTGCGCTGTCTGATTGAGGGTGATGTTTATGCCACTGCACCCCCGGGAAGCTGGCCAAACAGCTAAGGATTACAAGGCTGACACGCAAGCAGCGGCGGATGCCGTCATGGCTTGGCACCATCGTCGATCCTCCGATCCGGCGGAATCAGGTACCCGTCCGGCTAATGTGAGTTGTCGACGTCTCGGCTTTTGCCATGATACAACTACACAATTGGTATTATACGGTTTCCCATTTGACTCTTATACTTGTGAGGCGAATGCTGTCACACACACAAAAAGAGCCAAAAAAGAAAGGCTCATGGTAATAGGTGTGAAGGGCAGATTATTCGATGACTAGCATTTGCCGTTTATAATGTCCAGATGTTCTTTAACTTTGTTGTGTGCGGTGATCCTCTCTTTACAATGGTCGCTTGTGACTGAGTGAATGAGAAAAATTTCAGAAACATTGGGCGAACATCCCTCTCTATGGCTGCAGAAGTAGACGCCTAAGGTCCGCTCGACAACGGACTTTCGAATTACCTAATCAGCCTTAGATGGCTCATAGGCTCTGCCGATTTTGTTGTTAGCGTGCTCCGACGGTGTACTATTATGGAAGAAGACTTGGCTAATCATCAATTTCTGTCGGTTCTTCCTTCGTCAGAGAAGTGTCTCTGCCAGATTGGCGCTGCTTTCCAACAAATCCATCTATTTAACGCTCAACTTAGTTGTCAAATATGTCTACCACACCCTTCAAGCAACGCGCTATCAGTCATGAGCTCTCTCGCTGCAATGCTTCGCGGCCGCTTATGGGAAAGTATCTTGAGCTCTGCGTCGACATCGGAGACCATGAGATTTCTCTTACAAAGATCAGGCACACGAACGGCTGTACTCCTACCACATCGGATGTGCCAGCAGCTCTTCAGCAAGATCGAGGAGTGGTATGCGGAAATTTGAAGCTTGTTCAAGATCCATAGCCCAAGTCTGTTCAAGCCTGTTCAGATCAACTCTGTTCAGAGATGATACGATGGGTGACACTGTAGGCATTCTCAAATCGTCATCAGCGCTACCATCAGAATCCCAGGTCAGCTCAAAACAATCGGAATTTGTCCTCGTCCGTATCAGTTAGACGATCCGTCGCCCATACCAGAAAATGCGTTTCTCCTCAGCTTCAAAGAGATCACCAGCGATGCACCTAGATGAACGATCTCCCGACGAAACTCTATTCCAGCATGTCCCTCCATTACCTTCACTCTATGCTGTGTATGGCAAAATTACGGGCTGGGGTACGCACATCGATGAAGGGCCTGATGGTAAGGCCATGGTGTAGCTCACTGTAGCTATATGCCTCAAGAGCTCAATTTTTTTCTTCTTGGTGGTCTGTGCTGACAAGAGACACACAAGTTGGATCTGGGATCGCCCTGTTCTTGATTGCGCTTTAGGGAGCCTAAACTTTCGCGTTCTTCAATTACTATCTAATTCGTGATACAGTTAATCAATCCGTAGATTGGAGGCCGATATAGACGGTAAATCATACATCTCGTCTAAGGAAGTGGCTTGTAATTTTGAAATGTTGCCCCAAATGCTGTCAGCGTCCTCGGCTAAGCTTATAGGCGACGGATTAGCAGCTTCGACGTTCGTTGCAAATAGGGTTGATCCCCAGGAGTTACTGTATCGTAAATGCTCAATATAAGCAACCGATTTTGGTCATTAATTAGACTGCTAGTCAGCTGTCGGGATAGTACTTCCAATCTCATGACATATTCTCTTCAGTAGTTTTCCTTCTGGAGATCGTCAAGCTATGTTCAACGAAATTTACATCGGTGGGACGGGCGGTCTGCTCTTGGAAATGTAGCGATCGCTTGAGGCGCACACGGAGGTCATCTTGACTATTCAAGCAAGAGTGATCCGGGCCTTTTATTCAGGCGAGACTGAAGCTCGGTGGAGCTTTCACTTTGTAATGTCGCCACGATGGAATGTGAAGAAGTGAGAGTCATTTATGAAGGCTAAAACCAGTCGAAATAACGGGTTACTGTAGACTCGGATGGTAGTAGCCCCTCGATATAAGCCACAGTTTTAGATGCAAAATGCCTCTGTCTCATAGACATTAATTCTAGTGAGAATGTCTCGTTGCCTCCAGTGTAACATTTCCAGAACAGAATATACACAGAGACTTGACCTTTGACGATGAGGCTGGGAGGGTTTGTGGCCAGGCTCGTGATGTCTTGGCATCGCGCTAGTGATTGCCTCCCCGACTCCGAAACTTTTGCAGGTCCCAAATAGACGAATTTTGCTCTCCCATAGATGCTTCCTCCAGCCAAACCCCACCCTTTCCCGTATCTGACTATCCAGACCATTAATAGCACTTCCTCAATAGCACCTCTCTTCTACGTGGCCTATTCTCGCACTTCCACGAATTCTGAGTTAGCGTATCACTGTAGATTTCCTTGTCGCGATTTACTCCGCCCTCTGTCTGCGCCCACCGCACCTTCACATACAAACACCTACCTTACTTACTACCTCCGGCGCTCTTTAAAATGGCTTCTGTAAGCTCACTTCTCCACCCGATCCATTGCACCTCACGTTCGAAACATGATTCATCCAGCAGTACCATTGACCCTTTTTCATCAACAGCAACCTCGCCCTCAATTCCAGAACACTCCAGGATATCTGCCTAATGGAAATCCTGCTGCGACACCTCTTCTTCCTAATGCTGGTCGGGTCATTCAGTCTGGTCCAACCCGCATCCTTTGCGTTGCAGATGTTAGAGGTGAGCGATCATGCATTTCACAAAGCCGGAATCCACAATGTCCGTTTTTTAGGCCATGGCTGATAGCATAGCACAGGCAATCTGAAATCTCTAAATGAGTTAGCCAAAACGGCAAGAGCTGATCATATTCTTCACACCGGTGACTTTGGCTTCTACGATGATACATCGCTCGAACGAATTGCAGATAAGTGAGTTACAATCTTTGCATAGCAAGACAAAATTCTCATGAACAACAGGACTTTGAAGCACGTGGCCCAATATTCTCCCCTACTTCCCGAACCTGTCAAGCGGCAGATAGCCAACAGTGCTCCGAATGCTTCCATCAAGAACCAATTTCAACCACGCGACCTCGTTCTTTCCGAATTACCGCTCTTCCTTAGCGGACAAATGAAGCTAGACGTTCCTGTCTACACAGTGTGGGGAGCTTGTGAAGATGTGCGAGTCCTGGAGAAGTTTCGGTCTGGAGAATACAAGGTGGACAAGCTGAATATCGTCGATGAAGCGAGCTCGAGACTGCTTGACGTTGGCGGTGTGAAACTCCGCTTGCTTGGCCTCGGCGGCGCTGTCGTTATGCACAAGCTCTTCGACAACGGTGAAGGTAAGACCTCCATCGCCGGGGGACAAGGGACCATGTGGACAACACTGCTCCAGATGGGAGAACTTGTTGACACCGCCAATCGTGTGTACGATCCAGCAGAGACACGAATCTTCATCACCCATGCATCGCCTGCCCGAGAAGGAATGCTGAATCAGCTTTCCGTAACCTTGAAAGCCGACTTTTCCATCTCCGCTGGCCTTCACTTCAGGTACGGTAGCTCCTACAACGAATTTAGTGTCAATCCAAACCTGGACCACTACCGTGGCAAGCTTGCAGGTTCGAAGATGTCTTTCAACGACGTTTGGGAGACTGTGCGAGGAGAGGTCGAAAACGCCTTGGGCTCAAACGAAGGTCAGAAAACCATGCTGGAAAATGCGCTTGACATCATCAACCGGATGCCGACTACTGCCAATGGTGGCACTCCTTTTGGCGGTCCAGGGGTTGGGGGGGGCCAGGTGGATGAGAGTGCCTTCAAGAATATGTGGAACTTTAATCTTGCAGATGCCGCTTACGGATGGCTCGTTCTTGAGGTCGACAACGGACGCATTGGTACAGAAATGCGTGCACAAGGATTTAACTTTGCCCATCGTGGTGGCAAGCCAGCTGCAGCCCAAGCACAACAAATGCCACCATCTGCTGCACCAGTTCCCACACCACCTGCGCCAACAGGGCCAGCCCAGACACGCAACCCTCCGTCATTCACTCAATCCGCACCGACAGCACCAGCGGCGCAGCCACAACCAGCGAAAGCACAACTGCCGCCAGGTGCTAAACCATCCCCAACACCAAGTGCGCCTGCACCTGCGACTCAAGCAAAGCCTCTTACCCCCCAGCCTTCATCGACAAACGTGAATGTCCCCAGTGTTAGTACCGACAAGCCCGCTCCAGCGGCTCCAGCGGGGGCAAATGGCATCAGTGACAACAAACCAGCACCTAGCACCCCTGCCAAGCCAACGGAGATTTCGAAGCAAGAGCTCAGTACGGCTGTCTTCATATCGCAAGTCGATTCAGAGCAAGCTGCAAGGGATTTACTAAAAGACGAGCACAAACCCAAGATTAAGCGCGTGCAGAAAATGGGCAACAACCGCAGTTGGATGATCGAGTTTGAGAACCACGAAGATTGCAAGGCCGCGCTAGAAGGGGCTCTTGCCAAGAACCGAGAAGCATCAAAGAAAGAAGGATATCAAGGCCCAAGGATCAAATACTTTGAGGATCGGTCACGCCGCGAAAATACAGCGCCATGGAGTTCTTCCAACAGGGGATCATCCAATGCGACCACGCCGGCACGCGGCGGATATCAGAGCGGACAGAGCGACAGCGAGGGTGGACGGGGCGGTCGTGGGGGCGGCCGTGGTAGCTATCGTGGAGGACGGGGGGGTGACCGAGGGGGCCGGGGCCGCGGCGGCGGGCGAGGCAGCTTTCAGAACAAGACCCCGGGAGGTAAGGAAGGGACGAGCGATTCGCCGAAGCCTACACCTGCCGCTACCGCTGCTACGGAGTCTTGAAGGCGTTTTTCATCCTTTGTGTAGCATTATCAGGGGAAATCAGGGGGGGAGAGTGCAGACTCGCAGGCGGTTCAGGAAGGCAGGCGAAGTTCCTTCGAGAAAAAAAAATCTTCCGTGCTGGGTTGGGCTTTGATGTACTACTCTACCTAATTAGTGGGTGGGGTTGCGAGTAAAGAATACCTATCTTCTGGCTTCCATAGGATCCAGAATTCACACTACCATGATGCTTCTTTTTTTTCTCTCTGCGGCGCTGAGTTCTGACTTTTACTATTTTTGCGGCTGCAGTAGTGTAGTGGAATTGAGATAGGAAGCAGATGTGACCCTGAGGGTTTGTAGTTTTGGGGGAAATTTAGATGGGAGGGAGGTTTTGCATTGGGTATCTACCTAGGTAGGTATATAGGGGGTCGACCGTGTTCGTGTTCGTGGTGTGAGGGAAATGGAAGGGGTTAGTAAAGCGATTGCTCTCGATAGGGAACGCTGGGTTTTTTCGTAGGAAAATTCCGGAATACCGTAGAGAAGGGCGGCACGCGTTACTATAGGGGCTTGCATGTACGATCCTGGGTAAAGTATCTTAGCTTAGCGAACGGGAAATTGGAACCGTAGTTTGGAGATGCTTTTGCAACTTAAAACGCACAAAGGACGCTGCGAAAACGAAAAAATAATCCTGCCGATTAAGCTAGATAAGGTAGCTAGAACTCAATTCCTGGTGGAACTAGGATGGCGGCGAAGCTCGGGAGTAAGGGCGAAGAATTGTTGGGTTGTGCCCCTAAAAGCGCCAGCGTTGCGTGCCTAGACCTTTCCAGCCAAACGTTTTTGGTATATAGTAGAGGAGTGTCATTGTCATGTCCAGTCCAACCCGCCCCAAGAGAACCCGGAAATTGAAAACGTACGCCAGTAACGTCCAGATCGATGGTCCGGCCCCCGAAGAAAAACCCTTATATTCCCAGTCCTTTGCAGTGTTCTCACACTATCCATCGACATGTAGAATCGGACGCAGGAAATATCAGATATTGCGAGAGGCAACATCAATCTCTATCGTGCCTGGTCCAAGATGCTATCAACATCTTTCTTGTGAACGACTGCTCCACCCTCCGAACAGCGTGCCTTGGAACGGAGTTCAGAGCAGAGATTGTCGACATCGATTTCGCCGTTACGGAATTTCTCCATAGACTGCAGACGATCCCTGTGCGTATTGTTAGAACCTGTGGCTTGATCAAATGAAGGGTCAAAAACGTACCAAATCTTATTGCAGGTCATCATCTTACTCCGATCCTCTCCAGGATATATCTCCTCTCCGTTCTGCGCAGCATCAACCTGCTTCATCAGGTCGACCTTTGGTGGGACCTGCTGCTGGAGCTGTGCCTCTGGGCTCTCACCAGTCTGGCCGCTGGTGGTCTGGTTTGTGTTGTTATCGAAATTGTTGAACGGGCTTCCCAGGTCAGGCAGCGGGAACGCCTCGTTGAAGAATGAGCCAAAGTCGGTACCCAGGATCGCATCGTGTGGTTCTCTGTAATCGCCGAATAGTTCTGGATCGAAAGCGAAATTATTCTGTTGAGCGAACGAGTTAAGAGACGGGTAGTCGTTGCCAGAAGTGTAGCCGGTGGAGACATTTGAAAAGCCAGATGGTGCACCTGCGTATGAAGAAAAGTCGTCAGATGTAGTGCTTGAGGCGTGTTTCTTGTTACAGCCACAATCTGAGGAAAGAGCGCGGGGGATTGGATTTTTGATATCACCACAAGCCATTGCAAGCTTATCGCAGAAGGATTTCTCACCTCCATAATTTTGGAATGCCTGCTGCTCGCCGTACGCCCCCGTACCCTCCTCATTAATTGTATTTAGACCAAGTTCGTTTAGTTTCGAGTTGGGGGAACTGAGGCTTGGTTCTGGAGAGGTTCCGATCGAAGAACCTTGCTGCTGTGAGTCGGTGGAAGAGTTAGGGGAGTCGGAATTCGAGGCAGTCGAATTGTTGCTATAGTAGTCTAGCTGGGGCTGAGCATTGATATCTGTACTCTTCCTTTGTGGTTGATGTTGATCGGTAGAGGTGTTTTGTTGGGGAAAGTAGTCGCCGTACTTAGCACTGCGACTCGCTGCAAGGATGGATGGGCTGAAGAGATCATTCAAGCTGTCAACACTGGCAGCTTTGTTATTGGTAGCCTCGGGCGATGCGGTGATTGAACTATTCACTGGAGATGCGGTCGTTGGACCGTACCCCTGCATCTGAGAAGGACTGGTTCGTGATACGGAGCCGCGACCAATGACCCCGGGAGCATTACTCGTCGAATTGGACGATGAACTTGCCGATTTCGCAGCCGGGCGTGACACAGACTGGTTCGAGGAACCACGTCCTAACATATGATTGCTTGGAAGATCTCCAAATTTGGGAAAATCGAATTGGAAGTTGTCATTGACACCGCTCGCTCCTCCTCCAGAACTCGTTCCTCGAAGGGGAGGCGATCGACCAAGACTACCAGCGTTGCTAGCCCAAGAAAGACGTTTACGATATTCACGCAATTCGACCTGCATTCGCTCCACCTGTGCTTTGAGAAGGCCGTTCTCATGGTTTGCGGCTTCGGAGGACCTCTCGAGGTCATCGACTTTCGTCTCGAGATCCTTCAGATGTTTTTCCTTGCGTTCCCGGAACGCCCGCTGAGCAGCTCTATTTTGGGCTTTTCTTTTCTGTCCGGGTATGAGCGAAGTGCAATGAGATAACAAATCGTACGGGATTTAACTCACCGAAGTTGGTTCATTCATTAGTGGTTTTCTTCCCGGTTTTTTAGATGTTTTGTCATCACTTTCCCGACGCTTTCCTCCGCCCTCTTCATCCTCGCCCTTTCCGTCGACGCTCTTCCTCTTTTCATGCAAGTCGTGTTCATCATTGGCAGTAGGTTCCGGAAGGTCACCAATGAGGTCTTGACCATTGAGATCACCAAAGTCGAACTGGTCCTCGGCTTCAGGGTCGAAGTCCAGAAAGGGGCTGTCGGTAGGAAGGCCATCGAAACTGAGTTCGCCGGACCCCGGAGGCGCCGGATCAGTTGAATCGAAGATATCGCTTCCGTTCAAGTTGGCTCCGTGGTAAAGGGATTGCTGGTTTTCCTCACCGTTGCCGTTAGTAGCTCCGCCATTTTGAACTGGCAACGCTTTCGAGGGTTTGGAAGCTTTGTTGGCGGATTGGCCGGAAAGTTGATTGGACGTCAAGGCAGCCATGAGGAGATCCTGCTGGTCTTGAGAGAGATTGAAGACTTGAGAGTTGGGACGAGACATGATGTAAAGTCTTAGCAGAACCTCATCAGCGTAGGATTTCGCGGTGGAATGGACCCTAGCAGGGTGTCAGAATTCGATGGTGTGGCAAGGAAAGAAATGTTGGCGGGGTTCGGAAAGATCAGCGCGGGCGGCGGCTCCAAGCTTGGGATGGTCTAGCCTGGTCCTGGTGTCCGGGCGTGAGAGCGAGGAGTCACAACACCGCCCTACTGTCAATGGACGAGGGGCTTCAGGGTCGAGCTTGGGCGAATTGAGGGAGATGATGACGCACTGATGGAGCCCTAGCTGGTGAGCAAATAAAGGCGTCAGGCTGACCGCCAGACGAAGAGGACACAGTAGGAGGTTTCCCACTCTGAGGCTCGCAGTGTGCAGAGCGGGGGGCAGGCACTCCACATTCCTGGCAAAGACCGATATTACCTGCAAAAGCAGCGGACAAACTCTAAATCCTTCAGACGGCCGGTGCACACGTCAATTGGCTCAAGCATGAGTTGCTTTGCTCGTCGGGGATAAGCGGACATGCCGCTGTAAGGCCCGGCGAGTGCTTAGAAATCAACAGCAAAGGCCGGTCGAGCTTTCCAGACCCAAGTTTTACCGCCGGAGAGCTTGGACCTCCCCAGACCCTGACGCTTGCCCGCATTCATCGACACAGTCACCAGGTACATGGCGCAGAATCCTTGAGCTGCGACAATACTTGAAATGTCGTCTGCTCGCCGTCATCATTGTGACACTCAGGCCGCAGCTAATCAGCGTTACGTCTGGCTCACTCCATGCCGACCTTGTCGAAATAACCTTCGCCTGGCCATGTACTCCACAAGGGTTCTATCACGAAACAATATTGAGCTCGCTAGACCACCATAAGGAACACTCTTAATTGTTGACCACGAGCGTGCTCGCACCGCTGCAACCTTCTAAAGAATCGCTAGAATCGCGTTCTGATCTTCCGGACCGTCCCGTCAATGAGTTCGTGGTGGTGGCAGAGGTTATATCTCCGGCGACAATTCTCCGGACTTCCATCTGGGAATGATTGGCAAAAACACCCTATTGTGACCGCCTCCGAATCGGCGGTACCTGACTTCGCATTGATTGTCCGATCTAGTACAGCTGATGTATAGCTTTTATGTCTCGCTCTACTACAGGGATTGCAATCTCGCATTTACAAGGACAAAAGCGTCCGCAGGACCAGCCAATAGGGCGGCGAATTCGACTTGACTAACCTGGAACATATCTTTCAATTTTAGATCGCCACTGCACGTGTCTTTGGATAATCCGTGGACGCATCCTTTTCTCTTTTTCGCCCCCATATTCTCCTTTGTTTTCTGTTGATCGTCATGCCTTGCATATAGAATTCCAATGGTGCTTTAGGTCGTCATTTTGGTTGCTTTCAGTTGCGTAAAGTCTGTGTGCCCTTAAAGTAGAATGCATTCTTCCTCTCCAGGTTTTGTATTGCTGACTGGAGCGAAAGTCTCCTAATTTGAAAATTAAATATACAAGTTTTATGCATGTAATCAGCATCTTTGATCTTTTCGTAGAATACTCCATGAACACAACTCTGGCGATCAAGATTCGGCCCAGTTCATCAATCCAAGGACTCAAGAGCAAGAACCAAAGTACAATCTTCACGGAAGTGGACACACTGGAGATCGTAAATCAAGAGCCGGCTCCGATTGCTCCCATTCTCCCGTCTTTCTTCCAACTCAATTAATCAAGCCGGATGCCAAGGCAGCTACAATGCTTCCTTGTCCCTAAACACCTAACCAAGTTCCACAAGGTCTACGACCGCGATGGTCCGAGGAAAACTCATACTGCCGCAAACAAAGCGAGGAACTGGGCCATGGCAGGCATGTATCCTGTGTTTTCTGCATACCCGTAAATGACGCTGCAGCACCCTTGCACTGGCAGTACGAAACAACTTAGCTTGGTAAAAAAAACTGTGAGTAGACGCAACAAGATCATGACTGGTGAACCGGCGAGTCTAATATCTGACCATTATCGTCTCTTGTTGAGCAGAAGATGCTTATTCTTGCGAGATGTTCGGAACAAGGTAAGTAGCAGGTGGAAGGCGTGGAAGGCTCTTTGATTGGGGGCGAAATCTTGATCAAGCACTCTTAATATTGACTATTCCTAATACGTACTAACTTTCGAATTAAGATTGAGCTAGCCCCTTTGGTCTTGCTCGACTCGAAGCGGCCAACTTCTTCTTACCTCAAGTGTTTTGTTGTTAGAGAATTCAGGTCCTGAACATGCTGCGACCAACCTTGCTCTCTCTTGTTAAAAGTGTTGACGACTGTTATGAGAGTAGAGAGTAGGCTCGCTCTTAATATGCTGCACTTTAGATCCATACGCCCAAACGGTGTCCGCATACATTGTGCACCCAGCTTTTAATGGTATTTGTGATTGACTAGAGATCTTTAGATATCTGAAATCACTTCTTTTTAACATTCAGCTCTGATTCAGCCTCTCATCTCTACTGTCTGGTCAAGTTGGCCTGGAGATGTTGAAAATAATGCTTTTCCGCTTTCCTTTGCCGTTGTACTTTAACTCCAGATGAATCCACCTGGGGGGAAATGATATGTATTTCAATCTCACCTACTCTCCCTAGGGAGCCTCGCAGGCTCGACATCCGAACCAACTACTAATGTCCTTGAAAGCTTCTAACCTGTTCCGACACATTCGGCAGATCTTGCAAGTTTCTCCTCTGCATTCGAAGATCTCAACAAGCCTGAAGGCAACGGGAAGCAAAGCTCAATCGCACCGAGCACAAATGGCAATATAGCAAGTATGGATCTAATAGTTATGCCGACAATTTCCGTGGTGCTACCGCTCGAACTCCCGCCGGATTCGCACATGGAGGCTACCTCATCGGATCCATCCTCGACGGGGGATATATTGACCTCCGAGAATAGGAAAACGACCACCGTGAAAAGAATCTCGGCCATCAAGCTACGGCCAAGCAGCGAGGCTAGTCCTCAACATGTTCTCAACGATGCTTTGATGCTATCCGACAAGCATTGCCTGGACTGCTCCACCAACCAGATCCCGGAAGCCATGAACAGACAGACGCTGCGCCGAAATACTCTTCTCGAGCGACCCTTCGAGAACGCCATCATGAACGACGATACCGCCGCAACATTTCAGCTCCACCACGCTGGTGTGTCTACTAATTCCCATACCATCCTCTAAGAAAAGTCCAACCTTACCGCCATCCGACATCGCGACCAGCAAGACCTTTCCCAGCTCATAGGGCTTGCCCAGTAAGCACGACATCCGCATACCCTTCAGCCGAGGCAGACGATTATCAGTGGCACCACCGCGAGGAGACCCGCACGTGTTCAAGGTATCGTATATGAGCTCTTTTACTCGACTGCGTCGGACTATATCCGGCCGACGGCTTCTTTCATCCTTCGCAACTAGCTTCATCTCATCCCCCACAACAGGTAGAGCTGCCTGACTCCGACGCTCCTTGGGCCAGATGAGCGCGTAGTTAAAGCAAATGAATCCTTCCGACCCTTTGGGGGCTTTGTGAATCGTGTGGCCCTGGCGATCAGGCTTGGAAAATTCAGAAACGCACGGTAGGGCGGCAGGTGTGTTTTCAGTTTCCCTTTACTAGGGCCAGCACGTAAAACGTAAATTGAACAATTTTGAGAAAAAGAGTGTGGTACCAATTCACTTCACGCACAGAGCGCCTTATAGCCTAGATATAGTGCTTTGCAAGCAAGGATCCCGCAAGTACCAAAGTAATCCTTGAAAACACGAACGCTGCCCCAACGTCTCGGGCCTCGTCGTCCAGCGCGTGCCATTTGTGCCCTTATTGCCTTACGAACCGTATTCTATTCCTCACCCGTATCTTGCCGAACGGAGTTTCCTGCCGGGTAAATTGAGCTTTAGACAAAATGCCGGGTAAAGTTGCACCGGGGATGGAGACGTACGCGTTAAGCGGCACCGCCGGCTAGGGGGGCGCCATTCTGGCAAGGGGGCTCCTGGTCTGAATTTTAAATTGCGGTGTGGGGACAGTAGGGCGGTGTGCAGGAGCTTTCTTGTCTGACTTCGACCGCGGGAGGGTGGCACCAGGGCGTTGTACAGGTGTTTTCTTGTCTGATTTTGGGGGCGAGCGTTGTTGGAACTGCGTCCTAGATCGGGGCGGTATGTGAGCAAATTGGGGAGCTGGAGCGTTGAATGTGGACCTACCGGAGAGGTGGTCTCGCCGTGTGCTTGGACTGCCGAGGCCAGGGCACAGGCGCTGGGGAGAAGGTTGGAGAGGAGCTTCATAGTGACAAGGTAGAAAGAGGGCAAGGTTCTGCTTTGGAAAATGTTTCTGGTTTGATGTGCTTCAGCAATAGAATAGGGGCCGATGGTAACTGTTGTCGATAACTTCGTAGAAGGTGGTAGACGGGATTTATATGTGTTGTTTGCAGGATCCTGGTCTTGCCTTTGGCCACTGCAGGATGCTGGACGACTAGAAAGCGTGTCTTCACGAGAAATGGAAGGATCTGATGACGTCGGGGAGTAGACAGTATGGATCACATACCTTGACCGTCATAGGATGTTTCATGGGAGAATTGACTTTTCAGAGTCCGAAGAGTGAATGAGTGGACGGAGTCGGTGGGATTGATGACCCGTTCAGAAAACTTCTGAGTCGTATATGTGGGTATCTATCGATGGATCGGATCGACATTATGAATGCTATTGAACAACGACCTTGTTGTTGTGGACCGAGCCAGCTGGTGGTTGCCGAGTCCGCAGGATTAATGGATCTTGCTTTTAATTTGCCGTAGAGGGATATGATATGAATGGCATGGACAAGGTATGAAACTGTTGGAGTGTGACCCATTGAGAACCAAAGGCAACGTGAGTGTAGAGCGCTAGTTCTGAGAGCACGGGGTTGCTGCTCCATAGCTTCCACAGCTTAAGAAAGAGCATCAACGGCAATGTGACGAAGACAAACCCGGATTGTTTCCTCGGAAGTTCAAGAGAATTCCTGCAATCTAGAATCCGCTCACCTTGTTGGACTTCCCTTGATAGTCTGGGCTTTTACCGCAGGCACCAAGCACCGAGAAGACCTTCAGATGGGTCACTTAATTGTGCAAGCTAGCATATTGGCTCTTGAGATCCAGGTGAGGATGATTACCTTGTGAAGTTGGGCTCGGTCGTATCGCTTTCCCGCTGTCTTGGGGAATGCTTCTCCGAGAATTGCGCTATTCCAAAAGTGAAAGAATGATAGGAATTTTTCACTAATACCTGGTACACATTGTCGAAGTACCACCCAGTTGTAGAAATGCTAAGTTACCAAATGCCTACATAATCTTTTGGGATATCTTGTACGAAACATAACGACAAGATTTAGCCATTCGATCTGTGTGCATGAGGTCGACCCCACTGAAGTGGAGCTATTTGGGAACTCCATAGATCTCTTGCCACCACTGATGAAAGTGTTTGCGACATCCACATCCTGTCCTACTTCTTTTCACTAACCTGCAGACCCGCCCCGAGTTTCAGAGTCTTGAAAGTGAGTGTCAAGCTTTTAAGCCACATCGTTGCGTGAAGGCGTCGAGGTTACATGATTGACAAAAGCGCTATACTAGGGGCAAGACAATAACACGCATCGGAAGACCGCCACGGCTGCATTGTTTCTGCTTCTCTAAATCCCTCTCCGTCCGCACGCTCCATTTCAACTCCTCCAGCTTTAATGAAATTGAGCCTTTGGGCATAGAAATCGCTGAATTAGCGTGATATTGATCGTAAATTCCGCCGACACAAAGGCGCCGCAGCTCCGCATCGATCGCTTTGGTCAATGATGGGCAGCACAGAGATTCACAAACCTGGCACAGAAGATGGGTGGCACGGCGTGATTTCGCCAGATAGCCAATTTCCGCCAGAAAGAGATCGTTACCACTTGTACATTGGTGCGTGAATCCATATCAAATCACGCTTCAAGTTGACAGCTATACCTAAGGACCCCTCCTACATTGTCCCCCCCTCTCTCCTTTTCTAAGGCCCCTCAAACCATTCATTCACATTCTCAGGTCTCTTCTGCCCGTTTGCACATCGCGCCAACCTCGTCCGCCACATCTTTCACCTCCAACCCATTCTTCCCATCTCCGTCGTAAAGCCCTATCCTAAAGGCGATGACAAGGGTTGGCCGGGCTGGCAATTCCCTAAGGACGATACTGAATATCCCGGCGCCACTCCCGACCCCCTCTTCCACGCCACCTACTTGCACGAGATCTACTTCAAAGCCGATCCAGACTACAAGGGCCGCTACTCCGTGCCACTCCTCTGGGACAAGAAGGAATGCACCATCGTGAATAACGTCCGGCTTTTCCCCCTACCCGTTCGTGCTCCGCTCTAACATCCCTCAGGAGAGCGCAGAACTTCTCCGCTGGCTCCCTACAGCCTTCACCTCCATCCATCCTTCCCCGCCATCTCTCGATCTCTACCCTTCGGAACTTCGCCCTCGCATCGACAGCTTAACAACCTGGATCCAACGCGACCTCAACACCGGCGTCTATAAAGCCGGCTTCGCATCGGACCAGACCACTTACGACAAGAACATCATCCCTGTCTTCGGCGCGCTCAACGCCCTCGAGAGCATCATCCACGCAAGCGGCGGACCTTTCGTGCTCGGCAAGCAGCTGACGGAGCTCGATATCAGAGCTTATGCGACGGTAATGAGATTTGACTTGGTGTATTTGCAGCATTTCAAGTGCAATTTGGGGAGCGTGAGGCATGACTACCCGGTGGTGAGTGCGTGGTTAAGGGAAATGTATTGGGGCGTGGAGGGGTTCCGGGAGAGTACGAACTCTAGGCACGTGAAAGAAAATGTGAGTTTCACTTCTGTGCACGCTTTAGATCCATCGCATTTCTCAACATAAGCGCCGTGGTCCTATTTGCCTGCTCCTATCAGATGAGTCTTTTGATGCTGACACCCCGTATGAAGTATACGAAGAGCCACTTAGATATCAACCCCAAGGCTATCACGCCGATGGGGCCGTATCCCGACGTTGAAGAAGGCATGTTGAGCGAGGAGCAGTGGAAAGATTTGAAGCCTGGCGGGATAAGAATGGCGGAGGTGATGGAGTACGCAGAGAAATTGACAGCATGAGTTAGGCAATTTTTGGAAATGTTCCAATGTGAGCTAATTGGACAGGCTTCCGCCACCCCTCCCCAAAAGGCTAACCTCGTTAGAATATGAGTCGTCCGTGCTCAATTGATCGCCGGCTCTTCACACGAACGCTGCGGGCAAAACATGTTTAATGCACAGTGACTAAGAGATTTTTGCCGCATATGGACGAGCACCCTTGAGATCTGAGCGAACTCAGCTAGCCACAGACAATAAGTCCCGAGAGCCCTGGCGTCGGCCTAGAATTTAAATTTTTCCCGCCAATAGTCGTCCTGTGTCACATTAAACCCCTGTGATTAACAACCCACGACAAGACGAGCTTGCAGCTTCCTCAACCTTGCGCAATTGGAGACTGACCTGAACCAAGACCTTGTGAATCCAGACAAACTTTGCACTATTCTCCAGGGAGGTACTGCGGGGTTATCGAAATTCATCCTTCAACTTGCTTAGCATTTAGCACAATAAGATGCGGTTCTCGCAAAGCCATCACGATTTAAAAACGCAGCGAAATGCTCTGTAACCTGTATCGCCAGGTCTACGACAGCGACATTGTCGCCTGCCGTTGTTCGCTTACCATTGAAGCCAAAAGCGCGCGATGTTGAATCTGATTGAAATATTCTTGTTCTTCATTTTGCTCACCGCTGTATACCTTGCTTCTCTCACCATTTACCGTCTCTGTTTCCACCCGCTATCCAGGTTTCCAGGCCCAAAACTGGTTGCTATCACGCAATGGCCAGAAACTTATTGGGACGTCATTCTGCGCGGGAAGTTCTTCTTTCGCATTCAAAAATGGCACCAGAAATATGGTCGTTGTGTCTGTGCCGCTTGTCTTCCTTGTTTACTGAACAGCTAATTAGGCCCCATCATTCGAATCACTCCTCATGAATTGCACATTGACGATCCTGACTTCTTCGACACAATTTATACGTCCTCCGCAAAGCAAGTTGACAAGTATGACTGGTGGGTTACCCTTGCGGCTGCTCCCGACTCGGTATTCGCCACTGTTGATCATAATCTGCACCGTCTTCGACGCGGCCCTCTAAACGCATTCTTCGCGAAGCGGTCCATCATCCGGCTTGAGCACGTGATCCAAGAGAAAATCGACAAATTTATTGCTCATTTGAATGCGGTTGCCGGCACGGGCGCAGTGTTGCTGCTGGATAATGAATTTCACGCGGTAACAGTCGATATCATCACGCAGTATGCTTTTGGGAAAAGTGATGATTATCTTGACCAGGAGCAAACCGGGCTCGAATGGAAGAAGATAATGCTTAATGCATTCGAGTCTGGGACTACCCTACGACATTTTCCGTGGTTAATTAGGCCAATGAAGATGATGCCGCTTTGGGTCGCTAACTTTCAGCCGCCCGTGGCTGGTATGATACGCTGGCAGAGAGCGTTGCGGAAACAAATCGCTGCTGTCCTCGCAGAGGAGACTACGCCGGAGAAAAAGCAGACGGACTCCCCAGGTCCGACCATCTTCCACACCCTTCGTGACTGCGACCTGCCGGCAAGAGAAAGAACTCTCGAACGCCTCAGCGAAGAGGCAGAGATCATCACTGGAGCCGGAAGCGAGACCACTGCGAAAGCGCTCGCCGTCACAACCTTCTACGTCGTCCGTGACACAAAGATCATGCGGGCATTGAAAGAAGAGCTGAAGACCATTCCAGCAGATTCGAAGCTCCAACAGATCGAACAGCTGCCGTATCTCTCCGCAGTGATCAAGGAAGGTCTCCGACTCTCGTTTGGCGCTACGATCCGGCTTCCTCGGCTCTTCAATGAACCACTGAAGTACAAAGAATGGATCATACCACCAAGAACCCCTGTCAGCTCGACGATCTACCTTGTCCTCACGAATGAAGAGATCTTCCCGAAGCCATTTGAGTTCGATCCGGATCGGTGGATTCAGGCCGAGAAGAGCGGCCAGCGGCTGGACCGTTTCTTTGTCCCGTTCAGCAAAGGGAGTAGGATCTGTCTTGGGATCAAGTAAGATTACTGACACGCACCTCCTCTAAAGCCGGTTTTCTGACGTCATTGAACAGTCTTGCGAGCGCGGAATTATATCTGGTACTTTTCCATATGTTCCGCAAGTTTGCTCTAGAGCTCTTTGAAACGACGGCAGATGAAGTGGCTTTTGAGCACGATTTGTTTGTGGCGATGCCAAAGGCGGACGCGAAAGGGGTGAGAGTGAAGGTGGAAGTGGCAGAATAAGGATGGGAAGGGGCAACCGTGTGTCCAAGCGTAGGAAGCTACGGTCTTAAAAGGATGAATCGCAAGGTACTTCAATTTCTCAAGGACTATAGCAATTGACACTTCTTTCCTAGATGCAATTCTCACCCGCAAGACTTACACGTATTCCCAATATCATCTCTTCCTCGGCGTTCGCACAACAGGGATCGATGCCAGGCACGGAATCCAACGATTAAGACCTTCGCAAAGAGACAACAGACGCCCATGCTTGGACAATTGCAGCAACCGTCGATGCCATTGTCAAGAGTAATATAGCTAGGGCAACCCAAAAGGTCCAAAATTGCTGCGGATTTCGGCGGTCTCTCCAGAGCTGAGCCCAGCTTAGCGGAGGTGACAGGAAAATCTCCTCATGCAGCTCAAGGAGTCGGTCTCGCAAATGTTCAAAGCACAGCAAAGAAGGGTCATGTATGACCACATAAGGCGAGTATGTGTTGAAGGTTTGCTTCTCTTTCTCAAGGAGTTTTGCAGTCCCTTGATCCCAGAAAGGGAACAATAGCGCCAACGATAGTCTGGTCTCTTTCAAAACTTTCAGAGGAATGGGACTAGAATTAAGTCAGCACGTTGCCCAAACACGGGGAGGGTCAAGTCTTACCAGCCCTGGTCGTTGTTTTCCTGCTGGTTGTTGATCATTTCGTTGAGGTAGCACTTGTACGGAAACACCCGCAGAACCCTCCGCCTTCGATCCAACAGCAGATGGTCCTGAAGGTTAGACGTCCAGGAGATATGCAGGCCACATACACTTCGCATGAACGCCACTGTGAAATGAGGGTTTAATCGACTAGATCGAGAACCCGTTTGCCATTGCGGCTGCGGAAATAGGCTGCAAATGAAATCCGTCAGGGTCGATTCATCATCCCACTGAACGCATGTCACGCCATGACGTAGGCCCTCAAATGCAGTGTCTTCAACATTGATCATCAACCATAGCCTTAATGCTAGATTTATGGACCGATTAAGGCGAAACGGGTCTGAATTTTGCCATTTGGTCTCCAGGAGCTGGCCGATTTGCGGGCGTCTGTAGTGCCCATGGGCTCGGAGTATGCTAACGGTGAATAAGATATCCTTGTAAGTGGTCGCCGCAAGACTGTTGATCTGCCGTGACTCTTCGCTGATCCCGATGTGCAGCAGCTCGAGCTCTTTCGTGTAATATTCAAAATAACAGTTGAAAAGCTCGGTCTGGTGTTCTGGGAATCCAGGGCCAAAGATTGCCCGGCCGATCTCCAGCCGCGATCCGGGCCGCTCCGTTAGTTCTCGGGTCATCGCAACGGGCCCACGCCACCGATATGTGGGGCGCTAGCTCGAATGTCAACAAATCTCTGCACTAATCTTCTGGGTCAGTATGTAGGCAGCTTCTCTTCACTTGCTGGAAGAAGGCAAGGCTCCGAAACATCTGCCGACCTAATATACAGTATGGCTATTTTGCTATCAGCCTCTCTGCGTGGGCTTCATGCTGCACAGCCGCTGCCGCAACCCTGGCATCCCTGGCCACCATGATGTCAATTATCACAGGTAAGGCTGTATCCAAGTTTCATGTTTCTGCCATTTCTTGTCCAAATCGCTTGCATTCAAAATCATACTCCTACAGCTGAATATGTGCGCTATCGCCCTTCCATGAGACCTTGGCCGGACCATGGAGTCGTCACTGGAGAGACTGCCAAGTGTTCAAGAACGCTCTGCGACATTTGCCCCAATACCTTCGAAAATCCCCTCGGTGCTACTGTCGGAACTGCCGTCATTCAAATCAAAAACGAGAGACACAGGGAATCACGTTGATGTCCAGAATCGGTTGGCCGCATTACCCCCACCACCTTCTAGCATCCAGCCTGTGGAGCTTCAAGCTCTACACGATATTAGTATACCTACGTTGACACCAAGTACGGAACTCAGGACTGAGAGGACCGGAGACTCTACAACTAAAACGACTTCTTCCTCACTTTCTCCGCAAGTCTACGTTTCTCAGGGATTCTACGTTTCTCCCAAAATGTCGATCGACGACAAGATCTGGAAAGTTTGGGAGCAACAAATCAGAGATCGTCTTTCGGTCCTGCTTCTACAGAGCATTCCCACAGGCACATGCGTGCAAGAATTTATGATGGCGGGGAAAAAGCCAGATTCTTTACAACCTACGGTCATTATAAGTTGCGGAGATTCACAGACAACAAGTCGCGTTCAGAAGTTAGCCAAGCGCCAAAAGTGGCTGCGAACTCTACTGAAAGACAACCAAATTATGTTCGTTGCCATAGTGGCGAATATTTCATTAAGTTCTCGGCCAGGTATTCCTGAAGGCGGAGAGCTGTCCGTTGAGTATCCTCGTGCGCAAGTTCTCGAAGGTGATCATGGTACATCTTGTGGACTCTCGGTGCGTGTCACTCTGGAGGACCGCTCCCGGCAATATTGCACCTTCGGAGGTTTGCTGCTTGTAAATGGCGAAGTTTTCGGCTTGACAGCAGGGCATGCCTTCAGGCAGACCTCGGTACATCAAATTATTCCCCAGGAAGCCGGAGGATCACCCGTGGAGGGTTCGACGTCTGAGGAAGAACAATACAGTGATGACGCAAGCCTGGGCTACTTCTCCGATGCGGAGGACCGCAATGATGAATCCAGCTTCTCGGATATGGGCATGTCTCTTTCGCTACGCGCAACCCGGTCGCCTCATAACTCCGTTCCAGACCGCCTCTCCGACGATGATGACACCCAGGCAATGAATCTAGAGTCTGAAACGGCTTGGTCACACCCTGTCAACATAGTTAACTCGGACTTCACCTCGTCCCGCAGCGTACCTAATGCCTGCGACTGGGCACTTCTCAAGAATCTGCCTCAATCCGTGACTAATGTTCCCAACAGGATAATCCGCTCGGACGGCGGTCCAAACAGGTTTGTGGAGGGAATTATTTCTGAGCAGCATCCGACCGAAGTCCATGTAATGACTGGTAGATACGGCACTATCCAGGGACATCTCCGATCTTACCCGGCGAACATGCTCGTGGAGGGCTCGGTTTCAGAGGTACAGTTGATAGTCTTGAAGCAACTTCTTCGTGAGTCTTCGAAAACATTGTCCCATCGGTATCTCTGCTAATTCAGCATAGCCCGTGGTTGCTCTGGCGCGTGGGTTGTTGCCGATCAACAGCTGTGCGGTCTTATTATTGCTAGTAGACAAGACATTCCCTGGGCGTACATGATTCCAGTTGGTGCTGTTATTGAGGATATCAGAAACAAATTCAGCACAAAAGATGTCAGGCTCCCGCTGCGCGGAGAGATCGATTCTAATCTTCCTACATGCGGAACTGGCAATGACTTTACAGACGATCAAGGAAACTTGACAACACTTCCACCTCAGCAGCAGCATAAAGAGGTGCAAAAGCCACTGCAAAGCCGTTATGAGCCTCGCAAGGAAGCTGAATCTGCAAATGCTTTAACTGTAGCAACTGAAATTTATGGTGCACAACGGTCAGAACGGCGAAAACCTCAGAGTGAAATATCTTCCACGGTAGACGATAGCCCGAAGCCATCAAGTCCTATTGCGTCAGACTTATTAGAGCGCTTCCGGAACTTCGAATGTGATACTTCTGTCCTGCCCAGTGGCCTCGAGAAGAAGATTTCGGGGAATGCGGGGACTTCTACGACAGGTAGGAGGGTTACGTCTTTGCCAGCTCAACTGAATCTTACCACTGACAATATGCACAGATCCTTATCAGTTCCCGAAACCAGACGGTAATTTAGACATTATTGGGGAACCCGCTCCTCGATCTAATTATCGAACTGTGAATAGCAGCCAAAGTATATCTTCGAATTCGGGATCTAAGCTCATCGCTATTCAGAAATTCTCATGCCGCTGTATAAAACCACTTGAGGGGTTCATCCTACGCATCGAGTATGGACGCAGCCGCAGTGCACTGTTGCGTGAACGTGACCCGCAGCATTTCGCATCCTATTCTCGGATGGAAAGCTTCGTACGCTCCCTCTTCCTCATCTTATACTTCGTTTTACTTTTCCCGGTTATTCCGATAGTAAGATGTCGCCATCGTCATGTCTTTATGGATGCAGAAACATCTCACAGACGATGGGGCGAAAGCATTTCAATGCTGACTGATCTGCCGCTCAAACTCGAAGACGAGCGCATAATCAGCAAATATCCTGATAGCATAGTCAGCAAGTATCCTAATACAGAATGGGGACATCAGAATTGTTAGGTCTACCACGGAGATCCTAACAGTACTGAAGTCTCTGTTTCGGCTATACCATAGATCCTGGCCTTGAAACCGGTTTGCTCTATCACTGATCCTACCTCGATATACCAGCAGCTGAAAATGTACGTTCATCACATGTGTCAGGACGGTGTCAAATTTTGAGGGTCGATGTCGTGAGTGGTTTCGATCTAACCTTGTGTCTACAACGGGGTTATCAACGCAATAAATTGATCTGCGATGTGGGAACGAGCTTCGTTGGCTGGAGCGGACGTTCAAAATCCTTCGTTTAGATAGTCAACATTTCTTACTTCGGCATTTATTCCCCCCAACCCAAGTATTTCCGAGCTCTAACGCTGATCGGTGTGATCATTGTTTTGATCTTTGATCTTCAAATGGAAGCATTTGAGTGCATGATTACCCGCAGCTGGAAAACCGATGGAAATTTTGGTTTATACTGTGGGAATGTACTATTGGAGGAACAAGTTCTGCCGAGCCTATCCGAGATACGTCACTCCCGCCGTTGCCCGACGCCAACCTTAAAATTACTCCCAGTGGCGAAGTAGCAATTTTCGACCTGATACCGCTTAACTAGAGAATTGATGAATAAGACAATTGGATTAATGTTTCCAAGACTGCTTCTCCAAGCCATGACAGCTTCACTAGTAATTCAACCACGATCTTAGGTCTTGTCGAAGCTATTACCCTCAACATTCATTTAACGAGCCACCTTAGTATGTCGAAGTCATGACTGACAGTCGACCACCATCGGTGGTGAGAATTAGACCGTTAGAATAGCTTCCGGAACGGCTGGAAAGGAATAGAATGGCCCCAGACATCTCCTCATCACTACCGAAGCGCCTGGCGGGGATGAATCTCTGATCGTTGACTGACTCTTCTTCCGGTTTACGACTGTTGATCAGCACGGAAGCTAAGTCTGAGGGGTACACTTTGAACAATTACACGTTAGCATCCTGATACTTCAAGCTCGGGTTTCCGCTCCAAAGGCTTTGAAGTACTTACGTCCCGGAGCGATGGCGTTCACGCGAATCCCATGCGGTGCCAACTGGGTGCTGGCATGCTTAGTCACTTGCATAATGGCCACCTTGCTGGTCAGGTATGGAGGCGACGACGACCAGTGCCGGCTGAAGGCAGATATACTAGTAGTGAAGATAACCTGGCTTTGGATGACCGGAACGTTGCTCCCCTCTTTGACCGGCTTGCCGAAGCCTCCCTGCAGCGCCTTCTTGTTGCCCGCATCGAGCAGCTCGAGGAAAGCAGTCATGGTGAAGAAAGCGGCCGTGACGTTTAGATTCAGCGTGTCGTTCATTTCGTCCATGGAGAAGTTGGTGAAAAGCGTCTCGCGCATCTCCGAGAGCGAATGGGCCGGGTTGAACCGCACGGGAGGCCCAATGCTGCCCGAGTTGGCGACGACCAGGTTGACATAGCCGATCTCGGCGGTGATAGTGTCGACAGCGGATTGGAGGTCGGCTTTGGAGGTCACGTCACATTTGAGCGGGACCAGGCAGGAGTGCTCCTGGGCCGCGGTCTTGAGCACTTCTTCGCGGCGTCCCAGAATGTAGACCTTTCTGGCGCCATTGAAGGCTAGGGCCCGGGCCATAGTGAGCCCGATACCTAGGGAGAAATCAGCAAGGGGAACTTTTCTTGGTGATGCATATGGATGATGGATAGCTAGACTGACCGGAACCTCCTCCGGTGATGACGGCCACTATGCCATCGACCCGGAAAAGGGTGCTTGAGTCAAATGCAGATCCCATTTTTGCGCGCTGAGTGTTGGAGTCGAATAAAGATCTTGTTTCTTTGTTCTTGAGATTGACTAGAGGATTAACTAGCGAAGTACCTTGAGTAGTAAGATACATAGAAATTGCCCAAAAATTTATATCATACTCCAAAAATCCATTTCCAAGTCTTCTGTATAAATCGCCCGTTCAGCTCTTGATTTTTACGCAGAGACCAGCAGGCTGAGACACGATCAAGAGTCTTTGTCTTCGGCCACTATTTCCCAAGGTCCTTCTTTAGACATGGGGGCCACGAATGGTTTAGCGGCGGCCGCTGTCGGAGCTGGCGGCCGACAACCGCGACGACCATCATTTGATTAAGGGACCGCCCATTGCGTAGACTTTGAATAATCTTTGTCGCGCGCGCACTAACCCCCACGCCCCTCTAATGGTCTCCAAACCCGGGCCCGCAGTTAGGAGACACAAGGCTGGAAACTCATATGGGGTGTCAGCCAGACCCTGCCAAGCCGCCAAGGATACTCGAAGTTCCTCGTAAACCATATGGAGATGAAGGGTGGGTATCCACAGACAAAAACCATAGACCCATGTATTCATCATTTTGCGCTTTAATTTTGGGGTGGTGACACTTGCATCGGATTGGTTCACATTTGGGAGGTGTCGTACCGAAGACTCTCGCACTCCTGGCATGATTGTCTCTACTAACAGAGCCGTTGTCCTTGGTTTTGATTGAATTGTTTTGAAGGTATGGGGAGGATTTAAACGGTGTTATGGATTTCTCAGGTGGGGAAAGCCGAATATGTTCCTATCTTAAAAATGGCGGTTCTCCCTTCCCCCCTTCTTTTTCTTTAGGAAAACGTGAAACGCGATGTTGCTAACACCTTGTGCAGGTGGACAGGCGGCTGCGGCTTCCTCTCTAGCCTCGCCCTTTCCGATGCAACCCCTTCATTCCCCACTCACACTTGCCAGCCGCCTCCGCTCCACCCCTATCCTCGCACCCATCGCCTTCGGCGCCCCGCTCCGCATCCTCCCCAATGACGACTCTATTACCTACGGTTATAACGACCTTACCGGCAAATCGTACCGCCGAGACTTCGCGTGCTTGCTCTGTACCGCGGGCAACTCTGCGAGCATGATCGGATCTGTCAAGCATGGCGATTGGGAGAACAACGAAAGCGGAAGCATTTGTTTATCATACTGTCCATCAGACTAGGGAGAAGGCTGCGCTGGGGCTAACGAGAGTGGAAGAGCGCCCGAATATGGTGTTGCTACACGGTAGGAAGGTGAATGTTGTGCTCGGGAAGAAAACGTCACGGAGGCGCTAGAGCGGTTAGGCGCCGCTGGTCGATCTCATCATGGAGAGGAATCCCAAGGCATTGGTAGTAGTGGCGCAGGCGATTCCGAATACGAAGGAAAGGGTGGGTGTGCTAGTTGAGCAGTACAATTAGGAGGTGCCGATGGCGGTAGCGGAGAGGGCGAGGCAGGGGGTGACGGAGGATATGGTGCCAGATCACTCGCGTCCAGGTGAGGCTGGCTCGTGGGTCATGGCGCGGAGGTCTTATAAGGCGGTTGTGGAGGCAGGGAGGTTGGGGCTCGTTGGGCCGGCTGAAGTAGGTTTTGTCGATCATGGAGCATCGTCGGCGCCGCCGTCGGGGACATGCGAAGATCTGGTTGGTAGAGGCGAAGAGGATAAAGGAGCACATGGAGAGTTGTAGGAATTACGGTAGAGTGTATGAGAGCACTTGCGGATCTAATTTGGCGTGAACTGGTTCAGCGATATGCGTAGCCGTTCTTCAGCGCTGCGCAGCCAGCTGTCATCTTTCCACGCGGTCCTGCTATATATGTGCTTGAGCGCAGCCCGAACCAGGTACGAGTAACTAGGCGCTACACAGGCAAATAGGTACGGATCCAAATTTTCGTGGGCCTCGACGACGTCGAGCACCATTTTGGTGGCAGCTTCAAGAGCCGCATGTGAGTACTTACACCAATCGTTCATCGAATGAAGGTTATCGCTGGCGGTTTGTGCGTGCTGGCTGAGGACGTGCCAGTGCAACGCATATAGCGCCCTGTTACTAGTCAGAAACGCGGACGAATGGAGCAGAACGCGGGTAGGTGCATGAAGTGTAGATGGTGGGAGCGGGCGGACAACAGGAATTTGCTAGAGGCTCCATCGATGGACTGACCTGATGCTAATAGCTATCGCTTCACAGAGAATACCCGCTTTCCCATCGGACTGCTGTATAAGCACTCCTAGAAATGATTGGAGAGCAGTATCTAGGCCTCGAAGCTGAAACAGTCTGGAATCAAGACTTGGAATTTCGGCGCCTTTGAGAACTTGGTCCAGAAGCCAAGCTGCTTGGGCAGTGCGGGGAAAAGCACCGACACTGATGGAATTTGTAAATGAGACCGGTACGTAGCGCACCGATTCGAGATCCGAGAGGCCGCTCTGCTCCGAGATGCCGGGCTCGGTCGGCAGCGGGGCGTCTCCACTGGGGAAGACGGTGGCCAGTGGTTGCTCACGAACCGTTACATCGCAGAAAAATGTCCTGTCGGCATTATGGGTCAGTATCATTCCTTATTTTGAGCGGCCATCTAAAGGGTGGGGGAATAGAATTACCGCTCGCAGATGACGATTCCCCACCATGTATTAGCCGCTTCCCGGGCTTGTTCCTCGACATCTATGTCTCTATCCGCACTCACTGTGGGCGTCCAGGGTGGTCGTGGTGAAGGCCGGCTGCAAAGGTGGATGCGTGCAGCATATGCTATGCGGGCACATGTCGCGATGGAGGCGAATGCCTCGTCCGGGTGGCCGTTGACGTACTCGTAGATTGCCAGTAACAGACCGGCTTGGATTAGATGGACTGAAGGCGGGAATGAGACCCGCACTTGGGCAAAAAGAGATCTTGCAGCAAGATAGAGAGACCGCCGGTCAACCTCATTTTCCGTTGTGGGTCTGATGCGCCGTTCCAGCGCTGGGGACGAAGAGGTCAGACAGATGGCCACAAGAAGGACGGAGAAGCCGGCAGACGGGGTGCCACCAAGCGTGATAAGACTATTATGAAAACGCGTTCGGGAGATGATCGGGAGGTAGCGATGAACGCCCTGGAAATAGCGAGCGCTGACATCGTCGACAAACTGGCCTGTCTCACGGATCAAGTCGTGGACTCGGAGATACAGCTTGGCTTCCGATGATGCCAATGGTTCGGCTGGGATAGTCAAACGGGAGGGCTGGAACGATACGGGAAGGGTAGTGACGATGTGATCGCGCCCTACCGCTGGTGGTGGGATGTACTCATAACCACAGCTCAATCCTTTCCTGTCGTAGAGATCTCAATTGCTGGCTTCATCGATGGCATCATCGGGATGATCTATCATACCGTACGCAGTAGTCGCAACGTGGAAGCACCTTGTTGCACTTCTTTTTACGGGTCTTGCAGGTGGAGCAAACCTGGGTGGCGAGAGATTGGTGGGAAGTGGAACAGCCACCGTCGGCCGCCATCAGCAATCGAGAGTTGTGTCGGGATACCTGTGTGCTAGGGGGTCAAGTGAGATTCTCCCCAGCCCGCGAGGCTCGGAGCCGTGTAGCGGCCGCGGATCGACCTCAGTGCGGGACAGGAAGGCAACGCTAAATTAAGGCTTGTCTTTGATGTCTTGCCATGCTTGGCCTTATGGATGTGTCCGCAATGATTCCTAATGATTACCACATTGGGGCGTAGAAGGTTCGTTTCTACCACCGCCGCGGGTCGTGTCACCACAACATCAGTACGGAACATAAGGCTATTGCCACTTTATAAGGCTATTGCAAAGTTGTTCTAGCGTCGCCCGACCCGCGTCGTGCCACTAAGATCGATTAGTAATAGTGGCGGCCGCTGGGGGTCTCCTCGAAGGAACCTTCTTCGCCCCTTTATGAAACCAGACCGCCACTGACAGAGCCCGAGGCCCAACGAAGTCCATTACACAGACTAGCCGACAACTTCATTGGACCCGGTCCCATTTACAGTACTTCGCGTCTCCAGCCTCGGCCTCCAAATCGCGAGTGTGCAGTACTGTAGATCTTGCCTTATGAGTGCGACAAGAACAGAGCAGTATGGAGGCCATTGATAAAATGTTAGAAAGGAGACATAAAGGTAAGCCAGAAAGATCATTGTCTTGACATCTCCGTTACCGTCGTATGGTAAGTCTCTATAGTACCACTTCCTATCCAAATTGCAGTTCGAACCCGTTAGCTTCCCTGAGCGCCCTTGAAGCAATAAAAACCATTCCGAAGTCAGTCAACTGTGCCAAATTTTAACACTGGTGGCTTTCTACTTGATGGAACGAAATTTGGGAACTCTATTGAACCGCCTCGCTCTGAAATTTTCTTGACTTCTCCAGGTGGTGGTAGTCCATCGAGTAACCACCAGCCAGCGGATTCCATTTGCCCTTTCACTTGCTGGATATTAACTTTAAACGCATTCGGAGAGATAGGGTCGACTTCAATTTCTACAATCCCAATGATCAAGCCTCCCCGAAAAAGACATATCTCTGGCAGATTGGAGATCGAACAATTATGATGGTAGCCCGTAAGGACGAGCAGACCGATTTCCGCCGAACCTATATTGAAGACATCCAATGGGTATGGCATAAGAATAGCGGCGTTCCCGTCGACTCCGGCCAAGGAGATCTCAGAGTCTAGCATTAACTCCTTTGAGTGTGTCGCAGGAGTCACTCTTATGGATTGGTTGTTTTCAAGGGTGACATCCCATTGGCTTTTGCCAAAGTCGAATTGTGTAATTACAATAGGTGAAAGATACGCCATTACACCCACATCTTTGCAGAGAAACGTTTTCTGTCTTTGATAGATCTCACCATTCTGTCTTTTGATCTTTTCTTGCACTGGCATCAAGAATCTAGCTTGACATTGCATGTAAGCCTTAGGAGCCCACCGATATCCTCTATTCGGCAACCTTTCGGAATCTGACCTGCTAAAAAGAATGTTTATGGGGATAGATGGGAGAAGTTTCAGAAGCTCGCGCATCCTGTCACATGGATATACTCGCAAAAGAGGACGTGGATCAATACCGGTGGACGTTGCGATGCAAATTGTTTCATCACCACTCCGACTAGTTGTACGCGAGTACATCGAGGAGAAGACAGCTTGCACACGTCGCTCGAAAGTCTCTTCCTCATCAAGTCTCTTCCGCACTAAGCATCTTTTGCAAATTACCCAAGCGTGAAACTGAACGTTAGACTCCACAGCGGAATATGCCATTCTTATGTTGTCAAGCATAACTTTGTCTAGATCCAGCATTCCATCTTGGATTCGAAGAAATCGTCGACCTGGTAATGCACCTTCTTGATAAGTCCACAGACGTGTTATCCATGCGCTCGCGGCCAAGCGTGTTGCTACTTCTGCAAATGGCGAATCCGAAGTAAGAGTGGTGAGATCAGGGTCTAGTACCAGTACAGCGAAGCAGTCTCTATAAATTTCATGCATCTTGCCTATTGAGAACGAACGAAGATCTTGGAGAGTCTCACTCACTGGAATGCAAAGTGTGTCAAGCCAAAAAAGTGTGCAGGTATCGTTCCGATCAGTTGGATTCCTCAAAGCCCGCAACAGCAAATTCAATTGACATTCAGGGATTAAATTTGATTGAGAGTTGCCCAGGCCATCAGACCAGACGTGCGAGATGGCAATATATCGAGAGGCAGCGTCCATCGGCTTTACACTGAAGATAGGTTTTTCGCGAGAGCCGTCCGTGGTAAATGTAACTTCAAGGACTGGAATACGTTCCTCGCGCAGAACTTGCACAACGCGGTCCATTGGAGGCCCAACTAAATCGCATTTACAATCTGAAAGGATATGTGCAGGCTCAATGTCACCGGCTGTTTGATTAGCTTTACAATAATCCCTGGTGCATTCGGTATGATCTTGTTTCGTTCGGACAGTGCCTATCGCGTATGCATAAGCTTGGACTTCTGTTGGTACACTTTGTGTTAGTCGACTTGTAGTGCTTTTACACCACCCCTCCGAAATCATCCGCCTTCGAACCAGGTGATTTGGATGGATCAACAGGCTCGCAGACGATCCGGGACTAAACGATTCACGCTCCATTCCTCGCACCGCTCTGAAGGCCAGTGAAGCGAGGAAGTCGACCGCAAGCAGGTTATCGATCACTGGAGTTAGAATCTTTGCGTGTTCTGGTAACATGTCCGGAGCATCGACAATCCGAATTGTTGCATATATCGTTTCGTTCAATGTATCTAGTATTGTCATTGCAATATGAAAAATTTTATCCATGTTTGGGATTGTACATTTTCCTTGTCCAGGTGATCCTTCTAAATGGAAGTAGACCAGGTGCATGGACAACAATGGTCGAAGGATTTTGGTAGTGATAAATTTCTCGCCGGTCTCACCACAGGTACGAACATAATGGCTCGGATCAAGGGCACACGAGGTCGTCGATTCAAGGAAGCCAAAGAAAAGCCATGCTTGGAGAAAAGCGACTAGTTCTGCGGCGCTCTTTGTGGGATTGAACAACTCCAGCCATATTGGGATGCTAATGCCACGACCCGGTGTCCGGATGAGCCATCGTTCAAAGGTCCATCCACACCGCTCAGGGTAGCTTTTGAAGTCACCGTGATCGTATTTAAAGTCGTCGGCGAGAAGATAAGGCACGACGACAGGCACTGTGCGGCCAGGCGTTATATGTTCCATTGCTTGAGAGTTGAGCGCTGTGGAAGGCTAAGGGAGCATACAGACACGGTAGTGGCATTCAGGCTTTAAAATCGTGCCCTCAGCGAGGTATCCACTTTATCTCCTCGCTGTATAATGGGTTTTGATAATTGACTAATCGATCAAGAATGTGTACTAACGTGGATGACATTGACCTGGCGCTAGAGTAGTTCTAGACTGTAGTTATCGCTGGCTTCTGCATGGCGTCTCTACAGACGAAACCCAAATGATAGTTGCTCGTTAGGAGCTGAGCTCATGATTCCGTTGGCACCCACTTCGGTGGGTGCTGCTGCCTGGGTAAGCCGGACACTCAGTAACAGTGTCAAAGCGCCGCCATAGGGCGACTGGGGGTCAGGAAACGCGGGAGTGAAACTTACGTGGATGCAAAGCGGCTTCAAAGCAGGCCCCAAAGCAGGGTAAAGTCGATGTAGATCTTGCAGAGTAGTTGACTACCTATGACCCACGTTGTGCTGCACCGCCTTATTACACTAGTTTCCATGCGTTATTAGGAATCTAGCCTAAAAGGACCCGGGTCAGGGTTAAGACCTTGACCACCCTCGCGTGCCTCGCCATCTGAGAATCGCGTGAGCTACGGGCGGCACCACACTATGCCTGGAGCGGGGTCAGCCCGACCAGCCCGACGCAGCTTTCCGGAATCTTGGCGTCCTAGATAGTGTCGTTAGGTTGTCAGGTTGCCACATCATATTATCAGCCCCAGCACTTTCCATTCATTACACTCTGGAACATATTGCTTGAGCTCCTTGGAAGAAATCACTGGAGACCCTTTCAGTCAGCTTCCATCAATCTTTTCGCCGAACAGCTCACCGAAACACCAAATCAGAAGGTTAGCTGCAAGTCATTGTTCACAGTAGCATTTGCTAAACTGTCGTCCTTTTTGGCGCAATGAGTTCTGAGATAGCGGCTTTCGAAGCCGAATTGAAGGACTTCAGATCACAGGTAAGATATCGAAAGACTTTCACGCTTTGGAGCAAGAAGCAGCCGGCGCTGATACAATCCTCTAGCTAGAAGACGTTCAATCCAAACTCCAAGCCGACCCTGATAACGCAGATTACGAGAATCTTAAAACAGAGCTTGAAGAAGTGATCACCCTCACCGAAACTGCCATCGCAGAGCTAAGGCCTGCTCCAGCTGTAGCTGCACCGCAGAAATCATCACTAGAGCCATCCAGGGAAAAATGGTCCAAAGAAAATCACCCAGCCTATCAAGCGGGCTACAGGAAAACAGATCCCGGGTCTATTGAAGATCAACAACAGCCTACATCCTTTTCAGTGAATGATACTGTATCTGCGCGATGGGTCTCAGGAGATGGAGCATACTATACAGCCAGGATAACGAGCATTACGGGCTCTAAAGCTAATCCGATCTATATTGTTAAGTTCAAAAACTACGGCAACACCACCGAAACTCTCTATGCGAAGGACATTAAACCCCTCAACAATGCATCGCTGAAACGGAAGGCTGACGGGGCGACACCAGGACCGACAACAGTTCCTCCAACACCAGCGCCAAACCCAGGCGTCATATCCGCAGCGGCATCCGTAAATCCTAGCCTAGCATCACAGGCAAAGAGCGAGCCAAGTAAAGTCAGCGATGGACCGGCGAGACCGGCTAAGATCCCGAGAAAGGTGAAAGCAAATAAGGAGCTGGAGGCAGGGAAGAATAAGTGGCAAGAGTTTGCGTCGAAGGGGAAGATGGTGAAGACGGCGAAGAAGGACAGTATGTTTAGAACTGGAGAGGGATTTAATGCTAGGGGTAAGCACACCAGCAGATTTCATGTTTGAGCATTAGATGCTAACAATCTTGCAGTTGGGTTTACCGGTTCTGGCCAGGCGATGCGGAAAGATCCCGGGAGGTCGAAACACATCTACCAGCAAGGTGAAGAGGAAGGCTACTGATACTTGTTTTGTGAAGCGTGGGAGCGAGAGTTGCATGGATCGAGAGGGGGAATTGGCCACGGCGTGACACCCTTTATTTGCATACATGTTTGCACACTTACTGATCATTTTCATGATCATAGATCTTGACTTGACCTTGGCTAAAAAGGTTCTCGAGAGAGGGAATCCCGGATCGATCATTCTAACATTCGGCATGGGAAAATAATTCTTCCTACAAATCGCTGTGATCATTTGCTGATCGTTGGGTTTCACATCTAGGTCATCGCTGTCAGGGCTCTCTATCGAATGGGTCCTTTACACCCCATTCTGTCTCGTAATTTCCCTCCATGCCCCTTGACCATCTTCTGATCGTCGGGCTATCGATAGAATACTATATAGACATCTAGGCACTAAACATAAACGTTAGACGTATTTCCTTCGCTCTATAATACCAAACATAGCACTTACGTTACATTATGCGTCTCAACGCCGCCAAAACCCTTTTTCGCTATCTCTCATTTAAACAGGCTCACAACACCTCTCTCATTCTCTGCGCTAGCGACAACAGCACTCACATCCCCCGATTCCACGCCGCCTCCCCAAAATTGCCCCAAAACCCCAAGTCATACACATTCTCCACCTCGGCCAGCGTCCCCACCCTCACCCACCGCTTATCCACACCCCCAGCCACCATCTCCCCACCAGCCCCTTCCGCCCTCTCCCACCTTCTCGGCCGCTCCCCCCTGCGCATCCGGCACACCCACCATTTCGCTTCTATCGGCCACTTCACCCCCGCCGGCGGTGGCTCCATCTCGGGCGGCAGCGGCGGGTAGTCTTCGAGGAGGGATCCGCGTTCGGCTTTCCAGACGATGCCGTCGGCGACGTCGTCGCGGAGGTCGGACCATTTCTCGGACTCGTTGGTGGTCATGCCGGCCCAGAGGAGGTAGACGTGGTATGCGAGCAGGCCGAAGGGGAGCGGGGCGGCCAGGGTGCAGAGGAGGGTGACGCTGCCGAGGCGGGGGTGCAGGGCGATCGTGTTGAGGTGGGCGGTGAGCGTGGTGGACCAGGACGGCGGCGGGGAGGCCGCTGTGTTGCGTGGGTAGGTGGGGTGGAGGATGGTGAAGCCGAGGGATGCGCCGTAGATGAGGAGGATGGTGGTGGAGAGTAGGAGGAGGAGGAAGTGGTGGTAGTTGTTTTTGCCGACGCAGTTGTTGAGCCAGATGCAGTGGTGGTCCATGCGGGCGATGCAGGACTTGCAGAGGGAGCAGTGTTTGGAGCGGGCGGGTTTGGGGAGGTTGCAGGTTTGGCAGAAGTGGCCCGGGTGGAAGAGTGTGCGGTCATAGGGGTAGTGGCGCATGCAGGATTGGTGGTTGGAGGTGTTGATGGTAGGGGATGTCGTGACACCGAGGTAGAGGAGAGTGTAAGGGAGCGCGCAGAGCGTGGGGAGGAGGAAGTGGTGCAAGGTGGAGACTTGGGACCAGGCTGGAGGAATGAAGAGCAGTTGACCGGCCACGAGAAGGGTAAGGAAGAAGATAAGGACAAGAGGGTGAGGTTCGTAGACGAGGTAGTGGTTGGTGGCGTAGAGAGAACGCGTGAGGCGGCCGCCGGTCAGCCTCCGGTCGATGGCAGCCAGGAAGCGAGGGATATGTAGCAGGAGGAGGCGATGGAGGGCTCCGATGGGGGTTTTGCTAGGTGAGTCGTTAGCGGCTGGCGAAAGTGGGAAGGATGGACGGGAGGAGTTGGGGTGGAGAGGAAGAATGTCACTACCGGAATACTGGGAGTCTGCCAAATAAAGCCACGAAGACGAGAGCTGAGAGAGAGAGTATGCAGATCACAATCGTCTTGATTGGCCCCATCTTTAGACGTTGAAAAGATTACTAGATGCGACTCAGGACTAAAGAAAAACGGAAACGGACTCAAAAGGCCCTTCTGGAGCCGTCCACTTGCGTCGCGCTTCTAGCAGTATCGCCACATATTCAAGGGCGTCCTGTAGCTTCAAAATAATATAGGCATGCCAAGTTACGAAAAAGGCGTCTTTCTCATTGCATCCGGGGGTGCGAGGGTGTTATAGTTTGGGAGTCTTGACGGGGTTTCTGAAGGCCGAAACGACGAACGTAAAGCCGGTAGCGGCTTTGCTAGGGTTATTAAATCGCTTAAATGAATCTATCGAATAATTTGTTTAAAGCTTTATGTCTTTAGACGACCGAATGCTAAGCGTGAACATGTTCTGAAACTTACGGTCTCCACCAGTGGTCTAGCAGGCGACATGCTTACACGGATCAAGAACGCGTCTTACCGAGGGTTGCAAAACCCTCGTATAAAGGCCTTTCTACCTAATCGCCAAGAGCTAGCCATCTAAAGTTACGTTTTTTTAGCCCATATGAGATTCAACACTATCTATACATTCTGTGCCAAATGCATGCAGGATGTTGGATCTTTCTCGGTCTTCCGTTTTCACACTTCTCGTTGTCCAAGCCAACCGCCACTGATTTGCGCATTTCATGATAGCACGCCGTTTGATCCATTTGTTAGGTCTCCTACCATAGAGCCTGCCTGTACCTTGGGTATCAGTGAGGCATGCTTCGTATCTCCTCCTATCAACGAGGCCTTTTCGCTTTGCAATGCAGCCTCAAAATCCCTTCTCACTCCAAGTACAGTCTCGAGATGATCTAGCTCTAAAGGCTCATTCTGGAACCTGGCTACTGTTTGGGCAGTGTTGATGGCGTTTGCAATCTCCCTTCCATTCATCTTCTCTTGGATCAGCAAATCGATCGCGCGCTCAATATCGATGTTTATGTGCTTGCTGTCTACAGCTTTGAGTGCTACTGTCCAGAGCAATCTCCGCATTTCCAACTCTGGGGGCTTGTATTCGATTGCGAGGTGGATGCGGCTTTTCATTGCCGCGTCAAAAACGTGAACTCTGTTGGTAGTCAGGAACACGATACCACCGAAGTACTCCAAGTGCCTCAAAAACGTGGCTACAATCGCGTTCCGTGTTGCAGCATCTGGGACATCATCTTTACGTGCTTCTAAGAAAACATCGGCTTCGTCAAGCAACATGATGGCTTCCCACCTCGTCGCGTATTGGAGTATCTTCTTGAGCTGTACTTCGAAGAACCACGGGCTACCGTACTTGTTCAGTTCCGACATGCTTGCGCTTAGTAGTGGCTTCTGGGTCGCCTCGGCCGCGCACTCAGCGGTCAGCGTTTTCCCGGAGCCCGGTGTTCCATGCAAAAGGACCACTAAGCCCTTGCCCTTCTGCTGCGTGTGATCTTTGGGATTGCCGGCAAAGTAATGGCTGGAGACCAATGCCTGAACTAGGTTTTTTTGACTGCTCTTCATTACTAGTGAATCAAAGCAGTCCTTCTTCCACTGGATTCCGCTAATGGACGTTATGTAAAAGCGACACCATTCCTTTCTCGCAAGGGAGTACCCATAAACGAATGGCGGGCAGAGCACCTTATCAATCGCCCCAGGATCAGGTTTAATTGCGACCTGACTACGGCGGTTGTATTCCTGGAAAGCCTTGCGATCAATCACGATTCTCCCAACCTCTGTATATGGAAGCCACACATCAGAAAATTTTCCCATATTTGGATGATAGTAATCGGGAGGGGGATCCTCCATATGCTCGGCAAGACCATCGTACTGACGAACGCAGGATCCTTTCAGAGCTAAAAATTCCGTACCGCGGTGACGAAGGTGTTCTTCTAGACTTTGATCTTGCTCCAAGAACCTTCGCGGAAAAATATCAAGGTCACTGATGTTCGCTGGGTTCCCAGAGGCGAAATACTGTTGTTGTTCCATGTCGCAAACATGCTTCGCTTCACCGACATGAGTCCCGTCATAGTCAGTGTAGGTGCAATGCACCTCGAAATATTTCCCCTTACAGTCATTTTCTTCATAAGCCGTCTTTGTCAACTTGAGCAGCCATAGTTGACCGTTCTTGAATTGGACTTGAATTTCACCAGGGCGAAATATAGTCCAAAGATTAGAATATTCAATCTGGCTCTTCTTGATCTGATTTTCGTATCGTTTTCTCTCAGACCCCAGCTGGACTTCCATGAAGTCAAAAAGAAGGTTCAAGTGGCTTCTGGCTTCATCATCCTCAATGGATGCGCTGTAAGTCTTCAGATCGTCCCAATAGTGAAACAGCATTTGGAACGGGCCTTCCATATCGAAAGGGCCGGAGAAGTCTGAGGGCACGGTGGGGTATGACTTGATCGCGCTGCGAAAGGCACTCAGAATGTGCGGTGAGTTGATTGTGAGCTTCGTTTTGTCGAGACGATTCTTCTCTGTTAGCTCTTGTTTGACGACGATTGCATACGCCAAGTCGCGGGATCCGATATCGTTCCCTATTCCAAGGCTATCTACAACGACTGTCTCTTGATTGCCGTCGCGATCGTACCGCTGCTGCCAAATTTGAAGCTCGCATTTTGTGCCAACGCCTTGATCTTCGCCATTTGTGCTGTCTGGAGACATGGTGGTTTGCTTTGTCGAAAAGGTCTTTTTTGAATGAAGGCGAACCTCTGACTGGTCAGAAATACTATGTAAATCTCTCTTGGGTATGATCATCGAAATATAAAGTATTCTCCGAGAGCTACTTTCCCTAGCCTCATCGTAGGGATCTTTCCACGAAGATAAAGCTACGTCAGGCAGTTGGAGCCTGAGGCGTCACGTGCCTGGTGCCTGTCATACAGGGAAGCTGCAGCCTGCCACTTTTGGCCCGAAACCGAAGATTACTTGCATCCAGCATCGGAAAAGAGATTACACCAGTCTAGCTCAGAATGTGCACCGCTGCGCAGCAAGGCAGACCTCCAGCTATTATCAGCCAATTGCCGTCCTGTTTGGGGGCCAAAAGCTATCACCGAGTCGTTACAGACAGCGATCAGAGCATCGTTCCATTGGAGCCGTACACTGTAGTATCGAAGCGGGAACTCTTTCAACATCATTAACATGGCAAATGTGACAAAAATGACCAACCGTTCGACTCTTTTACCCTTGATTTCGTGAGCCAAAATGAGAACACGTAAGCAACGTCGTACAAACAACTCCTGGCACACAGTCACAATGGTCGAATCCGGTCAACTTGAGATCTCCGGCAAGAGCTCGTGTAACGAATGCCTACCGAATTGATTGGAAACGTTGGCACACAGACAATATCTCCGTTGTGATCAAACTCTGGTGAAGCGCCCGGGGGCATGAGGATTGGCAGCCTGAGCTGCCAAGGTGATCGTATCTTTGAAATATGAGAGCTCACTCTCCCACGACGTACTCCTGCAGTAAGCCTTGGAAGGGCAAGTTCGTGGTCAAGGCAAGCCACGGAAGAAGGAACACGGCTAGAGCACGCTCCTGAGCCTTGCCTAGATACCTAGAGATGTGCGCGCTACGCAGCAGCTCCGCCGCAGCAGACGAGTTGAGACTCAATCGCCCACGTCGGCTTACCGGAAACCCAATATATCATGTCGACGGATCTAAAGCTCTCTTTCCAGAAGTTCATAGGTCTTATGGTAATAACCGTCTCGTCAGAATTGCATTTAATACTTCCTCGTAGTTGGATGTTGAGAAGTCTGTAAGCTTTCAGGAGCTGCGTCTGGTAACTAGCGATCATCGTCTACGAAATGCCGTATGGGTAGTCACTGTTGGTGTCGACAACGTACCCTCACGAGCCAAGATGCCCACAGCGATTACCACATCTCCTCAGATCATCATGTAGTCTTCATCATGAGTCTCACTCCCAATCTTCCCCTGAGCATCCGTCGTGGAACCCATCTGTTTCCGAGCATCCCCAAAAGAGGAAGGGGGCCCTTAACCACTCCTCGCCCTCTTCGGCACGACCTTTACCTTGCCGTCCTCTCCCACACTCGCCTCCATCCCATGCTTCTCCAGCTCCTTCCTCGTCTCCTCCACCACCTCCCTCGCCTCCAGCGCTTCCACGATCTTCTGATTCTCCTTGTTCCCCTCCAGCAGGAATTTCAGGCACATCACGGCATGCTCCTTGATGTACGGGTTGTGGCTGTCAAATTGCGTGCATGCCAGTATGCACTCGACGCCGCCGTGCTTGCGGATCTGGGTTTGGACAACCGGCGACTTCCACACAAGGGAGGAGAGGACGAGGATGATGAGCTTCTTCAGATTGCGCCACTCGAATTCGAAAGGGTCGTCGTTAGTGAGGGGTGGAGAGCCGGGCGAGTCGTCTATGTCAGGTGATAAGGGTGGGATTGGGACGTCTGGAGCGTTCGGATCGTAGGGGCGCTCGATCGAGATCGGCGTTGAATTTTTGTTCTCGGATACCCGTGGGGTCGCTTTGTTATCTTCGGCCGGCGGCGGGACTTGGAGCGAGCCTTTAGGTATACAGACATCGAGCTCCTTCAACAAAGTTGCCAAGTCGTAGACGATCTCCCAGTCGACTAGGAGTGACTTCCAGTCATTGCTCTCGGTCAGGACTGCAAAGAACTCCAAGAACTGGTAAACACCCTCGTACACACGTTCCATATCCCAAAGGTTCAGAGGAAATTCGTCCGCCAGAGCACGACCGGAACGGATCTCGCCTTGGTAGTTGATGAGCGCACATGTTTCAGGAATGATGTTCCCCCTGAAGATTGAGAAAATATAGCGCACTGTCAGAACATCGGCCCTGGTCAACGGGACAGGTGGGCGGTTCGAAGCAGCGGAGCTATTTGAACCTGACGCAGATGCCGGGGAGTATTTGGAGCGGAAAATATGTGTCAAAATCTTGATCACAACAGATTGAGCAGGCGAGACGATGTCTTTGGCTTGACCGAAGTCTTGGTACGCATGGGACATGAGATTATTCTTGAGAATTGCTTCCATGATCTGCACTATCATCTTGAAGAAGAACTCATCGTCGGGTAAGTCCCACGCTGCGATAAATATTAGTAGCTCGCGAAGCAGATTCCTCCCCGCCTCTGAAGCTAGCAATATCTGGCACCGTACAGATTGCATGTTTCTGCTTCCGCTTCGTTCGCCGCCCTTGAGTCCGAAACTATCGACAATACCAGCCTGGATAATCATGGGTAGAGCTTCGATCTCAGTAGGCCCTAAGACAAGTGGCACGTCTGTCAAAAGACCGCGTTCCTGGTCTCCAGGATGTTGAAATTCGTCGTCATCTTCCTCGTCCTCCTCGTCTAAACTGTCCGCCGCCGCCTCTATGCTTCTCACATCCTCATCCACAAGGTGGTCTGGGTCTCCATCAATGTTATCGAAACGATGGTCTTCATTTGTCGTCATATTCGCCCTCGTGTCGTAGATACGCGTCGCAAAGTCCTCCTTTGAGGCTGCCAAGGTAGTCGCAGCGGAAATGGTGCTTCGTGGCACGCTTATATCATCATTGGTCAGGTCTGTGCTTGCGCCGTCGATCTCAGCGAAATCTCCGAAGTCGGCAAGCGACGACCAATTCATGCTTCGCAGAGAAGAAGGCATGGTTGGTCGTGGATCGTTGACCAGATTTCTTTTCGTGGTTTCAGGGGTCTCAAGCAGTTCAGAAGCGCTTGCCGACCGTGAAGCTCCATTCTCACGGATTGGGAGATCTCTACCTGGGAGCTGGGCTCTCAAGGCGGCACCAACCTTAAGCAGAGCCTCAGGATTCTCGTCTAGCTGACTAGCGCTCAACCCGGATAGGCGCTCCATGTCAGTTCTGATTTGATCCATCAAGACTCGAGCGGCTTCGGCCGTATTTCCATCAGGCGGAGGATCCGCGCTCATGAGATCGAAAAGGGCATGGACATCATCGATGGTATAGCTTAGACCACCCTCAATGGAGGGGGTATCGGAATGTTGTAATTTGTCCACAGTCGCTTTGATTCGCTCTGCTCTGGCTGATTGTGCTTTTTGTGATTCTGGAGTTGGCTCAGGTGTTGGGTATGCCTGCGCAGGATTGAGAGGCTCGGCATCGTTCTGAGGTACATTTCCAAATAAGTCGAGCCACAGCACCAGCTTGCGATGTTCGTTGTGCATGATGAAATTGTGCAAGAATTGCAAGCATGTGATGAGCAGCCTCTTGTAAAGGTTTACCACCTTCTGCCATCTTTCTTCATTTCGGACATTCGACTCACCGTCGTAGCCTCTTGCTGTTACCCGTACGCAGACATCTATAAGTTTCAGTATTTGCTGGTCAAACCCCCGCTCGGCTGCAAGATTCTGAGCCTTTTTTGTCGTGGCCAACAGATTCCTGGCAATCGTACATAGGTCGTTGAGACGTTCGATATCCTTGACGAGGGAGAAATAATTCACCGCAATAAGATCGGACGAAGATCCGTTAAAATTGTTGTTGGCGTTATTTTTCCACGCGAAGGATTGGAGTTCGAGGACAGGAATCGCTTTATCCATGACATCGTTAAGCCCTTGCCATACATTGGAGGAGAAACCGAGATTCTGCCTATAATATGGGTAAGCACTTGTTGTCACGACTGGAACTTGTAGTGGCGATTAGGCATTTTGACCTGATATTCGCCAAAAGCGCGTCGAACATACCTGACATCGCTCTCTTGGTGACTCTTGTACAGTATTTGCTTCCCAGCATGTAACATATGTTCAAGGCGTTTCTCGTCAATCATTCCCCGAGATTCGTAGTGGGCGTGTGTGCCAACCAGTACGATCTTGAGGAGCAGCTCTGGAGCTGTACATTTCTCGCTATCATTCTGTCCATTTTGTAGGCCGGAATTCCGTGAAGTCGGGTCATTCATTTCTCTGCCTGATCGAGGCACTGCGGCTTCTCTGAATGCAAGATCACTGTAGGCATGTGAGGAGCAGAGAAGTTCGCGGTACTTATCTTCTCCACAATTTGCCTTCTTGCTCCACCCGACCCACATGGAGGAACCTCCGAGCTCTACGAAGTGAAAGGGAAGTTCTCCGGTCCTCTTCACTGATAATTAGGTGAATACGTTCTGAAACATCTTAAAATTTCTGAATTCCATCATTTGATAGAAAGACTATACATAACTCAATAACGCAAGAGGCACATTATGGTCACTGCTCTAGACAAACTTAATCCCTGCGTATACAGAAACCATAGACCAAAGCACTCCCTCAACTGAAACTTTTCATATGGGGTCCCGGTACAAAAGTACGCCGACGCTCAAGCATTTCGAAAGTCCCCCTTGCTCTATTTCGCCAAATATTCAAATCACAAATTCATCTACCGAAACTAGAAACTTCTTTCAAGAAATCAGTGCCTTTCGTTGTAGCTTCCAGCATCGTAGGTCGTCTGCTCAGTTGGGGCGCTATAGCCAAAGTCTTCCGCCCTCATGTTGCTCCCTCCCCGATATGGTGCGTTTGCGTACAATTCAGCAGGCGCAGGCACGTGTTCGTAGCTCTTCGCGGGTTTGAAGTGTTCATAGACAGAGCCGGATGGTTCCTTGTCAAAAGCCTCCACCATTTTTACATCTCCTCTTGCCTGAAGTAATCTCGCGGATCCTCCTCCGAGCATGTTTCCATACATTCCTCGACTAACATTTCGTCGGTAGACTTTGAAGTCAAGGAAGACAGCAGCAGCCCCACTGACGAAGCCCATCACGGTAAAGGCGAACAATGCCTTGAACAGGCGACAGACCATTATACCAGCGCCAGAGTGCCAATGCCTCCTGTCGCATTTGTCCCCAAGGGTACCTGACATGTTCCATGACGAGAGGCCCAATGAGATCGTCCAAAGAACGAGGATGAAGGAATTGAGGTAAAGGTTAAGGCGCGGCGAGAGGCCGTAAAATACGTGAATAAACGCCGTTGCCGTGAGGCAGACCAGAGTCGCAATCGACACGGCTAGCAACTGCACATGGTTAGTCCGGGCGCATTCAGGCATCGCAGAATGCGTACGAAGAAGAATGTCCACGGAAGTCTGTATCCATCATGAGCTAGATGATACGCGAAGAAGCAGACTATTGATCCGACGACGATTGAACAGATTAGCGATGCCAGACGGATGGCATGGAACGGCAGAGCCTGATAGTGCGACGGTCGGGTTCGAGCCTTCGGGCGTAGAGTATCCATCTGCAGACCCATAGTTTAAGTGGTATGTAGCGAGCGACGGTCGTTGAAGAGTAAAAAGTGTACCCTTTGACCCTTTGGTCGGGACGGCGATTGGGGATTGGGAGTGGGAAATGGGACGAACGCGAGGAGGCGAAGGATCAGTCCTAAACGAGAGCCAATTTGGACCCCACTCGAAATCTCGAACGGGCGATGCGTGGAAATATTTGCTGGTTACACGGACTGAGGGGTTTCGGCCACGCAGCTATTGAGGCATCAACATGTCGTACGTAGGGAGGGATACCGAACGTCTCCAGCTGCATCGTTCACGCGGCTTGTCTGCCTGGACTATGCTCTGAACAGAGACAATTTCGGGCCAAGACACGCCGCGATCATCTTTAAACACGCTTTCGTCTGCATAAGTTCCACTTCGACAGTGACTTGAACCTTTGTATTTGCTAATTGTCTACCTCCACGAAGATGTCGAGCTACGATAGTATGTGCCCTTACTGGGATTCAGCTTGAGTCCTATCAAGCAGAACTTCTTATGATGCTATTCTTGACCTCATTACTGACAAGCAATGTAGCTGAACATGCCACTGATCCTCCTTCAACGTCCACCGAACAAGCCCGCCGACCAGACCTCTCCACTTTCTATAATAACTTCGCTCAAGTCACGCCTTCTGCTCGTACCGAATCCCATGTCCCTCGCGAAGGCGCGATACCGATCCCTGCAGAGATGTCAGCAGTTTTTCGTACGCTGATAGAAGCATTCACGGAGATGCGCGGCCACAATGATTCTCCCGATGGGCAAGAACTCCTCGACCAGATGATCGAGGCTCTCATACCCGCCATGGAATCCCCGCCTACAATTCTGCAGGGCGTTGATGAAGAATATATTGCAGATATGGATCGAGTGGATATCAAGCGAATGCCCAAAGACGCCGAGTGTTCAATATGTGGTAATCCATTTTCTGACGACCCACACCCTCTGTTGGTGCGGCTACCTTGTCACAAAGACCACATTTTCGACCTGGAATGTATACGACCATGGCTCCTAACCAAGGGGACCTGTCCTCTAGACAGGGTCGACTTGGGAGCTCGCGAACGTGAGAGGAAGAAGCAAAGGGAAGAAGAAATCAGAAAGGCTGTAGAGGCAGATGACGAAGAAGAATGGGACGGCATGTATGGGTGAGTAAATTCACGGATAGCAGAAAGCCCACTCAGTGTTCAGAGACCTCAAGCTCTGATTTTGCTTGAGTGCTGTCAACAGTTGGTCGATAAGGTGTGTAGGACTGCCACAATAGCTCCTTTAGACTGGCCAACATTGACTCGAGGAGGTTGATGCCTCGCTGAGGGTATTGTCGTCCGCGAGTGCATGCACAACGAGTAGCCAGGAGAGGTGGTGGCCTATGACTAGCTGCCTCAGAAAAGCAGCAATCATCCTGCTGATTAGTAGAAGAGTTTGGCACCCTTGCGGTTGCACATGTCATGCCTCTTTTTCAGAAATCACCATAGCCTGAGGGTAGAACTGTTTAGGCTGAACTAGAGCTTCCTAAAGGTCCAGACCCTAGGTGAGAGGCGATAGGCGTTCTTAGTAGCTTTCTCATCAAATCTCTTTTCTTAGCTACACAGGGAAAAAGTACCCGCAAGATCGAGGGGCCGGCAACTTTAAGCGACCACCGTCGAGGCCGACTCGTAGACAAATGCGTAATTTTCTTCTGCTCACGCACAGCTTTTTTCAAAAATCGACTTTCTAAGCATAATGACTACAAACCAGTGAACCAGCAGCGGGTGGCTAATACTCAAAATTAAAAAGTCGCTTATGTTCATCATAGGCTTCGCGGTGCGGCACTGTCTTTCCATTATCCCCCCAACCAACACTGTGATGAGTGATGCTATTCTATGTTTCAACCCCATATGAGACTTCATGATTTGTGATGCATCTAAATCTGATTCCGCCCCGCGAGTTCATTTGCTCTCGATCTAAGCATGATTATATTGATTATGCCGCTGACTATGGCCCATCTACAGGTAAATACGTCCCAAGGTAGGCACAAGGAACATCGAGTAGCTTCGTTTACCAGAGCTCGGCATTTCGATAAAGTCTTTGCTTTTCGATCCAACATGCCCGAGGAAGAGTCTTCATGGAAGCATGATGGAGTTCAAGTTATCCCCTCAGACTCTCTCGACTCAAACACGGCGCAGACACCAGGCATGGACCGAGCAGCCGCCATCAATTTCGCGAGAGTAGGCGCCCAGAAGCTATGGGCTGGAACAGTCAAGATCCACCCCGATGCTAAGACCGGCGCACATCACCATGGTCATCTCGAAAGCGTCATCTATGTGCTAAAGGGTAAGGCACGGATGCGGTGGGGCAAGAGCCTCGAGTTTGTCTGCGAAGCTGGGCCAGGAGACTTCATTTACGTTCCGCCTTATGTGCCACATCAAGAGATCAATGCCAATCAAGATGAGGAGTTGGAGTGTGTCTTGATGCGCTCAGATGGTGAGGCTGTGGCAGTGAATTTGGACATTGAGCCAGTTGAGAAGCCAGAGACGGTGAAATGGATCGACCCAACTCATCCACATTGAAAGTCAGCTTTAGCAGCTACAATTCTAAGTTCAAGGCCTGATACGTTGCCGGAAGACATTTAAAGCACAACCTATTCGCAAGAGGTCTGGTGGTCATGATGCCGAGACGCAGCGCTCGAAAGTCTGCTTCTCCATTGAGAATGTTCGTCTTACGTTCTCAGCACATCACACTGGATATCCCATGCGCAGTATTTTGACAATGGCAATATTTTTGTGGCAAGCTTGTTCATGAATGTAACCCATATGCCTACTCTTGCAGAATCCCTTGATCTCGAACTTCCAACAAAGTATGCTCCTCTCGATATTCATAATATTGAAAAGTCACGAGAACAACCCATCCTGCCTCGTGCACCGCAAGTTGCTTCAATAAGGATGCCTTCCGATGCAGCCGGCTTGCTACATTACCGTGCAAGGAATGCAGCAAATATCGCATTCACACCCATCTCCGCAACATGGACAGGGAACTTCGACGCATGGCTTTTTAGGTCCTTGGACGGGTTTTGTAATGGTCGAAACGATCGAGCTTGCGGAGGATGAGGTCTGAGGCATCGTGACTGCAGCTAGACTTCAGGACCAAGAATCTAGAGAAATGGTTACTTTGGATTCCTAAGGTGTCCTAGGATAGCCTCACAGTAGATATGTACACACTTGAAGGGGATTAGGACACCTTCTTGCAAACGTCGAAACCTGGCATCTTCCGGAGAGCACGCTGTCTGCCGACCCCTTTAAGTATCCCCTTGTCCTGAAACCACCCCCCACCATCTTCGTCATGGTGAGGCTGATGGGACTAGGGCGGCATCCTCCCGTTTGTTAAGCCGGCTTGCATACGGCCAGTAAAGGTGGGCAGTTTGGGCATCCACCGGGTGGAGCTGCCAGCTTTCTCAACAAGACCAAAAGCCGGATTTTCTCCGGTTGGTGGGCGTCATGACGTGGCTTGCCTAGTCTGGCTTTAGGTTTGCTTCCCAAGCCCAGCGGCGAGAGCACGAAGCAAGCTGAACAACATCATGTCACTTGTCTACCGGGAAAAGTCTGCCAAATGAAGGCGGGGCTATCTTGATTCCTATTATTCTTGTTTAGCATCTCATGTTAACGTCCGGATCCGCGAGAAGATCACTCATATCGGTCTATGTGATGGTCGGCGCTTAACAACAGGGCATTTCCTACTCGACCAGCATAGTGTGGCGCAGTTCTGCGGCACAGCAGCGGTGATGCCTTAGGGTTGTTCGAAAGCACGAGATACAATTCGTTGCGCGCGCTCCAAATTGTACAGTAAGGTCGGTGACTGCATTTAAATCGGGCTCTTGCTTGCAAGTGCGTCAAAGCATGAGCTGATCTCCTGCTTATGTTTACTATGGTGCAGCTGTCTCCTTTGTGCCCTGTCATTCTCCTCTTCCTTGGAGCTGTTGCCGCTTTACCTTTCGAGCAGCTACGTTCGGTCTCCTTACCATTGTTGACTCCGAGATCGATTAGCCGTCCAGCAGTCTGCGGATTTCAGGGCAATAGCGATCTGTATGGCCTCGGCATCCGAATTGGTATATATACCCAAGCCTTTGCAGCATGGATCGGAACCTTCTTTGTATGCAGCGAAGGGCTCACTTTACGAGCCATCAACGCCCTTTTTTGCTTCGCTACTCTTATTGGACTTTTGTCCTTGACGGCCAACGCCGAGTCAAACTTCGCTGCTGAAGCCTTCCTGTTACTACAAATCTGTCTCTACACAGCTTATATTGGTTGCTGCGAGACATCATCATTCAGTCACAGAAAGCGTCCTTCAAGTCCTCAGCAGCGGATTGCGATCAGCCTCGTCGTATGGGCGACCCTGGGTTACAACACCTGGTTTTGGTGGAGCGGCCTAGACCGCTTTAAACGCACCCCTTGTGGGTCATTCGGATTCTGGTACGCGAAGGGTCATCTGTACGGCTGGCTCCGTGATCTCCATAAATGGCTTTCGATTATCGCTGTTGTATTTGACGGACCTACCCGGCTTATGGCCTTGGTATTTCGTTGGGACGATTGGAAGTTCAGAGAGATTGACTCCTGGAGATACAAGCGCCAACTCTGCGCGGAACTGCAGACCGCTAAGAAGTCTCTTTTACTTGCTTCTGACAAGCTAAGCAATCTCGACAAACTCCAACCGGTATCCTTTCCTTCTATCCTACGAAGCCTAACAGCCCCTGTTGGTGCAACACACAACAATGTCACCTCTTCAGTCTTGGTGGAAACGTTGGAACCTACCCCTTGCCAGACCTCCTCCTCACTCTCGATCGTCCACTCCCTCCACAAAACCGACGATTTCCTTACGAGTATCCTCGATACCTGGCCAACCGTCGGCGAGCCATTACTCCGGCCCCACCGCCTTTCTCTGTTCTCCAACCACATCGGCATCTCCTTCCCCCGACCGCTCCCTACCTTCCGCCTCTTAACCTCGCTCTTTCAACAGACAGTCACACACATCCTCCACCGTACCTACAACCCCTCCCTCTACCGCTCGCTCTCCACTCTCCTCGCCGCACAGGCCCAGCACGAATACACGCGCGAAGCCACCATGTTCCTACACCTCGGTCTCCTCCTGCATCCTGGCTACAACGAAATCGAAGAACGATCGGTCCGGGTGCTAACCACCATCTTTCGAACGAGACTAAGCAAGAGAAATCGACCGGGCTTCTGGATGGTTAGCGCTGTGTACGGGCTCGGGCTGTGCGTCGGGCAGGTGCTTGCGGTAGAGTTGACCATATATTGGAACCATGTCCGTGGTCTCCAGGGCATTGGGACCGTCGGACAGTTGATTCCATTTGTCATTGGTGTGGGTGGTTTGGTGAAGGTGTTGAACACGGGGTTCAAGAATTGGTGGAGCAAGAAGGGAAGAAGTAAGCTAGAATTTGATAAGCTAGGAGGCGTGGATCAAGAGTTAGCGGAGGCGTACTATGAGTGCAAGGATATATACGAGAAGCTATATAAGAGTAGGAACAGTGGGATAGAGGTAGGGGCAGAGTTAACGAAGAGGTTGAAGGCCATATTTTGAGGGGATACGAGGTCTGGTCGATGGCTGTACGTTTTGGACGCTTGTAGAGTCGGTGTGAGATTCTCAAGACGGTCCGTTGAGAAATAGACTATTTTGTAAGATAGGATACTGATGCATAGACTCGAAAGAGTAACCACGGCATTTAGAATATCCGAAAAGATTTACCTCAAACCAGACGGCGAGCTACTTGGATCTTCCCACGGCGCTATACAATCTCGCAGTGTAGACACTAGATAGGTTGTATTCGAGCCGTGCTCCATGTAGTAGAAGCTACATACGGGGCCAAATTGAGTGAGTCATTGGGCGATTTGCTGACGATAGCAACAGGATGCTCACAGGCACTGGACTGGATGAAGAAGACTAAGGTTGTTATACTGTGATACGTTATTAGCAATGGAATACATCCGCTAGTTCCGGCTATATTTGGAGACTCACACTGGAAGGCGATGTCCACAAGCTCCAAAGATCTTCCCGACTGCATACTAATACACTTGAATAAGTCCCAAGCCAGGTGCTGAAGCACAATCAATGCAATAGAGGGACGCGAATCTCAGCATAACAGTTCTTTAGGCCTTCGCGGAGGTGCTCCCTTGGCCGTGGCGTTGCTTTTCTCATTATATGAAACTTTTCAAGGTCTCGAAAAGGAATACCATATATCTTCAAGGGGGATGGACTTGTTTTCATTTAAAAGCGAGCTGAAGAAACGGAAAAGACTAAAGGTATCTTAGTTATGGCACAAGTGCTGGCGGAAAAGCATTTACGATCGGTAGGATCTCGCAGAGTGCGGAAAACCGGTGCGGGGGCCGCCGTCGCTTTCCGAAATTTGATGGCCTGTTTGGTCCTCCTGCGGTCAAGAAGAAAATCGTAGAAGCCGATATTGTGGGCATCAACAAGGATTAGCCCTCGCACAACATTTCAATTTTGGCGGCACAAAGTGAAGATATCGGAAATCTATAACAATGAGCGTGAGCCTACAAAGGGTCTGATTTGGTAGTAGGAGGATAGACTTGTGCGGTTGATGCCTAGGAGGACGAGGTGCTATGATCATCCTAAGAGACGTCCATTGCATTAGGGGAATGACGAAGTCAAGGTGCAAGGTCCGGTCGTCCGAAACCGCGACAATAATGCCAACTCGTAGCAGCATGCCGGGGTAGATTTCCAACCAGACGGATGTCCGTGCGGTAAACGCTTGGCAGGCAATAACCCTGTCCAAGACAAAGTGAAAGACATAGGAAAGACATGTTAGAATTAGCATACCCGAGATTCTAAAGGTCAAAGAGAAGTACTGAGATAGACTGTAGATGGTATGAGGACGTCGTATTTTGCAAAAGAGCTAGGGGTCGAATGTGTGAACCTCCCTTGAAGCAGAAGGAAGTCCTTGTCCACTGCGCGAAGATCGGCCATGTTATCGATCAGAAACCCTGGCTGGGACGCCGCACCGTTATGTATGCGAGATGATGGACCGATGACCTTTCCCTTAGGAGTTAGCTAGAAGATCGGCGGGTAAGTTGATAAGCCGTCAAAGGAACTATCGGCCTTTTTAAAGTCAGTTTCCTGATGGTGAGGCCGGTCTTCGGGGGTACTAAGGCGCCAGGCGAGCGCCAACGACACCGCCACTATTCGGGCTAGGTAAACAGACCCGCCAGTCAGTGCTAATCCACATGCTCGCTACCGCCGCCATGTTGTGTTCCCGTGTACAGGGTAAATGCCACATGGCAAGAGTGGAGCCGTTCAAGCCCCATTCCCAGCGTAATGGAACGTGTTCCTGCTGCAGCAAGGGAGCGGCAACTTTCTTTGGACGTCCATCAAATTAGAGTCCCTCCAACTAAGCTTAAATTATGAACGATATCTTGCAGCTTTATTCTTTTGTGAAAGTAAAGTAGCCGAAAAAGGCGCCTCCGACATGGTTGTAACTAATTGTTGATCGACTTGGAAAGATGCTTGAGTATTCGGACACACTTCGGTACAAAACAATCCGTCTGTAAATGGAGAACGTCAACTGGAGAAAGAACGCTTGACTACTCTGAGTACGCGTTAGGTCTTCATTGCTTCCATTGCTCTCAGAAGGGAAAAAGGAGGCACTAACGGCAATTAAAAAGTCTTTTCATGCCAGACAAAGTAGTCTGCCAATTGCTGGTTTCAATCTATCAAAAGCTTGAAAATCTGAAGCCCTTGTCAACTTGGAACACATATTGCATTACACTGACGTGCACAAGTAGGGAAGCTTACCGCCATTGGCGTTAGCTAAAGGTTATGTTGAACCCTTCCGACCATTACTTGTATCAGGAGAGGTTGAAGCTTGGTCATCAGAAGCGTCGTCTAGCTCTATGTCATGCCCTCCGTCGTCGTCGTCGTGGTGATTCTGATCTCCATTCTGGAGATTATTGGCGTTTGAGTGAGCGTCAGCTCGCTCATCGGTGAATTGGGCTCCGGCTCCCTGAACGTCCCTGCCAATATTGTGGCCTGCGGTCCCTCCGTGTTGATTAGAATCTTGGCTGGAGCTGCAAGTCATTAACAAGATGCAACGAAGAGCTTGCCAAGGAAAGAAGACAAAGGCTAGCCATCATGGTAACACCAACCTCATGGTCTTGATAGGCAATACCGCGGTACAGTGCTCTTATGCAGAGGTTCTTGATTGATACAAACAAAGATCACGAATGCGAAAAGTGTGAAAAGCCAGGATTCGCATGCTGGGAGAAGCGGGTTTTAAATTGCTGAGCAGTATGATGGTAGTCAGTCTGGTTCTCAATGTGCAGCGCATGGAATTTGCAGGTGGAAAGTGTGGAAGACTAATGGCATGCTGACCATCGCCTGAAACCTTCAGACCAATCGTTTCCGGTCGACCGCTTGACATTGGTCAGTCTTGCTGCAAGTAGCCAGCCGATGTGACAAAATCTGTCTACCAATTCAAAGAGCGTCGGAGACTCGGATATGAGCTGGAGTCAAGAATCGGAGCTTTGTACCTTCATCCGAGTCCCCTGAGACCTGACAGGGTATACCCGGGCTGGAAGCAATCTATGCTAAGAGCGGCGCTTGACGGCGAGCCGCAGAGGTCAGCAGACAAGAAGGCATGATTTTGCTGTCTCAATGAAGCGGGCATTCCTAGCATTCCCCAACGGAAGCGGTGCAACGTGGTACATTCAAAGCAGAGTAGTGTGATGGTCCTACTCGAACCGCAGATGACGACACTTTAGGACGCATGTAAGGAATATGGATAAAAACAAGAGCGTGTCAGAAGTTGTAGGACCGGCAAGGCATTTTCGGCCAACGACGTAACACGATCGCTTTCATCGGAGGGGAATTTTCAGCAGTTTTTGTATCGACAGTGTTGTAGACTGGCCAGGCGGTATTGGTGTGGTGGAGACATATTCGACAAATTCAATCATTTGATTAAATGCGAGTGCACGATCATCCACTCAAGACTTCCAGGTCCCAACTGATCAGGACAGCGCAGAAGTATCCGTCTGTAGGAACGGGGACAGTCTCTGAAGAGGGAAACTTTCGGAACGGATAACATTGGGGCTTTAAGAGCCGACAAGACTCTGCAAGGACCAGCCTAACGACTCGCTACCGCCGTCGGAGGTAGCCGAACCTAGGCGCATATCCCTTAAAGTCCAATCAACCCGGGCCACCAAACGATGATCCCTATCTCGAGACAACTCCTTTCTCCTCCTATTCGCAGTAAACCCAGGCATGCGAAGCTGACATGAACCGTCAAGCCAGCTTGCATCAATCTCAAGGTTTAGATTAATCTTGTTGTGTGGCGTGGAGAACGACTGCTGGTCGATCTGCCTGTTGCGCCGCGATCAATGTACACTGCCCCAAATCATCGAAACGCCCGGTTCTGCAGATGCAGGGGATCCATCCCATGCAGGCGCCCTGACACAAAGCCACTTCAAGTCACAAGACCGCCAGTTGTGCGAATATCAATGCAACCTGCTCTGAGGAGAATTGAGTCTCTATAATTCATTCCTCTGTGGACTTTTGCAAATTCTGCCTTGCTCTTTTCGTTGCTCCACTCTCTCCTCTATTTCTTCTACGTCCCCAGACGGTGTTTACAATGGGGTTTCAGCTTATGCAAGTTCAAATTAAACATATCAGGCCCACAGTTGCGGGGACGTAAGCTTCTACCGTAGTGCGTCGATTACTGCATGTGTGTCTTCAGGGTCAAATTTGCGACGTTCCTCACCGGCCTGGGACGTTGTGGATGATGGGTTCACATCCGTCCGAGTTTGAACCGAGACAGTTGAGATTTAGGATCATAGCGACCCAAACCAGACCGTTCTGTTTGGACAATATGTCAAAACCCTAGGGGCAAGATTCACATGCCTCTCAAAAGCTCATCGTCCAATCATCAGCAGCATTCGGCATAGTGTTGCGATATCGCTGATTGAAGTTGCACAACGTGGACCGAAAAGGACACCGCGGCTCAAAGTTGCATGTCCGCTATTCCTACGACTGGACAGCCAAGGCCAGGCAGCGGCAGACGCCAGCTATCAGTGCAAGGAGCAAGCACCTAACGTTTTTCATAATGTTTGCTGTTCAAATTGAATTCCATGCATGTCAGCAGCGAGAAATAAAGCCTCTGGGCTGGCTTTCTAATTCTAATGTCCGCTTGTGCTGAGAGTCTACCAAGGAGACATCGGAAAGAGATAATTAGGGCAAATTGGGATAGATAAGGTCAGTCAGAAGCTTGACATATCGTTCCAGTATGTCGACCCAAGCTATACTTTCGATAACATTTCCCCTTGGCGAAATTGACTGACCATGACTAGCGCCATGGTCCCTGGGGCAGCAGCCGGTAACCAGCCAAAAGTGAATCACAGGAACAGCGATATAGGAATGCAAACAACATCCTCTACATGAGTTCTCGCATTTACAGCTTCGACTGGATAATAATGTTGGGAAAGTTTGTCTCGGTCTAATGGGCGACAAGGATTTGTTGAGTTTGCCTTGCGTGGTCCGCCAGTTCGCCATCTGGAGCACAGACTGCCAGACGCCTTCCCCCGAGCCCCGACTTGTATTTCCCTAACGGCTCCAAGGGAATCTCAGTCCGCATGCTGGCTTGACGCATTGCATGTATTCAAATTCGTCTCGTCTATGCAATCATTATTGATGGCACTCGTCATTACTCCAAAACCTCAAGACAAGTATTCGCCCTAAGAATAGATCTAACCTCGAGCTCCGGTTTTTGACCAACTGGGATTTTGATTACCTCATGGGGTACAGGATAAAGAGGGTAACTTCTTGTAGGACCATGCACGATTTCTGCCGGGCGCTGGATCCTGAATGAGATTTCCCTTGTCAGGTAGCTGCTCCAATTGTCGATTTAGAAGTCACGATTGCTCTTTGCTATCAACTATCCATTTTCTCATAGATATCCGCGAAGTCTCTTTCCAAAATATTTAATCTATTGGCAAAGATGACCAAACAACATCATCCTGTTGCAGAGATCAAATTCATTCTGAATTATAAAGTCACAGCTACTCTACCTCAATGGGTACTCATGACTAAGGTCCCTGAAAATAGCTTCTGGAATCTGTCAAATTTCAACACTGTCTCTGGTCTGAAAATTCTAACACAGTCGACACGCATTGTGTGAAGCCTCGCAGACTGTGGCGTCCTACGAAGGGTAAAAGTAATTATGACTGTCTATCTTGCTCCGCCAGCGCCTTCAGCCAGTACAGATGATTGATAGCGACACTCTCTTTCATCATTACCAATCCCACAATGGTGTTTAATGACATATTAGATTGACCGACCTGGCAAAAAGTGGGAGCGAACAGGAATTTGAGATGTTTATAAGCCAGCAATAGACACTTGACTTGGCCAAAACATTGCTAGAACAAAGTCCCTATTCCAAATCATCGGACTCAGATGCACCATACCTACGCTCCCTAATCCACCCCGTTGCCCAATACTGTTCCGAGTCCTCTCCTGCTACTTTATTCTCCTACCCGCATAGTTCTGATGCCACTTATTCTCCGAATCCTTTTTCAGACTCTCCCTCACAAACTGTCTGATGGCAGGGTAAGCTTAAAAGGTCGTGCGGTGTAGACTAAACGAGTTCTGGCTATCGCAGCAAACGTCGTAAACTAGTCAACCTAGGCATACTCTATTCAAGGCGCATCAGTAGTTGCATCTCGCCTTCAAATTTGGAAACAGCGGGTTGAACATTGAACATTACTGGAACCGGAATCAGATTGCCCTTATTGAGTGCATATTCCGTCTCCAGTCATCTACAGTAGCAGTCCATAACCAAGGAGATACACTGACGACACTTGCATTTTTGGCCGTGTATAATCTGGGCCTCTTCCGTCACTACTGATAGCCTGACAATATGCTATTCCATCCACTTGGACGTCTTGATTTTATCGGCGGCGTGTCGCGTTTCTGCTACCGAGCATAGCCCTGAATTCGGAATGGCGGCAAAGGCCGCTTTGTCGGGTATAGATGCGCGTTAAAGCCAGCGCATCTACTTCAGGAAGATGAAGCACAGGAATGTATCTGGATTACCGTCCATTGCTTTTTGCTCGTCAGATGTGATTTTGCGGTGAAGGCGTGCGGGGAATCGAAGCCTCAGATCCTTGAAAGCATGCGGCGCAACTTATCTTGGCATGGTGATACTTGAGAAGGATCGTGAGGTTTCACTGTACAATTAGCTCTCGCAGCGGTTCGTAGACATGCAAAACCTTGGTCCAAATTAGATCGATGACTGTGGCTTCAGCTGAAGTACGCGAGTAAGGCCTCCCAAGCCAGGTTTGGCGTAAACGCATGCACCTTACCATGTGTGCTATCTTGGTGATCGCCGATGTGATAAGTTGTAGCGACATGCTACTGCCGGCAACCGAGCGTCCAGCTAGGATGGCTCCAATTGATTCCTTTTGACCAGGCCGTGTGCATGGGAACAAGTTTCCCAAACGGTCTCCTAGAATCCAAGGATTGCATCTGTAGCCTTTGAGAACGAATAGATGGTGCGACATGAGGTTAGGAGCTCGGAGAGCGTGGTTACATGCATGTTCGATGCATTCATCAATTTTTGACATACCCTTGGCGAGGTATTGGTCCAGGGCCCAGGTGCTGTTCATCGATGCGGCGAATACCCCTGCTCAGATCGTCAATAGCGCCACGTATCTGTAGTAAGAACGTCATACTCGTTATGGGTAAAGGTCAGATGCACATGAATCTTGGTCTTTGTGGCAACCAGTGTCTGTGAGATAGGTCGCTTCCATGTGCCCGGCTGTCGGTGTTAAGTGGGGGACAGGGAGCCGTTGTCATTCCGTCTGGCATGCTACTCACTGCTTGGTTCGCTTACATTGATGAATTGCTTCCCCTTGCACGATTGAAGGCACATGTCAAAAGAAGTGGGGCTGCGGATCACAGAGATCTGTGCTGCCGCAAGATAGCCGCAAACCTTTTTTGGACGTCAACAGGATATATTGCCTTAACGAAATTCTCAGCTATGAGCGCTATATGAGCAAGATATTGAGATTCGAAAGCTTTGTTAGAGCAACAACCGAAATGGGGTATCTGATTCGTCTTGATCTGTGCTGACATGGACCTCGACGTGAAAACTCTTGATTAAAAGCTGTGACAGGAAAGGCACCGCCAGTATGAGGACAAGGACATCTTGAATGAGCACAAAGCTGGATGAAAGCCACGTAAGTCTCTATTATTGCATTTTCAGCCAGACAGAAAGGAAAGATCCACTCACACCAAATGAGCCCCCCAACCTATTATGCATCCTTCTCTAGGGCAATTAGATTCCAACATTCAAGCATAATCAACGCAAACAAATGTTTTTGCAAATTTGAAGATATCATCGCAGGCTGTACAGTAATGATCTCTCCAACGGGGCTGGCCACAGCTTATGTCCATCTCGGTAGAGTTGCGATCATCTTGAGCCGTCAGAGCGATGACTTGCCTCGTGGGCATTCCAAGGGCTTGCGTGGGCATTCTCATTCAGATTGGAGCCATCCGGTCTATTGTTCTGATCGTTCCAATGTTCATCCTGCCCTGCGTCCCCGTTTCTCTGTTGACCCGCAGCATGCCCACCAGGGAATTGAGTGCCAACTCCCCGGATGTCACGACGGGCACTGTCAGCTCGAGGCTGTGCATTTTGTCCGGCTATATTGTTGGAACTGCAAACTTGTCAGATCATGCTCGCTTCATCGATTCATGAGAATAAGGTTGAGGTGAATAGAAAACACTTACCTCATTGACGTAACAGGAAGTGCCACGACCGTGGACAGAGTGCAAGATAAGTCGCAATGGAAGATTTCAGATACAAGATTCAAAGGAGAAAGGATTCACGAACGTATGAAGGAAGGGATGGAGTCATATACACGCTCAATTGCATAGTTGCTGCCGATCTTACATTGAGTCCACGATTGAATGGAAGTTGCTGGTGGGGCAGAACGATAGCAAGCGTTCATTACAACGGCATTCTAGCAGATCATTTCCGCCAAACGCCGAAACCTAGTCAATGTTTCCTTGAGGTAGCCAGTCGGAGTGAAACACCTGTTTGCTACCAGAAAGACAACAATAAATTTCAGTTCGGACTGTAGAAGAGACTGGACTCTCGAGAGCTGTCCTGGCACGGACAGGGTATCCTTGGACGGAAAGCGAATTTTCGGGTAAGCATTGCGCTCAGACCGCAGTTGCACGAGTAAAGGGATGGGTTGTCATGGTTTCGATGACAAGCGTGTGTCTTGCAAGCCAACGCCTGCTGGATGTGAAAGACATCTGCATTGTGAGTTTTGAAGCACAAGAAGGCCATTGGCAGGCTGTAGACTAGCCTTGACAGTGTCGGAGACTCAGAAGACTGCTTGCTGCCAGAGATGACGAGGTCTTAGTTCAACCTTTGAGGGGAGCAAAGACGGAGTTAGCTGGCAAGACAGGAAGCCGCGGCAGGCAGAAGTCGAACGGTGCCACAATGGTACGCGTGACAGGAGAAGTACGTGCCACTTCAGTTGCCTTTCTGCAGTGGCACGGATTTTGTGCCTTGAAAGTTCCACTGACGAATGATTGCGTCTCGCTAGTGGTTGTAGGAACTCCCCTTTGAAGGGTCATAAATGATAGGGCTGAGTCGGAAACTTCTACAAGTCTTCATTGGATTTTGCTGCGCCAGCGACTGCGGTCCAAGGCTAAATCCTAGCCATTCGGCCCCCCTGGCCGCGCCTAAACCTGCCATCCATTTAAGGCTACTGACCCCGACGGCAGATCACCTAACCGACACTAACGGCGATCACGATCGCGATACTGTGAACCGGATTTCCGGTTGAAATCGCAGCCAACGTGGAAAAGGGAGAGAATGAATCTACTTCAATGCCCGCAAGTACTTACCAGCGAGTTTTTTTTTTTGGCTCTTGATCCCAAGTTTTAGCCCTTAATATCGTCGTCACCAGGGAAAAAATTCAGCTTGTGGTCCGGAGTGTAACCCAGAAAACCAGGAACGAACGGGCCCACAGTGTCAGGCCCGCAGATATCAGCAGGCCACAGAGCCAAACTGTGTGGCAAGATCCACCCCCACCCGGTACAACAACCCCTCTGCTCTGCTATAGCATTATAGGAGAAGGCTGGGGAGGCTCAGAATCAAAATGGACTAGCTTCATCCGAGCGGCTCAATGCCATTGCTGATTCTGAGATGTCCAAAGAACGTGCAGGCATGAAGACAAAATTCTGCAGAGGGCTGATCGCTGTTAATTCTATCTCTTAAGCCTTGATTCAATTTGTACCCTTATATGTTTATTCACTGTCATCCTGGAGGTTGACTTGTTGCAAGCACGACGACAGAGTAAAGTCTCACAAGACGTTCCGAATCGCTGGGACTGCGCATTCCAACGCAAAGCCAAATATTAGCACTTCGGCATTTGGGTCGAGGGTCATCCTCCCTGTCAACATCGGACACCACTACTGCGGGACGCCAAAGGCGATGATGCACTAACCACATTGTTTTCTTATTGGCTTGTTGAGAAGGTTCTGGATCAGATCAGACTCCTGCAGTTGGCGACCCAGAGTGGCGAGTCAAAAAAAGCTCGCAGCGAAACGGGTAGTCTGTGAAGGTCCCCTGATCTTCTCAGCCGCCGCTGTCATTCGCGATTCTAATCATTATTGGCCTTTACATAATGCAAAGCAAACATCCGAATAAATTAGGCCCTTTCGACCTTACTCAAGGGGACTGGATACATCTCTGGTTAGTAACAGTTTCACGGAAGCTATCCATATTCGACAGCGAAGACGTTATACGTGGGAAAGTAAAAATTGAGAGCGTCTACTAAATCGATGACATACAGAGTATTGATACAGGCTTTAATAGCCGCCCAAAAATTTAAATCTGAAGAGACACGGCAATCGAGTCTAGGATTGGGAAGATAGACTTGATCGATAAAAATCAAAGAATATCCAGATTTTGAAATCACACCTCGGGACCGGGCTCAATATCCTGTTTGAGGATCTTCTTGCCCTCGTTATGACAAAAACAAGATATGACGACCACTATCTCTTTCTAAAAGCTTTTGCTTCTCGGTGACACGGTGCTTATAACAATGTGTTTTCGGGTATTTCGATGACGGGGTCCTCGGAGGTGGCTGGAGGGATAGTACGGGAGACCCTTGCACTATGCACTTATGACAATGTAACACCAGCAAATGAAGACTTTTCTCGGCAAGGCAACAAGTATGTATGAGCCAGGGGCGTGCGCATGTGCGTTGTCCGCCAGTTCGCCATAGACTGTCATACAGACACCCCCTTCGGCCCCCCTCCATCGCCCAAACACCGACAATGCCAAGTTCGTCTGATGCTCTACATGCGACACAGAAGCCTGAGAAGACTTCGAAACAACACGTTCTGAAGCTTTTGATGACCATTGTGACTACACGTGGAGTATGAGGATTTTGACGAGTCATGCAAGCACCAGAGATTACTCGTCTAACGTGTGTGTGATTAAAAAAGCTCGCGGACCAAAGAAGCGAGAAACCTCTCCAAACATCCGGCATTTTGAGTCTCTGTCTATTGATAGCACTAGTTCTGCTAGAGACTTCAGATTCTTTACTAAACAAGCGCTGCGCAGTGTAAGCCGATCACCTTCCCAATGCTTTTAGTCTGCTCGGTAGCAAAGCTGACGGGCTATTCTGCTCTTCTGGTGTAGTTGTTGCTGCAGATTCATGGAGAAGCTGCGGAGACAGGCAGCTCTAATTTTACGTCCCCTTCGCCACTAGAATTCCAGAATCTACTCCCAATCTCACATTTCGCCCGTCAGAACGCACTGATGCTTATCTCCCACGAGTCTCGCGATATCGATTAAGCGAGCTTTCAGCATTGCCGTCAGAAACAACGGCAACAGAAAATCAGATACAACTGCAAAGTACAGATGTCGCCGCTGTAGCTCACCTTTTATTCCATATACTATCTACCTTCGGAGACTATACACAGAGTAGCTAAAACAGCGCACAAGAATCAAAGCAAACACCGTATGGAACTGCAAAAGCTCTCATGTGCATCAAAGATGAGGATGGCAGAAAGTGTATTCTTATTGGGGACCAGCTTAGGTACGCCTCTTGTAAGCTAACAGAGAAAGTATCGTGCCAGATACGTTCTCTAACCTATTATTTCAGCTTTCTATCAGCATAATTCTGATGCCACTTATACTCCGGGTCCTTCTTCAAACTCTGCTTCACAAACTGTCTCCCATCCACCGGTCGCCTTCCCAACACCTTCTCCAGCAATCCATCCACGGTCTCAGCATCCCCCCTCTCCGTCGCCCTATAATACCCCACCATTCCTTCAAAAAACTCCTTTCCCTTTCCCCCTTCATCCTTCCCACCATCCCAGTTCCTCTCCACATACTCCCCCTCACTCACAACCTCAAACCCAATCTCCTTCTCCAAAGCCTCACCAGCAGCCTCCACCATCTCCCGCAGACTATGAGCCTCAGGCCCCGTCAGCAATAGCGTCTCCCCCACATATCTCTCCCCACCACCATCACCACCACCACCGCCTCCCACCAACAATCTCGCCACCCCCTCCCCGAGCTCCTCTCTCGTCGTAAACGCCGTCTTTCCATCCCCAGGAACCCACACCTCCCACTTCCCCGGATACCAGCCCACAAACAGCGGCCACGCGTCCGCATAGATCCCCATCCTCAAAACCGTAACCCTCAACCCACTCTCCCTCAGCATCCTCTCCGTCTCGTAGTGCGCGATCTGGAACCCCGCCTCGCTCTCATCCCGGTACCCGCCAAACGCGAGACTCGTGTACCACACCCTTCCCACCCTCGCCGTCCTCGCAGCCTGGATCACGTTCCTATGCTGCCGGATCCTCTTGGCATGATCAAACGTGTTCGTGCTCACAAACAACAAATTCTCAACCCCTTCAAGGACCCGCGAGAGTTGTTCCGGGGGCCACGAGAAATCGGCCGTACGGAAGGAGAGGCCCTGGGATGTGAAGAGAGGGCCGTTGGAGGGGGAGGAGGAGGAGGAGGAGGCAGCGATGGTGGAGGCAGGGAGGGAGAGGGTGTGCAGGAGGTGGTGCAGGACGGAGGCGGAGAGGCCGCCTGTTGCGGCTGTGATGAGGCATTTCACCGGGGGATGGTGTTCGGGGGTGGTTGTCATAGAGTGTTGTCCAGAGATGAGTTGGTCTTACGGGGCTTTCGTGAAGGTACGTATAGAGGTCGGTGAATCTGCGATTAGAGAACTACCAAAAAAAAGTAAAAAAATGCGCAATAGGAGTTAGGCGGAGACGAGATGGGAGTTTTCAAGAATATAAATAAACACCCCCACCGCCCTCAAAGGATTCTTCATAACAAACGAGGACGGCAAAATTTGTAAGCTTCACACCCGCCAATGGAAGAACATTATCCTATCTTCATCTCTTCTCTCAGGATTTTACGAAATGTCTCCGCAAACCCTCATCTACAAACTCTACAAACCTAAAACCTTTACACACCAAGCAAACTCCCAACATGCAGATCCATCAAACGTCATCTTCAAATAAACACCCTAAAGCTGTGGCGTTAGTTAGGTAAGCCCGTGACTGCCGGTGGAACAACATCCCTCCGGTCTCCGCAGCAAGCGCAGCAAAGAAGTTTCCGTTGTGGGGCTGCTGCCGCATCGGGTAATCACTAATCACAGGGATTGGGGTACGGTACCGGTGGGTTGGGTTGGACGGGTTCGGGATGCGGCATGGCTTAGCTTATGCACTTCGAGATCCGTGCAGATGGAAGGGCTAAAATTTTTATGTGCGGCCTCTAGCTCTTCGAGTTGCTTGTTCAAGTTTAGGATTGAATAGGATGCTCTGTATATTATCGTATGCGGAGGATCTGCGCAATTCTTCGATCATGACGGCGTTTGGCCACCGGCTTACAAATTCGTCAATTTTGGGAAGTCACGGTAAATTCTAAGCTTGGCAAGATATCTGCGATCTCACCTTGGCGGATAGCGCTCGGCTCTACAGCCACAATGATTTCCTTGCTGTAGTCGACCCATATCGGAAGGTCTTGTCTGCCTGCTTATGAGCTGACGCTACACAACGCTGGCACCCTGCTCGCATTGACACCCACCAGCCCGTCAAAATATGCAAGCAACGTCTCGACGGGAACCATGTTCATCAATCCCAGCGTCGGGTTCGAGCTCCTCAACACCCTGCCACCCCACAGTACCCTCACAAACCAACACCCCCTATCACTGCTATATAACTCAAAAACTATCTCGCTCCCCATCCCCGGCCACACCATAACATCGAGCTGCAGAATCCCCAGCAGGGGACTGACGCTCCCATCGTGCGCGACATTGTGTCTGTACTTTACAGTGGAATTTGAATTTGGGGACATGGCGGCGCGGAGGTTGGACGCGAGCTCGGCGATGTAGACGCCGTAGCGGGAGACGCTGTAGTTGAGAGATTGCGGGGAGTCGCGGTAGATAAAGGAGTATTCATAGAGGCCGCGGCGATAGACCGCGGAGGCGAGGGACTGGGTAACGCAGGTGTTGTTCGAGGTAGAGGAGCAGGGAAGGGGTTTGGAATGGCATTGACGGGATGAGAGGTTGTCAAAGTAGTCTGGAGCAAGGGTGAGATGATTGAGGTAAAGAGAATCAGAAAAGGTTTAAGGGAAGGGGAAAAGCAGGGTAAGGTTTTTCGTTGAGGGTTGAGAAGAGAGGTATAACTTACGGTCAAACCAATTGTGCCAGCCGGAGTCGGTGGGGTTGACGCCAGAGATCGAGTCCAGAGTGTTAAAGAGCGAGGCGGAGGCAGTGAGATGTGCGGTCCAGGCCGGATTGGAGCTGCCGACTGCGTAGCTAGAGTAAAGGGAACTGGCGGAAGGGCAGCTGTAGGTTGGTTCGAGAGAATCGATGCTCGCTGGTTGGATGGATACAGATATTGGGTTGTTGGATATTGAAGGATACTGTCCCTCAATAATCTGTCCGGCGACTTGGGAGGTGATCACATTGTTGGTCACGCGGTAGGAGACCTGGCCAGGCTGATGTGTGTCGGGGAGGAAACCTAGGAGATCGTGGTACACGCCATACAGGTCAAGGCCGTGTTGGCGGGAATCTTGGAGCCCACCGCCACTGATTTGGGGGAATTGGCACGTTCCATTAAATCCAGTCGGACGAAACGGGTTTGAGGATGAGGTGTAGACTTTCCAGTTGACTTGGGCGGAATTGCCGTCGGGGTGAGGCACGCTGTAGAAGAAGAGAGCTTCATCATCGCAGTTCCAGGCGTACCTTTCACGGGGAAACGTGTTGGAGGCGTACGGCGTGCGTTTGTGGTGGCGATGGATCTGCAAGTATGTTCAGGACGGGGACTTAAAAGTTCAAGGAAGTGTTGACGTACGACTTCCACATATTCGAGCTTATACTGCTCTGGAGGTATCACGTATTCCTGCTCTCGAACATGGGGCATATTACACCAATTGTAGGTCCCGTACTGCACCCCGGCAGGGTCGGTGGAGCTGTTGAATATAAATCCATAAACATCGGTACCATTGACAACCGAGTTTAGTTTGTTTATATGGGTCGCCTTCGGAGGATACCACGAGAGACTGATATTACCAGCCGTACATTGGGAAGAAACGGAAGAGGAAAATGCCTCCAATGCTACAAGAGTGAGCAGGGAGACGTGTATCTTAGCCATTATCCATAAGGAGGAAATGATGGTGACAGGTACGAAGATGCGATAAAACATGAGCGAGCAGCATTTTAGATCAACTGAAGCTTTTAGTTCTGAAAATGACCTTCTTGATTGATCGATGGTTGACGATGAGCACAAAATCAGTCGGGATTGTTTTCGGGGAACCAGTCAAGGCCCGAGCCTGGCACCATGTGGTCGGACTTCCACGCCAAGCCTTTTCGGGTTGCGGCAGGATTCCTTCAAACTTTTGGACAGACTAGCAGCACTTTTCTCACTTCAAGCTTCCCTTGGTCTTCCTATAGGACGGTCTTGGGAAGTTGCTCGAGCCTTGGCAATGCCTTCTAACAGAAATTCCACAGACTTGAGGACCGAAGTCTCCAAAATCGCCAAGTTATCCAATGTCAAGAATGGCCTCCCTCCTGCCATGCGCGGTCTCCCAGTCCTAGCCATCCTGGCCGGAGAAGTCCTATCCAAGGCTACGAGGGATCCAAATATTGTTGAAGAGCGGATGCTTGGGCCAGATGAAAATATTATACTTACAGGGCCCACCGAGGAGAGCCGAGCCTCCAATGCAGGAGGGCGAAGAGAATGCATGAGGGACGAGAGGATAATGATGTGTGCGACGTGTCGAAAGGCGCAAGATATGTCCAACTCAGGAAGGGTTCGAGGCTACGTATGGGGCCCATATGGTCTAGTTATTTATACCAAATCAAGCAACATTGGTCAAGGGACTCGATGGGGGAATGTGCACGCGGCGGAGGCACAAACTTGGACATCAGTTCACAGGGCCGAAGCAGACGTTGTATCATAGTTATTGGAGAATTGGGTGCTGATTGGCTTCGAGGCACCATACCCTATGAGATATAGATAAACTGCGTTAAGCTTCAGGGCTGAATCGGGGTCTTGTGACGAACAGCTAGTACCTCTTTGATTCCACAAGATGTTCATCTCTTCTCTTTGCTTGAAGAAGGAACGACATGAGTATGCACAATGCATGGGGCTTTGGCAAGGTCAAAATACATGGCATCATAGACAAATGAGAAATCTGGGTCTACTTGACCTTCAAAGTGGGAGTTTCTTCGTGGTACAGGTACGAGACAATCAGTGGTCTTGAAGCTCGGGCGCAAAAGCGCGTGTTCTATGCCACGGCTCTAATGCCGGCCAGGACTTTGTGATTAGAAGTACTTCGACACTTTGACCTTAAACGATCATCGGCTAATCAGCTAGAGTCGGCGCAGATATGTTCACCAAGATGAGTGGCCCAATAGTCTCAGCCTTGTGCACACAAATCGATGCGATTTTGCCCCGCGTCTGCCTGCAGGAATGGCGCAGCTAATCAGCCCTCCGTGGCTTGCTTCATCAGGCTGAGTGAAAGCGTATGATACAACGTCGACAGATTCTTGCACTTACATCAACCCCACTAAACTATGATGCTATCTCATGTGCGTCTAAAGCTTGACTTTGTGTCTTCTTGACCGCTCTTAGTTCGCGAACTTCGACGCGATTCACTACAAGCTCAAGGCATGGCTGAAGCAGTAGGTCTCGCAGCGAGCCTAATCTCTTTAGCGTCGTAATTCAGTACCTGTATCGAATGTTTTGAGTATTACAGAGTCGCAAAGGAATGTCCGAGGCAGATTAAGACTAAACTAGTGAAGCTCGACTTCGAAAAGACGCGTCTGTTGATATGGGCAAACGAAGTCGGGCTGGTGAGCACAGACACTAGGTCTAGGAATCCGGGCATCGAACGTCATGAAGAAGCTTTGCGAGCGACTTTAGGGCAAATTCAAAATTTACTCGCCGAAGCAAATCAGATGCAGGAACGGTATGGCATGCGCCGGCAAAACGAGCTTGCAGTGGTTGCAGAGTCTTCGGTGGAGCTGGTCAGCAGAAACAGCCTTGCCAATTTCGTGGCATCTTACAGGCGATTCCGTGGTAAATATTTCAATCCCGATATAGCACCGAAGTTCCATGCACGACTTCGATGGGCTATTACAAACGAATCAAAGTTCGAAGTTGTGATCAAGACGCTGAGGGACTTTGTTGACAACCTGTTCTGGCTCGTGAAGGTTGAGCGAAGCGTACAAGACCATGTAGTAGAGGAAGACATCATGGCAATCACCGAGCTAGTAGACCTGGAGATGATCCGAGATGCTTCCGAACACGAATATCAAGTCTGGTCAGACGTGGCTAGCCGTGCGGTCGACAGGACAGACCAAGGCACAAACACCGGTACGGAATCTGTAAGGGAAACTGCATACAACATGCCGACTCAGGGCATGAGAAGTGATATTGAGCCTGTTGGAGAACAGGCTGTAGGCGAGCTCTTTCCGCGGGGTAAGTTATTTTGACTGCTCTTTAATTGACATTGCCTTTGACATACTACAGACTCATGGGAGGGAAAGGCGCCTCCAACATGCTTTGTTATTACAGAGTCTTGTCTGTCTTTCTCCGATCCACATGCATGCGAGAATGAGAACTTTGGTAACATTATCACAAATCGTCACATTCTATGTTATCACGAACATGACCAGAGCCGGTGGAGTCTTGGAGAAAGGCTACGTACCCAGTTCAGCGTTGGCTCATGGACTCGGCAAGACGTCCAGCGCTATTTGTATCAGGAAATGGCTGCTAAAAGATACAGCCTCAGGCACGGTTTGGCTTCCGTGTTTATCTACGTTGCACCATGCAGGCGACTTATAAGTCAAGCCCTCTGCATCTGTAGAGAGGCGAGCGACAGACCTAATCTTATTTTTGCGCTTTACATTCGGGTTGACGATCGCCTGAGGGTAAGCTGCTGCACCGCTGCCCAAGCGTATGGTCGTCTCGCCTCGTTGCTTTCTGATCTGAACAGCCAAGACCCCGACAAGATTCCTCTTTTCTTTGACAGAATGTGGATAGAACAGCGCATACATGAGATTGAGGAGGAAAAGCGACCGCTGTACGAATCGTCGGATCCTACGGACGGGTTCAGGTCTTTCTTTTAAGAGGAGAGTTACAGCAACTTTACTACTATTGGGGCGATTATCAACGTTGGAGAAGAAGAGCAAATTAGGCTGATGATGACCTCTAAGTCATTTCCACAACGCCCGCATGTACCCTCAGCCACCGAGGTCTATGCTATGCACTGTTCAACAGATACTTTCTCTGCAACCCGCAAGTTTCTAGGAAGGTATCAACGAAACAGAAATCTTGTCACGCGTGAGAACTTGGATTTGGACATAGCATCTGAGGCCCAGAACATGCCGCTACAACCAAGGCCTATCGCAGCTTCGGCCAGATCATCGGTCACGAGCTCTTCAAACGACTTCTCTCAGCCGAATGGTGTGCTTGGCGTCACAGAAATTAGTAAGACATCTTGAAGAGCTACCACAGACAAATCTCTATGCCATTGTCTCCCAGACGCCAAGGTAAATGGCTCTATCTTTCAGCAGACACGCTGGGAAGTTGGGAATACTCTCGAGCACCGCAAACCACCTAATGTCGCAGCAGCCTCTCCACATCGATTGCTCGAAGAGAACACAATGCCGCGAAAAGTCTGGCCCCTGGCGTCACAACATCTGTCTCAAGAATCATGCTAGATGCAGCACGAAAGAAAGGGAAAGTCTCTGCTGGGGAAGGCTCTGCATCTGGGAACTCAGGTACGCTTTACGGTCCTAGCAAAAAGAGACACCCCAGCAGAAGCAACCTATCCGAATCTTCACAACGAAGCCAAGAAGCACAGCACCTTTGAGAGGGTATGAACGCCAGACTCCGTGAACGCCTCGATCGAGCAAGTTCTCCTAGACAACCCCAATACCATCTCGAATACCACTTGAAAGGTTCGGCCTTGACTTCTCCGATTCACCCTTAGGCCTTGCTTTCCCAGGCCCCGGGGCGGCGCATGAAGCATGCCCTTGCACGAATATCTTATGGGTCCAGGCGCGATTTCAGTGACCCTCGGCGTTCTTATGACGGCAAATTCCGCCTTCGAAACAAGAAATAGAGAGCATGTTGGCTCCTTTTCCTTCTGGAAACAAACCCACTCTGATATTACAGCGTAGCTCACAAACTCGCACAAAAACCGCATAGCTAAATCCCATCAGAAAATGCAACACTCGAGCGAAAAAGGCCGGAAAGAAAACGTGGATTTCTCTTTATACTCACATCCTTTCCGCTTCGGAGCAAGTCCGCCCAGACCTCTCGCTGCTACCAGGACGCGCTCCTCAAAAGCCCTCGACGGGCCACCTTCTCTGTCCTTCCCCTCCCTTCAACGGCGTCTTCCCGCCTATTTTCCCAAGAGGAAGAATTCTTTGGGTTACTGAAATGTCTCAACTTGAACCCCATTGTCACCCTTCAGTGACGACACTTTGTCCTTCATCGCAACTTCATTGTTCCTTTTTCCCTCCATCTTTTAGCAACCATCAAACACTCCAGCCACACACCGTTCCAGCACCGGGATCATCTGGCACCAACCAGACAAATCAACCAGACAAAGGCCGCATATCAAATCTCGCCCATCCATGAATTGCTTCTGTCTACGCAGAGTCTTCTACGTCCACTCCACACCAGCTCTTTTGACCCCTATACAACTAGAACACTGTGCCAACGCAACGCAAAGCACATCTTCCGCCCTGCCCCCACAAAAAATACGAACTCTCACCAAAACCCCGCCCACTACATATTCAAACCTCACCGATACCGATGCCAATAACCATGCGCGTCCGAACTACCTTCCTCACAACCCTCTCCGCCTTACCCCTCGTCTCAGTCCACACCGACGCTCATGCCCACACTCAGCTCCACATCCCTCACCCGTCTCTACCTCTCCCACCAGCACCAGTACCACGCTCCCCGCCCTCGCAAATCCCCCCCCCCCCCGAGCAGCCGAGGGAGGAAAAGACAAGGAGAGACCGAGAAAACTTTGGCAAAGATGGATCGCTCAAGGCTCGGGCGACAGAAGAAGCGGGCTTTGCGGACGCTGCTTCGTGTCTTGCTTGCAGCATAATCTCACTCTGCTTTGCGCCGCTGTTTGCGCTCTAAGTGGCAACCATACAGCCAGATGAAAGGCCCCACGACAGCGTATTGGTGTGTTAAAGCGATTTCACAAAGGCCTCTGAGTATTGAAATCTCTAGAATTGAGCTAAATTTTTCATTTCTCTACATGTTACTACCCTAGGTCCTTAGGTGTTCGACAGTATCAAATTCCTCTGCGTACAATAGCTATCCGCTCATGCAACCCCCGCTTAGCGGAAGATATCGCTCTACCTGCCTTTTCAACCGCTTGCTGATCTTCATGTTCTCGTGCTTCCGGGAATTCACCGTCTGCTCGACGATGTTTCGACGGCACTTCAGCACCGCGTCGAATTCTGCAGTTCCGGCCGGTGCATTTCTTCCCCCGGCGGCAAGCGTAAGCGTGTTGATAGCTTCCTTGTCGTCCATAGGCCCTTCTTGAATACTGGATAGTTTCAACCGCAATAGCTCTCTCTTCGTTTTTCTTGCCGTTTGGCTGAAGTTTTTTGGAATGTCACCTTGATATGAAACCCACGCGCTGCACGGAGAGACAGGCGCGGGTGATTAACGACAGGTGTTGAGACAAGCTCTCTTGCTCTGGGACTCCACGTGTTCTTGAACAACGTTCAGCCACCTCGAAAGCCAAGGGTGATTTTTCGCTTTGATTGTGAGCTGCCAAGCTGGGGTCCGTGTTTGTGCGATGGTGTATCGCCAAAGTCACACATGTATATTTGCAAAGATTTAGAACTCCTCACAAAGTCTTGCATGGCGTGGTTTGAAGCAGATTTGCTTTGTTTTAACCTGCAAACGTCTTCATGTCCACACCAACAAGCTCCCACACCCATCTTTCACCCTCTGCTCCTTCATCCCCTGGAACATCTTCTTTGGGGTGTTTATTGCAGCGTCAGCCCCAACCGCGGTCCGCACCGCCGCAATGCATAAACCCTCACTCGGGACGCAGCCTTCAGCCTTCTTGCGGCCGTTGAGCCATTCAAACCACGCCTTGCCATCCCCGCTCCAGATACCTAAAGCGGGGTTACTGGGCAGGGTCTCGCAGTATTTCTCCGCTGCAGCAAGTACGGCAGAGATTGTGAGCCCAGTGAGCATTTGGGTCTGCTGTTGCATGGCTTGGTCGGATGCGTCGAGGTCTCGCCGGGTAAGGGAGGTGGAGTAGCGGGAAGAATGAAGGCCGCCAGGAACGCCAATCCCGGAGAGAGCATTGATGGTCATGATCACGAAGATGCCGGAGATGGTCATGCAGAGGAGTAGGTAGATCGGGAGAGGGATCGGAAGAGGGTAGCAAGTGTGGCTAAGAGAGCAGAACATGGCGTCTCGGAACCACGTTTGTTGACCCCAAAGTTCGGCGGCGTTTCGCTTGCGGCGTCTATAACACCTCTCGTACAGTCACTGCCTGGAACTGCAGCTAAATAGGTACACCCGGCGGGATCAATATCTTTGTGCTACACAATCCGGAAGCTTTTGCTCGCCAGTCTTCGGAGCAAAGGGGTCGGCGAATTTGTGTGGAGAACTCGATTTACCCGCCATGGGATGTGCTGTCTGTTAAAAAGATTATCTAGAGGCTTCATCGCGTAGATGATGAAGCTTCAGCGGTAAAGGGCGTATACAACATACAACCCGTAAGCTTAGAAGGGGCTGTTAGCAGTACCACATACGGTCCTTGGAACCTACTTTACACGTCTGTGGAAAGCCTCGGACACTTGTAGAGACATCGCATCGGATCAGTAGGAAAGTATGAGGTGTGCAACACAACTCGGATGGGCATTGAGAAGTATCATTGGCGTTAACAGGCTTGAGATTGGGCAGTGCATTCTTCATGCGTGTTGGAGTTGACTGGAGGTGAGAAGTACAACAGATTTGAATGTTGGTGGGGGCAAAAAGTGCCAGGGCCAATGGGCTAGCTGCATTAGGCTGACGGAAAATCTTTTCCCCGAGAAGAAATGTCTTCCATCTGCGATCCTCTCGGCGCGCAAACTCCGACGCTAAATCGCAGACCTGCGGTTTGGCGTAGGTTTGTCGAGGAACAACCTTGTTGCGTATCCTCCTCAACTTAAACCTAGGTCATTTCGTACTGGAGTGATTGCCGCTACAATTTCGAGCGCAGCATTCGTAAAGGAATGATTCATAGTCACGTCATTCTAAACAGAAACCAAGAAAGACCTAGCTTGGTTTTTACTCGCGGCCTTCATAAGTATTGTATGCGGAAAGAGAGAAACCTGTCCCTAGAGAGGTGTAGAAGAAAATCCGTGCATCATACTCCAGTCTGTTAGCGGCTGCCGACCGACGTTTTGAGGAAGTAATCAAAGAAGAGACCATACTGTGTCAGAAACGTTTTGCGACGTCTAAGAGCTGAAGCTCTGGCCGAAACAGGCAGCCTAAAAATGGTAACTCGTTCCGTTAGAACATCGTCCATTTTCATGTGGCGCTGTTTATCTCGTAGCGGTCAATCTCTATTTCTAAAGAGAAAAGTTATCATAGAGGCACCCAGCGCTGTGAACAGTCTCTGATTGGTCCGGACGTTCAGTTCTGAGAGACGTTATCCTCTTATGGGCGAGCGCGATACTCTACTCTTAGAATCAATTTCTTTACGTGCTGCCCAATTAGGAGACCTGGTCCCAAAATCAAGCTTCTGACTTATCCAACACGCCGAGAGCCCATCGAATTACAGATTGCAGATCCTTTGTGACAAAAGCGCAACTTTCAATGTGGTCCTACCGGCTCTGATCGATGAGTTCAGCTTCCGCTAACCCAGTCTCCGCATCTTCAAGGCTATTTTGGAATAAGCATAATGCCCTGCGTTTCGTTTGATTGCATTAGCGGCAGGAATATGTCATTCGGGGGCGGATTTGGGCCCATTAGGGAAATGGTCAAACGGCGAGAATCCCTCACTAGGATGTTTGAATTTGATTGGTAAGTAACGCCGGATGGGGACAAGTCTCTGACCAGGTGGGTTCTCCTGAACGATCCCGATCTGTCTGACAGACCTTCCGCTCCGACTCAAGCACCAAGATTCAGCCAAGTCCTTCGCAACTCTTAACCTCAAAATAGAATCCAGATAAATTAGGCATTTCAAGCTTGAGGCATCTGCGTATATACTGTGCAAGTCGAATTCATTCTGATATTGGAGTTGAGCACTAAGCAATTCAAGCCCGGTACTGCCAGAGGAGATCCGGGTGCAATTTCCTAATTGAGATCCGTCATATTTGGTCGAAGGATTTAGCAAGTAACAGGAGTGGGCCACGCGTAAATATGGTTAAATTAGCGTCTTATTCTAGCAGCCGAGAATCCTTTCTGATGCATCTGACTTTGCAAGCTATGGACGAATACGAGGAGCTCAATTCCTTCGTGGTTATTCTAGGTAGGGCTTCAGATGATCTGAAAAGCGGCATTCTTGGGGAATCTCACGGCGTGACCCCGCATGTTGTCTCCGATCTTCGGGGTTTGTTTCTCCAACTTCGAGGGGTGAAGAGATGAGGAGACGATGCGCCGTACCTGCAGGATCGGTCAAAGTTGATAGTAGGCAATCCGATTGCTATGCAAGCTAATTATCTTGCCTTGTGAGCTGCTTCAGGCAAACAAAGAAAGGATCCGTGTTTTTGTATCGCATAAATCCACCTGAACATTCATGTCCCTCAAATTATCAAGACCCTTACCTCCAACATGGCACCTCTTCGTCTGACTTTCGCTTGCGGCGTGTATGACCGCATGGTGCCTCTGGCCACTGGCGATGTTCAACCGCGAGGCATCGACCTGAACTTTCTCGAATTCCACCACCCACGTGATATTTTTGACCGTATGGTAGCCTGCAAAGAGTTTGATGCTTCAGAGCTCTCGGCTTCAGAATATATCACCCGTTACGTGGCCGGCGACCGTTCGTTTGTAGCAATTCCCGTATTTCCTTCGAGGGCATTCCGTCATAGCTTTATAGTAATCAACAGCGATAAGATTAAGAAGCCAAGCGACCTGAATGGGAAGAGGATTGGTGTACAGCTATACACAATGACCGCGGCAGTCTGGCAACGCGGCGTATTGCAGCATGAGTATGGAGTTGATTTGAGTACCGTCGATTGGGTCGAAGGTATGATGGAGAAGCCGGGATTCCACGGAAGGCCATCAGCTCTACCACCACTCAAACCTGTAAAGATCACCAGTAACGAAGCCAACAAGTCCTTGAGCCAGTTGCTTGAAGATGGGGATATTGACGCGACAATAGGTGCTGATCCCCCTGCGTGTTTGGGGAAGGCACAGCACATTCAGAGGCTATTTCCGGACTTTCATCGGGTAGAAAAGGAGTATTATAAAAACACTGGAATCTTCCCAATCATGCATCTGATTGTCATTCGGCGAGATCTGTATGAACAGAACAAATTCATAGCATCAAGCTTGTTCGAAGCGATGAACGATTCCAAAGAGCTTGCAAGGAAGCGCATGGGGGTAACAACTGCACTGCGGTACATGCTGCCTTGGCTACCAGAGGCGCTGGATGAGATTCAAGAAGTTTTCGGTGGAGACTGTTGGCCATATGGTGTGGAGGAGAATCGGAAGACTCTGAAGGCATTGGTTCAATACCTGTATGAGCAGTCGATGATAGAAAGAATGGTTTCCGTGGACGAACTTTTTGCGCCTGTCAACTTGACGAGGTTCAAGCTCAACCTGAATGATTCTTTGCCATAAGCTCAATCTGCCGACGCGGCAAGCTGCAATTTGGGGTTAAGAAACCGGCTGCAACATTTTCCATGAGTTCAAGATAGATGGGGTATACTATTTAGCGCACAAAAACGAGTTCAACAAGGAGTAGTATATTCGAGTTCAAATTCCCCGTCAGCATCGGGCTCGTTCATGTCCATATCATCTAGCGAATCTTCGACGCGTTCTTCGCTCTCTGCAACATGCCCGCCAACGATTTTCATTAGGATGACCTCTTTCCTCATGACTTGTCTGCGATCACTGTATCTCGAGCACAAAAGCTCGTCGCACGGTGCCAGCGGTATATGCAATTGGTGCATAGAGCGAGCGGCGCTTCCATCGCCCCACTGAACTGCTCTTGCGATGATGTTCTCTCGATCAGGGTCGTAGAATCCTTCGAGAAGCTTGAGACGCCGTGACTGATCGATATCTGCGGCGCTTTTGATATCTTTTAGGCCACGCTCTTCAAGGTAAATTACCCTCTCAGCTATGCTTGCCGCTTGACACGTATTTCTCATTCTTTCACTGCAATGTGGGCCTTTGAGCTGAGCCAATGCCTTGCGGCGGATCCTAGGATCTCTACATCGGGTTGCGACGAAGAAGATTGGAGGAACCAGTCCAAGGGTCGTCTCCGTCGAAGGGTGTTTGGCGACTAGAGCTTTGACGAAGCTGGAGAGTATAAATTCAAAGTCTTCGGTGAAGTTGTCAAACACCATTTCGGAATTGGCGAGTGTAGCCTGCGTTATCATATTGAGCACGCGAACATTAGTCCACAGCATCCGCCTGACGTTTTCCTCGAGCTCGGTCGTGACCGCAATATTGTCGCAAAATTCTGTAAATGAGGTACGCCAATTGCTGGTAATGGTATCAATCAAGCAGATGTCTTTGATCGGCCCAAGAGTAGCGTCCAGTTCTCTTCGAGACTCGTTGACAGCAAACTTTTCCAGAGCATAAACTATGATACCGTATAGAGCAACATAAGCGTCGAAACTTGAATAAAGACAGTCCGGAATCGAAGGAGGAAGCCGAACTGTGGCCTCGGGCTCCAAGGCAGGGTACGAAAGAGAGAAATAACGTTGGAGGGTTTGAGCAACAAACTCTTCGAATACCGGTATCAGGTCCCTTCGCAAAAGATCTGGCGACATGATCTCAACGTTTGCCAGCTTCTTGTTCCTGTAGTCTTGCACAAGCTTGATCCCGTATCTAGCGTGAGTCACTTTTCGCGAGGAGCCAAGATGCTCGTAGGCGATGAAGAGTAGACAGGTCAGTAAGATCACATCAAGCGGTGGCATCGCGATAGCCAAGTGGCGCAGAGCCTTCCCGTAATGCTGCAATGAGATGAGCTCTAGGCGTGTCGACCACTCTGGATGGGCATCACCCGCAAGCTGTCGGCTGCCAACAGCCAGGAGCGCTTCCTTGACAGCGGAATATTGATAGCTTGCCTGAGGAATAGACAAGTTCCACATGTCGGAAGCATAGGCAGACTGTAAGCGAGTAGTCACTATAGTTGCATAATATTGGAAAGCTTGTGCGTCTTCGCGGAACTCGAAACAGTGGGCTCCAGGGCGCACGGAAGAAACCAACTGGAACGTCCTTTCGTGACGAGGAGCATGTTGTTCCTCGTAGCCATCGCACTGCCGGCCAGTCTTCGTACACCGTCTACAGTATCTGCAAAGCTGCCGTTAGAATATTCAGCAAAGGTGCGATGCATCGGGGACTTGTGGAGCACAAACACTGGACATAGTGCTGTGCGTCAAAGTCGAGCGCCGGGGAGCATCTGGAGTACTTACGGTTTAGCCTCATCGCATTTAATTCTTCGAATCCTGAAGAAGGCAGTCAGCGGTGCTAGAGCATGTGAGTCGAGAAGCATCCTGTACATACTTGCACGTCCCACATCCTGTCTTGACCTTGGAGTGGAAGGCCTTTCGCCTTGTTTGCAGTTTGATGGAAGTGGTCGCTCGAACGTCTGTAGTCATTTTGACAGTCCTGGGTAGCGTGGCTGGTGATGCTCATAGCAATTGATATCACCGGATTTGCGCCATGGGTTTAAGATATCGTAAGGGTTTGAACGACACTGGATGGCAGATACCGACTCTTATGGAAGCAGCCTTGAGCACACATGTCAGAAGGCTTGTGGGTTTATTGCGCAGTCGACGCTCCAGCGATCAGTAATCGAGTGATAATGCTAGAAACTGTCTAACGACAAGGCGGACTAAGCATGTGTCGAGGGGAGTAGCTGATTCTGGTTCACGGAGGCCACGGAAACGATAGCAAGATCAAGGGGGCAAAACCCGCCGACCGGTTTTATGTCCCACGCTCACGGCTAGATATTGAGTGCGAATCCTAATCCTGCCGCCAAGCTTTGATCGTGCTCTCCAGCATCAGATTGGTTGAGAGGGACGCCGTGTGTACTGTGCACCGTTCAGGACAACGCTCCAGGCTGAGAAGGGGGGCCTTCGCCTAGAAGGGGGGCCAAAGTTCACAGAACGCTAGGACGACAAAGACCCTGACCTGGGCTCGGTGGAAGCCGCGACAGGCAAGGCTATGGTTTAAGCATGTCTTTGCCCCACGATCGACAAGCTTAGGCCGGGCTGGAGGCTAAACTTAGGCAGCGGTCACGCCTGGTCTGCCCTAACGCGCACCTTAATCATAGCTTAATTATAACTGCTCCAGGCGAGCCTCCTAGCGCCCGCCAACCGCATGGCGAAGCCCGGAACGAAGGTAAGCGCTTAGCCACCGTCCAGAGTGTTCGTTGCAACACGCAATTGTCACCGGCAGATCATGTCGCTGCACTGCGCTTGATCCATGATGTGCAAATTTGTACGGATATGCACCTATCCGCCTGTCCACGTAATATCCCCAGGCCGAGCTCTCGAAGGTTGATCGAGGTGACTCGGGAGCTTTATGGGAGTACAGCGGACGCCACTGTCGTCATAAGAGTGGTTCAAAGGATTGCCGGTCGGCATTAACAACCAAACAAATTCCACAATAGGGTTGTGCACATCCCAGAGCAGTTAGGAACAGCCAGTCGGCGGTGAAAATACTTGACCGCCTGCGGTCTAACCATAAACCGATTTTATCCGGATTCTACCTAATCTCTCAGTCTCGTATTCCATTAACCATTAACCATAGCAGTTGTAGTAGATTGAGCATGGTCTTCAGCATCTCAGCCGGAATCCTGCGTACTTTCATTCAGCGACAGTTCCCAGCCTCATGGCTCGCAAGAAGTCTATCGTTCCCTGTAACTATCCAATCGTCTTCCTTGCCCCATCTACTTCCAGACGATTCGGTCGCCAAAGTGCAGATGTAGACAAATCATTCTGTCGTCAATGTATGAAGGCGGCCTATTGGCTGCTCTCCCAACATCTGCGAGCGGCCCCGACGTAAAACGTCTGTGAGAGTGCTTTGGTCCGGTCCTTTGTGCAGGCATCTCCAACGCTTGCGTGAGAGCCGGATCGTTATCTCCATGGGCGGGCCGCGATTGGTTGGCACAAGCGCTGACCAGGTTTTGAAGGTCTCTTCAGCTTCTTGGGATGGTCTTCTCGGCAAGGTCTCCCTTTCCCGTATGGGCTTTCCCTACTAGCCGAAGTTGAGAAGCTGGACAAGTACACTTTTCCGCCTCCTTCCCATGGGGCATCGGCTAGCCCCATGGAAACCTCAACGTTATTTCAAATTTCTCCAACAAGCTCCTTCATGACTCACGGCTAATTCACACTACTCTCATTCATCCCCAGGAGCCAATCCCTCGGCGTTAGGGACCGGATCTCCAGTTCCGCCGCCCCGGCTGTATAAGGTATCGCCTGCCCGCCCCGTCAAGGAGGAGTGTCATACATGAAACACTTTTCCGTACCTACTGTTCCTTCGTGCCAACAGTTGCTATTCTCGACCATTTTGATTGTTCGCTATCTCGATTCGTTTATTCCACTTACATTAACAGGAAAATCCGTCCTCCGAAGGGGTGTACTTGTATTGCCATTTCAGACAACTGTCTTTCTCTGGAAGCTCATGAATCTGTCCGTGAGGCGTACAGCGCATAACCTCCGATGCGAGCCCGAAAATAGATATTATGAAACTTGAGATTTATACATCTGGCCGCCTTTCTGATTATTGGGATCATCCACCAAGCTTGCCGGACGAAAGTAAAGGTTAAAGGTTGGCAAGATCCCCAACATCAATTGATGACAAATACTTGGCATGCAGGGGAAAATAACAAGACAATGCTCAGAATTTGTCATGGAGTCCGTCATTCCACCCAAAGCATCGACTCAACTAGGCAGTTGTCACGTTGCGTGGCTTGCCCCTAGAACGCCATAAGAGCCAGGACTATCGCATCTGCCAACTCGCTGACTGAAACCGGTAAACACATTGCCCTTTTTAGCCTACCGTTCACATTGGTTGAGAACCAGAGTGCCCAAGATTTGAATTTGCGCCCGTGGTGAACGGCCAATGGGTCTCTGCACAGCGAATGCTGCGAATTGCTTACCGCTTTAGAGCTACTGGGTACACCGCTCGTGACCGTTGCCAACAAAATCCAAACTTCCCTGCCTCGTCCTGCCAAGAACCACACCCGGTGGTATCGTAGAAATGATTGATTTTAATACAATGATCGCACACTGTCAAGACTCTTAGATGAACAGAGGGCATGGAACCGTTTTGCAACCTAACTTGTTCATTTGCCCGCCCGACGCCCTTGTCCAAAATCTGATTTTGTGTACGTTGATGATGTCGCTGCTACATAATCCGTGGGTCGCAAATATGTTGCCCGCTGCAGCGTCCACACAATTTCTGCGTCGATCGGACGCCTACAGTCTCATTCAAGAACGGATCGCTTCTCGAACAGGCTCACACCAAGTCCGCACACAGCTTGCCGCTCGTGCGCTAGAAAAGTCATCTTGGTAATCGGAACGCCCTGCATCAAGGCAAGGTCTTTTTGCTGGTGGCCCCCTTTTCGTGACTTCTATGGCAGGCGACTTACCACTTGTGGCCGAGTGGCCACTTCTACGTTCGACAGAAAATTACCGAACGCCCTGCATTAGCTCCTCCAAGTTCCCCAGCTGCGACGACCTGGACGGGTGTTTTGCCCCTTTGCAGGCTTGAAGTTAATTCTGCATGGCGATAGACCTCCTACAACTCCCGGCTTTCCGCACACAGGAATTGCGGTCGCGTAAAGTCCTACCTCTAATCTCCCAATAGGGGCCCAGCTACTCGATTGAGCGTGAACTAGATCTTGAGGTCCGCTTACGGTGCAAAAATGCAACCGGCCAAATTCCGCACCGCTTTTACTATTGTGTCTCAATAGTTCAAACTTTGAAGCGCAGCATGACCCTGACCCACTACTCTCGCTGTGCCATAGCGGAGCGGCGCAGACATACCATCCGCTGTTAGAAACGCAGCTGTTCCGGCTCGGCTTCTTCCAACGCGGCTCATCCAAACCAAGGGATGGCGCAAGCACAACATACATGAAATGCTCACTAAGGTATGTCATGAGCACTACAGGCGAGTATCAAGACTTTGAGTGATCGTCATTGCTCCTTTGTATTCACTACCCTTCTTGTAGTAACATTTGTATTTATCTTTTCGGGCATGAATGTCGCTACAAGATTTTGTATGTTCGTTCTCTTAATTTTCTTAAGGTCTGTGCTCTCTCAGCAGTATACGTTTTGGATCGACGATCCGTGCAGAATTGACGAGTTCCGCAACATTCTCTTCCCCACTCGAGAAATGGCGGAGAAAGCGTACTGGAGATTTGTGCGAGCAACCGAGTCCGCATCAGACACATACATAGACGATATCTTTAGTAGGATATTTAAGACCAACAAGTCAATACAAGACGCCGAGAATCGGAACATCGTTAAGCGAGTCCACGGTAAGAGCCAACCTCGCAGTTTCCGGGATCTCTTGCTTACAAACGCAAGATTTACTATTCGTTCCTGCAAATATGGTACAAGGACTGCATCGGTTTCGTCGCGACATAAATACTCGGTATTACTGCGACAACGATCCTCAAGACTCGAATGGAACAACAAGATGGACAATTCGTCACGATCCACCAGAGCCACCACAACATTATATACCGCAGAAGAGTCGAACCGCACGCTATAGGAACCAAGAGGGGCCATACCAGGAATGGGAAGATGTGGCTAATTCTGTAAGCTTCTGTCAAAATAAAATGAGTGTTGTGTTAATCGGTTCCCAATAGGTGTTCATGGGTCCAAGTATCGGCTGTCTTCAGGACGGAGTCCAGGCCAAGACATATATCCCGTATTCGGATCAGGATCAGGATCGGGGTGAGGACCCTGTGTTCAACCCTGGGTCGGTCGGACAAAACGCAGTCAGGGGTGTGACTACTGTCAATACTTACCATCTCCGCCTCTAGCTGCTTCAATTCAATGAGACTAACATGGATATCACCACAGTTCTGCGCCCGACAGTTACAAGGGAAGTTTCATTCACTTAAAGATTTGCCTGCAGAGTTATACATCGCGAGCATGACGATACCCGTGAAGGAGAACGAAGGCAACGTCGGATTGAACGCCTTTCGATCCATGACCGCATTCGTCTTCATCCACGAAGTTTGTTCCCCTCATGAGTATTCCCAGACTCTATCAACGGCTCACTAAAGCCCACTTTATATAGTTCTACCGTTTATACCTCTCCTACCTCTATTCCCCCTCGTACCCCAATCCCGAACCCATCCTAGGACCCGAAGGCACGGCGCCGGACTTCAAAAGCGTCCAGAGCGCTAGTACCTCGTCGCAAGCTGTCAAAAATCCCGCGGGCTACGCCTTCTTCATTCTTCTCATCGCACTTGACGAGCGGAGATGGCGTTTGGACACAGAAGACCATCCTTACTTAGCGGAGGCGGGAATGCTCAAATACAACTGGGCCCCTCCACCCCCTCTTCCTCCCATTCCAGAGGGCACAGGTGAAGACAGCGATTCGTCGAGCGATGGGAGCAGGGGTTCACACGGATATCCCCAGCGCGCAGCTTTGAACTAAACCATATTATTCACACGAAAGACTTGCGATTACTCCAACTCAAGCGCTTCTCATGCCCCAAGCATCTCCAATCTCACTCCACGACATCCAAAAGCTGTTGTACAACCCCCGACATCTTTCCAGACCAACAGGACAGCTATCGGTTCTGCCAAGAGACTTTCATCGCAGTAGAGAGACGACTCAAACCCCTCTGGATTCCTCCAACGAAACGTTCCGCAGAGTTATTGCTACCAAATACAGAGATCCAGCAACGAGAAAGAATCCACTTCACGAAGACAGGAAACAACAAAAATTCCAGAGCACACCCCCCCCCCCCCTCTCAAATCATCGAGCCTCCTCTCTCATCCAACAACTACCTCATGCCACAACAGCACACAGCCTCCACCCCCCCAAAAAGGACTTCAACCCTCCACCTCCTCTCCTCACCACCAAGCCAACATCTCACCCCATCTTCTCCTCACCACCCTTTTTCTCTCTCTCGTCTGCAAAAACCTCATCCAAGAAAACATCCCCATCAGAAACCTTTCAACCGAGGAGCACCAAAAAACATCCAAAAAGGCAACCCTGCGCCAGCCGCGCCATTGAAACTAGCAAATTCCCCTCTTTCCCCCTTTCTTCCGGGGGGCTATGCCTTGCACAAATCCGCTCCAGCACTGAAACCCCCTCCCGCCCCTCTTTCCTTCGGGGACCGAGCAGCACTATAGTGCACACCGTGAAACACCCATCCACTCACCCTCCTACACATTTCGGACGGATCTCTCTTGCTCTTCAAAGGGCATGCAAAACCATCACCCTCTGCGAGAGAGAAAAAGACTCATACACCCATACATACACACCTACCTCCCCCCCTCTCCTTATCAAGACTCTCAGCACCAGACACCCAATCCATCCCCTCCCCTCATCACCCTCATCTCATCTCTTCTCCGCTCACCTTCAAAGTGTCCATTCCATCCCATTCCATCCCATTTTCCGACGACCATGCCTACCTTCCCCCCTGCGGTGCGGTGCGGTGCAGCCTGGTGTCAGATGCCAGGGTCGGGGACAGGAGCACAGGCGGTGACAGTGGCAGGAGCAGGGGCAACAAAGAGATCAGAGAGGGAGAACAGGCAGTCATACCAAGGATCCCTTGATATTGTTTATTTCAATGGCTATATTCAAGACCCCGTCAATCGAAATATCAGAATATCTACACCAAACCGGAAATAAATCTCTCCTTGCATTGCACCTCGACAGCTCCATCATCGATGCACACTCAACAAAGGGGTTTCCAGAATTCGGAGCTTTCTCCCCTCCCCCAACCAGTTCGAGTCTGAGGGAGAATCTTACCCTTCATTCACATATCGAAATGGCCCCGTTCATATTACGGAGAGACTGACGTCGAGTTCTCCCTCGCCAACCCCTATGTCCCGACTTACGCGCGCCGCCTGCTGACACACCCCTACGGCAACGCCTGGAATACGCTCAACAGCTTCTGGTAGTTCGGCGTGCCTAGCCCCGTGACCGGATCCCACCCTTGAACCGCCGTGAACCCCGCCGTTCCGCATCTATTCACAAGTCAGTCACTCCGCATCAATAAACCATCCCCAAAACACCCGCCAAAAAGTCCATACAAGAAAGAAAAGTTCTAAAACTCACCCCTGGTTCCCACCGCTCGTGATGTCATTGAACGCGCTCGGGTTCGCATAGATGGTCGGGTTGATGAACCCAACAGCCCCCTTGCCGCTGTTCGCGCGCTGCTCGTTGATCAGGGTGATCACCGCGCCGAAGGTCGGGGACGACGCTGATGTGCCGTAGACGAGGGACAGCTGGCCGTCGACCGCGACCACGTAGTTGGCGCCGTTTGCGGAGACGTCGGGGAAGGCGCGGACGGTGCCGGAATCTATTCCCCCCATGATCAGCACTTGCTTCCTCCTCACAACCAGCAGTCAGAAGAACGGGGGGGCGGCTTACTATTGTACTGCGTGGCGGTGTACGGCGGGCGGTGGTTCGTCAGATACGACTTGACGGCGGCGGACTGGTAGCTGGGCAGGGGGAAGCGGTTGCTGAAGCCGCCGCCGCTGTAGATGACGGTCTCGCAGGCCTCTTCGGGGGCGGTGACAGAGGCGCCGGGGACGATCTGGGTCGCGCCTACGGAGGTCACGTAAGGGCAGCCCCCCGGGAAACTGGGGTTGAAGGTCCCGCTGCCACCGTTGTTGAAGGTACCGCCCGCGCAGGCCTGACGGGTGCAGCACTGGAGATGTGATGGTTAGAAGTAGAGCCGGAAGCAGGAAGAGCAATGCATTCAGAAAGGAGATGGTGGAAAGAGGGGGAACTTACCTGCCCACCGTTTCCAGCGACGCCAGAGTCGCCAGAGGAGTAGAGAATGGTGACGCCGGCCATGCCAAGCTTCATATATTCGTTGCATTGGCGCTGTTCATAGGCGAGGGGGAGATCTGCTTCGTTACTTCCGTAGGAGGTGCTGATTACTGATGCCGGAGTATAACGGCCGCAGTCTTTGGATTTATAGCCGCCAGTGGCGGGGTCAGGATAGGTACCGTCACTGCGCAACAAGACGGTTAGGAGAACGAAAAGGTGAAAGGGGGAAAGACAGACTAAGTTGGGCTGTCGCCACCGCCAGAAGTGCAATATGACGCGTCGAGTGCGTCTAAGAAATTGTTGAACGATGCTCCTTGTTGGAGATCGCCGACTTGATAGAGAGTGACCTTCTGTGGGTATACTTTACACGGGAAGTAAAATCAGCTTTTTGTCGGTTAGGCATATAGGCTGCTAAGCTCGGAAGCTTACCTAAAGCGATAGCATACTCGAGATCCAGATCAGATTCACCATTATAATTGAAGCCTTGGGTAGTGGTTTGGTCCACACCGCCATCGATCGAATCTAGCGTTGGCGCAGTGCCTGAAGGAATCTGACGGGACAAGCTCGAGTAGAACAAATTGAGATCAGACTGAAGGTAGGCTTGAGGAGTGTATTCAACGATCCCGTAGCTTGATTTGGCAAGTGTTCCATTCGGGAGATTGTAGAGAGCTCTCAAACAGTCGGGGGTAATCTGTGTGTTGCAAGTTGCCAAAGAAAATGTGGCCTGACCTGCGTCCGGGGTGGCACTCCCGGGATTGGAGATTACCTTGCCTTTCTTTGGCTTCCAGGGGTCGCCAGGAGTGCCAGGGCTGAATTTCCTCTTCTCCATCTGGCTGCGTTTCTCGTACTCCGGCCTGATTTTGACATCGAAGTGGACAGTTGGCATCACCAGGTCAATATGCGGTCTTACATGTTCCGGTAGACTGTACTCATCGCAACCAACGTGTGGTTGACCGCTCTCGTGCTTGTAGACTTTGTACTCCGTGTGCAAGAGCTTTTCCATTTCCGAGATTGTGGCATTGAAGAAAATCCAATTCTCTCCGCCTGAGAGTTGGACACGGTCTAGATCGATCCCTGAAGTTTGAAGCCATTCGTGAACCTTGTCGATACTCTCTTGCGCGGGGCGGAATTTCTTGGCAATCTTGCGCTAGGGTAAGCATCTCCAGCAGGGTAGAATGGTGATTGTTAATGCTCACATCCTCTAGTGTCCAGTGTTTGCCATACTTTTCGCTTGTAGGGTCAGAAACACCCATCAGGATGTCATGGCCTTCATCGAGGTTGCTTTGTGTAAGGCCTATGCGCACAGGGAGAAGTATGCGGCCATCGGGCCTTGTGCCATCAACCGGCTGCCAGGAAGAGGTTACGCGCTTCTCGTGGACAGCATGACTGCCCGTTGCCGGGAAGGCTGCACCTGAGCCCGCAAGGACACTTGTGAGAAGAACCTTGAAGGAAACCATTTTGACAAAGAGCATATGCCGGTCTCAATTTCGAAGGATAGTGCGGCAGCGGTTTTATACATCTTTAGTCCATCTTCTCCCGAGTCTAACTTCTTTTCGGGGACTGCACCTTTCTGGGTTCCTCGCTCAACCAGCGTCCTTGCGTTGGCCATGAAAGACATTCCGGTACATTAGCGCGTGACTGTATGTCTCTGGCGCTGAGCTATTGAAAGACTAAGGAACAGATTTGCTTTTGTCGAAGAGGAAGGTCAGGCTATCAGATGTAACCACGGCGAGTCAGGTGTGCTACAATTTCGGAAGGGGAGAAGTGGCCGGTGACACTAGATACCCGGCATTCAATCTTCATCGATGAGGATTGCGGCGGTTCCAGCCCACAATCAGAGCAACCAAGATATCTGCACTCCAAAATGGTAACTGCAAGGGGAAAGGGGTAAATATGGCAGGGTATTCCACCAATCAAGACAACGAGAGAACTAAGCCGAAGCTGGCGAGATCCAAAGCTGAGGTTCACGAATCCATTAAACCGAATGCGAAGGCATGCAAAGCCGGCAACAACAAATCAAGCACAACCGCGGGGGTGGACTGGACAGGGGAGAGATGTACGAACCTTCCATTCTTGAAGTCAACAGACGCTATCTTTGGGCTAGCGATGATCAGATGCTTGTTCTCTAAGCTAAGCGACGGTTGTTGACGGATGACATTCTTTGAGTAGGATTACTCGGGGGGAAAGAAGATAAGCATTGTGCAAGCATCCCCCACACATGCAGGTGATAAGGTAGTTCCCGGTAGAGCGCGTAGATGGCTGAAATGGCGTCTTGCAACCTTGAAACATCGAGATACACTTCGGCTGTCATTGAAGATCTCGTCATATGAGATCTGGCGGAAGGATGGGGGTGGCCTGGATCCGATACTGTGGTCATAATGTTGACAGATATGGTTCGGAGAATGGGTCGAGGACGACGCGCTGTGGGATGGCGGGGAGCAATTCGCCGGGGAGACTAGGCCCAAAGAGGTAGCCGGGATCATAGGAGGCTTACCATCGCCGCCCCTGTCTTGCCTCGGGTCACACGACGCAACGCTACCTCTTGGCCCTTTAAAGTTGATCCTCCGTCTAGCACGCGTTGTAGCCCACAAGAGATTGCGAGCGGTATCGGATTGTCCCGTCCGGGCAAATCCGCAAATGCTGGAGATTGGCATAGGATGTCGCACGGGCTTTATGGCGCTGCTATGTAATCGGAAATGGTGCAGACCAAAGGCCAACACAAACTCGACTTTATTGGGTATTCGCTTTTATATCTCTAGTCTATCATAGACGGGACCCATGTTCAAACTCCGCGCTGAATGGATAGTCAACGTACCCATGCTCTTCCGTTTTGTTATAGAAAAGGCTCCGATCCCATTGCTTAAGATCAATACCGTTCTTGATCCGAAATGGCAAGTCTGGGTTTGGTATGAAAAGCCTCCCAAAGACGATCGCAATATCACGCCCTTTGTACTCATCATCGATGGCGCGCCTTGCGGAGTCCGGCTTGAAGCCACCGGCAATCAAAAGCGGGCTTGTTTGCCCCCATACGTCAATGGCAAAATCGATCTTCTCTGTGCCTTCAGCATCGGCGTCTCCAGAAGTTCGTGATTCAACGACGTGGAGATAGCATAGTTTGAGCGTTTTAAGTCCCTTGATCAAGTGGCTGAACTGAGGGATTGGATCTTTCATTTTCATCTCGTAGAATGTTGACCACGGCGATAACCTGATACCTACTCGATCGGCACCAACGGCTTCCACAACCGTCTGCGTCACCTCCAGTGCAAATCGCGAACGATTCTCGATGCTACCTCCGTACTCATCCGACCGATGATTAACATTATCCTGAGTGAATTGATCGATGAGGTATCCATTGGCACCATGAACTTCGACACCATCAAAGCCGGCTTCAATGGCGTTCTTAGCAGCTTGCGCGTAGTCCTTGACCCATTGTTTGATTTCCGGGACTGTCAGTGGACGTGGAGGAACCGACTCCGTCCCACCAAGTGGCGTAGCGCTGCTACTCACAAAATCGAAGTTGCCTTCTGCTCTGAGGTTCTCTGGATCGGCCGCTCTTCCTAATGCCCAAAGCTGGAGATATATGAAACTTCCTTTTTCGTGGACAGCCTCAGCCACGTCTCGCCATGCACTGATCTGCTGAGGGCTCCAAATGCCAGGTACATTCGGGCAGCCACCAGCTTGCGGTGTGATATAAGTGGCTTCGGTGATCAGCAAGGTCCCAGGAACTGATGCTCGTTGCGCATAGTAGTCTTTCACGAATGGGAGGGGGACATGGGAATCGTCGGCGCGAAACCGTGTTAGAGGTGCCATCACGACTCGATGCTGTAATTGCATTTGTCCGATTTGGAGGGGCGAGAATAAGCGTGAGTCCGACATTGTATTCCTGGCTTTTGTCAACATGATTCTCAATGATTGCGTTGGAAAGGACACAACCAACCTTGATTCTCGGACGCCGCGCCAGACCCGGCTTCGAGAGATTCCGTCTTCACGGTGGCCTTGCGATGAAATGGGGGACAGTATTAGCCGGCGCCATCTCGAATTGACTGGGGCGTCGGAAAAGTTTTATAATACCAAACGGCATTGGCGTCGAGCGGCAGGATCGATTGTTTCCTTCGTGGGGTGTAATGTTTGAGAAACTCGGCCTCAAGGCAATCAATCGGGACACAGAAAATCTGCCAAGCCGAGCCCGAGTTACGTCATCCGAGCCAGTCTAGCGACGGAAATGGAGGCTTTCACGAGTCTATTCCGTACAAGCTGATTTCGGAACAGATATGTTTCGCTAGAAACTGAGCAGCGTCCTCCCAACTACATTGCAGTGGCATCTTGAATTAAGTTGTAACAGAAAAGTCGACCTTGCGACGTCTCTTGATATCGCCCGACTTCCCTTTGCAGTCATGTAGTTATGGCCCCACCGTCGATCAGAATCTGGTGCGGAATGGTTCTGGTCCAGACTTATTTCTGAGTCGAGACTTGGTGTCTGCTTATCGCCAGGCTACAAAAGCCACTCGCACTCCCGCACGCGATAGACGTCTGTCCTAAGAGCCCCGGACTCTTTGTTCTACCGTACGGCGAGTCTTTGGGATTCGAACGCAAGTTTCGCGATAGCTCGGGCGGAGAACTGCCAGCGAGTTCAAAAGGAATCGTTGCTATACGACGCCGTCAAAATCAAAAAAAAAATAATCTTCCCAAAACTAAGTGACACCAGCATCTTTGTGGCCAAGATCTGCGGTAAGCTGAAGCTCGTTGCTATTGAAGGATATGGAATGACTCGCTGTCCCAGAACTCATTTCATTTGCATGCAAGACTATGAAAATTATACCAAGTCTGTGACAACAAGAACTGAATTTACACGTCGGAGTCGGTCGTCGATTAGCTTTCGGAATACTGAAGCACCAATTGTGCAAGAGGCTATGTGCAGGTGTAAGATTCACCAGCCAAAGAGGCAAAGTACGAGATCAGCAGATAAATCTGAAACTTAAACGATACATTCAAGGATGAAATGAAACGCTTCAGCAACGCCATGTTGCATTGACACTTATCTGCCTTGACGGACAGTCTGTGTCTCTTCTGTGCAACCTTGCAGGCGGAAGCTCGGATATGACAACCCTCTGCCAGGGTAAAGCATATCCATCGTGCAGGAAAATACGTCTACACGTGGCTACCAGGATCATTACGCGCTTGATTTGAGGACTAATTTCCGCCCTTTACCTTGCGACGGTCCGCCACGGTTTGCCAGCCGAAAGCAGAGCCTGATTGGCTAATAAGAATTAACCGATCTCGTTAAGCTATGCCGTTTCGCCCGTCGATTTCAGCCGACCTACGTTCAAAAAGGCGCAGGCAGCTGATGAACGCTCCTTGGATTTGGCCCTAGATCGACAGAAACAGGCAGATTCTGTCCTTCGACCCTGGAACCCTGAGGGACACCCCTGTTATCCCTGTCATTGCAGCTTGAACGTCCAAGGGAAACATCATCCCTCCTACTACTCGTTCTGGCAAGCTCTGCTGCGCAAGCGCTCTGTTCCTCGTCGCAGTGACACGAACCCTAAAAGATTGCATCATACTTCGTCCAACATATGTAAAAGTTCGCCCAATCAACGGCATCGACAAACCAGACACCAAAGTTAGCTGCGTCCATATTGCTAACCTGATAACGATGTTAGACGGACTAGGTTGGTCATCTCCCGAAAAGTAGGCCTCTTTCAGGCTTCCGCACAATACGTACAAGCAGTGCGAGAAAATAGAAAGAAATCGGCCGGGAAAGCAATCCTAGCCTAGTGCTATCATTCAACTACGGTTTCCTGCGATCGTTTCAAGGCCACGTCTTGGACCAGGAGTCTTGATATTCTGGAAATCTGGCTAGGGATGCCTGGGTGGTCCTTCAACCCGCGTGGCCCCAGGATGTCAATGATCTCATCCCGGTCCACGTGGCTACAGGGATCTTAGTGCAGCTTGCGCACTAGCTTACCGTCTATGGCGCCGAACAAGACCAGTCGAATCCATAGCCACTGCTTTCTCAACAGAATGGACGAAAGATCGACACCGCTACCGAACAGAAGCTGTCAGGGCCCAGCATTCACCACCAACTCCCAATCTTACGATCTGCAATTCTGACGAAGCATTGCAAGAAAAGACCCCAGTCCTTGCAGGTTCGACCGATCCTTCCGCGTCAACCCCTCAATCAATCGATCGCAGCCATGAATACGAAGCGGATCTGGCCCTCTCGCGCTGATCAGAAAATCTCGCTAATGCAACGACGCGTTCTAGCCAAATTGAGTCTCGGATGCCCTTGCACGTTCCGCAACTTATGGACCCCGCCTTTGTACCCTTGGCTTGTTATTATTCAAATTTTCGTCCACTGATCTGACCCTCGTACGCCCTGGCTCTGTTGGCTGTTAACAGCAGTTCATGGCTGCTATTTTGGCATCCGCTCATTTTGCGACTATTGGCCGACCACACAGCGCCAGAAGCTCCTAAGGCCAGCTGATCATTCCGTCCGGCTCCGAAACGGCCCCTAGATTCGTCGTACAGCTATCTCGAGGTTCGTTAAAGTACCTGCATTAGGTTCTCACTCTCCGCAGATCTTGTCTCAAATACTGATCGCGGATATTCGCTTGTCTTTCCCCCCGAAACATTCCCCTTGAAACATTCCCCTTCCTATCATCGAGATGTTGGTGGCCCAAGCTTTGATGACGGTGGCTTAGAGACTCGCACTGTTGATGAGAGCTCTCTTCAATCGATGAATCCCAGCTCGGCTCTTAACGTTTAGCTATGTCTTCTGAAACGTAATACTCGAGGGCTTAAATAGGTGGTAACCCGCATATGCTTTTCTCATCTCCATCCCTTTCAAAGCTCTCCTCTTTCACATATCATTCCAAAATTTGACAACGATAGCATCCTGATCAAGAGGTTTTGGCAGCTTCTCCACCAATCATGAGGTACGAATCAACCGGTGGCACGTCAAAATGAGTCTCTCTCACAGAATCCTTAGTTCTACCCAGCAGCAATCCCCTATTTCCCAGCTTGAGACGTCGAAGTTATCAAAAAGCGATCCTCCCCAACTTCAGCATTGGAGGCAGAGATCCGAACGTCACGAAGCTTTTGCAGCTGGATTCGCTCCTTCTCGTACAATTTACGAGCATTTTAAAGAAACAGCCGCTTACTTGGACAAAACGACGCAACTTTTGGCAGACAAGCAAAATGACGCCGATACCGAGCGCGGACGGCCCTAATTGTCAGCACTCACCCGATCGAGATTCGGCATTGCTTATTCCCATTCGCCAAGAAAGCCTTCGTGACCAGGGTCGCATAGAGGCAGCCTGAAAAGCCCCCTACTAAATCTAATTTGGGTTGGATTTTTGCATACTTGAGGCAGCAAATTTATTTTGAAGTCGTATGTGCAGAAAGTTGCATTCTCATAGCATTACTGGGGGCTGCTCTTTCATTACTTGAAAAGTTGGGCAAAGTCAGGAAAAGTTTGAGGATTGGACATGCGAGTTTGTCCTTTTTCTAATTCTCTAGCCAGGATTTGACGTCGAGATCGGCAGCAGGTGGCATCAACGGGGGCGCGCGGAATTGAAATTAGTGGGGATGATCATGGGTGGCCCGCTTCCCACGTGGCTGCCACGTTTTGGCTTTTAGTGTCTTGAAGGTAGTATCATTTAAGCGCCCTCGACCGATGGCTTTTTGCACCATCCGTCTCACTGCATGACCACCGTGTTTGATCCTCACTTTACCTAAGGGTTAGATTCTCGGAATCAAGTCCAGTTTCGGTATCCAAGTCACTCTTTTCCCAGTAAACGAGATCCTTGCTGAGCTGAGATGAGTTATGCGGCTTTGCTGCCACGAGAGGACCCCCCGTTTTGCACCCTTCGACCCCTCCTTTCTCAGCTGCGGAGCTTTTACCGCATCCTCCACCGGTGCGCGCCTTCTGCCTGCAGTCGACATCCTTGACGCTGCCCCCTTTCCCAGCATCCCCAACAAAGCACCTGGTCCTCAGTCCTGCTTCCGCACTGCCAGGCTCCCTAAAGACCCACCATGGCGTGAGCATTTACTCTTTTGAGCATCCCGTCGGCTCAATAACGTGCCGTCACGCGATTCCCGGGGTCCCTTCCTGGATCCCGAAATCCCGAACGTGCTGGCCTACGCGGACGGCGAAAAGCTGAAAGTCGGCCCCTTTGTGGTGCAATATGCAGCTCGGACGCTGCAGGGTTTGAACTGTCACTAGTTGGGATGCAAGAATGCAGGCTCCATTGCCAGATTCTTGTGCTGCTAAAGATTTGAAGAAACGTTGACAATGTAGCTTACCAGGTGTAAGCATCTCCACTCTTCAGGCATCGATTTAACAATCACTTTGCGCGTGCGCTCTGTACGGCCAGCCTTGTTAATTGATGATCGCACGAGCTCGGACGAGTTGATCAGCTGTCCATGGGCTGCGGCGATTATCGTCAAAAATCTGCTGATAGGCGTGATATGCTCCCTTTGACGTTGCGAAGCCTTCGAGTCACACTGCAACCCTTGTGAACACATCTATCCAAGGGTTTGGCGCTACAATAGAGGAGCAAGCTCCGAAATTCTGAGCCTTTCGGCTTTACTCGGTTCGCTTTATGGACGTGCGGTATCGCAGATTCTGCTGGACCGCTGTTTGCGCGGGAGGAGAATCAGGCTAACTGAGGTCGGATAGAATGACCACCATGGCTAGAGAGCATGGTTTGGGAACTTTATTGTCTGTTTCATGCAGACCAAGGCCTAGCTTTGAAGTCTTTCAGATATTACTCCACGTCTCCGATCCCAATGTCAAGACAATCAATATCGGCTGGAAAGGTAGTGGTCATGGTTTGAACTTCTCCCTCGACATTCACTGCTTCTCTGGTTGGTTTAGATATTGATATCGAGAAATCCCTTACGCGTTGCCCGTACTTCCCACTTCTTTCTGGCTTTCGTGGGATCGATTGATGATTGCCTTCCGGGTCATGCCCGGAGACTCGTTAAGCAGGAGCAGCCTCACCGCCTCCCCCTCTCCACGTTCCTGAAGGAAGGTGCGACCGACACAACCACGCCAAGGCTCCCGTTCCTCAAGCTCCCGCCAGATACTCGACGCTCTCTCCTCCAACATCCTCCAGATCTTCGCCTTTGATTACCATTCAGTCTTCTCTGCTTCTGCACGTACCCAAGGGCTACATCCCTCGCTTCTTTTGAATGACGAACATCCAGGTTCGTTCACTCCACCTCCTATTGACGCTTTCCCCTACAGGCTACAGGCAGCACCTCAAGTCCATACTTCTGTGGCAGCGTTCTTGGCTACCTCCACCGCCTCCCTCCAACTCCCCTCCCATACCTCTGAGAACGCACTTCGTCCACACCTTTTACCTGCCCCAGTGTTTCGCTCGCCATCGCCCATCTCATCGGGAAACACCCGATTCCTTCCAAAGCTGACTCTGACCCTCGACCTCTGGGCTATACGCCAGAAGAGACCTGCTCTCAGGTCAAACTTCCTAGGCTATCCCAGCGTTTTATGGCGCCGCTACCGGAACATTACAATGGCATAGCAAGGTTCTTTGTACATCGAACCTGGCCAAGGAATGTGGATATGAGGGAACAGCGAGAGGTGCAGCTTGAGAGGAGAGTTTGCGGGGAGAGGTTTGTTGGGAAGGAAAACGGGAAATTGCAGTTCTGGCAGAAGCGTGCGGCCTCAAGCCAGGTGAGCCGCTGAGATAGGAGGATGGCAATTCAGGGTGGTCCTAACTTGAGTGGCCTCTCGAACTTCGGCCAATCAACGAGAAAAGCTCCTGGGGCGCCTTCGTAGTCAGTCTAGGCTGGAGACACGTCAATCACTCTTGTGAAGATGATCTTCGGATGTTCTCTTGGACCGAAAACGAAGGCCTGTGTTGGCGGCGATATGATGATTCGTGTACCCGTAACGCCTCCGTACGGTTTCCGCCTCCACGCATCTACCCCTGTCGATACGCAACCTTACGCTGCAAGCATCCACCCAAAATCTTCGTTACCGTACAACGTCATACAGCCACCATACGAGCGACAGCGGCTTCAAGGGACCCCTATCCTTGTTGCCAAGCTCACCCCACCATGACATCTTTTCGAACGTTCTGGCCAGACTCCCACGTTTTCAGCCACACCGCGATACACGAAACCCAAAAACGCCTCGAGGGGAACCGTTTCACACTGCCTCGTCACATCCTGCAAGATGACTTCACCTATCCTCAGCTGCGTGACGCCATCGCACGTTGCGCCTTGGAGGTCTAGAACTGCGGTGGGCCTCTCCCCGCTGGGGACACATATCTCGGCGCATCTTTGTCCTAAACATATGATCAATGTGAACGTCGTTTCAAGCCTGAAGATAGAATAGGCAGGGAAAGTCTAACTCCGGAATTCTAGACCTTTGGGTCTATTGCTTGGGATGCAAAGTTCGAGAACTTTTCGGGAAAATCATGACGGCAAAAGGTAGGGCTTTGAAAATGGTTTGTCGCATCGATCTTTCTTTCGAAATTGTGAACCCGTTTCTTATATCGCGATATCCTTCTCAATTCTGGATTTCAAATTCAATCAGACTTAGTTGTCTAGCACTCCATCACGTTGTCTCCGAAATTTCCCTTTCCAATTGCCTCCTTAGTCTATCGATAAGCACTTCGTCAGCAAACCACTACGATACCTAATACAACATCATGGGGCTCATCAGCCTTTCCTTCGCCAAGCCTCACATGTCACTGAAGCATCCCTTCCCCAACACCCCAACCCGCCAGACGTCAACTCGAGGCTCTTCATCCCGCAAAGGCACGTCAATAAACACCCATCTTGATCCGCAGTTGGATACCTGGGCCCGAACCTACGAATCTCACGAAGCCTTAACCTGCGGAGTCATTCGAAGGAGTACAATCGGCTCACGCCAACGACAAACAGCCAAGAGACTCGACGAGATATGTGAGTGTTTGGAGCCTCAACCGGCAACCAGCACGGGGGCGTGGAGGCCGGAACAGCGTCAAGTTTCGGTCGAGAAAAAAGACAAGGCGAGGAGCTGGTAGATTCCCAGCTCGGTGATTGTACAACTTGTACGATATGCGGAGAGAAGCAGTGGACGAAAAGGAAACACAAATTACTCCTTACTGCTCTGCCAGCGCGACCCAACCTGAAGACCCTGCATTGGATTGGGATAACCCAAGATCAGCTCTCCAAGCCTATACAGCATGCACAGACGTACCTTCGGGAACGACGGTGGTCTGAGATAAACATACTGATTAAGACAAAAAGCAGAACCGTCAGACTCCTACATGTCTCGACTCTACGAGGTCTGAAACCCGACCTCCGATCAAGCTTGGCAAGGCCTTCATCGTCCAGCAACACTCGGACGTGATGATAGCGATGCTCGATACCCAGGGTCTCACCCTTTTAAAGAAACATTAAAACTAAGCGATGTTCTGAATCGGAATGCCTTGTCCCTGCTTTGTTCCACATGTCCTCATGTCAACTTGCGCCATGCGTTTGTGTGCCGTGCCCAGACCATCCCCCCTTCCTGACCCGGGCCCGCGGCCCACACCACCCCCGAATTTCTCTGTCTCTGTCTCTGTGTCTGCCGAGATATGTATGACTACGTTTGTCAAGCACCAGATAGATCCTTGTGCGATACGAACACCCACCCACCCCACGCACGGTCCGCCACTGCCCCCCCCCTCTTTTTTTTTTGAGTCCGCGGACCGCGCCGCGCCGGGAAAAAAAAACTCTCCACTCTTGCCACTCCATACCTTAAGTTCCACAAAAAGTTCCACAAGGTCCCACACACGTTCCCAGATTCCCCTGTGGGTTCCACACGACCCGCTCCATAGTCTACCCTCTTTAATATTACCCCTATAATACTCCATTTTAACCTACTGCAACTGCGCGGCTCTTGTGATATCTCAATAAATTATCTATTTTCTTACGTCTAAAACCTTCTTTTCTTGTATGGACATGACACTATTTCTGGGTTTCTCTCTAGGTATCCCTCTCTCTCTCTCTCTCTCCCGTTCCTACCCATCCGCTCGCTACATAATGTAGTTAAGCCCTTCGACTATCTTACGACTTTAAATTCAATTTTTTGCCCCGCCAGCCAGCCAGCCAGCCAGCCATGGTATCGCGCTCTGTTTGGAGGCGCAACCACAATCGTAACCCACGCAAATCGCAAATCCGCAAATCCGCAAATCATACAATCTTACCTCTCCCTCCCTCCCTTACTCTCTTTCAACGCAAAGAAGCTACTACTACCACCACCACCACCACCTTATCAATCCTCATAAAATAATCTAAGAATTTTTTTTTGGACGTTTCCCCTCTTCTTCTCCCCTTCCACTCCGGCCACCTCCCCCTCGCTTTCCCCTTCCCGTTCGTTGCCTTCTCTCACAGAAAATCGTCGGGTCGGGTGTGGTCCTTCCTTCCTTCTTTTTTTCGTACCCCATCCCATACCCGGGGGGGCTGTTCTGTTCTGCTCGCTGCTTTGCTTGCTTTGCTGCTGTTTTTCACTTTTTTTCTGTTAGGTAGTTGGGCCCTCCTCTTCAGCTTCTTCTTTCTTTCTCTCTCTCCCTAATAAAGAATTCAAGTAGAAGAAAACTTTCTGTCAACCAGTACGTTACGTCACATATCCATATAATTAATAATTTCAGAAGCACACTAGAACTTCCTCCAGCCTGTGCAAGGGCACAATTGTCAACATTGTCAAAAAATTAGTTAAGTTTTCTTTTTGATATATATATCTTTTTTAATCTTCTGGCTCTCTGGCTGCCATTGCCCAGATGGGGATGGGGATGGAGAGGCCCTGACAACTTCCTCCTCCCTCCTTTAGATAAACCCTTCTTCCTCTCCTCTTTCACCCACTCCTCCCTCCACCCACCGAATCCCATCCCTCCCACCCGCCCCCTCTTCCCCATCCTCGTCCAACTCTCGCAACTCAAGGATCTTCATCCAAGCGTCAAGGTACTCTGAATCTCTCGGCCTGTCGGGGCAGTGGTCTTTGCGCTCTTCTCTTCCTCAACCATTCCAAGCAGATTTCTCCCTTGGCAGCGTCTTGTTTCATTCTTCCACCCCGTCGTAAAACGTATATACGGTAGTTCAGAAGTGAAGTGGGTAGCCTGGCAAGCTGTCAACTTAGTCTTCTGGCCCTATCCGACGTTGTCTAACTGCGCCAAGTGTGAATCCTTAACCCACACAAGGAACTTTAAGATCAGAGCCCCCCTTCTTTTCCGAATCCTCTCCTCTCCTCTTCCCCTCTCTTCTCACAGTATCTTCGGCGCCAGCGCCGCTAAATCCCTCCTCACCCTCTCATCCCCAGGCAAATACCCTTGAGCCACCCTCATCAACCCCCTCGCCTCCTCTTTCGCGCCCAACTCCCGACACGCCACCCCGGTCCTATAATAAATCTTGCCCATCTCCCCCGCCGCCACGAACCCGTGCATCACCTCGTCCTCGCCGCCCGTCGCATCCCGCATGATGTAGATGGTGCGCATCCCCCAGAACTTTGCTTCTTCGTAGTTGGCGAGCAGGTTGTACGCGTGGATGATGTTTGCGACCAGGCGGACGCGGAGGATCAGGCGGACGGTGTGGCCGTGCTGGTTGGGGTAGAGGGAGGTTGGGGGGAGGGTGGTGTGGAAGAAGGCGTCGGCCCAGACGGAGCGGCGGCGGCCCTGGACGACGATGTGCATTGCTAGGAAGCTCTCTTCGTATTTGCGGATCGCGGCCAGAGGATCTTTTGGGAGGAGGGCGTTGCCGGCGTCTTTGATGGAGGTGGCGCGTTCGAGGCATTCTTGGGGTGTTAGGTAGGGGATGGACATTCTGGATTTTAGGTCGGTGAGGAGGGAGGGGAGGAAGGGCCCGATAGGCGTGAAGGCGTGGAGGTTTTTGATGAGGTGGAAGGGCTCGAGCAGGGTGGATTGGAGGGCGCGCGGGAGGTGCGGTTCTGAGAAAGAGGGAGTGTAGGGGTCGCGGAGGGTGAGGGTCAATTGGAGGTGTGCATTCAGGCCTGGGTGGGAGAGGTCGGAGTACTGCCACATTTGGCAGAAGGTGGGGAGGTCGTTGATGTGGATCACGAAGGACTCGGGGGCGTGGCCGAAGTGAGCGTAAACTTGCGCCGCGATGTTAATCAAAAGGTGGTGCGAGGTGAAGTTGGAGGCGTGCGGGCCGATGCAGACCATGGGGACGTAGCCCTGCATGGCGACGTGCTGTTGGGCCTCTGGCCATGGGGTGGTGATTTTGACAAAGGTATGGAGACGCCGGAAGATGTGACGGGCTTCGTCGTGGACTTGGCGGTTCACAAGGAGGAGGCCAAGGTCGAATCTGTAGTAGCTATACTCATCGACTAGATGTTGCTTTGCCGCTGCAGGGCTCAGGACGTCGCGATAGATGATCTCGCGAATCTCGACTGGGAGGCGGAGGAAGTGCGAGCGTTTGTCGGGTGGAGGGGCAGCCATCTTTGATGGTCATGCCGTAGAATGAGTTTATCGAAACGATTAAAGAAAGATCTTCCAGCGCGATGGTATTGACGAACTTCGTAGGGTATGCAAAAGGTGGTGGTGATTCACAGCGTAGCTTCTTTCGATTTCGCTGATGTTCGACCGAAACTTCGGAAGGAGCTCATCCGAGAGCCTCGGCATTCCCAAAAGGGATTTTGCCAGGACAGAAGATAGCTCTCAGCGACAACGTCAGAGCCCAAGATCGTCACAAGAGGCGTTACGAAGACTATGGTCCGAAGAATGGAACAATATGCTCGCGAATTTCTTGCTGATGACTGTTAACTTAAGATCATGTTAGGATCGGTCTCCCTACCTTGCCAGCCCCTACAGCTTCATCATTGATCAATTCGGTCACTCTATCGTCGTCGTCTTTTGCCTCAATATACCCTCCCAAGCTACCTCCTTCAACTGCATCCATAGCACATCCAGCACCATACGAGATATCACCTCCCATTGTCCTCGCCACTCAAGGATCCCCTCATAAGCCTTCCTTAGACCGTCAAATCTCACAAACTTTCTCCATTCTCTCTCTTCGATATGCACAGAGACTACCAACCGTGGCCGAAGTCGAGCAACCTCTTGAGATTAATACTGACAGTCTTCAAAAGAAACGTCTGAGTTGAATTTCGGTGGTCTGTAGGTAAGGAGAATGTCTGTTCCGTCAGGTATTTTATTATACCATACGTTTACGTCTCAAAAGATTTAGAACGCTGAGCTGTCGTACATCTGCGGGCGTGGGCGTCCGTAGATGCTCAAGTGTCTTCTCCCTTTGTCTGACGGGAAAGGGAGTGTCTGGTGCTGTCTTGCAGATATATCAAGTCTTTCTAGCCAAAGTCCTTCACTATCTTGCTAGGTTTAACAGGGAAACCCCTTTCGGCAAATCGTTTGGTGAGTCTGGAGGAAGGCTTTGTCAAGCAGGGATTCATAGTTGCCAGCGATGACAACTTTGTGTCTATGCGGTTGTGTTGGTAGCTAATCGATTTGTGCCTGGAGCTCGTCAGAAGATTCCCATTCCGTGAGGTCGCCCGCGTGAAGCAAAAGGTCATCAGATGGCAATTATGGTGTAGTATTGGGTGTTTCGGACATGCAGATACGTACAATATCATACTCATTTAGGTTTGAACGTTCAATAGATGGTCTAAGGTCTAGGGAGAATCCTCGCGAATGTGAGCACCGACTGCGGAGCGGTCTAGATATGTATAATGGTCCCATGGGCACGATGGGCGTTCAATCCAAGGCTGAGGAATTTGAGAAGGATGCGTGTCAAGTGGGGGCGGCGATTGTCCGTTCAGCTCTTGAACGTGGGGTGATCTCAGAGATTGGCTGAGAAGGTGTCTATCGTTCATAGAGACAGCTCCCAAAGAAGAATAGCCTGTGCGTAGGAGGAGCCACAGTAGAGAGAAGCGTTGCAACTTGCAGAAATATTCTTGGCATTGCTGTGCCGCATCTAACATGACACTTGCGAGCCGTTCTACAACTTCGACCGGGGAAGCGATCAACCCTCTACACTTCCCTGGCATAACATGACGAATGAGGATAGCAATGGGTAGACCTAAAACTTGACCGCTGCTTTTTAGCTTTTCTCGCATCTCGCATTCCCTACCTTGTGCAGCCGTGTCTGGAAGGAAGAAGCGCAGAGAAGCGCAGAGAAGCACAGAGAAGCGCACCGTAAAACGCTGTGCCGTAAGCTGTGCCGCAATGTATGGATCACGGTCATGGCTGAGGCGGCCAATAGTTGGCAAGGTAAACAAGGCACCCGCAGCGCAGATCATCTCGAGCAAGGTTTGGGAGGTCCTAGGCTGAAAAATATCTTCCTCCTGCCCAAGACCGAATAGGTCTTCAACGTGGACCGAGTGGGTTACTTCGACAATTCGTACATAAAGAATCGATTAATTACGTGTGTGGGTCTCATCGTGAGAAGTATCCGCAGAAAAATTTCCAGGAGGTTTTCAAGGCATCTATCGGCAGAATTTTGCCTTTGAGAGGGAGAGCATATCTTGGTTTAGGCAGCCTGCATCATGAATTTGCTGTATATTGTTTGCGAACCACCAGTCCATTTATTCTGACGAGCTTGAAATCTAGAGAGGTGAGTCAGTTGAGAAATTACTAGATCTCTTCATCTTCAAGACCGTAGTCGCGGGCAAAAAGATAGGTTCAGACACTGACATCCTCTTCAGTTCGTAACTTTGGGGCATCGCGCTGTTTCAACAACAACTGACGGAATCTCTCAATATTGGCACTCGTCTCCTTTCATACGTCAAACACCTTGATGCCCAGTGATTTGCGGGAGACATCGACGCATCCTAGCTTCCAAGTATCTGCCGAAACATCGTTCGGGAGGTTGTCCTAGTCCTGTCGATAAAGTAACTTCTCCTTGTAAATGAGATTATACTCATAGGTGTTGTCGTTTACTTCAGATTATATCAGTACCCCTAACATGGGAGGATGCTGCTCCACGGAGAAATCGGGTCACCAGGCCGCTACCAGAGTCAGGAATCGCGGAGGTCCACAAGACCTGGAGATGCATGTGCCGAGACAACAAACGAGCTCTGCAAATGGCCATCTACATTCAAATGAAGGTTCCGAGCTTAGCAGAGACGACATCGACAGAGCTCTCTCATACGTTGCCGAGTATCTGGCGCGAAAGCAAGAAGATTTAACGATCATCGGTATCGGCAGTATGATAGACACAATGTATCTGCAGATGCGAACTTCGACCCGCAGTGTGGAGTATTGCGGTGTATATCTCAATACACACCAGCATAGGATGTTGGAAAAGGCTACTCGTTATGCAAGACGGCGCTTGTCAAGACCAATCGGGTCAGCCTGGCTCACCGATGAGACTTCCATACCTCTTGCAGCCGACGTCCGCCGAGAAATCATTGAGAGGGCTCAAGCACAAAATGACATCGTATTTCGTGCTCCTGGTCTCACTATCATTGCTGCGACTTTTGATTATGGGCTTGTTTCAAAGGCACAACGAGTCGGAACAGAGTTCAGGGGACCAGACGACATGGCGGATTGTGCGGTATATCTTCACGAATGGAGCCAAAGACATGGACACATAACCGTCTCCAAAAGTGATGTAGACCAGTGGTGCCATCGTTACCGTTGTGAATTGCTGAGCGAAGATGTCATAAGTCGGATTCACACTGAGTATCGCGATAAGTTCGGCGGTAGTGGAATCGCTGGTTGATGAGATAACTAAGAAGATAAGGGAATCTTGGAGAGAGCTTCACGAGAACGTTTGCTGGAACCTTCGACAACCTTCTTAAAACTGCAAGCTAAGAGGTATGTTGGGCTAGACGTTGATCTCCAGGATCCGAGCTGTTGCAAAATCATCATTTGGCAGTTCTCTGAAAGGAGTACAACAAGCTTCCCAAATCAAAGAGACAGTCTAGCAGAACTCATTTACCATCGTAAGGACACTTTAACCAGGCTATCTCTTAATCTGCGAGGTGAAAATGAGAAACAAAAGATGTGCCAAACGGACACATGAAGTCTAAGAAGAAGACAAAGAACCATTGCTGCATCTTACCGTAGTAACATCATCAAAGTCCAGAGAGAATCCCATGGGTGTCAGCCACGGCAATGAGCTAGACCAAATTGCGTTTTCAGACCTTAGACTTACTGAATACTTACACAAAAAGATTGTAGTGGCTGTAGGAATACACGTCGTTCGACACGAAGCAACGCCGGCGAAAAGCCGCTGCGTATATGGAGTAGTTCCGTCAAGGGAGCCAACCTCAACCGGGGCGAGAGTGCATGAGGTGGAACTGGTACCGCGAGAGCCCGCTCCGAGTGGCAAAGATACAGATCAGCTTGATGAAATCGAATGCCGGTATGCATTTCCAGGCAACAGGCGTCGAATCGAGCAACTGCTCCACTATTGAGCTCAGCCTGCGGCGACATAGAGATTCGTATCCTGGAGCCGGCTATTGGTTCCCATCTTGTCCGTTTTAGAAACGTTCAGACACAGTTGAAACTTCCGCTAGCTCGGTCCCGCTTGCTTAGACGGATAGTATCCTGCACAAAAAGGCTTCAAAGGCTCTGCCGTCGATTTGCTCCGTATGCAATCATCTTCAGGATCCTCAACTTTTCCTCCCATGGATGTGCCGAGCGACGCATGAGGCGACTGTGCCGCAGAGCATTTCGGAGCGCATAGCGAACACTATCGCTGGATCCCTTTTCCAAGAGACCACGTAGATTGGCTGACAGATGTGCTTGAGCGATCCTCCGCAGAGCCCATGCAGAACCGCCTTGAGCTTGAATGGTAATGGAACCGCTAGGAGAACCTTCGAGGCTTGTATGCGAAAGCATTATTTGGTCAGTGACATGCATGGCTGACATTCGTGTGAAACACTTCAGCTCCGAAATGCCGAGTGTTCGTCGGAACAGAATGACTGACTGCGCCCTCGTCTTCTTTGGGAAATTTTGCCCAGCCAATCAACGTCTCGACGAACAAGCCATATGTACCTTGTCAAACATCGTCTCTCGCGAAAGCCTTCTCTTCTGTCCATAGATGAAAACGGACTTTTTGCTTCCTTGACAAGTGAATGGTGTCTTCATGTCGGGTCAGATCGTAGGGTCTTGAGAAAATCGAGTTGCAAGGCTTGCCGGTGGTTGGATCGATGCGCCCGCATTTGTGTGGACCGGCCTTGACAGTTGCGCCGAACGCTCGTGCGAAACATTCCACAACCAAGCCTTGTTTCAAGTCAAGCCACATGATGACCGAAAAAAAGTGGAGCGCACTGTAACGTCTCGCAACCACCCGTGCAACACACCAAAAACACACAAAACAACGCTACGTTCACGGGAAAACGAGGCGGATGATGGAGGAGAAAGCGTTCCCACACAGAATTCATAATGCGATCAGCGTCCCAGTTAGGATCCTGAGACTAGCTGAACTTAGCCTGGAATGTTAGTGGCGGCAAACAGCGAGTTTTGTTGTGGGAACACGTTAGAGAAGCGGCGCGGCTTTGAAGATCATCGAAGACGCAGCAAGGAAGTCCGCCAAGCCACCTAGGAATCCAAGGCGCGAAGAAAATCCTCAGCGCAGAAGCAGATTCCCGGCGGACAAAAAGCTTGGGCGGCAAAGGTCATGACTACGAGACAATTATGGCCGTGAAAAAGAAACTGTGGCGTCGGTAGTGGCTGAATGTGAGGTTTGAAGATGCCCACTCCAATCATTGGGTGACTTTTGCTGCCTTCTTATCCATGATATGGAGTCTACGGACGATACAGGGGGAAATGCACAAGTGATCGAGAATATGGCCAGGTGGGAGAAAGGCAAACGTGAAAGCAGAGGAAGGAGCAAAAATAGCAAAAGCCATACGGAAGTTTCCTATGCTCACCAGACTAGGAAAAGATCGGTACCGAACGACGGATCAGTGGAAAATGCAAATGGTTTCCTGGTTGTGCGAAAGTTCCACCCTGGATTGTGCAACGCCAAACGAAGGCGCTCTTTACTATTTGCTGACAGCTCGCTGTGCAAGGGGATGTCCGGCGTTGAATAGCACCGAACACGTCGTCGTGAAATTGCGTACACCTGAATGCAGGTCAAAGGGTCGTGACTCTGTCTATGGACTTCTCTTTTTCGGCCCCAGACAAATTTCAATAGGGTGCCGGGTTCCGGGTAACTGATCTGGCCCGCTGTAGATGCAACCACTTCGTCGAAGGCGCTACACTTTTGACGCCACCCTGCCCTCTGGCGCCTCCAGTGTCGACCCTCCACGATCACCAGCAGAGCTTACTGCGCCAATTCGGGGAGGCAGCTTTTTGTCCGGCTACGTTGCTGCGGTTCATTCCTGGTCCTGGACTCCTCAGGAAGCACTCTGGGTGGAAGTTTGCTTTTCAAGGACCGAGGTAATTTTGGTTCATGACCGAGTTCCTCCCAGGCGTGGCGCAGCATTTCGCGGAAGTATGTAAGGCTTAGTCGACTGGGGTGGAGATGCCAAAGAGGGATACAGACCCGACAAGGTCATCTTTGACACAGAATAGTCGCAGGAATGGTTGCATGCGCGACGCAGAAGAAGCTTTGTGCGCCAGCTGGATCTGCGAAAGAGCCTCTCCGGCAGCAGGCAAATGATCGGGAGCTTGGCGACACAGATCCACAGCCCGCACTTTGTTTTCAGGCCCTTGTCGCGCGGCGGTGATTTACATTGACGCAGTGCCCAAAATGGGACCCGTGTATGCAGGCGCATAGACGGCATCGTTCTGTGACGCGACCGAACAACCCTGCCATGCCGGCGTCGCGAGTTTTGAGGACAGGTGGGCCCGGCGAAAGAAAAAAGATGCTGCCAGCTCCCGGCTGACGCATTGAGCATTTCGCCGCACAAGATCTTTTGACGGCCGGCTAGCGGGAACGACGAACGGCTTTCCTACTGGCGGAAGCAGCTCCACTTGCGAATCCAAATATTTCACCACGCACGTAACGAGTAGCAGTGTAGATTTTTGACCCTGCGCACCGTCAAGAACACGCATATGACTCGCCTTCTCGGGATTCTCCACTAGCTCGTTGGCGTGAGGACGGCTCTACGAATCCCAAATCCATAGAAATTCTGCAAAACACCCTATGAATAGATCCCCACAAACACCCTCTCGTGCGTAGGACCGCGGGCCCATGTGAGTGGCAAAAACGGCGGCTGATTCTCAAGCATTGGCGCTTGCTAGAATCCGGCTGCCGATGGAGATCTCATTTGCAAGGACCGGGGTCGCTGCGCTGGAGAACAGCCGATTGACCTTGGGGGCCGGGGAGGCCTTGCAGTGCAATTTCGCCGGAGAGGGACATTTTACCTGTCTCGCCTCCGTAATTACGGACGACGGAGAGTAAGAAGCACTGGAAGTTACAGTGTTCATCGATCGGCAAACGAGGAATACTGAAGGATGGCGACGAGATTGAAAGAATCATGCAACACCATTGTGCAATATGCATAGTCGGGAGCACATATTTACCTTAGTGACGCTCCGGTTTATTCAGCAGCGTAAAACCACTTCTGGCGCAGTGACACGTACGCAGGCTTCCTTGCGACCTGTGGTATTCCCGTAGCCACGCCGATCTGACAATATTGATGATTTGAGATCTATGACATGGATCTTTGGTTTCTGTAGAACGAAAGCTTGGCCTTCATCCGTTATTGGGCCAGACAGATGGTCGCGGTAAGGAAAGGGCCAAACAGCCGGCTACCCAGAGGTTGTGGGAGTCAGCAGCAAGTCCCTTCACCGTTGAGCCCCTACACCGTTATGCTTTGTGGGGACATTTACAAGGCATTGGCCGTCAGCCTGCACCTTTACCATTGCTTAATTTGGGTCAGATATTGGGCTTCGGCAGGGAGCCCGGAGCAACGGTGAACGGATGCAATACCATGTCAAATGGCAGCTGCAGTATCGCCATGTTAGCGTAGTTGCCTTGCCCGAGACATGCCGTGGCCTAAAGGATAGAGACTGCGCTTTCGGGCCTGTATTAGTTGTGTGTTACGCCGTCGTATGGGTTGAAAGCAGAACATCGTCCTGGGCAGATGAGGAGCCGAGTTTCATGGGACCCCGGCCCAAGTTCCTCCTGCGTATGGCCCTGAATTGCCCGCCGCCAGCGATGGTGAAAAATAGTGTTGTCAGATGGGCAAGATATTGTGACTGGCTCTCGCCGCTCGGAAGCACCAATTACGCGTGGGACTGGATCAAGCCGCATCCGCGGGCCTCCAAAGCCCCACCTGGGCGAACAGCCAGTATTTTTAGTCGTACTGACCGGTCAGTAATGACAGGACCCATCGAGCCACTTGCCGGGGTCTACCTGTCAGCAGGGGTCAAGGACACCAACCGAAGTTCGGAGCTGCTCCTCAGCGAGGATGGAGAATAGCGACAGACGAGATCGTGCGACATGTACTGGGAGCCATGGCGTTGGGGAGGCCTGACTGGTGGTAACGGCGGCCTCCCCCCTGCGGTGGTGGCTGCATATGAGCGCAAACCGCGGCGATCGGCGGTCGGGGTTGATGGATGTGCTCCAGGGTCCCGGTCAACAAACCCCCAAGTTTAAATCCTTAGGTAGACAAAGTGCGTGCATTAGCGTTTACTCAATTGTGCATTGTCTAGATGACACGGCCTTTGTAAGTTTGGATCGTCTTCGTGCGTTGTTTTTGGGATTTTTACAATCGCGTTTCGATAAGAATCGTATCGTGACTTGCCTAGCTCATAGACGCAAGGGCTTTGCTATCGCCAGAGGCATTTGGCAGTCGGAGCAGAGTATGCCAGCCACCTCATACGGTATCGCCAGTTTCTGAGGTATGGTCGGGTGCGCTGTTGCGGATTTATTTCATAAGGCTCTTGCAAAGACCAGCCGTCCAGCTTAGCTTACGGTGGGTTTGAATCATGACGCGGGACTACAAAAGACCACTCCATGAAGACATTTGTTCCGGAATAAACTAGACAAAGGAGCGATGGAGCTGAGTAGCAGCATGAAGGACGAGGGATGTTTCACAGGCGTGTGAAATCGGCAATCCCAGGTGTTCGATCGGGCGATGCGGATGTATGCAGCCAACCGGTCTCGGCTGGATAGCGTCTTCGCCGTTACCTACGGAAGTGTGCGACGGGCGAGCTGTCAAGTAGCATCCGTGCGATGGTAATGGGCCAGTCGTACAGCCTGGAGTGCGATGTGGAGCGGCAGAAATCATCACCAAGCTTCGCTGCCAGGAGCAGGTGTGGGAGGGCAAATTACTGTGCTGGAGCCATCCATCATGATGACTGGACAGGAGGGGGAGTCGACCGGGATTGTCGCCCCCGATTCTTTACCCATGGTTCGCACCCATGCTTTGCCCCGGTTCCACCTTCTCTCCGTCGGGCAACAAAGGAATTCGGACAGGCACAGAATAATGATCACGGTAGGCAATCATGGAGTCGCGAGTCGACTCTAAGATTATTTAAGACACCCCACCAGCCCGCCAGGTTATCAGCAAGACATCATCGAAGCTGCTTTTGCGTATCCACCCAGACCGCAAAGCGTGTTGAGTGTTCTTCCTACCAGTCCGAACTTTGGGTTAGTGCGGAACCCATGCGCCGCGCGCCCGTTACCCAACCCGCCTGACGGAAGCCAAACACCTACTCATACCCACCTTCATTTTCACCCGAACCTGCCAACACAGTTCACCACCACAACCACCATAAGTTCTAAGAACATGGCCAGAACGGCCAGCAGGTATGTAGAACACGTCGTTTGACTCTATACTTTACAATTAAGACCACATCTTCCGAGATGAGCGCCCCTCTCTTCTCTTTGACTGATGTGTTGTAGCTGCGAATCTTCCACGCCGCCCTCGCTGACCAGTGCGGCCTCGACAATATCGGGGTCGGAAAGTCTCGAGTCTGGTATGCAGCCATCCCAGGAAACTTCCACCTCCGCCTCCTTCTCCTCCTCCTCATCAAGATCAAGCGGCGTCACAACCAGCGATGGCCGCCACCCCGACCGCCACCAAGTTTATGACCAGTACGCTATGTATCAATACGCCGCGGACCTCCAGCCGCGAGAAAGCTTCTGGCTCGGCGGTACATATGCCGTGAGCACAGAGTCAACCCACGGTAAAACATTGGAGAGAGAGGTAGCTTCGTTGCTGGCTCACTTCGAGCAAGAGGGCGACGTGGTAACGGGAGGCGGGCAGGGCAAGTAGGACGCATCGTAAGTTGTGCTTCGCTGTGAGAAACCATTGCTGACGGATTGAAGTGGACTCGAAGGAATGAGATTGAAGTTGACAATATTTGGCGTTTTGGTGCAGGCGATTTCGTGCTTTTGGTATACCAGTTCTTCGGGCGTTACAGTGAGGCGCTGGCGCAAAGAGCAAGGTCGAGGCGATGTGGTGACGAATACCCCGCGATGATTCCACAAGGATAGACGGTCCTGTCATATTTTCCGTTTTCGAGGTGAGTTGGCGTCGACGACACCAGCCATGAAGAGCAGGAGCCTCCACCGGGTTCTGGTACTTGGTTGTGTCGCCGGTGAGGATTATCAATGCAATAACATACCATCAAGCTTTCTCTCACGTTACTTTGAGATTCCCATCGACTTACCACGTCCATTGGATCTGTTTCTTTCATGCCTGCATTGGCAGCGATCTTCGTGACTAATTGTCACGTGATGATGACGTTTTCCGCTAAGCCGAATTTGATGACCGCTGACCGCCTCGCCCAACAAGCGCAGAGCCGCATCAACGCAGCGGCGACAACGGGTTTGAGAGTACTTCTCAACGTCAAGCTTGATTCAGGCGCTGACAAAGACATCTTGAGCATTCACTGAGCTTTCAAAAAAGTCTCCAGCTGCTGCAATACTGATGAAAACTTAGCAACCATAGTGAGACATTCAGCACCTGACCTGATCCAGACGATCAAGCAAAGCCGGACAACGCTGCTTTAATGTTGAAAGCAGGTTCGAAGATGAAATAAAGGGTAGAAAGGATGAAAAGGAGATGAAAGAAAGAAGGAGGAGAAATTGAGGGCTGGCCAAATGTTGGTTTGTGACAAGGGGCCTTCCACGATAGGGCTAGCGTCTCCGATCCTCCGAGCAACGGAGTTCAAAAGCCAAATGATTCGAGATCGGGTCTTGGAAGTTAAATGCTGATGCCCGATATCGTGCCCGTCGCACCAAAGAGAATCCAAAAGACGGCGGTTTGGGCGGGGAGGTGGGCAGACGCCAGGAAGAGCTCATCCTCTTATACGAAGCGGTGGCAATGTCAAGATGACTACGCTTTGGACACAGTGAGCCTCTGTGCCCCATTACGGCCACCCATATGGCGACATCTGCTTATCAGAGTCCAACCTCGCCAATTGGTAGGTTCGGATGCCAGTCATTGCAGCTAGAACGAACTCCGCTTTTCTTTTGCCCTTTCATTTTTCAGATGTATCGCTCATCATTTGCACGACGTGACTCACTGCTACTTCCCCCAAGTCTTGCAAAATTCATAGTTTGTTGCAAACTATCTACAAACCAGGAGCGGAAAAGGAGTGCCCCATGACTCAAGCATGGATCCTATATCGCAGGCACTGGACGGAAGCCCATATTTCGCTTAGGCTACAATCTCCTTTCTGTTCATCGCACCCTCTAACATCTTTTTCATCCCCCATATCCTCTAACATAGTTCCAAATATGCTCCTCATGCATCATACCCAGTCATTTTGTCCTACACATGGGTGAAGCAGAAATAGTCTTTTTGATACAAATCTCTCTAGTCCTTTGCGTGGAATTAGAGTGATGCACTGAGGCTCACATCAGTAACCCCAGGGTCTGCGCAGGCTGACATGATACAGTTGCAATCTCAATCGCACCAGCCCATAATACAAGCATCGCCGTCCAGAGCCAACGTGGATGCGATCACCAATGTCAGAGCCAACAGATTTGAGAAGGCGATGGGAAACCGCCTCGCTCTTCACAGTACCTAGAGGGGCGTCCCTGATCAAGGGTACCGCTGGAATGCGAAGTCGAAGAATTGCAATGATCACCCTTGACAGAAAGAGAGGGAGGAACAATTATAGCTCTCGTACTCAGGGGATAGAAATCCAGTGCTTCGCCTCCCCAGATTACGCAACGTCTCCCTCTCGACTTGGCCCCATCACCCGGTATCCGGCACCCTCTCTATAATTCCCATCCAGCTTTGTCGAGGGGACTGGAGCTTTCCTGTCAAGAACCCCACCTCTTCTCTGCTCCTCAATCGCAGCTCTTAGGATACTGCAGAACCTGTGCATCCGCCCGCGGCAACCGTCGTGCCAGAGAGGTCAGAGACTTGCCATGCCTCACGACTATGTTGGCTTAGTTGAGACGGGATACACCTACGCCAGGTTAGTTTTCACATTCTCTAATCACCTTCACACCGGTCATCGAGCAGGTGTGTCCGTCGCGAAATAGGAGCGCAACTGAGGATCTTGCCCGAACGGAAACCCGGCACCTATGCCAGTGGCGAAATTGGACCTGTTTCCGCTTCCCTTTATCTACCTTCCATTCTCCATGTCCGACGACACCGGAGGTTCACACACGCTTGTTGGGGTCATAAGGATTTCTGCTTAACTGGGTCCATTCATAAGCCGCCTATTGGAGAGGTGTATGGGTGGAGATTTCTCGAACAGACTCACCATGAGATCGGAGAAAAATTCGTTGAATCCATTCAGATGCGAAATAAGCCTAGTCGTAGATCGAAATATGTTTAAGAGGGTGGTGCTTAAGCTTCGAAACAAAATGACACAACCCCCAGAAAACTAAGCATTTTGCGTGCGCAACTGTAGCATTTGGGGCCGGGAGCTTTGGAAAGACTCAATCAGTAATCGAACTTAATATCCGTCAGGATATTGTCAAGACGGCAGGTCGCAATAGCTAAACCGAAAGCTGAGGTGCCAAACGTTTTCGTCGGGCATGCAAGAAGTACCTAAGGCTTAAAAAGTCTAATATCTTTTTTTCTCCAAAACCAGGTTCCAAGGTAAAATCGCGACGCGTCTTGCCAAGAAGCGACATGCCCGTCATGGGCCCCACTTGAGCGGGTAACGAATTTTTTGAATTTCCGCCAGTCCACAGAAAAGTTGAAAAAGTGCACATCACTGATCTTCTCCCCGCCCCAAATCCTGAATCTCAGGCTCTTGGCGAGGTCTTTTTTTGACCTAGAGGTCTTTGGATAATGGACCAACAGCGATTCCTTCAGCAGTTGCAGATCGTTCTAGATCCAAACAAGGGCGATGTGAAGGCTGCAACAGGCGTCTTGCAAAAGGAATTCTATACGAAGCCAGAATCTCTCGCCTTTCTCCTCCAAGTGATCATATCCCACGATAGTGCTGACCTCAAGCAATTAGCCGCAGTCGAAGCCCGAAGTTTGGTTCCAAAGCAATGGACAAAGCTCCCTGCTGCCCAGCGACCTCATGCGCGCTCTCAGCTCTTGCAGGCAACCTTAGCGGAGGACACGACCCCGGTGCGGAATGCCGCGTCGCGAGTGATCGCTGCGATTGCGAGGATAGATCTTGACGATGGAGAATGGGCTGACCTACCCTCATTCCTCCTGCAAGCTGCGACCAGCCAGAAAAAAGAGGAACGAGCTGTTGGGACCTACCTTTTATTCACCATACTGGAAGTAATGGGGGACGGATTCGCCGACAAATTCCAAGATTTGTTCAATCTTTTCAGCAGAACAATCAAAGACCCGGAGAGTTTTGAGGTACAGATCAACACGATGCTTGCCCTAAGCAAAATGGCAATGGTCATTGATGCGGACGAGCACGAGGCCGAGGTGGAATCTTTCCAGAATATGTTCCCTTCTATGGTTCAAGTCCTCACTCAGGCAATCAACCAAGGTGATGAGGCCAGAGTCATGCAAGCTTTCGAGGTCTTCCAGACTCTTCTCGGATGCGATTACCAGTTGACGTCAAAGCATTTCAAGGATCTAGTGGAATATATGAACCAGATTGCTGCGGATAAGAGCAAGGCGGAAGACACCAGGGTGCAAGCAATAAGTTTCCTCATGCAGGCAGTACAATACAGACGACTTCGAATACAAGGGATGCGTATTGGGGAGAAACTCACCATGACGATGCTCGAAATCATTACCGAGCTTGGAGAGGCTGGGTCGGATGACGATGACATTACACCTTCAAGATCAGCACTTGGCCTGATCGACATGATGGCGCAGCAGTTGCCATCAAGTCAGGTCATCAGCCCTCTCCTCAACGTTCTGAAGCAGTATTCAGGCCATCAAGATCCGGATTATCGTCGGGCAGGAATCTTGGCTCTTGGTATGTGTGTTGAAGGCGCGCCAGAGTTCATGAGCACCCAGCTCAAAGTCATCATGCCCACCTTGCTCCGCCTGCTGCAAGATCCTGAGGTAAAGGTACGACAGGCGGCACTTCATTCTGTAGCTCGTTTGGCAGACGATCTGCCTGAGGATCTCGGCAAAGGTCACGAGCGCTTGATGCCTGCGCTTATCGGGAATCTACAGACTGCTATGCAGCAATTCCATGGCGAGGAGACGGGTCCAAACATTGAGATAATGAAAGCCGGCACGGCTGCAATAGATGCCGTCGTTGATGGTATGGATGAAGATGATGCCGTGCAATATCTTGACAAGCTTGCCCCGCTCCTGCAAAAGCTGTTCCAACACCCCGATCCAAGAATAAAGGCGCTCGCAGCTAGTGCTCTTGGATCGTTGGCATCGTCAGCTGAGAATGCATTCGAACCATATCTAACCGAGTCGATGCACTCAATGCAAGGTTTTCTAACCAAGAAAGAAAACGATGAAGAGCTCGAATTGCGGGCTAGCGTCACAGATGCCATGGGCGAGATGGCTCTTGCAGTAGGACCAGAGAAATTCCAGCGATACGTTCGACCATTAATGCAAGCGAGCGAGGAAGCTCTCCACCTCGACCATTCTAGACTAAAAGAGAGCACATACATTCTGTGGGGCTCTTTGGCGAAAGTCTACGAAGAAAACTTCTCTCACTTCCTCGAAGGGGCTTTGCAGGGGATTTTTGCATGTTTCCAACAAGAAGAAGCTGACATTGAAGTCGAGCTCGGTGAAGATGCTAAGGATCTGCTCGGGCAAGAGGTTGTAATCGCTGGCAAGAAAGTGAAGGTAGGGAGTGCCAAAGATGATGATGTTGCGGCAGCCGGCGGCGAGATCGAAGATGTCGAAGTCGATGAGGAAGATGACGACTGGGATGACTTGACGACCGTGACGCCTGTTGCTCTTGAGAAGGAAATTGCGATGGAGGTTCTTGGCGACTTGGTGGCTAATACAAAGGCTACATTCATGCCCTACTACCGCAAAACGATCGAAACAATTTTGCCTCTGTGTGAGCATACTTATGAGGGGCTTCGCAAGGCTGCAGTCACTACTCTCCATCGAGCCTACGCCGCCTTGTGGGAAGTCTCGCAAGAGGCTGGACACATGCAAAAATGGAAACCAGGTATACCGCTACAGGTTCAGCCAACCCCGGAGTTAAAGCAGTTTGGCGACCTACTCATGACAGCTACTCTCCAAGTTTGGGAAGATGAGGATGATAGGTACGCATACTTTGCTAAGTTTGCTTCTTGCCCGAGACAAGTGATGAGACGCTTCGTTACCCAGCTCACTCTGACATAAAGCTTGATGTGAAAACGAATATTCAACCCTCTGATTTTGTTTCTTTTGAAATCTTTAGTATACCAATATACTGTCTCTTCTGTACTGACGGCACTGAAATGACAGAGCTACCGTCACCGAAATATCCAAATCCGTCGCAGCAAATCTTAAACTCACCGGGCCCGCGCTCCTCTCTCACAACCCTGAACATGTCCAGAAGCTCCTCTCTATTGTCACAGCCCTCATTACTCAAAAGCATCCCTGCCAAGAAGAACTTACTCTTGAGGGTGCAGATGCAGACCTGTCAGATTTAGAGACCACGGAATTCGACTGGCTGGTTGTCGACACTGCCATGGATGTGATTTCCGGCTTAGCAGTAGCACTTGGGCCAGGATTCACTGAAATCTGGAAGATATTTGAAAAACATGTGCTCAAATACGCAACAGGGTCAGAAGCGCTAGAGAGAGCGACTGCAACAGGCGTGCTAGCAGAAATCATCAACGGCATGGGCACCGCAGTCACGCCGGAGACAAGCAAGCTTTTACAGCTCCTTCTCAAGCGCCTGGGAGACGAAGACCCACAGGTAAAGTCAAATGCAGCATATGCGATTGGAAGGCTGGTCGAGAAATCGGACGACGACGCGACGATCATCAAAGCCTATCCTTCGATCCTTGGAAAATTGGAGGGTCTGCTTCGTACCGAGGAGGCAAGATGTAAAGACAACGCTGCGGGGTGCGTGTCCAGGATGATCATCAAGCACAAAAACGACGTCCCGACGCAGCAGGTACTCCAAGGGCTCATCGGTATCCTTCCGCTAGAGGATGACTACGAGGAGAACGAGCCTGTCTTCCAAATGATCATCATGCTCTGTAAGTTCCACCGTCCTCCCCTTCCTTCTGACATCCAAAAGATCAAGTTCGCTACTGACAATTCCATTTTACAGACAAGGAAGAAGACCCCACAATCCGCTCCCTCACTCCCCAAATAGGCCCTATCTTGCAGACCGTCCTCAGCGAGCCAGAAGACCAGCTCACAGACGAAACAAGGGCTCAAGTCGAAGAGCTCGTGGCATATCTAAAGAAAGTCCAAGCCGGCGGGACTGCGTAAGAGTCGAGCCGGGAGAGAGAGAGACGCTGTTCTTTGTACGAATGGGAATGAAGCCATGAGCCACGACCGCCACGAGGGACGATGAACGAAGTACTGTATTCACAATCGCAGTAGCAGCAGAAAGAGTTCAAGAGTGATTTGACCTACGAAGTTCAATCATCTCGGGGTGTAGTTTTCGTTTTAAGAGCGACTAAAATCTTTCGTCTTTTTGCGAGTGGGATAGGTACGGGATAAAGTCGTGTTAGTTAGATGGCTAGGTTAGGATACCCCCCCTCGAAAGCTAGTGTCTAGGATAGGATATATGATAGAGTTGTTCAGTAATGGATTATGAATCTCCCCACAAAGCCAAGTTTCAAGCATTCTCGAGAGAGGTAGCATATATAATACATCCCACGAAGCATGCATAAAAATCATACGCCGACGAGGGTAAGTTAGTACCTAGTGCGGCCACCCCCGCCGGGGAAGATGCACCCCGATTCTTTCACAAGAGAGTCGATCACGCCATGCCATAGATCAGCTGCTGGAGGAGAACCCCAATACATCATCACGATTGCTCAACCTCAGCGGCGTCGAATAGTATGTACGCTGAGCCCTTGATGTCATTGTTTCGGCGGAAGCAATCCGTGCAATCGAGGATTCAGAACACGGCGGAATCTGGTGGAGTATTTCTCAACGAGGGTGGCAATGGGGAATGCCGTTTTGTAGGCTAGCTTCAATGGTTTATGAGCACGGTGGGGTTTCCGCTGGCCGTGGGTTTAAATCGAAGTGACTCCGAAGCAAGGCCCGTTCATTGTTTGGGCGCAATTGTAGGTGCGGATAATTCAGGATATCTTCCACAGCAAGCATGCAGGTGCGAACGATGCGAGGCATCGCACGCTCGTTCACGAAGTAAGAGACAGCAATCAGCCCCGGCAGGAGAAGGCTCCAGAGCGACTGATAGGAGAAGCCTTTTGTGCTTATCGGGGCCGGGACTGACACAATGGCTCGGACGTTGTGGGTCTTGCCGTTTTATCTTCTTTTGAAATCGGCTATCAGTGATTAGCTGTTCAAAGAGCCGAAGCAGGTAAGACCTGGAGCTACCTCCGCATCCATGGTCAAACTGGTACAGTAGCTCGCTTGTATGGTGAGGTTTAGATGTATACTGGTGATCCACGAGATATTCTGATGATTGTCAGACCGCGTGTGTAAATGTAGTGCTCCGCCTTGCACGTGGTGTGCCGGGAGAAGAGCCTCGGATAGCTCGCATGGAAGACTTACATTACAAAGGCTGGGTGGTTCCGTGTGCTGTGAGGATCCTAGCCTTGCTAGGAAATGGACGTGTCGTAGCTGGCGGTACCGCACGGGGAAGGATATGCGGATGGAAACTTCTGATCCTTTTGCTACACGGCTTGTCGGCTCAAATCGCTCTTTTTGATGTTTTGATCGGCATTCTATCGTACGACGGTAAGCTAGCGATTGCTCTGTCGGCTCGCAGCACTGGAGTGTTGTCAAGCGAGACCGACGCTATTAATACTAGCTGACTTTGCTCAGTTCAAATCGATACTTGAGCACAAACTTTAGCAATGGCAACACTCACTCAATCAGGGACTGACACGGCTTTCGGGGCGTAGGCTCTAGCTTGTCGTTGGAAATTTGAGGCAGGCTGGCGTCGTAATGCAGAGCGCACGTTGACGATTTTCCTGGGATGAGGAGAGGCTTGGACGACTTTATTGAGAGACAAAATGTGCGTGCGGTCGTACTGTGCAGCAGCTGTCTTATGCGGAAGGAGCCGTATTTTGCGGTAGCTGAAGAATGCAACCTTTACAGGTGGCGAGGTGTTCTTCTGCACGAAGCTCTGTAGGAGCCTAAGGAACTTCATGACATAGATTCCGTCTCTGCCGGCTGATCGAAGAATCTCAGCCTCGATAACGATAAAAAGCCCCGGGAGACTGGTCGTTATATTCTCCAGCACTCTGATCCAATCTTCTTCGCTGCTTGCACTTGCAACCAGTGCAGCGTTAAAACTGGGGGAGACGTTTGCTCCAATGACGTTAGGGTCAATCTGCAAGGCTTGCATCGCCAAATACTTGAGAAGATCAGACGTTGAGTCCGGGCACTTCGTTCGATCAGGTCCTCGGAGTGCCCAGAGGATAGGCGTTGTGGAAGACCTGATAAGCTCAGTAACGTACGTTCCGGTTACTCGGCTTTCCGAGCGCATGGAAATATTGTCGCTAACTATGAGCAGACTGGATTGCACTCCCAAAGACCACGCCTTGAAGGCTGGCGATCTCAAGATATCGTCCAAGTCCATTGTCGAATTTACCTGACGTCGAGAGCACAAAGCAAGTCGGCGGCGTAGGCTCTCATTCGGGGACAGCAATTCTGGCGATGAAGCAGCAGCGATCATCAGCGCTACCTGAGTCTCTCTAGTCATTCGCTGAGTAGTAAGCAATAGTCCAGAATTGATGGACTGATGTGCTGCATTCGTCAGCTTCTGCGGGACCCCGATTGCCTTAAACCTACATATAAGCATCTGTTGCATGCTCAAAAGGAGCTTGAGCGTCTGATTCTGTACCTGCTGGACATCGTTTACCCTTCGGTCAACGTTACTTTGGCCACGTCCGAGAGATTTTTGCTCTGACATGCATTCCTGAACGAGAACGTAGATCCCTCGGATCTCTTTATGTGCCATCGTGATTGCGAGACTCTCAATGGAGCGAGCTTTCGTATGGATACGCTCTACGATGTCGCCGAATTTGAGTGGAAAAGGTTTAACTAGAGCTTGAACGATATGCTTCAGCCAATTTTTCTGATACCAACGAAGAGCCTGTTGGTAGAAAGAGATGAGAAGGGCATAAAGTTCTTCTACGGCTCGCTTCATCTGCTCGGTTGGGTACAAGACTAGGTGCAGCTGTGTCCGAGGTAACATATCGAATATTTTGGCCTGCGCTTTGGACAGCTCAGTCACAAGTTGCTCGTGATTCAGCACAAGCTAAAACGGGGGTTAGATGTTGATGAGTTCGAAAATCTAGCATCAGAGCCGTACCACAAAGGTTAATTTCATCGTTCCCCACCCCAGTGAGACGTACTCGGGATGGTGCTGCACCAGCATGTCCATAATGTTAGCATAGTGCATCAGACCTGCCGAGACTCTATTGATATGTTTTCTCGCTTTCGAATTGGTTCTGGACTCGTAGCGCGCTTTCGCCTCCAGCAGCGCATCCTCGACATCTTGTAGCGAGTTCTTGTCGGACAACCACTTCTTCTTGTCGTGCGAGCTGGTGTATTTCGACTTGAATAGAGATACTGCATTTCTGTACGTTTCCTCGGCAAGAGGAAGGTACGCGGCAGACATGCTTGGGATAGGGCGCAATAATACTTGGCAGAAGCGGTCGCGCTCCAACCCTCGCTTCGCCCTCGCTTCGACGGCTTGTGAAAGATGGAGATGAGAAAAGCCTGTGCGAGCCACACAGCTAAGCTTATGAGGATAGTTCTCTTAGCTGACACGCACATCGAAAGAATTGAGGTCTGGAATGGAGTTCTTGGAACCAGGTAATGCACAGCCTCACAGCCTGCTGGCGTATGTTGCTCCAAGTGCAACCTCCGCAAATGAGATGGAGGTGGCTTCTCTCGATCAATCAGCGACCTTGCGCGCTCTCACCGGCATGTACGGCGGTCTAAGCTTCAGCAGTCGGATATGGCACAATGGCCGGCTTGTGTGCAGCGGACGCCGTGGTGCCTTGTACAGCCTCACGACCCCCAGACCGGCTCTCATTCTTTTGGCTTCAGCCTTCTTCTATCCTGCGTGAAGCGACCTTCATATTTCTGCTTTGAGACTTCCCTTCATGCTGGCATAAGCTGCATACTCTGACTTCGGTCGCCGCAATGTCATCGCCATGGCCCCCCCTTCCAACTGTTGAAAAGAGAGGCAGACCTTCGCTCATACATGAAGATCGGACCCAAGCGGCCAAACATGGTGCTGATACCACCAAGAAAATAGTCGACAGTACTATATCAAAGGATGAAACAGAAGATCCGAAGACGAAAGAGTATAGACTTCTCGCCCGCTTAAATTGGGATTCTCAATCTTTCGACGCCGGAAAAGTACAGCTGAACGCGAAAGTAAGTGTACCTACTACAGCCGCGGAATACATTGGATCGGCAACGAACTTGTCTATCCGAGCCTTTTATCGACTATTTACTCGTTTGAAAAAGCTTCCGCTCACCAACTTTCGTAGGGTACGCTCTCCTTCATCTATGAGTATTGTCCACTCATCCTCAGTTCTCAGATTCCACAATTACACATGCCGAGTATGGACAAGTACCTCCGAACAGCACGCCCATACCAGGCATGGCGCCTGTCTCCCTGGATCAATCCAATCACAGCCTCACTTACCCTAATGCGTCTTACTCGTTCCCTCAAATCCCAGCCCAGTATACCTTTGGGCTAGCAGCCTTTGAGCAGATGGCACAGCAACAGATGGCACAGCAAGCAACGACAATGCAGCAACAGCAGCAAAGGACAATACCGACACAACTGCCTCAATATCATGGGACACCAATGATGCAGCACCCTGGACCAATGGCTCAGCATCCTGGACCAATACCTCAGCACCCTGGAGCACCAATGATGCGGCCCCCTGGACCAGTGACTCAGCGCCCTAGCAGTCTAGAGAGTATCCATGTCATACCTAAAGAGCCGCCCGTTCAAGGCTCGAACCTTCGCATCAGTAACACGGGGGCAAATCAGGAAAAGAAAAATTTGAGTGTTGCCTTGGCTTCCCCTTCAGCTAACATGCTGCAAAAAGTTGGAGCTAGAGCATCTAGAATTTGGCCCCCTAGCAATGAACCTCAACCAAAAAATGTTTGCCAGTCACTCAAACGGTCTTTAGACATCGATAAATCATCGTTGTATCTACCGGAGACCAGTCCCGCAGCTCCTAGCTACAGTGAGAACCTTGAAGTTTCTTCTGCAACAACTGGCAGTACGAAATCTGCACCAGACGATGCCCTGGGAAGGGATAGACCGAACCACGGTATCGTCGAGAAATCCACCCCGCCTCCACCCTCTGGGCAGAGCGGTGGCGGGATATCTTCCATTGATGCTCCTTGCGATAGACCTGTTCAACGTACCTCGAAACTGCCGCTTCCTATTCGACCTGCACCGCGTCTGTCAAGCCGAAGAACTGGAAAGCCAGCAGCATCCTTTCCTTTTAACAGACAGCAACATGATCGATCGTCAAGTGAAGACTTAGTCAAAATATATAGCAGATACCTCGATGTCGTAGCGCAAACTAGCATTCAACGATTATTAGAGCCTAGAAAGATCTTACTTCAACAAAAAACCGAACCTACTGAAAGAACTAGAAAGCGGTTTGTGGAGGCTCCGAAGCAAGCGTTGACAAAAAGACCGTCCATCGGGAAACCCCACAACGGTAGAACAGCAAACCTACAGCCATCCTTGGCACCGAAAATGCTACCCTACTCGGCTACAATAATCGAACAAAAAGAGGATAGCAATGCTACTGGAAGTATTGATGGACTCGAGCAATTTACACCAGCTGCGACGTCAGATGCATCCCGAGACGAAGCAGCCGCTTTGACCAGGCAGGATTCGAATCTTTCATGCGATGTACCAGCAAAGCCATCAATTTCAGGAACAAATGCTGTGGACATGCGGGCCGATATAGATGCTCCAATCAGTATCGTCGACCATCATTGTTCATCTAATGAGGTCAACAAGGTAGTTAGTGAGTGTTCCATGTTGAAGTTACTGATACTGACTTGGAACATAGAGCCGTCTGTATTCTGGCAACAGTCTGTACGAGGTGGCGTCGGATGTGCTACTGCCGCCGTTGTCATCTGCGGAGATGAATGGAGAATTGCCTGTTTCTCAGACAAAAGCTGTCCAACCCGACGCTTCTTTGGAATATCTCACAGCTGTAGAGACGCCTCACTGTGTCAATAACGAGCCTAAAGGTCACTTCACTGAACCAAAAGACATATGGCAACCGTCATCTATGCCCGAGAACTGTGACGACTTCCACCACTCAGTAGAAGTTCAAGAGCTTCGCGCGCAGATCACGATGCTGCAGCAACGAGTCGTTGAACTGTCAGCTCCCGAGCGTGCTGAAGAGGAGCGGACACGGTGGCCAGTACTACATCGAGTTTATTGCTCGAAAAGCGCCTTACCAGCCACTTATATCGACACTCCCATCTTGGTCCGCGAAGATAGCCATCATCACTTCGATGGCCGACGTCGTATCGCCGACGAGGAAGAATGGGAAGAGAGCCAAGAATCGATACCATTTGTGGTCTATTTGAATTATTACTGCCGGGATGACGAACCAGGCCCTTATTCTAAGAAGAAGCGCGGGATGAGACACCAAATGGCCGAATTCGACAGCAATCGCAAAGATGGGGCCCAGCGCAGTGACAAAATTCCGTCTGCAGAGCCACGCTCCGAACAAATCCACATTCTCTCCACACCCTTGAGAGAAGCCGTCGCAGAGACGTTTTACAACAATCCCGATATTGCAACTTACCTGCCATTTAACTTGGTTTCAGAAGGTCGCCTGACGTCCCCCTATGTATTTCACTACCACCTTTCTCAACAGTTCAAAATGGAATTGGAACAACTCGCGGACGATCGGACCGAAGATTTCGAGACGTTCCTTAGCTACCTAGAAAAGCAAACTGAGCCCAGGGAGCGCGAAGCAAATGAGCTCTTTCTTCGAGGCATTGTGACACCGCAGTATCTTCCATATCTTTTCCTTCCCGGTATGTTACTCGTTCGCAAAAGTGACGAGGGACTCCTCGCAGTCGAGCAACACGGCGTCATCTGCTACGGGTCTTCTAACGACCTTACCGAAACCACCAGCGTGTGGGGCCCTGTCTCGATTTCCGTGAACAAGGTAGAATTCGACGGGACCTTTCGGACGAAAAAGGAGGAAGTTGACCTTGAATGCGATTATGAAGATGAGCCCCATGTTAGGATACAAGACCTTCCCATCTATCCTCTTTTGTACGCAGGGGAGGAAGGTAAAGATTATCTTAGAAAGAGGGGGCAGTTCTTCTTCAGCTGCAGGAATGGACGCTATGTAGTCGGACCTTCTCAGAATGACGATAGCCTGGTAGTTCATCTTTGCATCCATGGAATCTCAGTAGTATCGTCGCTAACTATTGCACAGTCGGATGTTAGGTACATGGTTGATGTACTCACGTACAACGCCATTCACTCATCTAAGTCTCCTCTATTTCGATCAAACCCCAACTTAATCGAGGGAGACAAAAACGACGAGCACTTCATACTTCGACTTCCGGCCACAATCAAAGGATTTCATATGCGTGACAAGAAATGGTGTACGTAGCCTTCTTTTTATAAACATACCCACTCCCTTCTCCTGCATGCAGATCATCGACGTCACAAAGTGTGACTTTAGGAACGGACATTCATCTCACCATCCTATAGTCACACTGCCAGTCGACAAGCTAATGCCTGTCGATTGGAATGAAGATGCTTTCAGCAGTCTTGCCGTGGACGATGACACGAAAGAACTCGTCGAAGCACTCGTTACAAACAAGATCGAAGCAGACAAGGGAACAGATCTTGTTACGGGAAAAGGCACAGGGCTCATCATGTTACTTCATGGGTAATCTCATCCACGTTGCTTTGCCGCTGTAGCGTGCTAATTGCGTCAAATTCAGGGGACCCGGCACAGGCAAAACATTGACCGCAGAAAGGTAATACCCCGAGATTTGTGTCCTCCAGCGAACTCTACTGATCGATTTACGCCTCTAGCGTCGCTGAGATTGCCAAAAAACCGCTGTTCCGTGTCACCTGTGGTGACGTTGGGACAGATGCGAAGAAAGTAGAAGAAGTACGGTTCTCTATCATCGCTCACGGATCGAAAGTACTGATGAATGTAGTATCTTGAATCTGTCTTTCAGTTTGGGAGGACATGGGATTGCGGTATACCTGCATTAGATGTAATGGAGCTCACATGCTAAGAGGCGCAGTGGTCTTACTGGATGAAGCGGACGTCTTCCTTGAGCAGCGTTCTCTCGCCAGTATGGAGCGTAACGCTCTCGTCTCAGGTGCTTCCAACCAAAGTCACCGCTCTGACGTGGGACTAACCATAGCACCCAGTCTTTCTCCGGGTCCTGGAATATTACGACGGTAAGCTGAGCATTTTTGCCAATTGGTCTATCTGCGCCTAACGACGCGCCAGGTATCCTCCTTCTGACAAGCAACCGCGTCGGCACTTTCGATGAAGCATTCCGCTCCCGCATCCAGCTAGCGCTCCACTACAAATCACTCGACGAATCCCAGCGTTTCAGGATCTGGAATAACTTCATCCGCCACCTCGAAGTTGTGCGGGAGAACATGGACGTAGAAGACATCCAGGCGCATCTCTCCGATCTCGCAAAACCCCAGATGAACGGTCGACAGATCAGGAACGCGGTCACGACGGCGCGGCAGCTGGCAAAGTTCCGCAAGGAGAAGATGGGCTTCAGTCACCTCAAACGGGTCATAGGAGTGTGTAAACGGTTCGATGACTATTTGATAGAGGTCAAGGACGTGATTGAGGTGGGGAATCAGCCGAGGGAGGAGGAGTGGGCGAGAGATGAAGGGATCAGGTGAGAGGACATGGCCGTGCTTTTTAGATCTAGTTCGACTTTCACCGGTTAGGTTAACACCGCAAGGGGCTGGAGATCAAGCCTGCCTGTGGCGTACGCACACCTTCCTCCCCTCCAATTTGGGTGAGGAAACCCCCGTCTTTCAATCCTAGAAATTTCAATAATTTCATATGGTAGTTAGCTCTAATAATTCTATATAGTATAGAGAATTAATAGCTGAAGTCTTCTATATATTTACATTATATAGTTATCTACTAGAATTAATATTTAAAGTAGTATAGAGATGAAGTAGTATTCCTCCGCGCCTAATTTAGAGGAAGGCAACTGGCCCTGTGCGTACGTTATAGGCAGGCTTCATTTCCAGCCCCTTGACCGTAGTAGCATTTGATGCTAACTTCGCATCATACATCTGCCTCGATCCTTGTCATCAATAACAGTAACTCTCTATGTCAAGGAAGCGTTCCACCGACGTAGGCAAAGCTGATCAGCGCGGAGAAAGGACGTCGTTACACGAGGAGTCTATCTAATAAGCCGCGATGGTGATAAATTACTTGGCGCTCTACGGGCTACCATTAATGCCTGACACTACGAGGGAGATATCTCCACGGAACTTGAGATGGCTGTGAATCCGTGACAGTAATTCTCCGCTCGAGGACCCGATCACTTCCGAGGCCTCCTTACGCAGCCCCCAGATGGCAGCTCAGGGGTACACGCCGCTGACTTCCCAGGTGTCGCTGGACAGCAATCTCGACCAAACGCCCGCCTCAAATTCATGCTGGGCAGAAATACTTATTGAACTTTGGAGCAATCAGCTCACACCAGCGGAAATATTGGCCTAGAAACCAAAATCAAAATTCTTCTTCAATTACGACGCGATTCAGGGAGAGGACGCGTTTGCGCACGATGGAAAGCATCTTGTCTCAAAGACGCATAGAGATATCTTGAGCGTCACGAGTCAAGTCATAGCGGGAAAGACAAGGGCCGAAATACAACAAGTCCTCTTGCAAAGACAGTCAAACCCGAGGCCAGCCAATGCAGACGAACGAGTTGCGAACGCGATTGATCTCGCTGCGCGTCTGCTGCTCACGGTACAAGTGGGAGATCCGTCCTACTTGGCCCTTACTCACACCTATAAATTTCTCTGGGAAAGAGGAACCATCAAAAGTTTTACAATTGTCCTTTTCCAGCCTCAAATGACCTTAACAATGGACAAGACGAGGCTTGATAGCTTATTCAATGCCAGAAATCTAGAAAGGATTGCAGGCCTCAAAGTCCGGTAAGCATTGCCCCAGCAGTCTATGCATAAACGAAAGCTTAATAATACTCGACTTCGACCAGGCGGACGGTGAATATCGCAGACCATCTACGTTTGATGGATGACAACAACGGTGAATCGAACGCAGTTGTTCGGCTTTTTCACTGCGCCAGTTTCATCCAACTCGACAATAGAGGGTCCTTCAATACCACCATGTGGGGTCATTGAATGCTCTGCTGACCAGCTTCTACCAGCATCGCGCAGCTCTTTCCAGTCAACTTTGTTACTGAGACGCTCAATACCATGTCCCTTCTTCTGCTCAGAAACAACGGAGACGCTGTAAAATGGTATCATAGCCAGGTAGCCGCGGAATCACTCGATGAGACAGCGATCACACAACCATACCTTAAGGTCAAGGATCGGCGTATTGAGAATTGTCTTTTCTGGAGAGATCGACTCGTTATCCTTAAGCAGCGATTCGACGAGTTAGAACCCGGCAGCTTTCGCCAATGGAGACACGATAGACGAAAGAAGGTTTAATTTTATACCTTTTGGGTCGCAATTGTCGGACTGGTCGTGACTGCTTTTTCCTCCATCATCCAAAGCATCGAGGGCGCTATACAAGTGTACAAGGCTTACCATCCAACTCCAACGCGCTAGACGTCGACATTTTGGGATTCTTAGTTTTTAATGGCCCTGAGTGCTTCTACAAGTCCTATCGTTCTATTATCTAACCAAAAAGCTGACGGTGACTTCCAGTCTATGCTCACTAATGCAACGCTACCCTAATAGCATCTATTTGCGTCCGCCCTCGCTTTCTCGTACGCGGCATCGAGATCCTCATTCCAGATCCAACTCATGCGGTCCTTGACTTGGTCCTTTACAACAGGCAGACATTCCTCATACGGCCGGCCCTTCAGCTCCGCGGTTTGCATCTCATAAATCTGTCCTAGCTCTCTCGACGTGTCTTGGGTCCGCTGCGCTCGAGGCAACCGCACCGTTTGGTAGATCTTCAGCCAGTGTTCTAGTGGATGCTCTGAAGAGCTAGCAAAGTAGTCCTGCAGCACTCTTCCAAGGACATACCCGTCCTCCATCGCCTGTCCGGCTCCGGCGCCTACCACCAGAGAAATGTGAGTCGTTCGGACGACCCAGACTGCAATTTGCGGAGACATACCTTGATGTGGCACCATGGCGTGCGCCGCGTCTCCCAGCAAGACGACTTTTCCTCCTGCGAAAACCCACTGCTGGAACGGCTGTCTATCGTGCAGCAACCATTTCGCGGGTTTGGCGTCCATGTTCTCAATGACTCGCCGTACAGTCGGCTCGAAGTCCACAAACTCCCTCATAACGTCCTCCTTGTCCGCGGTTAGAGTCCAGCTCTCCTTGTCACCGCCCGCCAAGTCTTCTTTCGGCGTTGTCACAAATGCGACAATATTCAGAAGCTTGTTTTCGCCCCTCTCGTCCGTTCCAATTGGGTAGACGAGGAAATGACGACCTGGACTGAGCCAACTTGCGCCGTACGACGGAAGAGGCCACCAGTCTCGTACTTTTGGGATTGGACATAGGCCGCGGTAGGCAACTATGCCGCTGTATCGGGCATTGTCGGTCTATAGTGTGTGAGATTGTTTCCCAGGTCGCAAAACATTCGACGATGACGTGCAGACTTACGATGTACTTCGACCGTACCTTCGAGTGTATCCCATCGGCCCCCACAACGAGGTCTGCCGTCACCGTAATCCCGTCGTGAAAGCTGACAATCACCCTATCTCCATCTTCCTAAGATTCATTAGCGTCTACGCTTTCTCACCACAACCATCATTTCTTAACATACTCTCAAACCCACACATCCCTTATTCGTCTCCAGCTTCGCGGCCCCTCGTTCCTTCACCGCGTTCACCAATACGTCTAACCATTCCGCTCTTTGCACGCTCAGTTGCCTTGATCTCCCCACCTCCTTTGCTGGTACGGTGTGAATTTCCTCTCCGTTATCGAATCGTCGGAACGACAACCAGATGTGCTCCCGAGATCCGGCTATGGCAAGGGCGTCATCCAACAAACCAAGCTTGTCTATCAGTTTGGCGGCATTGACTCCTATACCCACACCAGCTCCAATCTCCTTATACTCCGGCGCCTGTTCATACACCGTGATAGATACATTGTTGTTACAATGATGGTGAAGGGAGAGCGCGGTGAACAGACCTCCAAGACCGCCGCCGATAATGGCTATCTCTATTGGACGCGCAGGAGAAGGCATCGACAGCCTTGAGAAAAGGTGGTAAATGGAGCAAAGCAAGATACTGATTTGATCCCGAAGAGTCTGTCTCCTAAAAATATTATCTTTCTCCAATTCGTTCACAAGATCCAAGCCTCGACAAGCGCTAAGGGCAAACAATTCTGCCGCAACTCAGGATCCAGCTCGTCTGAGTAATAGCCAACGCCTGTTCCTGCGTAGGGCGCTCCACAGCGCTCGGTTTACCCGATGACCTGCGCTTGTAATGGGGCTGTCAACTGACAATGGACGATTGCAAAGTTGGAGGACACTTCGGCTGCTTTCTGTACCTAAAACGGTAAGGAAGCGCATCTCCTCGGGCCCCCTCCATCTCCGCTCCTCCCCGCACGATGCGGAGAGCATTCCGTTGATAGACAGCTTTGGAGAGGGCTATCACAATGTCGACATTACGATCAATCCACGAGCCTACGGCACTCGGCAGCCGAACCGGTAAACACTTGTGGTTCTGAACATGCTATGCAAAATATCAATATCCAGAACAGCTTGGTAAGATTCATACTCAGTTGTGTTAAACAGGCTTTCCTTCTCCCGCAACACCAGTGACTTCCTTTGCAATCTCCTTCTTATCACTTCCAACAATCCCCCTTTCGAATACTTCCACAATCTCATCTCAGTCTCCCTCCCTCAGCCCACTATGCTCCACAAAATCGCCCTCGAGGAAGCTTGGTCCATCCCCGAGTCCCTCGCCGCTTACGACCCTGGTGCCCTGGCCCCGAAAGGTGTCATCGGCGGCGACCTCCTCGCCAACCTGCAAGACGTGCACGGCACGCGCCTACGCCAGATGGACGATAACGGCATCGACACGATGGTCTTGTCGCTCTCTTCCCCCGGCGCCCAGGGCGTCGCAGACCTCGCCGCCGCCGAGAAGCTCGCCAGCCTCGCCAACGACAGACTTGAGGAAGAGGTCATGAAAGCGCCCGCCCGCTTCGCTGGCTTCGCGAGCCTCAGCATGCACGACCCCTCGCAAGCCGCCGCCGAGCTGTCCCGCTGCTTCCGCGAGAAACGCGGCTTCGTCGGCGCCATGCTGAACGACTTCCAGTCCTCCGGCGCCGACGGGAACACGATGCTCTTCTACGACCAGCCCGAGTACGACGTGTTCTGGCGGAGAGCCGAAGAACTCGGCGCGCCGGTGTACATCCACCCGCGGGCCGCGACGCCGCTGATCCACGAGCAGATGTGGAAGGGGAGGCCGTGGCTCGAGTTCTCGGCGCTCGGGTACGCGAACCGCGTCAACATGCACTTGTTGGGGATCATCACGGCGGGGGTCCTGGATCGGTTTCCGGGGCTGAAGCTGGTGGTCGGGCATATGGGGGAGCACATGTAACGTCCCCCCTCCCCTCCCCCTTCTTTCCCCATTTTTAGAGAGAAATCAAAGCTAACAGAGTGACCACGGGATTGTGGCGCCAGACCCTACGACCTCTACCGCATCGACCACAAACTCAACCGCGCCCGCTTCCCCCACATGCCCATGCGCGCCGACCGCCTGATCCGCTCCTACTTCGGCACCCAAGTCTTCATCACCACCTCGGGCCACTTCTCCACCCCCGCCCTCCTCTGCGCCCTGACAGAACTCTCCTCCTCCTCCATAATGTTCAGCGTCGACTACCCCTTCGAGAGCATCCCCAACGGCGCCGTCTGGTGGGACGAGCACGTCTCTCAGACTATACATGCGCGGGAGCTCGTGAAGATGGGGAGGAATAATGCGTTAGGCGTTTTTCCGAGGTTGAGGGGGAAGACGCATGGGTTGGGGGTTTTGGGGCCGGAGGAGTGTGGGGTGGGCGGGTTGAAGGAGGGGGAGGTGGAGTTTGGGTTGTATAATAGGGATTGGGAGAGGAGGTTGGAGAGACGGTAGGTAGTAATAAGAGAATTTCATGGGGACATTGATGGCCAAAAAAGAGTTTTCCCAAAAACACGCACACATACACAAAAAAGGGGAAATAGAAATTGATTCAGCTCAGGCTATAGATCTTTGTCAAAATTCGGAGCTCCCAGGGCGTGGCGCCACTTCTCGCCCCTCCACATACACGCGACGACGCCGATGAACAGAAAGGCATCGATCAGGCCCATGACCATCCACGCAATGCCGTACGTCGTCTCTTCCGCGAACGGAATCTACCATGCCCCTCGTCAGTCCAGTAAAAAAAATAAGGCTTTGTCAGATCAAAGGGGGAGAGTGGGGGAAAATTTGCTATACCATGTAGAAGCCGAGCGTGAAGGAAAATGTCTGCCGTCCGAAGTTGAGGAGCGTTGAGATCTCGGACGATTGAGGCTTGTAGCACTAACCAGCGCGGCGTCAGTTGTGAAGAAGGCGTGAATAATGGATATTAGGAAAGGGGGAGAACTCACGTCGGTCAGGTAGGCGTAGATGTTCGTCGAGACTATCTGCAGCCCAAAGGCGCCGATTGAGATGCCCATCACGGGGCCAGACCAGTGGGTCCTGTACTGCAGTGTGACGCCTTCAATGATGACCCCGGCCACGATCAAGAAAGCGCCGGGCCAAGTGCCTTGTAGTCGCGCTTCCGGTTTGGCCTCGCCGCCGTGTGATTTCCGATAGAGGTACAGGATTCGATCACTAACTGGGCCAGCCAACAACTCGCCGATCAAGGTGCCGGCAAACGTGGAAAGACCAATCGCCATGCCGATCTGGGCGGTGTCAAAGTGGTAGATGGATCCAAAAGCAGCTGCGCCGGTGACGGCGTACAGCACGCTTCCAACGCCAAAGGATATGCTGTAATAAAGCCCGCAGAGTAGCACTGAAGGGTATTTTAGCATGAGGAACACATGAGTAAAGTCCCCAGCCTTGAGCCGTCGCTTGACATGGACGCCGTTGAAAGTGAAGAGCTTTATCCACGGCTGGTTTGGCGGTTGGAGCGATTGCCCTGTTGTATTGTCGCGGTGGTAAAGCGTTTCGGGCAGGCAGAACAGCATCACGAGCCAGGTCGCTCCGAGCACCATGGCCGGGATCCAATAGCAATATCTAAATCCAGCGTATTTAGCAGCAAAGCCACCCACAACGGCGGCGACATGGGCTCCGTTGGTGACGAAAACGACAAAGATCCCCATGTATCTCCCGCGCTCGTGCATGAAGTACAAGTCAGCAACCACTGCTGCTCCAATGCCCATGCCTGCTGACGTGCCAACACCCACGAAGGCTCTCGCAACCATGAGTCCGGTCCATGTCGAGGCGGCGCCGCATGCGGCGTGGGCAGCGACTCCGATAGCGGTGACAAGTATGAAGATGGGTCGACGGCCGTAGATATTGGAGATTGGTGACCATAGGAGTGGCGCTGCTCCTGCAAAGACGATGGAGATTGTGGTATTGTAGGAAGCTTCAACGACACTTATGTGGAAGGCTTTTGCCAGTGGCACGAACGCAGAGTTCTGAATTAGTTAGATAGTACGCGGTCAGTGTAATTCAGGGTTTGGCTTACAATAACTGCTTGGGTGAATGGGCCCAGGAACGCGAGGAAGGAGACCTGAAAGAGAACCCATGCTCTAAACCAGGGGTTCCAGTTCAACGGGTCTGAGAGTAAGTAAGTCAGCCTCGATTACTTAGTTCAGATGCTCGTTGTGATTACCTTTTGGGTCATCTGTAGGCTGTGGACGAAGAGGATACCCGTGGGGATCAAGCTTCAACGCAGAGTCTGACTCGGACTTGGTGGTATCATCCTGGTGCTCAGAGAAACCTTTTGACTCGACATCGCCACCCATACTCGCTGTTGGTACAATGACACGTTCTGCAGTATGATCAAGCCCTTTAAGCTACAGCAAGATGACTCTTCTGCAGAGCATTCAATTCTCCCAGCCTCAAAGCACGCAGCTCCGAGGATCGAGACATCTCCTGCCGCAGCGCGCCGCGTCATATTGAACTGACTGATTGCCGAGAAGGCTAGTAGGATCTCGAACACGGACGGTAATGTTGGAAAGTCATGCTAATCTAGAGCTTGCGATCCAATCTGTCCCTGGTAGTCGAGCTGTACCCCGGTTTTGCGGGGGTCGGGACCATGGCCACTTCCCTGGCTCTCGTCCAAAATGCAGCCGGCAGTCGGCAACGGGATGTGAAGGTGCGCTTGGCCAGCGCCCTACGGGCAGCCAGTATCTATCAAGAAGTTCCTCATTTGGGTCAAATATGGATCATTCAAAGCTTCGTCGTCGACATCTGAACTCACCTCTAAGTATCAAAAGTTCAAAGTGCGAAAAGGTGCTCAAAATATGCTCCGCGGTGCCAGCCAGCCAACCTTCTAAGGATTATTCAATTTCGCAATACGCCCGCCACCTACCAGATTTTCACATGAATTTCATCTGCTGGCATTTGTACTACGATTTCACACCCATGCATCTTCAAATTCCTTCTATACATCTAAAGTACCGAAAATAACACTCTCGAAGACTGTTCGGAGCTTATTGTAAAGTCAATTTTCACCTATCCAGGATTAACTCGATGGGCCAGTTTCTTTATTTTCCTTCTAAATTGATGAAACAATCCTCTCTAGAAGAACAAAAGAAGAACGTCCTAGCTCATAACAGATTAGGAAGAGCTAGTCTAGTAGACTCCAATTGGAGAGATTCTACTAGACAAGCAAAGGAAAGAGAGTAACAGCCAAGTACTGCAAAAAGTCCGTGCGAAGTTACCGTAAAGCCTAGAGATAAGCAATCTCTGGGCAATAGCGGTTCAAGACAGCTGAACGGCTACGGAAATTTCAGCGTCTAATGTACCCTGTAGAACATTACTTTGGAGACCGTCGAGCTCATTTGGCCGACAGGATTGTCAGTGAGATAACACAGGTCTTCCTAGATACTGTTACTCATACAAGGAGTTTACCTCATGTACAAATCATAAAATGCAGTGACATAGCCCGCTACTAAGGAACCGAAGTCACGCTCGAAATAAAAAATATGGATCAACAAACGTTCGCTCACGAGTGCGGCTGTCCAGCCAAAGCCCACATTCCACAGTCATTCAACCACACTCCCCCCATAAGCGTATGATCCGGGTCGTAGTCATCCCACGTGGAGTCAATCACGCAAATCTCGTGGAACATTGTGTAAAAATTATCAATGCACTTCTGCGAGTCCAGCGTCGAGAAATCCAAGGTAGTAGTCTTTCCTGCCGGAGGACACCCCTTGATATTGAACATGACGCCCAGGGCCAGGTCACCACCATTTTCGGCTGCGCCGGCCACGATGTGGGGCATGCCATACTGGGTGTTTTGGGCGTTGAGGATCACTTTGTCGTATTTGAGGAAGGCGCAGTAGTCGGCGGCGGCTTGCCCGGCTTTGTCGTCGTTGACACGGAGGAAACCGGGGGTACCTGTGTCGACCTTGTTGCAAATTGGTTGCTGAGTTCCGCCGCTGAAGTCGGGCATATCGGATGGAAAGTGTTGTTGCTTGCAGTCTGGGAGCTGGACTTGGTTGCCCATGCAATGGGGATCGGTATTGTCATTGCGGTCACCGCCGCCAGTGCTGTCGACGTCGCGGTCGCGCTTCCATTCGTCGAGGATAGCATCTTTGATAACAGTGTGAAATCGGACTTGCGGGTGGAAGACCCTGGCGCGGTGCCCAATGGCCTCCCAGAAGTCCAATTGTATGTCCGCTTGCTTCCCATCTTTGCTGGACATTTTGTTCTGGCCGATCTTGTTGAAAACTGCGGTGTAGAAGTCATCTGTAGTCGCCCATGTTGTCTCAATTTGCTGGGTGGACATGCCGGCGGTGATGTTTTTCGCGGTATCTTCGAATATTTCGTACTTCTCGTCGTCGTCTTTGTCATTGTAAGGGTAGTGCCAGAAGTAAAGTTTGTCGTTTTCTTGATCAGGTTCTTTGACGCCCTTTTCGCAGAAGCGGTGACCAGCAAGAGGATCACCATCTTCACCGAACTTCTTGCCCTTCTGAAGATCGATGAATTTTACACCATTGTTCTTGTTTTTGTCGACAGCATCACTGACAACTTTATTGAGGGCAATACTCATCGCATTGGCGTCTTTTCGAAGGTCGGTCGTCAGGTAGTTATGCGTCGCATTATCAGGTTTTGGGTTGGCACTTCGAGCGAAAGTTACATTATTGCAACCTGGGTCTTCCGAGTTGAAAAACTCGGCATAGCTGACAACGTACAATTTAAATTTGTCGCCAATAGGCCCTTCTCGGCCCTTGTCAATTGTCTTCTTTATGAGATGGTCGATCTTATCCACGGTCTTAGGATCCTTCAGTAGTTTCCAACTCTCGGCCCTCTGGTCCTTACATGCTTTTATAGGATCGCTCCCGGCGAATAACTCGATTATGCAATATCTCAAGATCCCAGGAAAGCCTATGTCGTCACCGCCGACATGTAACGTAGCCATTGAAGGCTTGCCAAATTTTGGCCGAGGATCTGTAAAAGTGTTAGTGTATTCTAGCGTGACTGCAGTACAGTGAACTCTCGATATAAGCAATGCGTCAACTCGACAAATCACGAACGTGCAGAGTTCAACCATGATTCTCAGAGCTCAAGGTAACCGCTGAAAACTGCCTCTAGAAGTTGCGAATAGATCTTCAACGGTGCTTTTGACCTTGCGACCCCTCAGAGAAACTCTTTGATAACAATGCTCATATCGAGGGTTCACTGCACTCAAAATGAAGAGGAACCGTGGAGGTGCCAGCATTGACTGGTACAAGATTGACTTACAATATTCGAAATCTGGTTTGCCAATCCACTGGTCTTCGTCGTAGAATTGATAATTCTCGATATCTTTAGCTTCCGCCCCTGAGCAGACGACATTATGGAAATCCCGTTCTTGTCCAGGCGCCAGGTCTTCCTTATTCAATAGCACAGGATATGTTTCGTCATAGCGCAGACAACGGCGACCATCGACATAGTTGGTTGAGCCTACACCAGAGGCGTAAGAATCCCCAAGAGCAGTCCATTCAAATTTCGTGGTGGCTCGGGATTTAGCCTTCCGCGCGGCAATGGCATTCGGCGCGGAGAACGAATTCCGTGGTGGTAGAGCGAGACAACTTTCAAGAAGCAATGTGAAGAGCAAACATCGATACATCGTAGTGTAGAAGCACGGTCAGGAACGCCGCCGGGGTGTAGGTGACGAAAACGCGTGTGAGAAGAGAACGAAGGGTCTATGGCGTGACGAAAATATCCAGGATCCACTGTTGTTGAATGATTAGGAACTTGGTGAAAGCGCGAGATTTGTCCAGTAAAGCTCGAAGACAGACCTCGAACAGTTATGTCCGGCTAGCAGGGCCAGGCCAGCTAGCAAAGCAATTGATGCAATGAGTCAAGATATACAATCTGGATACATAAGGAAGGTCTACGACCTGTGAAAGAAAAGAAAAGATTCAGGAGAGCACATACTCCACATGGGAATCGTCATTGATATACTTTAGTTTCGAAGCACGACATTCCATCGCATTACCTTCGCTGCTGATCGATGCAACATCACACTATCGCGATTCCGGCTTTAAAAGCGACCTGGTAGGAGTCTCAAAGGATCAGAAGTTGCTCGCAACAGCAGACTATTCTGAGTACTGGTGTTAGTCTCATCCACCCCGCTGAAACGGACATCAACATGAATGCCAAGTTCCCGCATTTCAAAGTCATGTTGAACTTGATCGGGACTGAGCCGAGAGGCTGTTAGCGATGACTGCACCATGTTACTAGCACTGGGCACTGTTGTGGAGACCTGGACATGTGCATGAGAGCTGATACTCAGAAAAGATGAATATTTAGCCAAAATCCGCTTAGAAGACTGAGCATGGCTGCAACGGGGTATTGAAACCGTGAAGGCGGTGAGGTGGCCTTCATGACTCCTGGGAGGCCGAAAGTCTCGAAATGGAGGGAATGTGTGAGGGAAACGAAAAGCACTAAGAAGTATGAGACTCCGTTGCAAGATGAATGTAGAGTCTTGGGGATTCGAAGATTGTGGCTTCATAAGCAGCCCATTGGGCAAATTTGAGTAACAAACGGTTTGACAAAATCCACTTTCAGCGTCTTCGTGCTTTCTAGTCAAATTCAAAATATCGAAGGCATTCTGGAATCAGCGTTTGGCAGCTGTTCCCCCTCGTATATTCAGTCACGGCGTTGCGGGTGAAGTTGGCTCAGCAGCTGCTTCATCGCCTACGGGATCGTGGGACCTGTAGAATTTAGAAGAAGGATGATGAAAGGTCCTCATCGAGGACTCAGGTACGAAGAGAACATGATAGGTCAAACTCATGTCGAGACATCAAGTCCAACTCACTTTCCGAGATGAAAAGTGTACACTACGCATCCCCGACGTCGAAATTGGACACCAATGTGGGTGGCGTAACAAGCGTTTAATTTACGCGCAAGGTCAGGTTGCCATGGCATGATCGCTTCCTAAAATTGGTGTGAAGGTACGAATGCAGGAAAAGAGCAACATAATTACGTAGAAGAGGAGGTCGGAGGGAGTTGTTGCTTCGGCAGGCTGCGGTTGAACAACATTTGAAGCCACCGCCCGAAAAGCTTGGCATCGGCAACGCCTCTAGCTCCAGTGCAGCCTGAAACAACATAAGACAGCCTTATGTCAGTCTCTCCGGCTTGGTCGGTTATCTTGGCCACAACAGAGTATTCGTGTGCAGCAATGCTGCCACCTTGGACCGACGTACCTAGTTAGGATAACTTGCCCCAGGCCCGACGAAGGACTCGCGTAAGAAGCTGGGGTAAATTCTACGACATCTGTCTTTTGAGTCCGTTTACCCTACAGGTCGCCTTCACCTTGATCTGTCTTTGAAATCATATCGAAGCGATGTTTTGCTTCTCCGTTGGCATTCTGGCAGCACTTTGGTCTGCCATCGTGAACTGTGCCTCAATGGTATACCAAGATGCCGGCGCCGCTTTCGTGTCCCCAGCTTCTTCGATTCCCGGTGGCTCACCTTTGGAGTACTGCTCTGAATCTCAAACTACAGATCTTTTCTCCATCGAAAGGATAGAGCTTTGGCCACAACCCTTGTACATCGATGATGTCTTCGAGGTGCATTTATACGGCACCTTCTCTCAAAACATCACCAATAATGCTACCTGGACGTTCACTGCAGAATATCTGGAATCTTCCGAGACGGAGACTGGGATCTGGGACTTCTGCAACACAATGGACAGCATTGATCAGCCGGATCCAAACCGAAAAGAGCAGTGCCCTCCAGAGAAAGGCTATGCGCTGATTATGATGTCGGGCTGGGTGATGCGGATGTTTATTGGCCCGGTGAGTCTTCCTTGCAGGGTGAAGTTCGGTGGAGGAGTTAGCGCTGAACATAAGCAGGGAGATTATTATTTTAAGTTTGACGCCGTGACTAAGGAAGGCGAACGAATCTACTGCCTGGATACGACTATGCACCTTGACTTCAAGGACAAGGCTGATCGACCGGACCTCTGATTTGTGGTTATACAACGTGCCATGGAGGAAGTCCCTCTATGCCTCCCACTCCTCGTCTATTGTCGTCACTCCACTCTCCCTTCCCTCTGCAAAAGCCGCTGGTACTTCAAACCTCACTCTACCGCCGCCTTCGGGCCTATGATTTGTCCGCGGCAAGCTCCTCCTCAAGCTCCTCCTTGTTCGATGACTGCGCACTTCTGCCTGCTCAGGCTTGCTTAAACTTTCAACACTGTCTGCCCACCATTTCGTCGAACTCCTTTTCCTCCGTCGATACATCCGGCCAATGAATATTGCGGCAATTATTATAATGAGAACAGCAACGCCGATGCCAACGCCAAGTCCTGCCTTGGCAGCGGTCGAAAGATTGTGAGAGGTGCAGGGTTGTCCCGCAGCTGATGAAGCCGTGGAATCATAGACGAATGTTGCGGAACTAAACTCAGTAGTTCGAGGCGTGGACGTAGCGGTGCTTGGAATCGAAGGGCTTGTCGTGGGTAATAAGGCACGTGCACTGCTTGAAAGACTTGACTCATATAAGCCGGGCCCCGAGATAGGAGCCGTTGTCTAGAATAATCTCAGTCTGTTTCCCAATAGATGCTAAGACTCAGGAAGAAGTTCTTACCGCTGGAGTTGCGTCAGGCACTGGTGGAAGCGTGACAACGGTGGGATTTCCGCTTCCATCGGTAATCGTCCAAATCCGACTACTCGACATTATCCGCCAGTGAAAGCAGCGAGCAGGTAAATGGTAGCTCTTCTGCTAGAGAGTACTCCGGGCCCGGCTTTTACTGGCTTTATGGAATGCGGCTCATCGGAGACTCTTTCCTGTTTCCTCCGGTTATGTTCTGACTGGAGATGGCTTGAAAGCACTGGCAACTTCGAAGAAGACTTGGCCAGCAACAATAAAATATGCCACAATGGGGAGATTTTGAAGAAGAATAATGGAAAGTGAAGGTTGATCAACCTGACTTCCGGCGAAATCCGCCTTTGGAGCCTGAGACATATATCTGCTTGAAAAACGAAGTAGAAGAGGCGCAACGAATTTTCGAACGTAGCCAGCAACAATCATATATACAACAAGTGTGAGGGACTTTTACAGAAAAGGGAGGAAAAGCGAAGATATCTGAGCCTTTCTCGGGGCTCAAATCTGCCCTGAAACGAGACAGCTGCATGCAGGCACCTACATAGAGTTAACTCGGACCCCATCTCTGTGTAGCCTTTTCTACAGTGCTTCCCCGATTCTAGAGATTTCAGAGAATATGACTGAACAAGCTATCCGCCTTGAGCCTGGACCCCATATGTGGTGTGACCCTTGTGCGGCGGTTATCAACCTGGTAGACAAGGTGCTTGACTCGGGACCCAGTAACCTTGGGTCAAGATCGGGGGCCTGGATCAGCATCTGCATTGGCCTTGCAAAGTGTGTTTGTGGTGTATAAGACGACGGTAGCTTATCTGACAAGTGTGGCAACGGGGGACGGGAAAAGAGCTTTCTTTTTGTTGTAAGCGTAGCAGGATGAATTTGAAATTCAGGTAATCATTAAAGGGGTGTATGGCCACGGAGCTACGGAGCTACGTTCCGCACGGCCCCCACAGGATGTCTCTCCGCGCAGCAATGCTGTGCTTGGGGCTGATGACATTTAAGGCTTAGACTTACCTGAAACGAAGGTTCCGCATCTTCTCTTGGGGGGCGATTAAGGCTATGAAGGGATAATGCCAGAGGGAGCAGTATTTGCCAATAGGATATCTCATTTGGTAATAGCTCTAAAGCTCTCTCGTAAGGCGTCCATAATCACGTGTAACAAAGAGGCAGAGCTTGACTCTATGGAGCTGCATGCTTACCTTCTGCTACAGCTGTGTCTTTCTCTATTTCCTCGCTTTCTACTACTCCCGCCTTCTCCAAATCATCCTCATTCTGTCCCGTATGGGTTACACCAATTTCGCTTTCGCCAATCTTATCCGCCGTATCTCTGTAATACGGCACGAAATTGACACACACTCCGTACGTCCAGGCCGCCACGAAAAACATAGTCGGTACGAGCATCGCGAACGCCGTGTCATGCAAGTCTGCCGTCTCCCCCAACAGCGGCGGCACACAGGCTCCTCCTGCCACACCCGCAACAATCCATCCCGATCCGCGCTTAGTGTGCCGGCCTAGGCCCCGGATCCCGAGCGCAACAAGAGTCGGGAAGATGATACTCTCAAAGAAGAGCGTCAGCATAAGCATAGCCAGACCGGTGTTTTGCCGCTGCGTGGTGGCCGCGGCGGTAAAGGCGATGATGGCGCACATATAGAGCAAAAGCACCTTCCGCGGCTTAATATATTTCATTAGTAGGGAGCCACTAAATCGGCCAGCAGCGAAGCATCCCTGGGCGCCGGCGAGGAATTTCGCACCCGTGGCGCTGGAGGTATTACTTCGGATTTCCGTGACATAATTGATGAAGTACCCAGCGATCGCTACCTGGGCACCCGTGTAGCAAAATTGCGCGAAGGCCGCGTGAAACAGAGTGTATTGTTTCCAGAAGGACTTGTCGGCCTGGCCCACATGTGTCTCAGTTACTTGAAATTGCATGTCACTGTCGGTGACTTCGGGAAGGGGAGATATGTAGAAAACACCGGCGAGGCAGAAGACGAATATGGCAATAGCAAGATAGACCTTGGTTTTAACAGGGTTAGCTATCAATCCAAACGTGAACGGCCAAAACAGGCTCTCACCCATTGCACATTTTTTAAAGCCGCCACCGAATCATTGGTCTCTTTGAAGAAAGCATACGACCCCAACACAGGGCCAACGACGGTGCCGATGGCATTGAAACCTTGAGCGATGTTGATACGGAGCTCGGAATAACGAGGAGGTCCAACAACGGCAAGATAAGGATTTGCAGCGGTTTCGAGTGAGCCAAGTCCGCTTCCGATAACAAAAGTTGCGCCTGATCAAATCGTGCCATTAGCATTGGACGTAGCCTAGAGCGCATATTAATACCGCAAAAGCCTCCGAAAGATCGATTCAATCCAGCTGGCCACATGCACAGAGCTCCAATGCCATAAAGCACCAATCCGAACATGAACACAGGTTTGTAACTGAAAATGGTTAGCTTTTTCATTTTGACCCATAGAGCAAAGTGATGCAGAGCACGTACCCAAATTTTCGAAGTATCCAGTTAGCGTAGCCTAGAGAGGCTAATGGATAGGCACCGAAATAGGCCGCTTGCAGGCCAGAGGATCTTGCTTTCGAGATACCCAACGTGTTCTGAAAGTGTTTGTTTCTATGATTTAACTAGAATGAGAATTCGGGCACAGAAAGTCGTGATCGGTTACTAACAAAGTATCGAGTAGTCCTGTTCGAAACCTCAGTCAGTTGATTGGGCAAAGTATATTTCATGATTTGGTTTTGACGAACCATATGCGAAGCCCCAGAGAAAGAAAAGAATCGTCACTAAGCAAAGTGGCAAAAGAGACTGTCGTAACGTAAGTTCTGAGGCGGGCGTCCTTTTGGAGTTATCTGCTTTCAGTGACCGTTTGTGGAATACGCCCCTAAGCTTGCTGGATTCGCCCATATTGACAAAATACGAGACGCTCAGAGCGTCGAAGAATCGAAAATGAGCCTATTGAGGATGCAAAGGATAGGTGACTGTCGACAATGGAGATACCTAAACGTATCGGGAGTGCGAGATTTTAAGAGAACAGATAAAGAGATAGTGTCTTGACTGAAGTTGGAAAACCCGTGAGGTGTGAAGCATCCGATGCTTATTTGATTGGCTTTGCCATGAATGGACTGGGATTCGACATCAACACCACGGGAGGAACCTCCGAAGATGGAAGCGCCAAGTCAGACTAAGGCAGATCATAGTCGCTGATAAAGCGCGCTTCCGGAGAGGTTTTTGGTCATGATTCGGGCCGGCCGAGACCCAAAAACCTGGATCTTCTGCTCAACTGGTATCATGGGCTCGAAGTTGATGCTGATGATGGCCTTGAGAACCGGCAAACTGCATCAGGTTGACATAATTGACCAAATAGAAAAATCATGCATTGTTCCAGAACACGACTCCGATAGTCAGTGGGTCGTGGACACTCCGGGGTGTGGAGAACCCCCCGGCAATGCAATTGCGGGGGAGCGTTTACTTTCTTCCAAACCGCCGGGCAACTGGTGGACCTCCCGGAAGCCATCTCGGTATTAAATTGAACCGAGCATGAGAACAGACAGGCTTTCAGCTTGTTCGAACAATTTCTGAAGCAACAGCCGTGATTTCGAACCGTTTTAATACCGGCAATCAAGGGGCTCCAAGAGCTTGGTTGGATTGAATTTTTCGTAAATAGGACAGCGCTAGGTGGCGTTCGAAGAAGAGTCTGTGAGATTTAGTGACCATGAAACAGGGTATCAATACGTCGTATACGTACATGGCTAAGCCGCTGAAAGCACACACGCAGGCTGGCATGAACAAATCATGCAGATTACCTTGTATGGGAGATAAGCTTCGAAGAGACGCAGACGCCGTTATTGCGACAAAAACGCTCCATGGAGAAGGTAGTAGGCTAAGCATTGGAAAATGCAAGTGATTGTTTTTGACATATTGTTGGATGAACCATCCACTCCATACAATTCTCAAGGACATGTTAGCGATATTGGCCCACACAAGACCAGGAGCTCCCATCTCTGCCACCCGCAGGAACAGGTACGCTGCCAAGCCGAAACCGCACGAGAAGATTAACATCCACGCTGTCTGTTGCCTGAGCTCTTTCGGCGACGCAGCGGAAGACACGAACGCTTCTGTGATACCATTTATTGCCATAAATGGGACGTAGAAACAGTAGTCTGCTAGGAGATCCTGCATAACCGGAGAGTACCACTGCCTGCCCACTACCATCCGTACCACGACGGGAAATAAGTAGGGCGCAAAACAGGAGGCGAGAAGAGAGAGAATAGCGTAGGCCCGGAGAATCTCAATTAGTGAGTTAATCGCAGCCTGTGCACCCTGCAATTGCCTTTTGCCGGACTTTTCTTGATGCAGCAATTGCCCGAATGAAATACGGCTACTTTCTTCAACGGGTTGGAAGAAAAGACGAGCTACAAGACCGCCATAGTTGGAAGCCAATGCAAAAGCACCTTGATCTGCGAGACTCGATAAGGTTGCAAGGAGAAGTGCATCTGCTTGAGAAAGGAGCTGTTTAAATCCAGACTGCACGTAGAGAGAAATGCTGAGGATGACTAAGGGCCGCGAAAACCTCCTCATCAGAAACTCATTTCCAGCTGGCTGCACTGAACGAAGCCAAAGTGAGCAATCAGCAGCTTTCGTGAGTCTCTTGCCGAAGAAAGAATAGCCGAATAGCAAGGTAATCGCATATGCCAGCTGACCAGCAGCAAACGGCAGAACAGCAATCTGCTGACGGTTTCGCTGTAAGAGAAAAGCTACACACCAGGCAGTAAAGCATCTCATTAGAGATCCAAGCGACTCCACTCTCGCACGGGCACTGAAGTCTAGATACTGCTGTAGGACTGCGAAGCCAGGCTCTCCTAGGAGCTCAATAACAGTAGCTAGGCTGTATATGTTCAGACTTATATCGAAATCGGGGCTGTTTGTAACATCCGCTGGCGCAGACAACCGGAAAGAGAGTCCAAGGCCAAGACATAGTGGTAGACCGAGTAGTATTGTGACATATGCAATGTTAACGAAAGCCTGCGTTTGCACCCTTTTAGAAGAGCCAGTATTGGAAAGGTTAAAGGGTTGTCGCTGCAAGGCGACACGGACACTCTCCCGGGAGAAGTAAAGTACAAGCACGGAGTAGATCTCTAATTGTGTCGCTATCCCAAAGGTCTGTGGGGTAATGTATCTGAGCAAAAGCTGGTTGCCAACAAATGTCAGGCCGCGGGAAAAGACTTGTATAAGAATGAGATAGAAAGTGCCAGACATCTTGCCAAAGCAGTAGCTGGTCAATCATACGAGGTCATGGTATCCTAATTTCACAAGAGGTATTTTATATTAATCCAGTCATCTTTAAGACTCGCGATTGGGAGATCAGAAGAAAATGCAAGGATTGTGGTGCCTTTTCAGTGGAAGTTTAAAATACAGCTGGTCGTGTGTATTCGCGTTTAAATGGGCAGGTTAGCCGAGACGCGTACTTTGATCTTGACGCGTTAAGTGATTTTTGCCCCTCAGACACAAATACCAACACTGCTGCCTTTTGCCACTAGGCTCCTCTTACTGCCAGCATTCTCTCACCGACCTCAATCTTGAGAGTACTGCTCTGTGCAGACATCGCTCATCCCTCAAAAGCGAGTTCACCTTCTTTTGTCCCCCTTCGCAATGGCCGTGGACCCCGCCTCTAGAGTAACGAGCGGAGCTCTCGCCGCTGTCTTCGACCCATCTCTTCCAAAAATTGCCAACCCAATAGTTCAATGTGTTCAGATCAAGCCTCTTGGTGCTCAGCAAGGGGCCCCAGACCGATATCGCGTCGTCTTCAGCGATATTTCGAACTTTGTCCAGTGTATGCTTGCAACAGGTTTGAACGTACTTGTGCATGAAGGGAAATTGAAGAAAGGTTGCTTCTGCCGCCTCAAGCAGTTCAACCCGAACGCTGTGAAAGAGAAAAAAATTCTGATTATACTAGACCTGGAAGTACTTGAAGAGCTAGGCACCTGTGAGAAGCTTGGAGACCCGAAATCTTTGGAGGAAGCAATGAAGGCACAGCAACCGTCCGCCATCTCTACCAATGGCTTTTACGGCAAGAAGGAAGAGTCTGACCGTAAACCTTTGCCAACGAGAGCTGCGGCTCCGGTATCCTCTGCGCATGCCAACATCTACCCCATCGAGGCCCTTTCCCCCTACTCTCATAAGTGGACAATTAAAGCTCGCTGTGTGAGCAAGAGCCAAATCAAGACATGGCACAATCGAAATGGTGAAGGCAAACTTTTCAGTGTTAATCTGCTAGACGAAAGTGGCGAAATTCGTGCCACGGGCTTCAATGACCAATGTGATTCATGGTACGACCTGTTCGAAGAGGGAAGCGTCTACTTCATTTCAAGCCCTTGTCGAGTTCAGATTGCCAAGAAGCAATTTTCGAATGTCAATAACGACTACGAGCTCACGTTTGAGCGCGACACCATCGTTGAAAAAGCTGAAGAAGCTGATGGTGTGCCTCAAGTACGCTTCAATTTCACAAGCATAGCAGACTTGCAGACTGTGGACAAAGACACAACAATCGATGTCATAGGTATCCTGAAGGAAGTTAACGAGACATCACAGATCACCTCCAAGACAACCAGCAAACCGTACGACAAGCGAGAGCTAACGTTGGTGGATAATACTGGATACTCTGTGCGACTAACCGTCTGGGGTAATACAGCTACTAGCTTTGATGTTCAGCTAGACTCAGTCGTTGCCTTTAAAGGTGTCAAAGTGTCTGATTTTGGGGGCCGAAGTCTCAGCCTGCTTAGCTCTGGCTCTATGACAACCAATCCTGACATTGATGAATCACATAGGCTCAAGGGTTGGTATGATGCAGCCGGTCGCAATGAAGCCTTCTCAACACATGCCAATCTTAGCGTTGGGTTAAGCGCAGCGGGAGGCACCAGAGTCGATCAGACCAAGACCATTTCCCAGGTCAAGGATGAACAGCTTGGCATGAATGAAGAAAAACCGGATTTCTTCAGCATGCGCGCGACAGTCATCTACATCAAGTCCGACAACCTAGCATATCCCTCTTGCTTATCCGAAGGCTGCAACAAAAAAGTCACTGAGATGGATGGACAATGGCGATGCGAGCGGTGCGATAGGACTCACGACAAACCAGAATGGCGCTACATTGCTTCGGTCAATGTCAGTGACCACACTGGCCAGCTTTGGGTTTCTTGTTTTGACGAGGTTGGCCGAACGCTCTTAGGTATGACGGCAGACCAAATCATGGACCTAAAAGAGAATGATGAGAAGGCGGCTCAGAAGGCCATTGAGGACGCTAACTGCAAGATCTGGAACTTTCGGTGTAAGGCAAGGATGGATAATTATGCAGAGCAGCAACGGTAAGTCACATTCTCAACAATGAGCCATTTTAGATGATTGCATTACTGACTTGAACCTCACAGCGTTCGGTACCAAGTCAACTCTGCCACTCCGCTCAACTTCTCGACCGAGAGCGCCAAGCTGGCGGAGATGATAAAGGGGTACCAAATAGGTGATTGAAGTTTCACTTGTGGATGTCATGTTTGGCTCGGCATACGCAGAAGGGATATGGATTGTCCACGGATTTTCAAATTGTATCAATGGTGTTGTTGGTCACGGCGCCTAGTTAACGTTCGGAGGTGCATATTGCCATTGTATGAAGGGAGTTGGTGACCGCATATGACGGCTTCTTTGCGGGTGACCACCTAAAAGCCTTATGGCCGCTTCATTGAGGGATTTGAATCGTCAGTGATACAGGAGTCATAGTTAATGAAGCCCTGCAAAATAAAGGCGAACAATGCAATGTTAATACTTTAAACTATGGTATCATCCATCCGATGCTCTACGCCGTACCGAACTCACAAAGCCCGTACGCCTCCCATGAAGTCCAAAAAGGCCAAACTTTGCCATCGCGTCTAGAGGCTAATTCAATGTGCCTTCAGCCAAGCCAGCATCTGCTCAAAGGCGGTGGCCTGGGCTTCCTTGATCTTTGGGTCTGGATATTCGCCGACGACAGCAAAGCCTAGGGAAGTGGGTAAGTCTACATCGTAACATCGACTTTGCTTGGCATTGAGAACCTACCGTGTGGTACTCCTGAGTAGTTCTTGATCTCGTGCTCAATCTTGTTTTCTTCGAGGTGCTTCCTCCCGTCGTCCAGGATGTCTTGAGGGAACAATTGGTCGTCTTCGAGAAATGCTATGCTGACGGGTGCCTTCACCGCGTAGAGGTCTTCTCTTGTTACCAGCGTCGCTGAGCAGAAACTTTGTCAGTAATCACGCGTGGTAAACAGGCAAAAGTCAACGTACCGTGGGCAACAGCTCCCGCCTTAATCAACGGGCCCTTCTTAACTATACCCTCCTCTTCGTCCTTGGCCTCCTGTCCCCACATCACACTATCCTCGTGCTCCCCCGCCAGTATAACCACATACTTCGCCCCAAAACAATAGCCCACAGCATAAATCCCTCCCCCGTTCGCAACCGCGTCCGCATACTCATCTTTCACCGCCTCAACGACTTTCTGGAGAATGGGCAAAACCTTCTCCTGCGTATGTCTCGCTAGCCACATATCGATCAAAAAACTCTTCGCCGTCTCCGCCGCCCTCATCTTCACCTGCTCGATCAGACTCCCCTCCTCTTCACTGCTATGCGTGACCGTCTGCGGCGCCGGGTCGCCGGAGAACTGGTCTGGCATGACAACCAAGAATCCCTCCGCGGCGAATTTGTCGGCCTGGAGCTGGTTGTTGAGTGAGTGCACGCCGGTGCCGTTGGTGAGGAGGAGGAGTAGCTTGGAAGGGGCGTGCGGGTAGTCGCTGGGCTTGGAGACGTAGGTCTCGATGTCGGCGAACTTTGTAATCTCGCCGGTGGATTGGGCGTTGGAGGGAGTAGGCGCGTCGGAAACGCAGTGCTCGCCCATGGAGGAGCCTGTTTGGGCGGTGCTGTCGCCGGGGACAAGAGAGGGTTGGGGCGGCTGGTCGCTTTCAGGGGATTTGGTGGCTACTTCGGGTTCGGACATGGTGCTTGAGTATCACTTGTAGGTTTGAAATATTTTCTAGGTCGGGTTGAGCGTTGGGAGATATCAAGCGTAAGGTTGTCTTTATACTGTCAGGAGAGAGCTACTGCTCCCGCGTGCAGTGACGGGATAAGGCCAAGTCTGCAGGCTTACGCACACGCAAATTGCGAGGAGGCTCCTGAAATCACGCACTGTGCGGCCACGTGCAGTGGTCTCCGTTGTTACCAACGCGTTTGAAGGGTGTGGTGGGAAACGCTATGAAATGACATGGTGTAATTAATTGTGCAGCGACCTGCGCTACTAAACTAAGCAGAACAACGTCAATAATGCCCCTCCTCTCATCAATCTAGTCTACTCAGCTCTATGCAAGAGGCCACTTATTGTTTTGCCGCCCTTCGCGCTTACCAACCGCCAGCCGGTCTACTCTAGCATTACCCTGGCCATACCTCTTTTCCGCTTTGTTCCCGACGGGCCTGCTACGCCTGCCGGCGGCCCTCATCCGTTCCGATAGTGTTGGTTGTACATAGTGTGATATCGGATAATGCCATTCTCGATTACCTGCGCATAGGCCGGCATTTCGGCAGCGACAATGGTTCTTTGATCCCGGAACTCAAAGATAGGGAACTTGACGCTTCCGCTAGTGTCGCCGTACATGTTCTCCATTTTCTTTTTCAACTTGCCAATCGAGGCATCGGCAACGCGGTTCAGTTCGGTAAGTTTGTCTGCTTGGTTGGTGTTTCGGAATTGGATACTGTCAATCCATTGCTTGACCGAGACTTTCTGAACGTTGCCTGGGTCCTCCTTACTTGAAGACCCGAAGACTCTCACAGGACAATCCTTAGTTTCTTGCCACTGCCCGAGATTCTCCGTTAGTTTTGGTTTTTTCGGAGTGCCTGAGCAGAATCTCGTGTCGATTCTGTATAAGTCAGCTCTACCCTTAAAGAGTGTTCAGAATTCCCTGGGTCCCCGAATTGTCGCGGCGACAAACCGAATATGCCGAGAACAAATGGCAAAGAAAGATTCCGTTGTCGTCAGAGGGGTTTACGGTCCATGTATCTTGTCTGGTGAGATCACGGCGGTTGCTGGGTACTTACCGTACTTCCTTTTCAGGGTCGCCGAACGTATGTTTCTTAAGATAATAGTTGTAGCAGATGAGGACCATCACTAAATTAAATAAGTTACCAGGGATCCTGTCTTTCACCAGCTGATATATCCCAATAAAGTCGGTTCGAGGCATAATCCAGAGCAGCCGTTTCGGACTATCGTCGGGTTTCATAATACGCGCTCCTTTAACGTACGACAAGATTAGCGAAAGGAAGCCTTTCACATCATCTGGCGTATCTTCCGTCATTCCATTTGGTTGTGTTTGGAAGAACTTCTTATGCACGTAGGCTATTCTCTGTGTTTCGAGCGCATTGTTATTCGGATTGAAGACCCTTGGCCACTGCGGTTGAGATGACGGCTGCAGTCCGGCTTGTGCAAATTTTGTCCATTGCATCATTTTCCAAATACCCTCAAGGGGGAGCGCAGCCGTGACTTGAGGAGACCATTGAATTTGTTCGTTTTTCCCAGCAGCCACTACGCTCCAAGGATTGCAAGGGTGTAGGATATAGTGATTGTTCTCGTCTAATCCATCAATGATTTGAACAATTGTCTTTTTGTTGATGTTCCAATTTCTCTACAATGGTTGAAAAAGGCGGGTTGATGATTAGCAAAGACATGATCGAGCGACAGGGCCTTACAAAGTCTCTTGAAACCTGACCAACTGCCTGCCTTGCTGCACCTGTGCCAATCTTACAGCTCTCTCCGTCCGTAATATATTCTGCGTTTAGATCGCCTGGTCTTCGAGGGCTAGTGTCTCCTGACAATTTCCAGTTTTGTCCAACGTGCGCACGGACAGGTTTTCCTTTCAAATCGTAGGTATTGGTCAAGTCGCAGTCAGAGTTCTTGAATTTCACTTGTGAAGTTTCGAACTCAAATCCAATCCCAGGTTGTGGATCATCATTGTCGCTGCTGCCTTCTGATCCAAGCATGCAAACTGCTTCATTGTCGTCGTCGTCCGAGGCACGAACTACCAAGTCATTATCGTCTACACCAGACGGGATACTAGCGGCTCTAAGAACTATCAAGGAAGACAGAAACACCAAAAGCAGGAAGTTGATTCTCTGCTTAAAGGAACGTAAATTGAAGTCCATGTGGAAGTGGCTGAGTCTCCGGTGAACCCAAATGATTTATGGGCGAAAGACAGAAACAGAAGATGAAAGTGGCAGTATTTTCCGGTAACTTGGCTACATCTTAAGGTAATTGGCAAGCCACTAAATGGTCAAACTGGGTGTGATAACGAGCAACATAAGATGAGAGAGCACTAAGGATCCTCAGAGGGGTCGACAACAGACAGCAAGAATCCTCTAAGTTTTGAATGTCCTCATGAAGAATGACAACAGGGTAAAAGAATCCCTTAGCTCCTGAAACTTCTTCGCGTGAGAGACGAAGCCGTCTCCGTAGTGAGTAGAGAATCGTTTCATGGATAGAGGTTAGGCGAGGCTAAAACATCGATACTACTCCAGAATCCAGCAGAGATTGGGAAATTTGACGGGCCTAGAGGTTGGAGAGGAACTCAAAGCCAAGGTTCCTTGACGATTCATGTTCGATTGTCTGTTGTATGACTTCGTGGGTGGGTAATCTAGACTGCTTAATAGTGCTCGCGTGACTTATTGCATTATTGTGAAAATCGGTAGGATTTCTCCGGCTTCGCGTTCGGCTCTGCTACTGTCACAGTAGCTGCCATACATAGAATCGCTTTAAGAACTTAGTGACGTGACATGTACAGGCACCAGAGCCCACCGCATTGCATGATGATATCCATGCGCTGAAGCACGCAAATTTCTCGAAAGTCCTCTGGCAACTGGTGAGAATGGAAAGGCTGCGGCGGATATTTGCAATTGGCGGAAGGGCAGCACCAGGTGACAGCAGCAAGCGGACAACGCCTATCGTGCTAAAAGGGGCTGAAATCAAAACGTACCAATCGAACCCGGACCTGGTTTGTTGCACAAAGGTACCATGAGCGGATTTGACCAACAACCATTGACACTACACAGGGTGGCAATACAGGGAGGTACCGCGCACCTGTAACATCAGTTGGTGGCCGTTGACGAAGAACTATCGCCTAAGATAAGCCAGCCACTGTCAGCGGTGGCGGAAACAGAACCAATGAGAAGGTGGAGGACGTGGGGTCGATGATGAACTCTTAAAGCCATTCGACGCCAAATGAAAGACCCACTGTCTCAGGTAGCGATACCCACTAAAGCCCCTGAGCAGCGTTCCGAACTCGAAAGAAATAGCAGGTCCAGCGGTGACTAGCATTGACTTACGATTAATCACAAGTGCCTGTGAGTCGCGCTAACTGGACATGGAAAGTATTTAAATAGAGAGAAATGTAAACAAATTTGCGTGTTAAGGTGGGATGGGGCTTAACTCTCGCTTAGAAGCCTGCGGTACTTCAATTTCGATATAATTTATAAAGGAATCTTGGTACTCTTGGCATCTTAACGAACTGAGTCGAATCCTGGCGAGTTCAATCATATTTGACCAAGGTTGAGTTGACTTGTAATTACTAGAGTTGACGCGAGTCAATTCAGAACCCTACCCCTAAGCTGTTTTTGCTTCTCTAATCAGCGGTCAAATAGTTCGTCAGCAGTCCTGATCGCCTTGAATACGCAATAAGAATACAATCTTCGTTGTTAGACAACTCCACGACCGCGACTTTTACGAGATACATTTGAGTGCAGAAGACATGAGGTCACGAGCTATGTTTATCAAGGCCGTTTCGGAATAACCATCAACTTCCCGTATCGAAGAGTAGAAATTGCTGTGAATCAGGCAATCTTAAACCTGTACTCGCTCGTGGCTACTTGATTCGCAAACTCTCTAGATACCCACTTGAGTAAGCCCGTAGCATACGAGTTACTCAAACACGCCAGCCCGATCGCGTTACAAACTTCGCCGATCCGGTTCGGGTGTTGGTGTGCGAGGCGAATCCCATTCCATGCCACCGTCCTTTTCTTCTGGCCCACAAGACTAAAGTCTTGACCTCCATTTTCTAAGCGAGGCGGTGTCAATAGGCAATTACCTAGAGTGTTTGTGAGTCATTGTGTCTCGGACGGGAGAGGAAATTTTGGAACGTGATTTGAGAAAAGTTGAAGATGCCGCGGTTATAAATCGTCGATTAGATCTCATGTCCTTGAGGTGTCCCCGACTTTCGGTTTGCTTTGCTCCTACTGTCCTCGTACCGGATTTGGAATGGGTAAGGACTTTGTGCATGATCTGCATTCCTGGTTATACCTGAATCCCTACTACGATCAAAAGACACTCTTTCCGCCAGTTCGTGATCTGCGGCTACTCGCGAATCGTAGCCTCGTTGGCGCTGCTTCACATCGGTATGTAAGGTTCAGCCCCCGGCCCTAACGAGGTGCTCGTTTCTCTCAGCTCTTAACAGAGGCGCCTGTTTCCGCAGCCCATAGTATTGCCACGAGAGATGTGCTATAACAAATAACAAAACATTGTAGGACAGGCAAATTCGTTTCCAAGAGAGATAGGAAAGACTAGGTGGGATTTCATCTGAGATTAGTGACGAGGATAGTGTAGAGTTCACCGAGGTGGCGTGCGGTGATTTTGTTTTCCAGAAAGGCTGCAGCTTGTCGCAAGGAAGAGGAGCAAGCAGTCAATTTCATCAACAATAACGATAATCTCGAAGGTGACGCTGATGCCAAAGGATTATCTGTTTGGAAGAACTGGAGGGGAAACCTGTTATTTCACCTCCCCATCTTGAGCAGTGACCCAGATCCAGTCATCAGGCGCATCTGAACAGGCCAAAAACAGGTCACTGTCATCGACAGATTTGACGAGTCGCTAAAGGTGGTTTGGAAATTGAAGGTTGGCACGGTTGGTTGCCCGTAGGTCATTTTCTTGGCAGCCTTTCAAGCTCTAACCAATCGGAGTGCTTCATCGCCGCCGCAAGGCAAAGTCGCCAGGCACGACTCCCAAAGGCTACCTGCAGCTTGTGAAATCAACCTAGACAGGCTGCCGCTGGATTCTTGCAGATGTACAACAACCTTGGAGGCCCCACGTACGCATCTTGTCAACAATTCTCTCAGTTCTTGTCAGTCTGAAGCAAGTGGCCGAAATAGCGACGAGTTTCCGCGCCCCGCCGTCGAGCACTATGGGTTGTCCACATATTGACTCCTTGGGCAAGTAGTGCGAGCTATGACGAGCTTCGTATACGTCTAACCTTCCACAGAGCTTCTTCCTCCCAAACCAAGTCAGTCTGTCTACCGAGAAGACTGCGTGCAATGCTTCGACAGCCAGGTATCTTATTGTCGTACGACACAAGATATCTCGCAGACTAAAACCGTGCAGGACGAACCCTTAGGTCTAAATGTCTGCCTCTTCTGTTTCAATGGAGGCTGTACCGCTGAGAGAGACCATGGAACCCTGCATTACCAGCATTCAAGCCACCCTCTTGCCCTCAACATCAAACGGGCAAGGAAAAAAGTTCAGGTACCGTTTCTTTATACCATGCATATCTCTACTTGGAAGCTGACAGCTGAAAGCGGGATGAGCCCCCGCAGAAAATTTCGAAGCTCGCAATCGCAGCCGAAACGGAAGAGGATCGATATGATACCCACACTCAAGTCATTTGCTATGCATGTCAGCTTCAGGACGTCGACAAGTCGTCTGGCAGGCTTGCGCCTGTGGTTGACGGAATTATGAATGCTATGACATTTGCCCGGCAAGAGGAGGTCAAGGCATGGGAGCAAGAATTTACGCCTTGTGAACATACACTATGTCTAGAGCAACAGCCGAGCAGACAGATCGAATCTCAAGGTGAGCTCTCCTCACCTGCGCAAGAGAAATCAACTGATAATACCCTCCAGCCCTTGGGAAGTGCTCGATGTGTGATCTCAGGGAGAACCTTTGGTTATGCCTCGAGTGCGGCAATCTCGGCTGCGGCCGGTCTCAGTGGGGCGGCGTTGGTGGCAACTCTCATGCCCTGGCACATTCCGACCAAGTTTCGCACGGAGTCGCTGTCAAGCTAGGTTCAATCACTCCGGAAGGGTCTGCAGACATCTACTGTTACAAATGTAATGACGAACGTGTTGATCCAGAATTAGTACAGCATCTGAAACACTGGGGCATCAATATTGCAGAAAGGGAAAAGACCGAAAAGAGCTTGATGGAAATGCAGGTTGAGCAAAATCTAAAATATGACTTCGCAATGACAACAGAAGACGGGAAAGAGCTGAAGCCTTTATTCGGACCTGGCTTCCAAGGACTGAAGAATATTGGGAACAGTTGCTACCTCGCAAGCATAGTGCAATGTCTGTTCTCCCTACCCGAGTTTCAGACACGCTACTTCCAGCCCGGCGAGCCCCCACCTTTTGTCGAAAAGCCCGCCGATGACCTCGAGACACAGCTACGGAAGCTCGGAGATGGACTGCTCTCTGGCCGCTATTCTCATCCTGACCCCGACATTGTTGCTTCTCCAGACTCTCCTGAAGTACCACATCAGCGAGGACTATCTCCGGCCATGTTTAAGCATCTCGTAGGTCGTGGGCATGAAGAATTCTCTACTATGCGCCAGCAAGACTCCTTCGAATTTCTCACTCACGTGTTTAAACATATCAATATTGCTCAGCAATCTTCGTCAGCATCTAATCCCGTCGACTCCTTTCGTTTCGTCATGGAGCAGAAATTGCAATGTCTCGCGTGTAAAAAGGTGCGTTACCGAAGCGATGAACAAGACAACATCTCCATTCCCGTGCCAGTGCGGCGGAGAAAGGCCGTTCCCGAAAATGTGATGGATCTGAAAAACGTCGTGGAGAAGGATGAGCTAGAGTCCGTAACTCTGAAAGAATGTCTCGATATCTTTACTGCGCCTGACACTGTTGAGTTAACTTGTCCGAGCTGTGGCAACAAGGATGGCTTCATTAAGCAATCACTTTTCAAGACTTTCCCGCAAACTCTTGCAGTCAATGCACGTCGGTTCGAGCTAGTGAACTGGGTGCCCACGAAACTCGATATTCCAGTCCAAGTCACTGATGAGGTTTTCGACATGACTTCGTATATGTCCAAAGGATTACAACCGGGCGAGGAAGAGTTACCAGAAGATGCAGTTCCTGCAGCTGGCGGTGCTCCCAGCTTCGTCCCCGATGGCGCAGCTCTAAGCCAGCTAGAAAGCATGGGTTTCCCCAGGACAAGATGTGAAAAAGCACTTCACGCAACAGGAAACTCAGATGCAGAAGCGGCGATGAACTGGCTGATCCAGCACTTGGAAGACCCAGACATTGACGAACCATTAAATCTGGGCGGATCAGCTCCATCCGCTGATGACTCCGAAAAGATAGCACAACTCGAATCCATGGGCATATCTGTTCCGCAAGCTCGGAAAGGTCTCAAGGAAACAGGCGGCAGCGTTGAACGAGCGATAGACTGGGTCTTCAGTCATCCGGATGATCAGGGAGATTTTGGGGAAGCTGTAGAAGAAACACAGCCGAAGGCGCCTAGTGCACCACCTGGGAGTTCAGAAGTTCCGGCTAACTTCCAGCTCCTATCCATAGTGTGTCACAAAGGTGCCTCGATTCACGCCGGGTAAGTTGATCGACTCTAATTTGTCCCTGCAGCGTTAACAGTTGCGCATAGTCATTACGTAGCATTTATCCGAAAGTCTATCCCGGATGAAGGTGGGAAGGTTTCTTGGGTCTTGTTCAACGACGAGAAGGTAGTCAAGGCGGCAGATGTGGAAGAGATGAGGAAGTTTGCTTACGTTTACTTCTTCCGCCGCGTGTGAAAGGTGCAAGTGCAGACGTTCTAGGTGATGCACACAGTATAGAAGCTGGGAACAAAACAAGACGCAAAACATCAACCTGTGCCGTCAAGTTGTAATAGAGTCAACATCATATGTGTTAGGACATAATACTACACAGTAAAATATACCTGCATGATTCCTACCCCTTATCGGGGCAATGCTTTTAGTAAGCATTTCTCCACCGGATGCCGAGGTCAAACAAGTTTCGCCACTAGCATCCAAACCCTATTTAACAAGCAGATCCCGAGATATTGTGAATGCCATGAATTGGGATTTCAATGCCAGCGTCTTAAGAGACGGGATCATTCCAACACGATAAGACTGCAAGGCTTTTGCTGCCTCGACAGCTTCCAATAAGCAGATCCTCCGCCTGTCAAACTTGCGGTCATCCGGCATCATCACCTTTTCGCCGTTCCAAAAGGAAGTTTCAAATTCTTAAGAGACTAATCGCCAAAAATTCACGCCAAAGTGGACTGAATTTGCTCTTGAAGACTTTCCATATCGTTCAATTCTCCGACTTCTCCAAGCCGAAGCCGTTCGCTCTGCACTAATGGCGAAAATAATGAAAGCGGTTGGTATGCCTTACATCTTTACGGTTCTTCTAAGCCTTGTTTTGATAATGCCTTTCAATTTTCTGTGCTACGACATGATGTGATCCTAAGGCTCACGTCACCATCTGGTGTTGATCAGGCGGAGCTTCGGGTAGAATCGGGACATTCCACTATCTTCGACTTAAATCTGGGGAACTTTGCGCTATCCAAGAGAAATAACCGATGCTTTAAAAAGCTTATTTGCATCCCTCTGTTTCCTTTTCGCTATTTTTTCCTAAGTCGACATGCGCACAACCCCTGACTGACTGACCATGACCAGACATCCATGGCGGAAAAGGCGGCATCGACAAACTCTACATCAACGCTTCAACCCCCGTCCCCAGCCTCCACCGTTGCGGCGCTCTCGTCAAAATCAAAGCCTTCGGCCTCAACCGCATGGACCTAATACAGCGCGAGGGCCACTATCCGCTCCCGCCCCAAGCCCCCTCCACCCTCGGCGTCGAATTCTCCGGGACCATCGACGTCCTTGGCGCCGACGCCACGGGCGATTTCAAGCCCGGCGATGAGGTCTTCGGGCTCGCCTACGGCGGCGCGTACGCAGAGTACATCGCCGTGAGCACGCGCATGCTGGTACACAAGCCTAAGGAGTTGAGTTGGGAGGAGGCCGCGGGCATCCCGGAGACGTGGATCACGGCGACGCAGGCGCTGTATTTGGTTGGTGGGTTCACGCCGGGGAAGAGCGTTCTCTGGCATGCTGGGGCGAGTAGTGTGAGTATTGCAGGCGTGCAGTTGGCAAAGGCGGAGGGGGCGAAGGTGGTGTATGTCACGGCGGGGAGTGATCATAAGGTGGAGTTTTGCGAAAAGGAGCTCGGGGCGACAAAGGGGTTCAACTACAAGGCGGGAGATTGGAGTAAGATGCTGTTGGACGAAACTAAGGGATCAGGAGTTGATCTTATCGTGGATTTTGTCGGGGGATCTTATTTTCAGCAGAACATCAATGCGGCTGCAAAGGACGGGCGAATTGTGTTGTTAGGGATGCTGGGAGGAATGAAAGTTGGGGAGGTTGATATTGGAGGGCTGCTCTACAAGAGGGTCCGCGTCGAGGGAAGTAGCTTGAGGTCGAGAGATGAGGACTATCAGGGAAAGTTGAGGGATCAGCTGGTGGCACACGCGTTGCCAAAGTTCATTGATGGGACCTTCAAGGTCATCGTGGACAAGGTATTCAAGATGGAGGATATTCAGGATGCGCAGAAGCTGCTTGAGAGCAATACGACGAAGGGGAAGGTGATTTGTACTGTGGACTGATGTCTGCGCTCGAAATGCAGATACACGCCCATCATGGTAACCTTTCAAATACGCCATAGTAATAGACAGTAGTCGCAAACTTATTTAGTCTCAAGATTTAGCAAGCTCCAATTTTGTCCAGAATATTTGTCAGAGCAAAGATTTGAGGTGACCAATTCCTCTCCCATGTTCCGGCTCGCGAAGCGGGAATGCTTCGAAGATACCGTTCATGCAGCCGGATAACTCGCCGGTCGAATATCACATAATACCGTGAGGAAACGGCGGTCTTATTCTAAGACACTTACTGGGTGAACCGGCTTTCTCCGCGTGTGCTTGCAGCGGACGATTGAAGGTGTGGTAGTAAGGTTCCTTGTGCAATTTCTAGACAAGTATCATTACTGACTGGATGCAAGGAACACTTGATAGCTTTCACCGCCCTTAGAGAATGTTGTGTCTGACCGTTTTCCGTTATCGCAAGGTACTATTTCTCCTTGAAGTGGTCGAGGAGATGTCGGAGGACTGGATTGGTTATAAAGAGCAGTCGGGAAAACCTTCCCATCAGCTACAGCCTTGGCGGGCTCAAAAATGACCACGGCGTTCTCATACTTCCTCTCTTCTTTCTCAGACCTCTTACAAATGCGATCAGATACGCACTTTTGCATCGGAGGCTATTATGAGTGTTCTTACTTGCATCTTGGACATTTTAAACGGCTAGTACACCTCGTTTGAGACCTGAGCAAGACAATGGTAATGTGGTTGTAAAGAGAAAAAGAACAGGTAACCCTTGTCCACTGGAATCGAATCTACGACCTGCGGGTACCTGCGGGATTTGTCGGCATTCTCTACGAGAATCAACGCGCATGAAGAGAGCGAAGACATGGTGCTACTGTGGCAACGATGTAATGCTCAAGAGCAGCGGGCATCCTACAATCCTGCCATGGTAAAGAAGATACACCTTTCTTAGCTATGAGCAAAAATAGCATCCCAAAGATGCCGTTTCAATCATTCCATCACATTCTTCTACTCTCATTGGAAAGTTCGAGCATATTGATCACGAAAAAAAGGGAGTTCGTAGATCACTCGTCTCTCTCTGTGTCGTCCCTGGCACTCGAGAAATACCAAGTAGGCCACAATGGGCCACAGAGGACATTTCATACCATCTCCATCATTGTACTGCGTGCGCAAGTGCTCAGATCTCGAATACAAACTCTACCCTGACTGGCCTGTCAAGCTATGGATAGGTAGACGTCAACAGACGAGGGCGGCTAGTGTCGCATCAGTCTCTGATGCTAAAGTGGCCAACTTGACCAACTGCGCCAAAGTCCCGAACTAACCCCTCAACTCTCACTTGCAAAATAAAACCCTTGAAAAGGGCCACTTATGCGCCCACAGCATTCAGCTTTCCAGGGTCTCGCCGGTGTTACTGGGGGGCCAGTTCGCTGCACCCGCTTCACACCAACCACAGACCATTCGCAAACTTCCTTACTTTCAAATAGTCAGTGCGTATGAGTTTTCTATAGTATACTGGTGGACCATGTCACTTCACTCGCTTCACACAAAGCTACAAACCGCTCACGATTTCCCTTACTTCTAAAATGCTCAATGCCATCAGTCTTCTAAAGTCTCGCCGGTGTTACTGGTGGGCCACGTCACTTCACTCGCTGTACATAAACCCACAGCTTACTCACAATTTCTTTACTTCCCAAATGCTCAGTGCTCATTAGACTACGCTTCACTCATTACTTTGTTTCTGCAACATCTACCAGCCTTTTCCTTGAGCTTGCTGGGTACCTTGAAAGTCATGCCTTGCCACGATTCTACACGATGGGATGTTCGAAGCCTATCAGCTGAACAGTTCAAAGACGAACTTGACGTTCTGAAAATTGCCAAGACCAGTCGATGAGATTTCTTCGAGAAGGTTAAGAGATTCGTCTTAGCCACTGGTGAGCCTTTTCTAGCGTTTCAGGACGGTGGTAAGGAGAATTTGAATACACTATCTACCAAATTTGTCGACAGATTTGAGGAGACCATATGGAGCTCGACCGGCTAGAGTGCTCTTAGCCTGACGGAGGTGTCCAATTCTAATGACAGGGAAGCGCTGAAGCATCTGTAAGGATTCATCTGGCTTCTGACTGACGCAAGCAAGTGCTGCTCATACTGACGTAATTTCATTGGGCAGTCTCGTCGAAACGATAGCTGTGCTTCTGAAGAATATGCGGAAGGCAGCGTGGCCAGACTCCGTACGTGTTCATGAAGCCTGAGACAGATGCCATTAACGTCAACATAGGTGCCATCCATGACACGGGCTCAACGTAAAGCAGTAGGCCTTCTTCTCGACGATGCCGAAGATATTCAAGATCGACAAGACACTCTTAGGCATCTGTCGAACAACATAAAGTCTATCAATAAGCATGGGAAGCCTGCGCCCAGGTCAGGAAGGAGCGCGTTCCCAAAGGAGTCTCAGAAAGATCAAGTCGCTTTGTCTCGGTACGTCTGTGACGAAGGGTTGATTCAATTAACATAGTTTCCATGATTGGATGCTGACAATACGATCGCTCTTAGTAGTCAAAAGGCTAAGCCTGTAGGCAAAGCTAAAGGCAATAAGAAGAAGGATGCAACAACTATGGAGCCCGTAAATAGACGAGGCAGAGTTAAGAACAATTTGGAGGATTCTGAAGAAGACAGTGGTGAGGAGACCGTCGAGGACACAGATGATGAAGACAAGGACATTGACAGCATTTTTGAAGACGACAACGCCGAGTCTATTGCATCCGACGAGACGGCCGTTGATGATGACGAATTAGATGCTGACGCCAGCGATGAAGACTATTCTGCTGGGGAGAGTGATGAATCTGACGATGAGAGTACCAGCAATGACTCTCTGGCACTTGAACCTCGCCACACGAATCTTACTAACCTTACCTCTGCTCGAAAGCGTCGTAGCACTGTCAATCCCGCTACCAATCCATCGCTGATGAAAAAGCCTCGAGATAGAAAGAATACGGCAGCTGTATCTACACGAACGAGCACCCGAGCCAGCGGCAAGAAAAAACCCACAAAAGCTGCAAAGAGTAAGGTCAAGCCAGTAGGACGGAAGCGATCTCTTGTCTAGCGGCAATCTCCGGCGGAGGACGCACGAGCAGTCCGACGTACTACTGATGAACTGCTCCTCACTGAAAGACCCAACACACTTCCAAGAGCCTCCAATGACAACGGCGAAAGCATTACCCTAGACGCCACAGCTGACCAGATAGACCGGTTCATGGTGAAATATAAGGCCAAGAAGCCTGTTGAATACGGAATATTTCTTGGGAAACACGGCCTTCGAGCAGAATAGTGGGAAGAATGAGGTGCAATTCGTACGATGGAAAAAGCGGCACGGAAAAGGAGTTCCTTTCCTAAGGGTCGGGAGTGATCGTTTGCTTTCTTTCCATTTACTTCAGGCATATCAGACTGTGTTACCGACGACTGGTAGCGAAATTATGTACAGTAGCTTACATGGACTAGATAATCAAATAAGGCAACTGGTCTCTAGCTCCAGACCAGCTCGTTTCAAAACCAGAGCCTTGAGAACAATATAACATCTACCATCCTCAACATCATGCATCGTTCGTGCCCATGACAGCTCCACAGCAGATATGCCTTCAACCAAGATACCCCTCAAAACTTAGCGTCGATGTTCTCATTCCCCGTGGGCGTTTACGTTTTGCAGAGAACTACATTTTACCTGAACCAACGCTCCTCTCAACTGGAGGAAAGCAAAGCCGCGTTCCACGTTCACTCGATCCAAGTCGATCGATAGAACCATACCAGAATTAGCTAAGAAGAACATATCCATTGAGGAGAGCAAGGGGGTCCTTTTCATCCTCACGTCCACCGCCCGCCGCTCCACGGGGAACGTACACTCTTCAACAAACAAACCGAAGGGACACGATCGCGCCCCACAGGTATCTTACTCCGAAGCCGCAGCTCGGAGGTGACAAAGATCCGCCCGCCATTCTTGGGATGAGGCTCACTCGTGATACTTACCTCTTCGACCAAGGCGGAGATGGGAGCCGAAAATGTCCGGGCTTGGGAGGATTCTCTCTCCCAGGACTGTTCAACAGGGGGGGAGGTCTGCTTAGGTCTCCGCTCCACCCCGCTCCGCCAGACAATTTTCGTTGTATGTTCAGAGACAACAAGCACCTCATGGGTTTCGTGACTGGTCTACCGGCGTATACGAGTTTGAAGATTCGCGACTCGCTCACTTTGTTCCTAGACATTTCCGGTAGGGAGAGGGGCCTCGGCGCGCGACAGATCAAATGTATATCGTGAAATCGGCCCTGCCAACGCCGGCACGGACTAAAGTTTCGGCCATCATGTTTACACAAGGTTTTCTGGATGTCCTTGATGATCGCTCTGAATACACCAGAAACTCTGAGGACGTTTCCATCTAGCGCTTGAGGTTTGCACGTTAAGTTTGAGCTAGGATAGCACGGGTTAGAAAAGAAACAGCATGGTTCACCATCGGACTAATCATTTTCATTGGGGTATTTCCAGCGGCTTAAGGGATAACATCAAGCCATATGCGACCTTATGATAATCGGAACCCGATTGTTAGGAAACGCCAAGACCGGTCCTTTGTTCACAGACTCGTACCACTGCAGCCAGCTGCTAACCAAGTACGCAAACGAGCCCCACATACTCGACAGAGAGCTTTGGTATTCACACCAAGTATGATCTTCCGCACGAATCCCAAAAGCAGCAGACAATCTGTTGGAAAAATCAGCAATAAGTCAAGGGGTTGGGGGAGGATGAATAGCTTACAAGAACCCTATAGATCCGATGGTAGCCCAGACTCCGATCCACCAGGCGATACGGTGCGGTAGAGGTCGATACCATTTTTCTTGTGTGATGAGTGTGAACATGATACCGGCAGTGAGGAAGCATACTGAGGCGACTGTCTGCGGAATCCAGTACCCGCCGATTTCTTGCCATGTCTTGAAATTAGAAAGGATTCCAGGTAACGCGATGACCCCACAGATCCCATAAAGTGTTGCGCCGAATAGTTGAATGGTGCAGGCAACATATCCCATCTCTTTGAGATGATACGTTACCAGAGCGTGCCAGGTCGGCCACCAGCGCCAGGTAAGGTACTCGTGGAATTCATCTTGCTTAGTGGGGCCCTCGTCTACTCCACCACGTCTTGGAGGGGGAGCTTTGTCTTCAGGGTAGGTAGAGCCAGCTGTTTCGGGCTGATCCTTCGTCCTCCAACCAGCTTCAGGATCAACTGACTTTTGCTTCTCCAATTCTTCATCGCTATCATCATGGGAATGGTGATGCGGTATCATATGGCCGAAGAACATGTGTAACTTCTCATCCATGAATCTCTTCTTCTCTTCATCATGTCCTTCGAGATGCCTCTTCATTGCTGATCCTCCGAACGATCCATCATTGATCGCTTCAAAATACGCCATCGTGGCGCCGAGCTGGTAGAAGAGGGCACCAAAAAAGAACAGCAGACCGACTCCATATTTGGACTCTCCCTTGAATTCTGACTCGGGCCATTGGAGAGGCGTCCATGCCCACGCGCCATCGATGACGAAGAGTACAGATCCCCAGGTATAAGACCAGCCGCTCCAGAATGCCATGTCCCAGTACGGAAAGGTGGTGAACATGACCAAAGAGCCATAGACCGCATTCCTGAGGTGAATATAGAAGGGGAGGTGCGGCGTATCATCACTCGCAATGACGTGAGATTGTCGCCTTTGGCGAGCTTCGCTTGGGCCGCGCGTTCTTTCACGGTGCAGATGGAACTTTCTTGATACTTGTCCCGCTGCATGTTTCGCAGTCTCTGTGAACTTGAGATGATGAGTCTCAGTCTCGGGAGAGTCATCGTTTCTTGTCAGCGCCGCATCGATCTTATCATTTTCACTATCGTGTTCCGAGGATGCCATTGGAGACGTGGTTTTTTTGCTGCCTATCGGAACATTACCGTCGCCAGCGTGATCAGGTCGATCTGTTGTTTGTAAACAGCCTTTTAAGCTGCCCTCGGTTGCTGTCTCGGCGTGGCCGGTAGCAGACTCGCTTCCAAGCTCGTAATCTGATTGCCTAGAAGTTGATGATGGTGACTCAATGTCAAAGTATCAGATCAGCGCATTCCAGAATACATCTAGAGAATACAAGGTAGTGACGAAAGCCTTCGAAGGACGGGAAAAGGTTGAAAGAAGTAGCATGGTGATCAAGACGAAGGAATCAGAGAACTCTCCGCCGTCCTTTTAGAATGGGGCGATATTTTTCGATTGGTCCTAGTTTTGTCCCGTATTACTTATCCTAAATTTTAGGATGACACGGGTAACACGCGAGATGGCAAGGACATTTATTTTACCAATTGAAAATAATGCGCCCGTTCTGCCAGGATGGGAGATAAGCTTTTTCGCTCCGCGGCCAAGTTTTGGCTTGTCTTGCAACATGCAGAGGCATACGGTACGGCGATCTCTGGCATCCAAGTCGCGAATGACATCAGAGGAACGAATATGTTAAGCTCCGGCACTGCCCGGACCCATTTCATTAGCTAAATTCGGGTTCCTCTGCCGTGTTTTTCCTCTTCCTAACTTGGATGGGGCAAGCAGCAAGATAAGGGAAGTGAGAGTGGCACGCGATCGTGACGATCGCTCTCGGGATCCTCAAAGCCGATCGACGATCATAAGCCTTTACGCCAATGCCAGATCTTGACGATATTTGAGTTTACCTACACTAATTGGGTCTACGCCTCTGGCTCTATCCCTTCCTTCTCCTCCTTCTATCTCTTCAACCCCGCCATCTATCTCCAGTCCTGGTAATATTCTGTTGGGAAACATGATTCAATGGACGAAGAATTTCCGAACAAGCGTTTGTTTATTGTACCTTTTAGCCCGCCAGATTCACGAGTACCGGCTTTCACACTACACAGGTGTTGGTCTGAGGCAGGAACGCGTGTAAACTACCTAAGTTAAAGTTCGATCTAACACTGTTTTTTAAAGTCGCCTCCCTGTGCTCGACGGTGAAGCCTGCGCTGAATATCCAGTACCAATCTAGCGCAAAATTTCTCCATTTGTATCCCAACTTTCTGCTGAACGATCTTTGACAGTCTTCCCTGCCACCTGATCCATAAACACGAGCTTCCGACAACAGCTACAACGACCCGTTCTTTTCCCTTCCTCATCCCCCCACCTCAACCGCGGAAGCTTCCTGTCCTCATCGTTCAGTGCCACCGCATTGCACAAGCCCTCCGTCCCCTTCTTTCCCACATGAGACACCTCCCCCATATCCACCATCAGCGCCGCCATCGCCGTATTCCTCACCATTTTCACGCGCACCCACCTCCCCAGTACGCTCACCAGTACCGCCGCTAGAGCTAGTGCGGCGCTCATCCCGAACCACGCGGCCATCTTACCCCTATCGATCTCTGCGCGGACGGTCTGCACGACGGCGCGCGCAAGCATGTTCTCAGGCACGCTGTCGTAGCCCTTATGGACCAGCGAGATCGTCAACGCGCTCCAGGTGGCATGGTAGGCGAGGGCCATGAGGCCGCTGACATATGCGTCGAGGCTTCCGCCCCCGGTCTCACCACTACGCATCATCCACACATTGTCGCTCGTGGTGCTGGTGGTTTGGGGAAGGAGCGATAGGTAGTAGCGAATGACCTCGGACATGGCATCGATGCTGAGGTTGGTAAGCATTGAAGGTTCGACTTCGACGGTAGAGTTGGTGGATATGCAGGTGGCAAAATGGCCCATTGAACTGTTTGTGATGGACGAGAGGCGGCAGTTCTTGGCCCGTTGGATGCCAGCGGTGATGGATGCATGAGCAAGGAGGTAGCAGTCCTTTGCCGTAATAGTGTTTTTAGTAATGGTTTTAGGAATTTGTAGTTGTTCGACATTAGGTAGGTTGTCAAAGGTGGCGGACCGGGTAGGGCAAGGCAGATCCGCATTTGGGAGAGAATTGTTCCAGACGAGAGGGTAACGGCGATCAGTGGTGTTGACCCTGACGGCGACGAGTTTCTCTCCGGTGAACACTAGCGAGCGTGCCGGATTGGGCCATTTTTCCTTGTACCTTTCACTGTCTCGGATTATTTCGACCGTGCCGTCATATCGTAACGTGTAATGGTTCCCTATGAAGTCAGAATAAGAGTGTGTACCAGGTTTAATTGATCGATTGAAGGTAGATGAATCGATCCAACTGAGCTTGGTATCAAACTATGGAAGCGATAAATCGGCAATACCCTGATTAAATTCTGGAGCCAAGGTAGGAAAATACCGTCGGAGAGTTACGTTAGTGCTTGGATGGTTAAATGCATACCCTGCATCCGACAGAGCCATGGCTGCTGCTTTGAGAACAATAATCGACCGGGCGGCCGAATAAGGTAGCATACCCCAATCTGCACTTGCGTCCACAGATGGCATGCTTAACGAATTTGGATGGTCTTTCCAGGTCGTCGAGGGTATCCAGGCTAGCGCAGAGCCGACAAGTGGAGCAGCAACACTTGGTAGCCAAAGTAACAGCACCACCAACGCCATCAAGGAGGACCATAGAAGCTGATTCCGAGGCCCGGACTTAAAATTTGGCATAGCCGGAATGCGAAAGTCGTTTAGACTTGATAGTTCCGCTAACATAAGGCCGCTCTTTTCGAAAAGGATGAAAATGATTCTCCAAATGAGGAGAGATGAACAAGCTCCGCCGAGTAGACGGATGAGAACCAAGGCCAGAGATACGAGACCATTAATATGAGTTTGATATAGTCCATTGTTGACATTAAACAACGACGAAGGGGGCCCAGCGTTGAAATTGTGGTTGTCGACAAAGAGGAGCAGCACGGCGTATAGGAGCGCACAAGCTAAAAGGTGGAGAAAATAGATATAACTACCAGGACTTGAGGAAGTTCCAGATTCCATCATCATCTAATCGACAAACGCAAGGTGATGTGGCGCCGATTTCCCGCTTGTCTTGAGCAACAGCCCTGAAATCCTTTTGTAAGCTCCCTTCACAGACTCTGCAATTATGAATCAGTGTCCAGGTCATGATAATCAAGAAACAGATGTGAGAACAGCGCCACCAAAATCAAAACATACGAAATTGAGACCCAAAACCGTTGTATGTTTATATCTAATCATGAGCTTACTAATCAGGTAGCATCGTCAACATGAATACACAACCGATACATTCCAAACAACCTGTAGTGGCTGAGCAAGGCAAATTGGAATGAACCCCTGAAGAACCTTCACAAGCATCACGATAGCTGAAACAAACGACATCCTTACGTCCACTGCACTTACTAGTAGGACCCATGTGTACACCCTAACAGCAAGGCCGGCGAGACAAGTTCCAATACTGGCTACGAGATTGAGTCTGAAACAGTTTCGATAAGCGCTTGAGGAACACACAATGAAAGGGTATCCTCGTCGACAATGAGCGGTAAGACAATCACAGTAACGAGCCTAACCAAAGAGAAACTGCGCCCCAAAACCTTCGCTAAGCCACGCTTTGGGGAGTACATCTAAAATGCCGGCTGCCAATCATCAAGGACGTTGGTACAACCTTTATCAAGACAAACTTTAGCCTTCTTAAGACAGCAGTGGGGTCGAGTCTCAGTCGAGACCTTCAGCTCGCGGGGTCCAACCATGCTTTGTAGAGAGAGATATAGAATAATGAGGAATGAAGGGTATGCCGTATCGCTTAGTCTTATCAGATCGGCCACTCTCGTGAAGCCTGAATCGACAAGAATCCAGAGGAGCACCGATGGCCCTCTGCGTAATTAAAATTGTAGAAGGTTCTTCGAACACTCCGCATTGAAGGTACATAAGCGCTCGGAGTATGAAGCTGACCCTGTTTCCATACCTATATCTGTAGAGTAACATACTGTAGAATCGCATTTCTCAACATGGTATTCGGGCTGCAGTAGAGATGTTGAGCCGGATCTAGGGGCTGTGTGGCGATCTGACTGAATTTTTCGGCTTGTTTTTGAGGAAAGAAAGTAAAGGTTCGGGATGTGGAGCATCATGTAAATACTGTACTTCTATGCATTGATTCCAGAGACTTGGTGTCGCTGCCTGGATTTGATAGTAACTCACAAGCTTTTTGACGAACCACCGTGAATCCTGCGATTAGGTAGTACAAATGCTTGTCTGAGTGCGCGGAACGGTGACAGGCAGCAGCGTAAAAGTACATCGCAGTTTGAGATATGACATATCTATCCAGTCGCCGAGCGCGTGTGGTGCTGAAGCCAGGCACCTGTTCGGCGAAAACTAGGCTCTTTGCAAAGTATAGGGACTATCCCCTACTCTGTCAGAAATGCACACCTTTTTAGGCGATGGCCCCGCCTAAAGTCACATGATAGTACAGGCAAGATTCAGCGCTTCCACCCCCGTAGACCCCAACGAGAGAGCCACGTGACTTTAGGCGGGAGTCCCGCCTAAAGAAATTATAGCATATACTCAGTCACGGTAACATTCCTAGTATATCAATCTAGCAGTACTTAACGCCATCTTTATTTGTCTATCTGCACGTATTACGGACTTTAAAGAAAACCTCTCCTCCCGATGTTATAGTGCCGCGAATGAAGTCCTCAAAGAGAAACTTCATCCACGTACTTCACTTAGGAATACGTGAGCAATTCGTTGGAAGGTCTCAGTTCAACTCTACAACTTCTTGGCCCAAACCGCACAAGCGAAGCGTACATATCACGCACACGTTTTCGCTGATTGCACAAATGCGAGGCACATGTTACAAATGCTGGACGAAGCAAATAGCCATGTTGGTTTGACCAGGGGGAACGATGGACACTGTCCGAGCAAAAATCATGAAGAGCGAAGATAATTTATTTTGTCGATTGATGAAGTTGATACCAGTCACCTAAGACTTCCAAGCATACCAAGAGCGAGGAACAGAAAATGCCCAAAGCTGCACAAAGAGTGAAGTCGATTTGGCATGAGATTGTGATCTTGCACAGTCAACATGACTCATGAGTATCATGCGATGTAGGGCCGGCCGTCTACCAGTCAGGGCGGGGAATATGCTCCTGAGGACACATTGGGACCCTGCGGGTGTTGCGGCTTGCAATACCGACAACCAGGCGTGGGCAAAGGTATGCAGAGCGAGCGAGTGAGCAAAGGCAAGTAAAGATTTACAGCCGTGTGAAGGCGAAGAACCAGCAAGGAGACGCAAAGATGGCGCTGGCTGTTTTAAGGACATGAAGCTGTTTGTCGATTATCAAATGCACGATGTAAATTTCTCCTGGTCCGGAACACTGGATTCGTAGCATTAGACACTTCAGAACCCGCAGGGTTTGGATGCTAGTCCGGTCGTAGTATGTGTAGATAGCATCGGCCCACACGGTACGCTGCCGACACGGATACCGCAAATGGCTGCGAGTGACGAATAAAGCGTAGTAACTGTCCACTGCCGACAGCAGGTGATTGCCAGGCGATCCCCATACAGACGACAACGCTTCGTACTCGGGAGCGTGGTCATCAGAGAAAGCTTCCCCATAGAGAACGATGCTAATCGTATCGCCAGAAGAAGCCACTTTCAATCGTCACGACTTGACACACCCGTCCCTCACACTCTCTACTGTAATGAATCCACCACCATCGTCAAAATCTCCGCCACACCCTTTCCGGCGTTCCGCGGCCTTTTCACGACCTGTTGCCACACCTCCCCATGCCGCGGCTCGCTCGCCACACACTTCTTCAGCACGTCCTCCCTCTTCTCGTCCGTGCCATGCTGCAGGAGGAATTTGTAATACCACGCCCATGTATCCCCCAAATCGCTGTCCAGCAGAATCGCCTTCTCGAACCAACTCATCGCCTTGTCCAATCTCCTCTCTCCCCAGAATATCCTCGCCACAGTCACGAAGAGAATAGGGTCATTGTCGACCTTCTTAATGGCCTCGAGCGATCGGGGTTTGCGCTTAGTGCGGTCTTCTAAGTTCCAGATATTTTCTGTCCAGAGGAGGCCTGAGTTGGGAATCTCTTGAAGCGCTTTGGCCATGAGGACTTTGGCTTGCGGCAGGTTCTTGCCGCGCCGCTCGACGCGGACGCTTTCTGTCCAGAGTTCGGCGGTTTTGGGAATGGCGAGACGGGCGCGGTCGAGCACGGAGCGGGCTTTGACTAGGAGGCCGGCTTTTTCTTCGAGGCGGGCGGCGAGAAGCCAGAGGGGTACAGATTTGGAACAGGCCCGTGTGCCGGTGCCATAGGCTTCGCGCGCTTGAGGTGTTTTGCCCTGCTCTTCGTAGATCTGGCCTTTCATCATCCAAAGCTTATCTGCTTTCGGATACAGCTGGAGACCTTGATTGACAAGGTCCAGGGCTTTATCGTTATTGCCCAGCTGGCGCTCAAATGCCACGCTCTTGATCCAGACGCGATCAGTGCCAGCCTCTTCACGCGCAGTGGAGAGCAATACGCGTGCTTGTTCTGTCTGCTGGGCATCGGCTTCGAGCTTCACAGCCGCCAGCCAGATATCCTCGTTATTGGGGTTCTGTTTGAAAGCGCGCCCAAGGACCCGGCGTGCATTGTCTATTTCGCCTACCTGCCATTTCTCTCTTGCAAGCTGCATCCAAAGGACCTCACTCTGCGGGCAAGCTTCTGTTGCTTTCTCCAAAAGCTGCCATAAGGCTTCTTTCGTTCCATAGTTTCTTTCTAAATCTGCTGCTGCAAGCCATATAGACTTCTTGTTGACGAATACTCGGATGGCGTACGCGTAAATTGCTCGAGCAGTCTCGACTTTGCCTCGGTCAATGCTGGCTTTAGCATCATCCATCCAAATGTCCTTCCGATCGTCATCCTCATCTAGACCGTAACCTAGGGTCTCTCGGATAATGGCACCGCAGGTCAGCACAGCACCTTCTTCCTCGCACTTCTCAGCCTCCGTAATCCATTCTTCTCTCTTCAGCATAGCAGATTCTTTTGCTAGTGCCTGGACGGCACGCTTCATGATATTGACCTTGCCAGCATTACCCATTTGCTCCTGCAGTCGAGCTGCAGCGATCCAGATTTCATGGCTGGACGGCACAGCTTTTCGGGCTTTGTTCAGGACTTGTTGAGCGTTTTCTGGTGTCTCTAGTCTGGCCAGGGCGAGCCAAAGTTCGACAGAAAGTGGAATGAAGTCGGTAGCTTTGGCAAGGAGAAGGCGCGCATCTGCTGGATCCTCCTCGAGATTAACGGCTTCCTTCCATATCATGACAGATTGAGGCACATGGTCGATAGCTTTGCGCAGAACCCGCTTCTTTTTGACTGGGTCGGATTCTAGCTTCATTGCCTCAATCCACAACCTCGTGGAACGGTCATTGATCTTAAGCGCAGCAGCAGCAATAATCTTAGCGTTATAGTTGTCATTAAGCCGGATGTTCTCCAGCCATGCATCTTCACTCTTGGGACATTGCTCACAACCTTGAGCAATTAGCTTTCGAGCACTGACAATTTTCCCCGCTATTTCTTCAAGACGAGCAATGGCAATCCAACCCGGTGCGTGCTTGGGATTCGTCTTGATGACTGACTCGAGTAGAGTTCTGACTCGTTTAATGTCGCCAATTTCGACCTCCCCAGCTTTGAGCTCAGACTTTGCAAGACTTGTCAGGTAGCCTTTAGGATCGATGTTCGTTGCACTGCCGTTCGAGGTTTCGGTGCCAGAGCCCTGAGCAGCCTGATCCAGGCGAACTTTGAGAACCTTATCTCGCGCAGCGCCAATATCTGCAAAGTTTGTCATGGTGCCGTCAGCTGTATCTGAGCTGGAACCATTTGCGACTGCAGTATCGTCGGCGACTTCGGTACCAAATTGCGTGGAGTCCCTGGCGCCTGCTAGAACGCTGTCCGGCACAGCATAGAAACGTTGCTTTGCGTTCACTTTCGTTCTCTTGTTTTTTCCTGTAAGGTCTCCAACGTCTGGGATACTTGCCCATTCATCGTCCGTCACGGCTGCAAGCGAGCGCTTGAGATCGGCAAATTGTTGCTGGATCTTCGGGTTGTTTCGTTCGTACTCGTCGCGCTCCTCTTTTTCTCGAGCTTCCCTGAAGAGGTCAAAAGTCAGCAAGTGCTCCACATACCTCAAACTCATAGGGGCAATCACGTCTGGACGACGGCTAAACCATTGCAAGTGCGAAATGCGTGAATTCACGTGACTCTCTGGATGGACCTTCCAATTCTTCTGCGGTTTGTTCAAAAGTGGTCTGAAGAAGGTCGTCGGTAAAGTCCTTCACGGCACACCTCCCGTGGGAATGCGACTAGGAAGCCACCACGACATTTTGCGTCATCTTTCGAACGGCGAGAAAGTCAAGATTGCCACCCTCCTTCTGTCGAGACTCCACTGTAAGCAAGACAGGTGATTGCACATTTCGCACATACAATGGTATGCTGGGCAAATAGACAGGGAAGGAAGGAAAGGGCTTAGCTAACCTTCTCTGTTTGCGCCGTCTGTCCATCTTTTCATCAACGTCCTGATAGATCCGATCCGCTTCGTCATCGTCGCGATCGTACTGTCCGTATGCGAAAAGTCCAACCTCATTTTCAGGATCTTGGAATCTTTCGTCGTCTTCGTCATTCTCCTCTCGCTTTTCTGGAGCTCCATATGCTGTCGGAGGGGCTGCCCCGAGTTGTGCGGCTCTTTTGGCAAGAGCTTCTTGGATTTGCTCTGGACTGGGCCCTTCTCTGCCTGGTCCTAAATCTGATCGAGTTGTGAATCCTGTCGCACCTCGTCCTAGACCGGCGACATAGTTTTCCGGGGCTGGCTGATTCAAGAAATCTCTTCGTGCTGCCATGATTGGCAGTCTAGTAGAAGGAAACAGTAACTGAAGTGGTAGAGAAACACGAGAACTTGAAGGCAGAGATTTAGGCGAAAGTTGACAGTAGGCTAGCCTTGGAGGCGCACCACATCAGCCTTGCCGATAAGATCAACCGCTAGATCACTCTGGGCACAGCCGGTGCCCTCACTCGCTCCCCGCACCTCGAACTTTTTACGCCCACATCGAGAATCCCATGATGATTTCACTTTGGGTGGGCAGCCACAGTAGCTCCATCTTTCGGGCATGAGTGGGCCGGCACAGCGAAGAAGACAACCTGAATTAAGACCATGCCAAAAGCTAAGCGCCAAAAGCGCAATCACGCCCCTACAGAAGCTCCCTACAACACCGCAGCGGGAAGTTCCCGCAATAGCATCTTCAAATTCAAACCGGATCTCGGTCAGCACATCCTCAAGAACCCAGGGGTGGCGCAAGCAATTGTGGATAAAGCGGATCTTAAGCAGTCAGACGTGAGGAGACTCCCAATTCTAGAGGGTACCGGCATTTACAAATTTTACAGATCGTCCTAGAAATTGGACCCGGATCTGGGAACCTGACCGTTAGGTACTCTAATGTTGCCCCATTATCTTTCACAAATTCATTCTTGTTCACATGAGATTTAGGATTCTGGAAAAGGGAAAAAAATGTATTGCGGTGGAGCTCGACCCACGCATGGCTGCTGAAGTTACCAAGCGAGTTCAGGGGACACCGGTGCAGAAAAGACTGGACGTAATTCTAGGGGACGTGATCAAAATGGATTTGCCATATTTTGACGTGTGTATTTCAAACACTCCATACCAGGTCGGGCTTCCATTATTCATTCGGAGGTGTTCTAGCTAAGATTCTGCAGATTTCCTCTCCCTTAACTTTCAAACTCCTCGCCACGAGTCCCTCCCCGCGAGTCTGCATTCTCATGTTCCAGCGGGAGTTTGCAATGCGTCTCTTCGCAAAGCCCGGTGACAAGCTCTACAGTCGTTTGTCTGTGAATGCTCAAATGTGGGCAAAAATAGACCATATCCTCAAGGTTGGAAGGAATAACTTCAAGCCGGCCCCAGCTGTTGATTCGAGTGTCGTCAGACTGGTACCAAAGCAGCCTCGACCATCAATTAATTATGAAGAGTGGGATGGGCTGCTGAGAGTGGCGTTTGTCCGCAAGAACAAAACCTTGAGGTCGAACTTCATTGGCACCACAAGCGTCATGGACATGTTGGAGGCAAATTACCGGACTTGGTGCGCTCAAAATGACATCCCAATCGACGACAGTCCTCTCAATGAGGCAGAGATCGAAACCACTATGGAGGTCGAGATGAATGACGAGCCTGAAGAGGAATGGGACGGCATTATGGACGTAGACGATGAAGATGATGTTCCAGCTTTTTTCAAAGAGCAACAACCGCATAGCCCCAAGCCGGTGAACGGGGCAAGAAGGAAGCGAAAAGGGAGAGTCGCAGAGCTTGTTCGGTCAAAAGTCCTCAAGGTCCTGAACGCGGATACTGGGCTTTCAAACAAGCGATCTAGGATGTGTGACGAAGGCGATTTCCTGAAGCTACTCTGGGCTTTCAATCAGGAAGGTATCCATTTCAGCTGAAGACACATTACGCAATGTGGTGTCAAGCGGAAGTCGCATGCCAAGGGTATCATAAAATTCAATGTGGAGGATAATTGGGCATTGATGCGCCGGTCGAATTTTTGAGGTGGGCACTGGAACCCCGGAATAAACTCTGCCATATGAACGCCTCGCTCAAAAGCAACTCGACATCTTTCTCCGTCCACGACCGTGTGGGAAGTGCTTGAATGAACATCATAATCTCCTGAAAATTACCGTCAGCAAACTACACTTCAGGGGTGAAACGACAGCTTGTACCTGAAAGTCCATTTTGACCAGTTGCTCCGACCATTTCACCAGAAATGCAGCACAGACGTAAAGATGGAATTGGGAGAAACCTTGCTCCTCAGCCTGGAGAACGGTCAGCGTCATTGCGCCATCCACAGTTAGAATTTCGTACTAGGTAAGTGTCCCACATCCTGATTGTATTCTTAATACTGAGCTCTCTCATCAGAAGACAATTCATCCACCGGAAGCTGAATTGCATGAATTCCACGCCTTCACTTTCCAAGTGTTTCGCAAGTCCAGCGTCTATACGCGTGGTTAGATCTTTCAGATCACGAACTTGCCGGTGAATTCCTGGTTGTGCGTAAATATAATTGTCTTGGATGCCATCTAGCAATTTGGTCAGGCACCAGAAAGAGTCTGCTTCCACAGCGTCCAGGACTGGTCTTGGCAGCTGACCTGGGTCCATTCCATCCTCGATATTGAGGTCTGTTATGTATGTTCCAAGGAATACCTGCCAGAATGGCGTCACGAGATCATTGATTCCTTGAACATATCCGCTTGCGGGGTGTCTGATGGCCCAGACATACAATATCCTCTCGAGTGATTTCTGAGTGGCTTCAAACCCGTACAATGGTATGTGCGGATTCGTCCTTGGCACATCAATACTGATCTGGTGCCAAACAGCTTCATCAAGTCCTCTCCCCTGGATTGCTCGTATAGGTGCCAGCGGGCCATTGGGTTTGAGATCAACAGACTTGGTACCATTGCCGACAGACGTTCCTTGATAAAAAGCTTCTTTGACGCCATCGAGATATTCTCTGCGCTTGCGTTCTAAGGCGGCTACGCGGCGCTCACTATTGGTTGGCAGATAGCCCAGCAACAATTGCCAAGTAATGGCACGGACTTCTTCAGGTACACCAGACCATGCGGAAGCTCGCAAATCTGATAGCGATACGGAGCTTGACTGAAGAATTCTCTTGAATTTGTTGATGCGAGATGTGCGTGCTGCGTGTGCTTCGGCTTGCTTGGAAGTAGATCCTGAGGGCAAAGCGGCATGACTGATAAGGTGCAAGGAGTTCGCAGGGTCTAAAGCAGTTAGGAAAATTGATTTGAAGCTTTAAAGAAGACCCACCGCGCAGTATCTCCTTGTACTGAGGCCGAAGAATTTTCCCCTCTGTTCTCTTTGCGGTGGGGTATGAGAGAGAATTGCGTTCTTCTGCAATGTCGAAGCTATTTGACCTAGCCCCCTTGACGGTAACACCAAGATTGAGATTGGGTAGACTTTTTGGTTCCGTGTATCCTGCAAGTCCACCTCCTGGATCTCTTGAGTTGTTGGATTTGTTTGCCTGCTTCCGTCGCATGCTGGCAATGCTTGGTAACCCAAATTCATCCTCATCGTCGTCATAAACCAGATCTCCTTCATCATCGTCCTCGTCGTCTTCATCATCTTGATGCCAACTGTTTGATGTCTGAGATAGCGCCGTTGGGTAGGGAGGTTTACCAGGAGATGTGATGCGAGACAACCCGGCGGAAGGAGGCGGTGTTGCGGTTCGATTTGAGGTTGCTGGGGGCGTTCTGGGCCGTGAATTAGGACCCAGTGACCTACAGTCTGTGAGCAGGAGCTGAATAGACGATACTCCATAGATTACAAAGAATCAAGTTTAAGCATATCCGCATGGGAATAAGATGCCCCGATCACGGTATTGGACTTGTTGGAATTCTGACGGGCAACAGTTGGGCGATTGCGCCAAAACGGAGAGCCTGAGCGCCTTCAGACTATCAGTATACTAGATAGGGGTGTAATATTTTTGGCTGAGCGTACTCGGGTCGGTCTAACGGAGGGATGCGGTCAGCCCATTGACTCAAGGCGGCTTTGCAGGGGCAAACTTTAGATCTAAAGGTCGATAGTAGAGGATGAGGTACGAACCGACCTGCACCATTTCCTACGGAGTATAAGCATTAGCATTCGAATTCAAGCATGATCTTTCAAATGCTACCTGTTGCTGTGCCTTCCTCCCCGCCATGGTGTGATTCCGCTGTTATTTACGAGATTCTCTGAGTAGGTTTTACCGAGGACGTATAGGGGTAAAATGAGCGTCTCTCTAGGTTTCTCGCTCGTGGCATCTCGAACCTGCCCAAAATTCGCTCCTTGAGCATGCGGAGCCTCTCGAAGTAATGCTGGACATTGGCTCTCGTTGTGCTTGCTGGGAACTGAGCCTCGAGAATGAGATGGACATTATTCCCGCTTCGGATTAGCTTCATTGTGGGGTCTAAGTGCGGCCGACGATCAACTCACTTCACTTTCTCCCCATTCAACACCTACACCCTCTTCAACGAACGGTCCAAAGCGACTTTCAGTATCAATTCTAGCGACCTGTCATCGAGATATTGAATGTGCCATTAGTTAACCGGTTGATAGAGGCCTTACTCTACGCTGGGCCGCATTTTGATAGTTCCTTGACCTTCCACTCCTTTTCACCTTCCAACATGACTGAGCCCGAAGATCTTGAAGAAGATCTTTTCGCTGACCTGTAAGTTCAAATTGATCTTGACACATTGAAATTCGTGCCCTTTCCCGCTGTCCATGGACAAGCTTTTGTTGACATGGTTCTCAGCTACGATGCCGACGACAGCGCAACCAACCCCGCGGCGCCTGCACCCACAGAACCTTCCGCGCCAGCCAAGGCACAAGCAGAGCAGCCAATGGAAGTGTCTATGACTGATCATCAGCCTGTGAATCCTCCCATTGATATTCCAATAAACGCTGCAGAGGACATCAACGGTGAAACTGTCGAGGACGAAGATGTGGAAGATGGAATGGAAAACTGGGTTACAGAGCAAACAAATGGCACAAGTCAATCGCACGCGGGACAAAGCTCGTTTGGGCCAAACATTAAAGAAGACGGGTATGTCGAATCCGTTCTCGTGTATTTTCCTATTGTTCTCCCCATTGCCGTACCATTCGCATGCAGCAAAGGTAGGTTCTGGCTAAAGGTGAGCTTGATCTGGTCTTGAGGGATCAACCAGGAGGTGTTCGAATGATTATTTTCTTAAGGAATCTTCTGAGGCGTAGCTGTGTATGGAGCTTTCGGGCGGCAGACGTCTATCCTACATCTCATAGCGGTCTAGCTGGTTGGAGTGGGCATTTCATCTGAGCATGCATTGACCGAACGGAACTGCTCATATGTGGTTGAACTGGCCAAACTTAAGGATCTCGTGGTGCCGAAGCGTCGTATGCAAGGCGGCTAGGAGGAAGAAAAGACATCGGACTCAAGCGAGTTTCAGCACTGGTGGCTGGTTGAATCATTGCCTTCTTGAACCAGGCTCGTGGTTATCAAACCTTGAGTGACCGGTATCGTTCAGCGCCTAGATTACTGATATAAAGCTCATGGAGACGCACTTCTCATAGCAAAGCAGATAGACGACCGGAGTGTCTAAGACGATTACTAGCGATGTCGAATCTTTAGCAGCAACCAGGTTAGAAAAAGAAAAGCACAACGCTCCTTACAATGGCCATACTTCTTTCCTTCCAGGTGTCTCCTTTACACCAAGGGTGCCCTCCAAGCTGTATACGTTCTGTGAACCCTAAGTTGGAGAATGGTCATCTTGACTTGTTACTCTCACATGGGCTCAGAACTTCATCAGCCGATATGGCACTCTATTCAAAGAAGAGCCTTCAGCCTCGATTGATCTTAACAATAAACCTTTACGATGCAAAAGGAAATTATACAAGCGATTTGGACATGCGCAAGACGGAGACACCCTCTACATTAACCACATCTTTCTCAATGCTTGGAGACATATGACCAACCCAGGATAGGCACCATTATTTTGCCAGATGCTGCATTGCATTACCCTAGAAATATTTTTCGCCAAGATGTTGAATACATGTGAAGACTAACCACATGCTAATTTGTGATGATGCAGGAAAATGTTCATCGGCGGATTGAATTGGGAGACAACAGATCGTAGGCTTTCTAAAGCTATTCTGCATGTGGAGGCAGGCGCTGACAAATTTACCAGAGTCCTTACGCGATTATTTCTCCCAATTTGGCGAAGTTCAAGAATGTACCGTAATGCGAGATGGAGCAACGGGTAGGTCCCGCGGCTTCGGTTTCCTCACATTCAAGGACCCCAAAACGGTAAATACGGTGATGGTGAAGGAGCATTTTCTGGACGGCAAAATTGTAAGACCATCTTTTCGTAATGATACTCAGGATCCCTTTAGAAAGTCCGGGAAAAGGAACAAAGGCTCACATATCTCCCTATCAAAGATTGACCCCAAGAGGGCGATCCCCCGGGATGAACAGGAACGAACCAGCAAAATCTTCGTCGGAGGCGTCAGCCAGGAAGCAACTGAACAGGATTTCAAATCTTTTTTCATGCAGTTTGGACGGGTCGTTGACGCCACCCTAATGATGGACAAGGATACCGGCCGACCACGTGGATTCGGGTTCGTCACATTCGACAGCGAAGCCGCGGTCGAAGCCTGCCTAAACGGACCATTAGAGATCCTCGGCAAGCCCATCGAAGTTAAAAAGGCCCAACCGCGTGGTAACATGCGCGAAGAAGAGGACAACGCCCGCGGACGAAATGCCCGCGGGCGCGGTGGCAAAGACTTCGGCACCGCCAACGGTGGAAACGAAAACGGCCAACAACAAAACCAGAACGGTGCAAACGCCATGGGTACGGGCATGGGCGGTATGAGTCCGCAGATGATGGCGCAGTATTGGGCACGCATGCAGCAATACTTCCAGATGATGCAGCAGAACATGGCAGCCATGGCTATGTCGCAGGGCGGGGGGATGAATATGGGCATGGGCGGAATGAATATGAACATGAACCCAGCCATGATGCAGCAAATGGCCCAACAGAATCCAGCCATGATGCAACAGATGGCACAGCAGAATCCAGCCATGATGCAACAGATGCAGCAAATGCAGAATATGCAGCGGATGCAGCAAATGAACCAGATGGGAAGACAGAACTCTCAAGGTAGCGCCGGGAGCCCAACCCCGCAGATGATGATGGGCAATGCTGGCGGAGCCGGCGGAGCACCTACTGGTCCCGCCGCGCAAGGGCGCCCAGGGTACAACGCACAGGAACAGAACGCGTTTGAACAGCAGAAATACGCAGTGCAGGAAGCAACGCGTCGCGGCGGGTTCAATAACCAACAATTCAATAACAATCCAACATCCTGGGAGGGCATGTACGACGACGTTCCGCAACCCAATATGAATCCGGCCGGTGGGAGGGGAGGAGGGGGTTTTGGGAGGCCAGGCTCAGGGATGAATGGGAAGGTTCCCCCCAAAGGGCCTGCTGCTTCAGCGGCGCCGGCTAATGCACCGACGGGGCCAAAGAATGCAGGAAAACCGGGAGCAAATTATCGAGGCGGCGGAAGGGGTGGGCATAGGGGCTTTCATCCTTACGCCAGGTGAAGCGGATCGTGTCGAGTGATTTTGTCAGGGGTTTTGCTATCGATCCCGCATCTTAGGCTAGCCAGATCGTTGAGCGTCCCAACTTGGGCTGGTTAGTCTGGTAATTTTGAGATTTTCTCTTGGGTCTCCGGTGGCGAAAAGCGTGGGTTTTCTAGGGGTTTGAATCTCCCATGGGTTCGAGATGGGGAGACGTTTCCTGGCCATGGCATTCGAGAAGGTCAGGATGTGTACGTTATTAGGCTTTCAAGCAGGTATCAATTCTCTACGACACGGAATGGCCATATCTATTATCGTACGTAATGCCCACTTCAATTCACAATATCTACACATTTCAAGCATCTTCATTGCGGATGTTGTTAAGCGACTGTGAATGCTCCACTAGGTTCCGAGCGATGTCGCCTTTGTCAGAGCATGATGTCCCAAGATTGAGCTTGTGTATGAGTCTCATGGCCCCATTCAAGAAGGATTCTCCCGACAATCCTTGTGCTTACATGCACTTTGGCCCGTACCAATCACATCCCTCAGCGCCCAGCATCGGCCTGCCCCATTGAATCGCTAAACGAACTCCACAGTACTTAAAGGCCGCCACGCCGATACCTTATTCCTCTCTGACTGTAGCCTTTCAAACACAGCAAATGGGCGCAGGTCCGCGTTGACCTAAGAAGGAAACTTGATGTCCAAGCAGAGCATGTTCTTCGGGTTCGCCCTTCTAGATCCTACAGATTTTGAAGCATTCGCCCCATCCGGCTGGATCACACTACTGTACGTAGACATTAGCCCTATGGCTGGTGGTAGTTTCAAAGCCTCTGGGAAATAAGATGTCATCCTTCAGAGCTCTGACCTGTTGACCAGGTCAGCCCCGTACTTAAAGATGACGATGCCGCCATCTGCAAACTCTCTTCGTAGGTGCAGCGGGTTGTTAGTGGTGAGCGTTATTACTTGCTTGACGCTGGAGTGAGAGGCTGTCTTTCGTTTAGTCTTGCTGCTTCATCTGTCAGCATGGCACCGTTGCATTGCATTTTCATTTTGTATTTGTCGTTCGCTTTGGGCACTTACTCGGCACGATTTCAAGCTCGTGACTTAGCAAAGAGTACGCCCGCTCATTCTCATTTGATATAAGCGTGAACTGATCTTTAAGCGACCTATCATAATTTGTCCACTCCGACGAGCGCCGACGATACAACGACCACAATTCACTCGACCATAACATCGACGAAGACGCAGACTCTTCCATCATGTGAAACAGGTTGTTTTGTCGACAGGCCAGATGCTACTGACTTCTTCTGGCCTTCAATTGGATCCACGGAGATTACGCTCGCGACCATCATCTATCGGATAAATAACGCGACAAACACAACATCGACAATTACTCAAACTAACAATGTCACTTTAACTGATGGGACATATACGACCTTAAACGCGGATCAATGGGACAGCCTTCTCTCGACCACCGGCGTTACGGTTGTAGATGATACTCCAACCTTACCCTTGCATGTACCGGTATACACTGATGCAACTGCCTCGATCATCGTCACGACAGATCTGTAAGTACAGAATTATTCTCTGGGGAACCAGTGTTTGACCGATCGCAGCGTCTATCCAACGGACTACCAGAACGAAGGCTGGCGGTTTGCAACAGAGTCCAACAAACCCAACCTTGGGACTGGCACAAGCAGCTGCACCCGGGAGACCATATTCTTTGCTCTCAAGCCTACTGGAATACCTGCGGGCTGTGACAGAGATTCTCCCTACGAATGCGCACTGACGGAAGAAGAGTTCTTTGACTTAGTACCTGCCAGCATTAAGAACCAATGCAACACTGGGACTACATTACTTCCTTTAACAGGAATCGTGACCGTGAAAGCTCTTACGGATACCTCGACGGAATATGATAGCTTTATGCACACGCCGGTATGTTTGCAATTGAATTGCTAAGCTCACGACGATTGACTTTGAACTTGTCTTAGACCCACACCCCGAATCCTCCGATAGTGACGCCGCCATCATCAAACCCAGCACCCTCCCAACCAGTACCTTCACAACCTGCACCCTCTCAACAACCAGCTCCCGCCCAACCCGCTCCTTCCCAGCCAGTCCCATCTCAACCCGCTCCATCTCAGCCAGGAAGCCCTGCTCCCGCAAATCCTTCACCAGGCCCCTCACCAGTACAATCACCAGGCAACCCAGCACCTTCTCCCGGCTCAACAGTCCCTGCCATCATTGTAGGCGGTTCAAGAATCCCCCTTCCACCCTCTGGCACCGCCACAATCGGCGGCCAAACTCTCGTCCCTGGTGGCTCCGCTATCACCGCTGGTGGAATTGTCATTTCCCTTCCTCCAGGGGCTCCATCCAGCGTCGTAATCGGTGGCTCCACGCAGGGTCTGGGATCAATCATTCTTGGGGGTGTTGGCGGCGGCGGAAGCAACCCCGCGCCCTCGACCCCTGGGGTCGTCATCGCCTCGCAAACGGTAGCTGCCGGCGCGCCTGCAGTAACTATCAACAACACACCCGTTTCCGTTCCGCCATCAGGAACGGCAGTTGTAATTGGTGGCAGCACAATCCCGCTTGGCAGTGGTAGCTCTGTCATTATCGGCGGATCAACACTCCCTGCAGTTCCTATCAGTGCCCTTCCAAGCGGCGGTACAACACCAGTCACGATCGCTGGCCAAACCGTCACCCCCGGCAACCCTGCCATAACCGTCTTCGGCACCCCCATCTCCGTCGCTCCATCCGGCACCGCCCTCATCATCGGCAGCAGCACCATTACGCCTGGTGGCACCGCTGTCCTCGGCTCTTCCACTGTCACTTTCTCCCCATCCTCTCCTACCAGCTCCTCTGGCATTCTGACAATAGGCGGTCAAACCCTCACCCCTGGCGGGTCCGCGATCACTGTCTCTGGGACCACATACTCCCTACCTCCTAGCACAGCTGGTGGGCCAGCACAGATCGTAGTAAATGGGCAGACAATTACCGCCGGAAGCAGTGCGGTGACGGTGAACGGGACGCCGGTGAGTCTGAGCATTGGCGCCAGTGCCACTGGGATCGTCGAGGGTAGCACGACGGTGAGCGTCGGGAGTGGGACGAGGAGTGGGAGTGGAGTGGCGGTACAGACGGCGAATACAGCCGGGAGAAGAAATGCGTCGCCAGCGGCATTTGGGCTGGTGTTTGCATTTGTCGGTATCTTGGGAGTCTTGTGAGAGCCTCATATTGAAGAGTAAGATGTAATACATCTTTCATTTTGTACAGAGAGAAAGATCCTACGAGGGACAAAGGGAATATAAGATAATAGGGACTTCCGGCATTTTGTGACTCTAGCATTCTAATAAGATTCCCACACAATATTCGTCTAATCTGTCTCGAGTGCTGTCGTTATGCCTGAGATAGACGGCATGAAGTTGCTATAGATCGTACGAAGGCAGCTCCCTAGAAGGATCAAGGAGATACTCTACAAACCAACAAATTACCTGCAGTGGTATTTAACTTGGTGCAGACAGGTCAAATCTTGGCGAAAAGTCCGTCTACGGCCGAGGCGGGCTGCGGGCGTGGTTTTGCATCCTTGGCATTTTGGCGAGAATTTTGTGATACTTGGCCTACACTCCGGGTCACGATGCGCTGCTTTAGAGATTATCGATTCAAAACTTCCACACCCATTTCACGAAGCATGGATCCATGTTCATTTCTTCGAAAGCCAGGATCCAATCTAGTCGATGGATGGAGGAGAAGGGCGCCATTCCCGACAGCCTAACGAGAAGGCTGAAAACAGCGTAAGAGCGCAAGCCACGTTCACGCCATTGAATTTCCTTCGTCCATAACGTGAATTTTATCGATACACTTGTCTGCTTATTTACCTCTTACTGCTAATTCGAATCTGGTGCTCTATCCAACCATGCGCCTTTTGAATAGCTCAACTCTGCAGCTAGTCAATGTCCCTTCTTGGGATCCGCCCCCGTACGCGATCATGTCCCATACGTGGGGTGCAGCTGAAGATGAAGTTCTTTTTGAGGACTTTATCCGCGGGACTATAACGGCGGAAGGAGAAGCAAAGGCAGCCTTTTCTAAAGTCCGTAATGCGTGCAGACAGGCAAAGGAAGATGGTCTTGAGTACTGCTGGATTGATACATGCTGCAGTATATAGTCCCACCACCGGTGATAATGCCCTACGAAAAGGGCGGTATATGCCGCCGAAAACGACGGGAGTTGTCACCTAGCTTTAAAGCAGTTAGACGGATTTTTAATTCCTTACCCAGTCATTTCATGTCTTTGGATCCATGCTGTATTGACGCTTCACTCTTAAAAGAGGCTGAAATCAGGCCCCCTCTGAGCCGTAGCTGAGCTCCTTTGATTCTGCCTGATTTTAGCGTGCAGAGATTCTGAAACAGGGTCCTCAAGCTGACCAGGCACGGCAGGCTGAGAATTCGTCGGCTCCGCCATGCAGCATAGATTTGTTCCTGCAGGAGTAGCAGTGCTTGCTCCGCCGATCGCTGCTTACGGGCGCCAAAGTGGTTGGTCGGGAAAAGGCCGTACGTTTCGACCGCATGAGAGATTCTCTCTACAATTACCGACTCCATTGCCCTCCCCAATGTTGCCAGGAGCGAAATTGGTCTCCAAGCTTTTGCGATAGTATAGTCCTTCTTGCCGGGTTTCTTCAGCTACCTGAAAACATAGTCTGGTTTTTCTGTCGTTTTAACAGATCCGTCGATCACGCTGCCATCCCCGGAGGCAAAAAAGAGGCCATTCTCTCTATGATCCGTGTCCAAGCAGTTTGCACCTTAAGCAATCTCATCCGGCCAGTAGACGTTGGTGATACCCAGACGCTGCGTATGCCACGCGCAACGCCGGCCCAGGTACGAGCTGGGTACGTTACCTCGATCTTCTCGATTACCGACATGCACATAGGAATGTCACCCGTACTGACAATACCCTACAAAAAAGGGTGTATCTGCCGCCAAAACCGATGGCTTCACAAGGTCATCCCGTTTGGCCCCTGTTGAGGGCAACCTGCGCTTAAAATAGCATCCTTCGTTAGGGCAAATTTACTACACCTTGACAGGTCCACAGCAGTCGTGCCGTTAACAACACCGCCTAAATTCCTGTTACATTAGCCCCTTTGAATTACCATTCACTCTTCAGTTATCTCTGTTAATATACGTTACATTATCTTTCCAATCTCCAATCGCGTGTCGATTCACTTTCGAAAAGTTTCGTCTTGGCTCTTACGAGCCTCACCTCGTTTTGAACATGTGGCAGAGGAAACGCTTGGTGTTTGCTGCATTTGATAGATTCATAGTGTTTCTGCACGTCAGTTAATCCTTTAATTACATTGTTCTCCGTAGCCAACTTTAATCATCAGCTGTTAAGCTTCAGCTATGTGCACTAATTTCCTTTAATAGATTGTGGTTGTTATTGACAGCGACTATGGCCGAGGCCAAAAGATACGTCGGTTACACAGAGCACCTTGGCGTTGTTTGTGGATTGACATCATGTTGCCCCCACTACTGAGACCAAGAGCCTTGAGAATTATGACGTAAGTACTTGCTTTCGGTCTGATAAACGCGCAATGTCCATAAAAGCGTACTTTTTGGTGCCTCTCGCTCCAATACTTGCTTTCGATCTGATACACGCGCAATGTCCATAAGAGCGTACATTTTAGTGCCTCTCGCTCCAATACTTGCTTTAATCTGCTTTACTGTGTATCTCTATGAACGTTTGATACAGAATGACAGTGAGAGGGTTGAAACCCACTTTTCAGGATCAAAGGCATGGAGGAAAACAATCGAATCTATTAACTTCATCGTGACTTTTCCACTGGTGATTTTGGGACCTCTTCGCTCTTGGTTTAACCCTATCGTGGCCCTTCTATCCTTACCTGTCTATGGGCTCCCAATTTTTCTTCAAAAATGTCTCTGGGAGCCTCTGTTCTACGAGATCGTACCTAATTTCTACCTCTGGTGGAACAGTAAGACATATTGCATAGTGCGCCCTGGCTCGTCGCAAATACGCGTATTGGAGGTTTTGCCTGGTACCCCTGCCGAGAACATGAAAGTGAGGCTAAATACTATCAATCTTGATGATGCTCATTTTGATGCACTTTCATATTCATGGGGCGGCCACCTCGTTCTCCGTCGTGTCATTACTGTCGAAAATCGCGCTTTTTTCGTGGCGGACACCGTGTTTCGCTTTCTTCGTGAATTTCGTCACCAAACTGAAGTGCAGAGAATCTGGATTGATGCAATCTGTATCAACCAAGGCGATAGTAAAGATAAAAAGCAACAGATTAACATGATGGGCGATATTTACAGACAAGCGCGAGAAATAATAGTCTGGCTTGGTGCGGCTCCGGCTGAGTGTCGATCAGTCGTTGAGGCTATTCAGGAGTTAGCTCCTTTAGGAGTAGGTGAAATCAGTCGTACTAGTTTCAGCTCGAACGACTGGCACCAGCCTCTACGGAACCTCTTACAGAGAAGGTGGTGGTCCCGATGCTGGACTGTACAGGAGGTTGCTCTAGCAGAAAGCACGATTGTTCAAAGTGGGCGGCATAAGCTTCCGTGGGATCAGCTTTCAACCTTTCTAAGAAATGAACAGAGTCGAAACGGCATCAGCATAGATTCGAAGGTCCTAGAATTTGTTGAAAGCATCCACCAATTTAAAAACTCTACGAGTGGTCCGCCGCGCAGATGGATAGACTATGCAATTCAATTCCGACATCGCGCTGCCGGAAACTCAAAAGACAAGTTATTCGCATTTAAGGGACTACTGCAGCCTTCGGGCATAGATGAGCCCGAGCTGGATTACAGTGACCCAGATTTTAAGATCTTTGCCAATTTTGCCTCTTTTTACATTATACGGGACCAAAGCCTTGCTCTCTTTGCTCTTGCAGAGGCCCATAGTCAAATCGAGTGCACCTGGGCTGTGGATTGGTCTAAGCTGACATCCCCTGAATATGACGATGATCCATTCTTTTCGAAAGCTGAGGATCCTCAGGACCATGTCCATCTACTGTGGAGCGGTGGCTTAATTCCTTCTTCTGTCACTCATTCGCGAAAGTATAGCGCTGCAGCTGGTCGCCCTTCTCTTATCGAACAAGACAGTTGGAACACACTGCGTTTGGAAGGTTACCAAGCAGATAGCATCGACAAGGTTGGAAAGGTTTTCGATGATATTGGCGGAGGATTCACGCTCTCGGAGTGGTTGAGAATGGCCGGCGAGAGTTTGAACGATCTCAATGATCTTGCTGATCGACCAACTTCTGCTTTTTCCCGCACACTTGTTGCTGATAGTTATCGCGACGGCTTTGTGACGGATACCACAAATCCCGAACAAATTCAAGATAGCATCCGGACATCCTTGCTGGAACTTTTCCGCCACCACTGCTGGAAACGCTGCTTCTTCAAGACTAGACATGGGCGATTCGGCCTTGGTCCTACCGATACTCGACGAAACGACATTGCTGTTGTGCTATTTGGTTCTGATGTACCAATAATCTTACGACGCATGGGAACGTCTTACAATTTCGTGGGTCAGGCGTACCTTGACGGAGCCATGGACTATGAGGGTGGTGCGGCTGGTCTAGACCGCGACATCGCAACTGGGAAGGTTAAACCAACGAAATTTCTTGTTCAGTGATTTATGGAATTTTTGGAGGAATACTTGCGTTTGACCGTTCACAAAGCCAGAAAATTGCAGGGTTTAGATAGTCTCCAAGAGATGATACAAAGTATAGTGGGTTTCAAAGATAGGCATATTGTTTCGCCCAAACTAGAACTGCACATAGTGAAGATGAACAACGTGAAATGCTTAGATAGCCTCCCTGATAGCTCGCCACGGACAGCGACTTCCGTGAGAGAACATTTAGTGACTACTTAGTAGCCGTTAAGTAAGACTTAATTATTCAACTGGGCCTATGCGCATAGAAAACCCTGGCGTGTCTAGTCATACGTCTTCATTCCTTCTTCCTCTTCTCCAGCTACAAATTAGACAGTACAGGACCACCTCTTCTCGTATTCACAGTCATTCTGTCCTTTCACACCGCTTTGAGCCTGCATCACGCCTCCATGACCCCGTAGACATTGACTTAAACCATCTCCTCGACAATACGCGACATCATTCCGCTCCCATCCGCAGCCTCCATTTGAGACTCCCGCCTCCCGGCCAGTAGTTTCGGTACAGCTTGAGACAATTGGTGACTCCAGTCATGCTCGGCATCCACCTTGTGCGGAATGTGAATCTGTACGACCTTAGACGCGAACATGGCCGTGCTAGTCCGGCCTATCCATTTGTGATGCGTAGCTTGCGCCTCGACTCTCCGCCATACGCCTCCCTTCTTCTTCAGTCTGATTGTGATCGTGTCAAATTTAAATATTTGGCCTCCGCGACCCTGTGCATTCGTCTCCCAGCAATTCAACGCGAGACTGTAGTGAACTCGAAGCTTGTGATTCAACGCCATCCAATCTGCACCGTGTTGGATGTGTGGAAGAATGTCGGGGATTTGAAATATCACACCTTGTTGGTGCTCCGAGGGTGGAATTCGGCGTCTGTGTTTCATTGTTGAATGAGTCGTAAATCTAATATTCCGACAGTGTCGGAAGCAGATCGGCCACGGAGCCAAAAGACCAGAAGAAGTGATTGGGCCGAAAGTCTCCGTCTGGCCATACATATCTATCTCACTATTTTTCTTATCCTCTTCACTCTCTTCTTGATTCTCTTTCTTAGCTTGCATGCTAGGATCTTGCCAGATAAAGAGGGATTCATCCGTGGAGGATTGCAGAAGTTTCACCTGAAGCCGCAAAAAAGCCTTCTCACGTTCTCCATAGCGAAAATCCATGTCAGTGATTTCAAAGATACCCACCATACAATATGCCACATCTTCCATTTTTGTTGCGGTTCTCTCAGCGAGCCAGCTCATTTTAGTCGCGATACATGCTTCCCTAACATTCCCGTCAAGGTACTGCCGCTCAATGCCGGTAATCTGCTCGATACGGTCTGCCATGTCTTCTTTAGTACCTATCAAATTCCAGCAATAGTCGAAGAATTCGAAATTGGCCTTCCGCGGAGCGAGGAGTTCTTGTAGAGTCCATGCACGGCTCCACCATTCACTCTCTTCAAAGCTGACTAGAAATGGATCTGTTATTTTTGTTCTACTCGAGTACCGCTCCGGGTCCTGCGTCACATCAGATAAGTAGGCCAGACAGTGTGCGGCTTCGCCATAGTAGCGGTACATCAAAGTGAGGTTCTCGCTGAGTTCGGTATTGCTGCGCTTGTCAATACAACATGTATCGATCCAGAGCCAATCGATTTTTCGATCTCGGGCTTTCTTACATGCCCTTGCGATCTTGGAAATGCTGGTATTGGTGGATTTGGAAAGAAGAAGATCGTCGAATAGCTTTTGTCTACTTTCCTGAGAGATTTCTTCCAATTGCTCAAAGGTGATCTCATTTTTACTCGGTTCACTCCAGCGATGGGAGAGAATCACATATGGGGGTGGCGTCTCGAAACCTTTGACTTGAAAACTTTTGACATTTATCAAACGCATAGTGATCTTGTGGCGATCTATGCTCAAGTATCAGGGTTCTGTTATGCCCAGAAGTCAATTTGAGAAGTCCAATGCGGTTGGAAGCCCATGATTCCAAAGGAAAGATCGCAACATTTTGGTAGCCTGGAATTCTATCTCGGAGAAGATCTAGAAAAGAAAATCGATCGCTTTGCCTCATAAATGTGTGTCGAGCATCTGGGCTGTTGAAAAAGTAATTATTGGTATTTCCTGTCCATCTGAGCGAATTAAACTCGACTTCAGGCTTCTCACCTGCATTATCTCGCATGAATAATCAAAACAGACACCAATAGTATTTTGACCTGTACCTCCCCTCCACCTTCAATATTAACCCAGACGGTCCACTGAGTGTTGCTGGGCTAGATCTAGGCCTCAATAGAAGCATTGCACAGCCCCCGCCTTGTGCAACTTGAGGTGAGATACACTGAATATCTCTTTAACATCTTCTCGGAGAGATTGATCATATGGCATGACCAGACACCCTGAACTTCAATCGCACATCTATTTTAGATCCTCTCTTCTCGAATCACCGTTCCCAAATCCAGTGGCCGAACTGGATGGGGGTTCTGATCTAGCCCAGGCCTTCCTGTGGGGTTTGGGTTAGTGCCAAGCCACTAAGCTATAATCGTACTAGATCGCATTCTGCATTCCGCGCAGGCGACCGAATCTGCACATAGGAACGTCACCCCTACTGATAATGCCCTACAGAAGAGGGTGCCGCTGCCGCCGAAAACGATAGGCTTACGAGGTCTTAGCTTATAGCCCCATTCAGGGTAACGGCCTGCGGTTTACGTGGTACGCCCTTTCGGGCATTGTCGCCACCCTTGGCAGATCGCTGCCTTTATCTTCACTCTAAGAACGACACTCCGATCCTCGCCCTCCATCTTGACTATTCTCTTTCTCACTTTCACTCTGTCGACTGGCGCATACGCTATACTTCACATGACACGCCCATAGCCTGATCTCTCGCATCAGCTCCTTTAGCATCTCTTTCGACTCCCTCAAAATTTACCTTGCCTCTGCTAGTACGCACCAATCACCCTCCAACTCTCCATCCTCACGTCGTCTACAATCTTACTCCAGCTCGCTTCCGCCTTCCCAAGTCTCCTATTCTACGATGACGCGTTTAAATTCACCATCCGCACTATATGCGAGCTCAACTGGCACAGCTCGCCATCTACGCCTTGACTAGCCTCCTAAGTAATGGTCGCCGACAAATCTCCTTGTCTCGTGCCGCCTTGCGAGTGTGATTGCATGCCATAGTCTCTACTAGCCGTTTGCTCCAGACTCACAACTTTTCAAGGAGATTGTCATTGCCAACTACAGCAAAGCGAACGCCTTCTACGACGTCTTGGTCTGTGTCTAGCTCCTCATGCAGCACCATCTATGCCGGATTTTCCGCATCTCGACCTAGTTATCTCTGAGCTAGTTGCTAGTGTATTGGATCACCTTTGTGTGCTCCGCAAGTATACTCTTGTTGATCTATATTCATTCCTTGAGAACCAACCCGCATAAGTATATATCTCTCCGAGATAGGTACCTACGTAACACTTTTGTGTAGTGGTGGTAGAATGAGGCAAAGGCTCTACCCTGTGGACAACTTTGCTATAATTTCATAGAATCAGTGTGTCGCAATGATTTATACGGCAAAACTGTGCACAGCATGCTAGACAGGTATTTCCTCGAATAGCAATGGATGCACCATCGTTAGCACTGAGCATGGCGAATATTCGAAGCCCATCATTACCATCTACTGCCACAACAGAGATGACTGAATTTCGCTTTGCCATCAGGGGAGTTTCGCCTGGCCTTAAAAAGCGTAAATATTGATCTGGCTCGGGAAGAGGGGAGTTGCTGTGGTGCCGACAGTCAGGGATGGCCATACTAGATGCCAATTTTTTCAGAAGCATAGACGGACTTCGTGCCACAGAAGTTCCTGGTGACAACCTCACGGCAACAGCCAGAAACATGTCATTAACGGATACTGACCATGAGAGATGACAATTTGGTAATAGATTCAGAGGTGTCACAAATTCCTGCGAAGGTATGTCTTTTCTGGTCTCATCATTATCTATCGTTCGATCAAGTTCATTGCTTAGCACCTTGGAGAAGGTTGAACCACCATAACGCAGCAGTCCCGAAGCCCAGGCAAGCTTAAGGAACCCACGCTTTTTAAGAAGCCTCGTCTCAAAAACCAGCGGGTAAACGGCCTGGCCCTTAAAGCAGGACATGCTCCAAGTCGTATTTTTAACGTCTTCTTTAACTTCATGCTCAACTAATGAGAGCGCGGAAATCAGAATCTTGGTATAGTCGTAGCACACATTTTTTCTCTCCATGGCATTCATTATACACCCAACGAAAGAGCCGCATTTTAGACCGTCACAGCTGTTGACGAGAATTCTGGAGGAGAGAAGTAGGCTCTCAGGATTTTCGAAAATTGACAACGAAAGAATTATCTGTACCAGGACAGCGACGTCTTCCTTGCATGTCTGCATTTTTCCTTCCTTTTGGATGCACCACGCCGTTTGACATGCGTGAGAGGCGATTCTGCTGTCCCAGCATCTAGAGCAGCACCTACTCCATTGATTTTCTGTTCTGTTCTTGATTGCAATGTTTTCCCCCACTGTCCCCTTGGATTCCATGTCTGCAGCCGCTCTATGGAAGCTTGACATGAGTGTAGTTATAGCGAGGTCCTCGGCGAATGGTATGTTGAGATGCCTCGACTCACTAATGAAACGAGAATCAGTGGGGTCAGAAGCGTAGCGGCCCTCTAGTCGAAGGTTATCAATCGCAAGCTGCAGCGCACGCGCAAGAAGGCTCATAAGCGCTTCAATTTGAAGAGTGTCCGTATACCCAAGGCTTTGTAGCAGTAGTTGAACGAAAGAGGGAAGACTAAGCATACCAGACCAGTGATGAGATGCATCATTGATTTGGTCCACTATCTCAGTCGGCGAGCCAAGCCTGACCTCAGTGTGAATATGGAGTCTTTGCGATTCACTATTTTGATCGATTACAACAAGAACATTTGAAGTTGAATCCTCTATTCGATGAATGAGCTTGTCCTTGAGGAGATGAATAGACGGTGGTAATCCTAAACACCATTGCACAAATGCTATTACCCAAGGCGCGCAAGAATTAGTCTTAAAGACAAGTCTAGACGCATCTCCAACCCGGTGGAGTTGTCGCAATGCATCCACAAGCCCCGCGACTCCTGCGGAATCTGGATGATGGTTGTGGCCACTGTTGAGGTTTAGACGGAGCTGCCAAAAAGCGACAATGTCTGGGAATCGAGATTGCATACATCTATGCTCAAGACTTGTCAACAAGTCTTTGAGTTGCCGTGCTGTCGGTAGCAGAGTCTTGTCCCAGGCTGACTGATGTAGAGCTTTTTCTAAAACACACCCGCCTTGGTATGCAGAAAGCGTAGAGACCAAGGCGGCCGCAAGGCTCAAGAACTGGATCCCGGCTAGACTGCGAATAAGGTATGAAGCGCTGTCGTTCCGAGAGAACCCAACAGACACCTGAAGGAAGTTGATAACGGCTTTCTGTCTCCCTTGCTTTGTCACCATCAAATCTTCAATCTTTCGATTGGTATCTGCACATATTGCTAAGGTTGCGCCAAAACGCTCACACGCTGCCAATGCTAAAGGCTGAACATTGTCACTAGTTGCGGCCTTCATAATTCCCCGAGCGACTGACAATGCCGAGTTTGCTGTCTGATCTAAAGCCCACTGTAATTGAGGGGTATTATGACTAAGTGCCATAACGATTGCTCGGGTGGTCAATTCTGAGCGGCAGTTGCAGTTACGCAGACACAGAAGATGATTATGTCTTTATCAATCACAGAATTTGGTGCAGATGAAAATGAATTGTAGTTACGTTTTATCAGAATCTAGAATATGGACGTGCAGGTTGACCAGTCTTATTGATAGATCCCTATTAGTGAGGCTGACACAGAGAGCCTTAAGACACCAATCTGCCTTCGAGTCTGCCTAAAGTAAGCCTCGATGCCCAGCCTCAAGGTGCCTTATGACGTGGAGCCTCATCACGCACGGTCCAGCGTTTCAACCGCAGACAGACCCGTTAAGAGCTGGAATCGCACCATAAAATTGACGAATTCATCTCATTACGAAGTTCATATTACCTGAAAGTGAGTTTGTAGCTAGTCTAAGAATTTTGTCCGAAGTAAGCCACATTCTACTCGCTTTTAGGCCAATTATAACACATTTGAGCAAAGGTTGATCAAAAGATGACTGAATTATCTACATTTCGAGCTTCTCTCATGTCTAAGGCTTGGACCGCTATAGAGCTCTATCCATCAGGCGTCACTGATCATTACCCATGGGAAGAAGTTCTCCCGATTCTGCAATATCAGCTATATATCGATTTCCAATCTTTTGTGGGCAAAGAAGGATTTAGCCAGGAAGGAGACGAAGAGAACAAGATATTAGAGACACAAGCACCATCAATGGTAGCTGCACCTCGAGCGGTTCTGCGTTCACGAGACGATGTTCAATAAGTCTTTGCTCGTCTAACAATGCACGTGGACCTTGCATTGTCAAACATGTCTGTTGAACATTACTGCAGTTACCTTTTCCAGGATAAAGGACATGTTGACCAACTCTTTATATCCAAGACCTCTGGAAATGCCACAGTAGGAAGGATCTTGTATCCGGGACAAATATCGCAGCAAAAGAGCTTGTGGGAAAATGGGTTTCTGACATCTAACAAAAAACGGCTGGGGATGTCTTTGAGAAGGTATCATTGTTCGGTCTCTGGATACATCTTCAATTCTGACTTATAATCCTAGATATGCGACTATTTTCCAGTGTCCACAGACCTTTTGCTTTGACGGGAAAACTCTGCTGGTTGTTCGATTCAAAGCTTGGAGCAAGTCCGCCATCAACCACGCTGACTGCGATGTTGATTGCATGTGGATGGAATTAACGGCATGCCCTGTCCCGTTCCTGCTCTTCCGTCTGATCAATGAGGGTCTCAGGAGGCTTTCGGGCGAGACTGCTCCAGACCTACAGGTCGAGGGCTACAATCGTTCCTTTCGATGGTGGGATGGGACACCAGCCTGGAGCCTGCCTGGAGAACACGACCTTCGTGTTGTTCACCCTCTGGGATGGGAAAGAGCATACAATTTCGAAAGTCGTCGTTACTACTGGCACAAAGAAGGACAAACATCATGCTGGGATGAATAACCTGAGAATTACGGCAGTCAGAATTAGCTCTGGAGGTTACTGTGTAACAGCGCGCATCAATGATGGTGTACACGTGCAAGAGAATAGGAGGTGCTGAGTGCATAATTGATCATTGAAGTGTGGACAGAGCAAGCAAGACCAACCAAGGGAAGCATCTAGCGCATAAAGAAGACACAGTGTGATCTGGACCTTTAAGGCGCAGAGGGGAACGGTGCCACGGGATCAGCTCAGAAGAAGCGTGTTTTAGTAGCACCCTCGCTGTCACGATCACGGTGGACATAACTACTCTCTGGCCCTCTGTCCCTCCTTCCAGCGTAGCTACATCAACAACAAATGCAATTATCTGATCCGCTGGAAGCATATTTGATTTCTGAAAGCTAATATTACCAAGTTGTTCCGGGTTGGCGCCTGTTACCGGTGAGAGATACGAGGGATCAACACACGGGTGAGAGCAGTCTTCTCCCGATACACATATTCCTCGTCTCATAGTGCCTACTTGTCGCTAAGGAAGAATTTCTAGCAGAGCTGTGAACCAGTGTCTCTCAACTCGAGGCCCTGTAGTTTATGTCAGATTGATTGAAAAGTTCTCAAATCCGTAGGTTGCCCACTAAAACGAGGAGTACTTGTAATACTATACAAATTATATGGTGAATACAGTACTATAGGTAATCTGCTTGTCGTATCAGATGGGCGTTGATTTATTTTCGCCCTAACCTCTCCTGGTCACGTTCCTCCCTTGCGCAGTACGAGAAATGCGAAAGTCAGGGCTCATGGTTCAGGCTGGATTGTGCTCTTAGCCCGCGGTTTAGCCTCTTGCTGATCCTGGACTAAACAGGGACAAAACCTGTTCCCTCTGGAAGCTACTCCTCACTACCCACAAAACTGAAGGAGATTAATATATCATGTGGAGACCAGCACCATTCACTCAAGCGATAAGACCCCAACTCAAACAATGTACCGGAGCACACTAGCAGAATCCTTCAAAAAGGTTCTAGTGCCATGTAATCCCGCAAGACACGACAGAACCGAGCTCTCAGAATCTGTCTTATCCTAGGCAGGAGAATTCTCTTGGGCCTAGCCTGCGCCGACGAGCACATAACTTCTCAGCCCATACCCAGGCACACCCCCAGCAACCAAACCCGTGCTGTGCATGCAACTCCCTCCTTTTCTTCATGTCTCGCCATCACTATTTCAATATCTTCGAACATTGCATTACATTGCACTCCCTTCCATTCTTCTCTTATCCCGTTCTAGGCCAGGTAGTTAACAACGCCTGCTACTCTCGGTACGTGGATAACGTCTAAACCTCATAACCGCGTGATGGAAGGGTTGTAGAGCGTACTGGGCCAGCTTAGCAGCTTTTTCGCTGTACATTGATGAAGAATGCCACGTGACTTCCCTATCTACGGGGGAAGGTCAATGAAAAATAAATTTCAGTGGACAAGGGCTTTGAGGTACTGAGCTGCGTAAGCTCCATGAAAAGGACCGTACCACGTTGGACACGACGACATAGAGATTAATCTGATCTATCCTTCTCGAAGGGTATCGAATGCGAGAGATTATGCACACGTCTTTACAAGGAGCCTGGTTTTGGGAACCTAAAGATCCCGAAACCGGTTCCTTGTCAATGACCGCGTAAAATTGCTATATTCCTCGAAAGAGTTCCACTTTCAAATAATTGGTGTGGAGTTCAATGAGATCAGGGGGCCTGAATTGGGAATGAAGATGGGTAATGAGTATAAATTACACCGGTTAAATAGCAGCGTGCGCCGCCGCCGAACTGAAGTTAAATCTTCCCACATGACACATGAGTCTCATCCTCTACGAGAATGTCTCAGAGTGAAGAACCATACTACATTAAGATGTCGATGTTGACGTCACCGCAGAGAGTTCGGTGCTAGCAACACAGTTTGTATCGATAAAAGTAGTAGTGCAGAATTGCAAGAGTCTACTAACTCGATGTTTGCTTGGTACAAGAAGGCCAGGCGCTGCTATGCCTATCTTGACGACTTTACGGGCAATACCGTGGATGCATCCAAGTTCGCTCAAGCGCGTTGGTTCAGGCGTGGATGGACTCTGCAAGAACTCCTTGCAAATCGCAATGTGATCTTCTATAATAGGCACTGGAAGCCTTTTATTACGAAAGTGAGAAGCTCAGATCAATTGGAGCTCATAACTGGAATACCTTCGAGCGTTCTATCTGGTAATTGTCCGATCAACTGGGTGAGCGTCACGCAACGCATGTCATGGGCTTCCGACCGGGTAACAAGTCGACCAGAAGACGTAGCTTACTGTCTTTTGGGTATCTTTGACATTAACATACCGATGCTCTATGGCGAGGGAGGACAAAGAGCCTTTTTGCGACTCCAGGAAGAAATCATCAAGTCATCGACTGATCAATCCATCTTTGCTTGGCGCGGCCTTTCCCCGAGACAGTCAACAAATATTCTGGAATGCTTGCTCATCACCCATCGCAGTTCAAGGACTCTGCTCGAATATCTCCCAAATCATTACGTAGACCAAATGATTGTTGGCAACGCGACTTTCCGTATACGATGACCAATCAAGGTTTGCAAATTACCGCTCCTCTTCTGGAACGTCCTGGCGGTGCACGTATCTACCTGATGCCATTAGACTGTGAAATTAGCCTCGATCTAGACCAAGATGGATTACAGTCGTTTGTAATCGGCGTCATCCTTTACGAAACCAGAGAGGCAACCGGTATAAGAAGATTCTGTCGAGTCAGTATGGACAAATTAGTGTATATGAAGCACGTGCCTAACTCTGAGCAATTGACCTTCGTTGATGCACCACATTTCAATTGCAACATTCCTTATTCCATACTTGGTATTCATGCACGGCCATACCCAGCTATCGTTGAACTTTATAACAATTATCCTCCCCGCGACATTCACCCTGTATACTTTTCTGGTCGAGATGGTCAGCAGAGTCTGCAGACCTTGGGCTGGACCATGAGATGGGCCCCGAGCGAGGATGGAGGTACACAAGGAGTCAGTTTTAAAATTTACGATGGAATTGTCCTTGACGTATGGTTCAGCTTCCTTGGCTATAGTTCCAACGCTTACTTCGTTGGCTCCTGTTTAAGGTTTTGGGTAAAGAGAGAACTGAACCTTTTTCTGGATTGAAGTTTGAGTCTCGATCGACGCCCATCGATGAGGAACCACGCGTCATGGGCGTTTCAGTTAATGCCTCTTATGCTAGTTCCTCAAGAGACGGTCAGCCTGATTTTGTCCTCTTAGTCGAGGTTTTCAGATGTCAGACGGAAGAAAAGAAGGCGGGTCATCGGAGTTTTCAATCCAGCAAGCTTTGAACACGAGCCTAACACGAGACAGACGATCTTGTAGAAAACCAGCCTCAAGGGCCTCTAGCTTCCATTCGTCAAGAGCGCCAATTGTGACCACTGTAGACACGGCATCAGACCTGATCTAAATTAAAGGACGTGAAAATCTCACAAGCCAAGCTCAAACCAACGAAAATAACCGCCAAATATCGAGCCGCCCAATCCAACCTCTTCGCTCACCTCGAGTTCAGGGCAATGCCGTCAAGTCTGAGGTCCACATCAGGCTCGCACTGCTTGCTGACACACCAGCTTCTACGACGAAAGTCACACCATGGAATCGAGAGATGGTTATTGCCGATACGGGAGAAGTCCTAAGAGAGGGCCATCTACCGACCACTGGCTGGAGTAGCGGCTGAGTTCAGAGAGAGATCTTCAGAACGTAAAAGCTCTTCAGCTTCCTTAAAATTTGGTTCGCATGGCAATTAGATAGCCGATCAAACTTCTACCCTTCGCCCGTCACACTATCAAAGCAACGAATAGTAAAATGATAAATTTTCAGTCCGCCAAGATTCGCAATTGACTTGCAAACGAAAAATATAGTGAGGAGCCATGCCTGTAGATGTATCGTTCACTACAAAAAGCAGACCGCGCTGTCGCCCCCGAAAACTTGAACCTCATGCCTGGTAGACTTTGAAGGCCTTGCTGTAGAGCTTAGGAGTGAAGCGGAATGTCGCCGATTTCGAATGATGAAGAAGAATAGAAAGGTTCGCCCGGTCTAGTCAGATCAAAGTGATAGTCCTTTTCTCGGTTTCGAAGAGGTACATTGCCTCGTCCGGGGTAAAATATGATGATCTAAAATCGAAGAATCCTACCCTTTCGTAGACTTTCTGATTCTTGATATTGGTCCCCTGCAGAACTAATCCTTGGACTAAATCACCGAAAGCTGACAATATTGCAGCAATCACAAATGTAGCTTCCTTCGCTGGCTTGTATTCTGGGTCATCTAGGGTAATATCAAGAGAGTCTCTGGAAACTTGATTCCAGAGATGGATATCAGGAAGCTGTGCTCTGCAGATCAGGTACCCTCCTGTCTCTTCCCTAACTTCTGAGCAGTAAGCTCTGATCATCAGACTTGCAGAAAAGATTTGCAGAAAAGATTTGCTCTTCTGGAGATGGTTCGTCAAATGGAGACATTGTACATGCCTCTGCATCCGCAATACATTTCATCGGGGATCCCAGAATCGCCCAGTATAGGGATCCATCCATCGACGCCCAGCTCCAACTTGGAGTTCTATTATGCCTCTCGTCCGTCGGCGCTCTGAGTCGTCAAGCAGCTCTTTGGGAGGTTTTCCCTCGCGACCTGTCTCTCCCGCTCTGTCTCGTTGTATGCCATGCCAGAACTTTTGGTAAGCCTCTCCAAAAATGACCCGCGATGTACACATCAGGCATCGCATCCCCAATACGAGTTGCTATCGCGGAGATCGTCATCAACTTCTCTGTCTCAGGGAACGTAAGCTCACGGTCTGTGTACTCTTCTACAATACGATCCCAAGCGGCTTCAAGTGTGTATTTGTCCGCGATTAGAGGAATGGTTCTGTCGACAATATCCAAAAAACGGTTGAAATTTCCCAAACCACAAGGAAAAGTTTCACATGCATTGGGAAGCTGAGGGCAATCCCAGAAGAGTTCTCCAAGACCAAAGCTTAGGACTCGCGGAGCAAGTAGCCACTCTTGCAAAGCCCAAGCGCGGTATCTAAGAGGCTGAGCGTAGAGCGCGTTCCGATAATAGTTGCTAGTGTAAATGACTTGAGTGCTGTTTGCATTGTCATTGACCCTGACGATCTTTCTGGTTGGGATTCTGATTGAGATTCTAGATGGCGGTATCGCCTCGAGACAATTCTCTCTGAAGCAGCTCTGCGTCGGGTCTGCAGCTTGATTAAGAGAGATGTTCATTATACAATTGGAGTATACATCCTGCATTCTAGCAGCCTCTAATAGCCAGTCCTCTGCGCTACCTACACCGGACTGAATAATGCAAAGGGAGTCAATCCAGACATAAGAAATTGAGAGACATTGGATTAGCTGAATTGTCTCTTGGAAGGCAGTAGGCAAGTCCGTGTAAGGAATACCTGCTCGAAGTTGTTGCAGATTCGAGGCTGTAAGTCTGAGGAATCGCGGATTAGAACCCCAGCAGTAACTCAGAGCTATGTAAGGGCCTAATATAGTTTCTTCTGCTGGCGAAACAATATTTACTGTAGACTTTCCTAACTTCAGTAGCCGCGTAGGATACCATCTTGACTGCGTGTCCTTCTTGCATTGCTCATGCCCAGTCAGACAGTCATTCAGCCATGTTTGAGCAATGTGGGTGGCGTCTCTGAATAACACAGCTCTATTTCTAGCCCTGGTGTCGAAAAAAGGAATAGGAAGCCGTTCCACTGGCATGACGTGAATCCTTATGTCTGGTTTTATCTCTTCACCATTCTCGACTAATAACACAGAAAACCAAACGTGCCTTTCACTTTCTCTGAATAAGTCACGGCTTGATGACTACCTCGTTATACAACTCTTGAGAATACCATATTCCTTGATTGCATATTGCACTAGAGACTCGCATATATAGCAGCCATTCGCTGCAGCATTAGCGAGGGATGTAAGGTTTGGATGGTGGATGCCGTGATCAAGGGTCAGATACATTCTCAAGCATTGCCCGCATAGCGTCGTCGAGCCATGTCTAGACCCACGATCTAGCATTCGGAGGAAGCCTTTAAGAAGAGGCCATCTCGTCGTGAGCCGTGCGTAGCTATTGCCCTTGTCAATCAATTTGTCGATCATAGAATTGTGCGATAGATGCATTGTGTTGCCACTGATGAAGCTGGCATAGGGCATGAAAGGTGTATACGCATAAATTGTCCCGTTTATAGCGCCATCTGAGGGAACTCCATGTGATCTTTCCGCTTTTGGTTTAGGTCTCGTGGTATTGATCTGGTAAACGTTAGAAGGTGGCTTTAGATTGAGTTGTGTCATCGGCGCATGCAAGAGACCCTGTTAGGGCCACTCATGGAACAGGCTAGTGTCGGAGACTTAAGAGAGCTTAGGAGGAGCGACCGAATATCACCCGTACAGACGATGCCTTCCTTAAAAAAGAGGATATATCTATCGCCGAAAACAATAATTTTGTTAGATTGTATCTTGAGCTTCTACTGTATGATAGCTAGCTTACGTTTCAGGCAACGTTTCGCCTTAGGTATGGGTTGCTACACCTTGGCAAGTCGCGGCTCTCAGTTTCGCTGCAAGAACTGTCTTTTTAGTCCATCTCATTCATTACCTTTCTCATTCCCACTCCATTGCGCGAACGTATTCATTGTACCGCACATGACACTACCACTATTCCTAGCGCATCAGCCCTTTCAACTCTCCATTGAGTCCTTCAAGGTCTACCTTACCGCCAACGTGCCTCGGATCATCTCTCCAATCTTCGATCCGCACGTCGTTTACTCTTGACTCAGTTGGTTTTAACTCTCCCGAGCCATCGTCTCGGTCTGAGCGCATTGTCAAGCAGGTGACTTGAAACATCTCAAACGGCTGATTTTCGCGTGGCGTCTGGTTTTAGCGTCCTGGAACAGGTGGCAGACTTTGTCACCCGTATGGAACGCTTCGAAACGTAGCTGGCGAGTATTACCCCACGTTCGGCTGCGGTCTAAAGGATATTGTTCTCTTACTCCGCCGTCACAAACGGGCCGGAAAGGAGTGGAAAGACGTCCGAGTGTCTATTCAAACTCACGGATACGGCGCTATCAGAGATAAGAGTCTGTGAGCTTCCGATTTCTTACCCACTTGACCTCAGGCTTGACGACAAGCTGCGGGCAAGCAGACACACTCTAGCACTAGGAGCTGATTCATTGGGGAAGGTTTGCTGCCACCATAATGAGCCGGTACCGCGAGAAAGCTTAGTCATTGCTGAAATAATTTACAGGAGCGTGGCTGTCGAGCTTGTAATCCACCTGCCACCATGTAACGCAGCAGATACCGCTCAATTTGCAGCTGCATCATTAGTAGTGTTGATGTTACTCTATGCGAGATCAGTTGCTCCTATCGACTTCTCTAAAGAATACTCGCGCTCGGTCTGGGCAACGCCAGCCCTACGTTACACAAGATGAATAACCGCATAATTCAGCCTCACGAGACTTCGACCACGCAAAATCTACCTCTGCATCAATATCGCACGCTCCAAATAATGACAGCCAAATGACCAAATATGGGGCAGTGTTGGGCCGAGGAATTCATTTGTTTACAAGGTCAGCTGATTAAGGATACCGCACATTTGACCCTGCCAGACGTCGCCTGATCATTTGGATTGGAAAGAGAAATATCCGAGATCAACATTCGCAACTCGGGATTTCCCTTGCTCGCGCTTTCAGAGAGGCCTCTTCCCCCCTCCTCCCGGCATGACGAAATTAGGTGTTTTATCGCTATGTCGCGCAGATCAACTTCTTTCTCTCTCTTGCGTGTTCTCATATTTGCCCTTGCTGCGAATCATCTCATCTGGCCCCACATCCTAACAAAGGTTTCTGCTATCGGAGATCTCGGTAAGGTGCAACTGCCCCCGAGGCGAAACGGCATTGGAGAACTTCCTCCACTAGAACAGCAGTACCATTCACCCACTTAGAATCACGCTAACCGCAAAGGGTAGGGACGTAGTTCAAGGGAAGAAGCAATTTCACATTGGGCTTTGAGTCCGAATCCGGAAATCCGTGAGGGTTTAACAAAAGGCCTTCAAAAGTTACGTTCTTATTTGACCTTCTCTAGCTACGTCTTGTGATACAGCATTCGGCTACCAAATTGCAGGATACATGGTTTCATATCACTAAGCGCTGTTGTTTCTCTGCTAATGCATTATGGTTCTACATGTGTCGCTTGGCCAATGGCCTAGACAAGTAGGAGAAAGCCTCAACTAACGAGCAAAAAACACGGAGCGATTAATCTAGCGTGTCAGCCTCGTCGAGCATGCGGTGGAGATTGCAGATGCTTCTCGAGTAGTGATAATGGGCAGACTTTAGCCATGTCGGACTGAGCTGACAGTGTGGGCGTGGCACATGAACCATCGACATACCATTTCATGAATGGTTGAGCTCTCAAATTTCTAAGCTCATAAAAAATTCGCAGCCCTCTCAAGATGTCAGTTCAATGCTTTTGGGGTGCGGGTGACTGGAATGAAATAGCATTTGATAACGACCAGCCATGTGGTCCTACAAACTCTACAATACCTGCGGTACCGTGTTGCAAAGCGAACGACACATGCTACAGTGATAGTCTCTGCTATCATTACGGCTCAAATTATGGCGGCAGCGGCTGGTACACTGCAGCGTGTACCGATCTCCTTCAAGACAATGCTTGTTCCAACAACAGATGCGGTATGTTTGTATGCATAATTGATGCCGACCTTTTCATTCTTGATATGTTCTAACTTTTCGTTGAATGAAAAGCAATGTAGGTTACCGTGACGTCGTCTACAATCCATCCACGGACATCTGGGCATGTTGCGGCGACGACGAGGGAAACGGTCATGTGGATTGTTCGAACCAAACAGATCAAATGTTCAGAGCCTCGGCACCATCTCAACTTGACGCGTACTTCGTTGCAGGAATAGAGACCCTGAATGATTCGATGACACCCTCGGCCGCACTTACCGGTACTCTGGCGATATCCTCCACCGGGCCTCTCAGTAGCCCAGATACGCCTCTCTCAACTCCTGTCATTACTTCGACCACATCCTCCTCAGAAATGGGTAACGGTCCAAACGCGTCTTCCTCATCAACAAGGACCACAAGCTTGACCACATCCTTCTCAGCTACTAGCAATGGTCCAATAGCGTCCTCCAACACTTCCACCAACGCATCGGTGACATCCTTTGACGGCCTCTCCGCTAGGGCTAAAGCGGGAATCATTGTCGCTGCTTGTTTGATCGCTTTTGCGCTCATCGGTGTTGTCATATTAATCTCTTTGTGGCGGCGCCGCCAAAAACACAGTCTGCGTCGCATTGGTAAACATCGCGAGTGGTTCCGGGCAGCCACCCTCCATAGCCACCGACACCCCCGCTAACTGTATGGGGAAGGAAGACAATTCTACACGTAAATAACTAGTCATTTTGTCTATCCTGTCCATAAGGGAGTGTGTAATGAGGTTATATAAGAAACTGGCGATGTTCGCCACCTGTACTCTGTCCTTGATGCTCTCGCTGTCCCCCCTTCGTTATCTCCCTTTGTGTTCCTGTCTGGTAACTCTTCCCTACCTTAAAACTTACCGTATCGGCTCTTTTTAATGCCTGCTTCCCTCTCTGCCTGGCTGAAGCTTCCCTTCTGGGCGGTGGCGTAGTTAAGAGTTAGTCCTCTTGTTCTCTTCGATCTGCGAGTTGTTTCCTCTTGCAGCCGTGCTGGTGCTGTAGAGGCTGGTGGCTGGTTGGGGTCCTCCTATTCGTCCTTCCAGACGTCCTTAACTGGCTATAGCTTTGGGAACTCGTTTGGGCTAGGGTCCTTCCCCGCTGGGGCTTGAATCTTTTGAGCTTCTGGAGAGGAAGGGGACGCCTTGGGGGGAAAGGAGGAAGAAAAAGAGGAGGAGAGGAGTTCCCAGGGGCGGCGCTGGCGTGGTTGTACCCTAATTGTCGATTGGGTAGCCTAATTGCCTGGCAGGCGTAGTTGAGATAGGACCTCATTATTGGCCTGTTCTTGACCTATCTCTATCTCATTCTGAATGGCCTTATGCTTGCCCTTCTCTAATAGGCTCTTCTATACCGCCTTAACGGCTTTGTTGCTTTTGATTTGAGCCTGTTTGGCGATTTCTAGACCTGTTATAAGCCATCCTTTGTTGTCCTTTTGTTTCCACTTCTTCTATTGAATTGGGCTTAATAGAAGGATCAGGAGATCTCTCGTCGCCACTTAATCTGTTGCCCATTGTTGTAAATTCCCCAGGGCTTCTTTTAACTTCATGTTAAATGCCGCCAGGTCCTCTCATGCAAGGCTATTTTGAATACGTTCTAGTTCCTCAATACGTTTTGTTAAAGCTTGTGGGTAGGGGTGGCGATTGTTGAATGAGGCGAAGTTGTCTCCTGCAATTCCGCCCGCCAAGATAGACGTCTGCGCCGTGAAGGAATTCTCTATCCGCCAATGTTGCGGCCATAAAGGTTGTCACCCATTATTTTTGATTATAGGCCCCCCAATTGTCCAATAAGGATACAATAAGCTGCAAGGGATAGGTAGCTCCGTCTCAAAACATCAAATAAGGTAATGGCGGCAAGGGAGGCTATACCGCTTAAATAAAGGGCAGGAATAAGGCGTATTAAACATAGACATCTTGCTGTTATATGCCTGCAGCTCTTCCTGTATATTATTCTATTCCTCAACAAGTAGTTTAATAGCTTCAATTGTGATTAAACTATTAAACATTTAAAAGGCACTATTATTTGCTAATTTCTATATATTTTAAGACTGCTAACGTTCTTCTGCTCTCATATTTCATAGAACTTGTAGAATTTTAGTGGTTAATCTGTCTATTAATTCATTTATAAAGAGTTAACCATTAATAACCTCCTTTACAATGTTATAATAACCCTCTATTCACTACGTTGAATGTACTCCTAAGTTAGACTATTGTATAATAAAACAGCGAGCAATATTATCCTCTTTAGGTTAGCGAGTATTAAGGATATATGGCTGGTTAACAGCGGCTAGCAATTTGATAAGAATATCATGATTAACTGCAAGCACTTCCTCTGTAGGACTCTAAATATAACTCTAGACGAGTCCTCTATAATTTTTTTTGATATCCTCTGCAGAGTATTGACCAGCGCCGTGGAGCTTCTTGAAGATAGCCTTTGCCGTGTGCTATTTGCAAATTTGATAATAGGCACCTGGTAGGCACTCTCAAATGGCAGCTATTAGGCCAGATACTTCATCTGTGAGGATAACCTTTGCAGGAACAACATCGTCGATCCAGCAATATAGATTGAGCGACTCCAAGAAGAAATTAAAGCTGTCTTTAGACTCTGGCGAGTAAGAGAAAGCCATAGGGAACGTTCTTCCTATATTTAATATACCCACAGCAACGATAATAGGGATCTTAGAACTGTTGACATTGAAGGTTGCATCGATCTGTAGAACGTGCCCTGCACACCACCGTTGCGCGGCCTCTATCTGTTAAGGATGAGCAAACCAGATCTGTTTGAGCTTCTTATGGATAGGCTTATCCCCCTTAAAGGCTATATCAGACCATATTCGATATAGGAAGCCCTTGTCATCGAGTTTAGCCAACATCAATTTTATTGATGTCTCATTTCGCTTGTCCCCCTTGATAGATCTTCTCAGATTGTAATATTCGCGAGAGGACAGGGCCAGCCCCATATCCAGCCTGTCAATCACTCTGCGGCTTGAGGAATAACTTAATATAGCCTCACGGTGGCCAAGAGCGACCGCAGTAGCCAGACGATAACTCTCTATCGAATGCTTGTGAGTTGGATAAACGGTAGGGTCGTCAACGAGGTCGTGGCTGTAATGCAGGCTTCGGACCATCAAGATATATAATTTGGGACCACGTCGAACAACAGGTTTGAAGCTGCAGAAGGCATACCAAGGACATTCTTTCTGACTTACCGTTGTTCCCTCTCGCAGGCGGCTCGAAATAATATTATCCTCATCGTCTCTGACAACGTAATCCTCCAGCTCTCTGTAGTTGCAAGTACCTCTGCCGTGATGTTTGCAGGCAAAGCAACGCGAAGGGGTTCGACCGTTGCCCCAGCCGCGAACAACGACTTCGAAGCCTTCCATAAAGCCATAGGCATTGAGACGACGGTGACAGCTATCAAACGAATCGAATTGCTCGCCAGAAGCAGGTACATCACGCCAGCTGGGGGAGAAGGCATTAACAGTCTGCTCGACAACAGGGCGAACGTCCTCCGGGCAGCCCTCCTTCGCTTGCCAGGCCATCTGTGGCGAATATCACAGAATTGCAACACCAAGAAATTGATAGATATGGTAGAATTGAGCTTCAAAACCGAAGGGGGAAAGAGAAATTGTACCTACATAGAGATATGTAGAAGATGTGTTGTGGGATGGTATTTACACACAAATTTGTGTGTACGCGGCATCCTTCCGCATGGTCTGTGCGGGGTGTCGGTGGCTATGGAGGGTGGCTGCCCGGAACCACTCGTTAAACATCTTCGGCAGAGGCTCAAAGTTCTTCCACCGGAGGAGTTGGACGACTCACTAAAGGAGGTCATTTTCGAAGTTGATGGCCAGCAAGTCCCGCAGACTACAAGCGACAATGTTGCGGAGCTCGAGGGGCACAGACTTTCCGGCCAAACTTCGTGGTTCTCCTGGCGAAGCTCATGGTTCTCGTACCGAAGCTCTAAGGACTATTCCTCCCGGCGAATACACTCCACAAAGCGTTCAAAACCCCCTCTGCAGGATCTCTTTCCCGGAAATTCGAATACCTCCGAGCCTAGCCTCGATGTTTCCATCCATCAGGGCTTTTTTAAGGCACCACATGTATCAAATAGTCAACCTTCATAGCCATCGGTGCGACCTTCAGCTACTACCTTCCTGTACAGCCTTTCAACCCCACAGCGTATGGATCATGATTAGACATCACGTGGAAAGGAAATCTAATAATCTAGACCAGCCCCTTCGTTCATCCCCGCCCCGCTCGTCGTCTTCCTTCATTTTCAGAGACGCCGAACCCTCCCCAACCGACCTTTCCATCTCATCGAAGCCATTCCTCACTCCCCTTCTCTTCCCCAATACTTCCTTCAACGCTCGTGATCACCTTGCCAACAAGCGCACCTTCCTCTCCTGGCTCCGACTCTCCACCTACGTGGCAATAGTCAGCATCGCTATTCTCATATACTTCCGCCTGTAATCTCGGCCTCAGCCTTTGAACGCCGTCTAGTCTTTATCTCGGCTATGAATTCTGGCTACTCGGCTTAGTTTTCTTGGGCCGTAGAGTGGCGAATCATATGAAAGCTGTCGAAGGATACGCTAGCAGAGCGCGTTAGAGCAGATTGGGCTGAAGATGCAGATGCAGTTCTAAGCAATAGCAGGGCAATTATTGTGAGTTGTGCGCCGTTCACAGGGACAGAGAGGCCAGGTCAAGAAGACGATGAGAGCCTATACGCATCGCTAAAAGAATATGGTGCCGAAATCTTTTATTGCTGATTCACTCAAGCTATTGTTGCAAGGCGATATAGCGGCTGGCTGGTTTCAACATTTAGGCACAATGGAAGTGTGACACTGTTTTGCTAGGAGCACATTTTGATGGACACTACTTTGTGGCTGCACGTGAACCACAATAATCCAGTGTGAAACTCGTAGCTATTCGATAAAACACTACTTATTTTGATTGCTCTGAGCCAGCGTGGTCTGGATACTCTTTTCAGCCAGCTCGATCTGCTTGAACCCGATGTAGCAACCAATCGAGCCAAAGACTATGCTCGAAACAGCAATGAAAGCCGCAAGCCAGAAAGTGTACCACTGCATAGGATTTCTACGGTCGTGCCACATTTGATAAATAGTGCTCGGAGGTTGTCGAAAGATCTCGTACAGTTCGACCAGTTGGCAACGCCAGTGGCGGAATTCGGCAAGGCTCTCAGGACGTGCCTGTAAATAGGTCGACGATGTTCTGTGGAAGGGCTGATTGCTTGATTCAAGCCAGCTTTCTGTGCGTTGATCTCCATAGGGAAACTGCAGGTCCAGTGTGCGGATCGTTTCACGAAGGAAGTCTTTGGGGAACACACTACAGTGTTCGAGGTGATTTAACAGGCAGACTTTGAGTGGGTAGACGAATATTCTTCTTGTTAAATGGTCAAATTTTAAATGATCCTTCAGATTTGACGTCCAATGGACATGGATGCGGCATAATTTGCGTAAGTTTATCATGGTGAAAGCCGGATCTATGCGGCACTCGGGGAACGCCGACAGCGCCCGCGTTCCTTTGGCACCGGGGGAAATTGGTCGCTACTACACACCTCAGCGACTGCTTCATATTCCAGTCCAAAGAGGTCACATCCGATATCAAAGGTCCTATAGGGAAATCTCCAGATCTAACGTGTAGCGTCATCCATAGTCTGACAGCGAGGTCCATCGATCGCAATATCCGATCTTCTGTAGCCTCCTCGAACCGCCCTTGAAGCTTCGCCGCGATGTTAGCCCGGCTTTCATTGCAGCTGTCATCCAGGCATCGAACAATTTCGGGAAGATCTTCGTAATTTTGGGCAACGAATTGAGTCTTCTCCGATGCCACATTTGGCCAGAGCAACAAACTTATGCTCCATTCAAAATAGCGGAAGAATGAGAAATTCGGACAGCGAAGATGTTGAGCCTGGCCAGAAATTACATTTGATGTGGTTTTGGATCTTGATGTCAAATCCCCCAGTTTGGTAGCTGCGGCGGTTTAGGATGGTGGGAAACAGGTCTGTTGTCGCCATGACATGGAGGGTCAGGAAGTGATCCTCGACAAACCTTTATCTAAGCTCGCTGCGGCTCTTCTTGTATCACTTGTTTCTGCAACCTCAATTCATGGACTAAACTATGCAACCAAGTGCTTTTGATGAAGCAGATCTTGAGGCAGTGTTTCTTTAAGGCAAAATTGCTGATTGGGTCACGCCACCAAGAGGTGGCTTGACTGCGCCTCATTCAAGAAAAGCCTCACTCCCCTCGCTCATCCCATCCTGACAAGGCTTTGTCCATGGTTCACGGCTATCAGCACCTGTCTATGTAGACTGTTCTACATCTTTTACCTTTCCACTCACCAGCCTCTCTGGTGTCTATCTTTTTCAAGCTTATTGTTATCTGGTTGTGATCGCTGATCTCTACTACAGGGGCATTATTAATGTCAGGGTGCTTTACCAATGTTTCTGTCAAGTAATTGCAGATCTGGTTGACCCCAAGCGGGTCGCGTCCTCGAGAACGACATTCACGATGACAAGTACTGTGCAGGCTTATTCCAGAAACCTTAGCAACACACTAAAGACCCATGTTTCACGGCAAACCCTCAATTTATCTGCTGAAGGTAAAACAAGCTCTTCAACACCTGCCTTGTCAGACATTGAAAGAACTTCTATTTGCAAGGTCAAAGAACAAAATCAGGGAAGCGTTCCTTCTCATGCGAAGCTAAGACAGAGTAGCAAGGCCTCCATGAGCGAAGACAGTTTCAATGCGGAACCCGAGAAATCAACTATCCGGCTGACCGATGGTCAGCTGAATGACACAGCAGGTAGGGGCATAGTGGTCCCGACTGAAATCTTTAAAACTCAAATGCAAAGATCTGCTTCTCCCACCGCCTCCAATACCTTGCCCGTGAGCTCGGCTCAGCCGTCAAGCTCCTAGGCAGCCGCCAGTGCTCAACAACCGTCCCAGGATAAGATACACAGCGCTCGCACCCTTGGACAAGATACGCATGCAAATTCCCAAGGAACGGTGATGAATGATCTTCCCAATAGTTCGCAAAACGCTGCGTACCTCACCCCTAACCCGGACTTGCTTCCGGTACATCATATTCAAGTCTGTTACGATGCTAAATCAATGCGAAAGCTCGGAAAGAACAAGTATCTTGTTTCTCAGCTCGAGGTTCCCCGGGAAGCGATGTCGAGATTCGAAGAAGTTCGAAAGATGTTGGATGCAGATTTGAAGAGCCTCATCACAGGAGTTTCGCTGGATAGTCACATTCCTTTATCATATCGACTCTGCATGGTTGGTGTAAAGACGCGATCTAGCATGACAGCGGAACCAATGCTACTTTTCTCTTGCGGTTCTCGGAAATGTAAATACAAAATCAAAACCAGTCTTCTACGCATTCGGCCACATTATCTGGATAACTTTGGCATAGCTTCGACAGTCCGCTATGATGAATCTCCGGCCGCTCTGGCTACTCATCCAGAAAATTGTATTTACGATGCGCCGAATTTTGATCACTCTGATTGCGTTCGATCTTTTAAGGCACTCCGTATCCAGCGGGACCCAGAGATCACCAGTTGCGGTATGAAGCTTATGATTGAGTCCCATCATAACAAGACTATAAGACGAAATTATGCAACACTAGGTGGGATTGTTCAGATCGGCAGTATATGGTACGGTGTGACTACGGGTCACTCGCTCTTCAGCCAAGGGCAAGGGCACAACAGAGAGAAACCAGACGAAGAATCCCGTGAGACCTTCGATCATGCTGAAATCAGCGACTCCAGCAGTGAAGATGATTCATTGTGCACGGACATAGAGACGCCTTCTCAGGATTCCGTCAATGATACTGCCGTAAGCTTTGTCCGACTCGAGAGCGTGTCTCCTGGAAATGGGATGGTTTATGCCTTCGGAGGAACAAGCAGGTCAATCTCAGACCATGTCGATGAGACCGCTGACTCTGATTGGGCAGTCTTTGAGATACCTGATGCCTACATATTACCAAATTCTTTCACCACGCACAGCCAAAATGAAGTTCATAGCGGCCCATGTACCTTACTACTAAGGTCCGTTGCAAGCTCGTCGCAAATGTACTCTGGGCCAGTCCAAGTTCTCTGCGACGCTCGGAGCCCCCTTACCGGTTATCTCAATATGAATATTGTATCCCTACAGGGCGAGTCTTATACTCTGGATGTCCATGAGGTCTTCTTGGACCTACCAATTCCTACCGGGGCGTCGGGATCCTGGGTATCTAGACAAGACAGCTTGGTAGGTATTGTTGCAGCTGTGGGCGATCATGGTCTTTCCTATTTCATCATCCCAATGTGGAAATTGATGCAGAGTATCGAGTCTGTGTTCCAGCGAAAAGCTGACATTGAAATAAGCAATTTGAAGCAAAAATCGATGAGTGCAGTTCAACTTTCAGCGCCCAGCAACGAGTTTCAACATCCTGGCAGCATCTCAAGCTTTCGAATCAGAGAGCGACTCACTGTTTTGAGTCCGGCAGAAGGTGATTCTCAAGGTCAAGTCTCCTCTGAGAATTATCATGGCTTGATGTCTCGCTTGATCGAAAATCAACGGCTCTTAATACAAGCGACCTCAAGATTCGCGCTGCCGGTACCAATGCTCGAGCGCTTCTTGGACCCCGACGAAAGGTCAGAGGGATTCTGTGTCCTCTCTGACAGAGAGAGTGTCCCTGCTTTAGCTGTTGATAAGAGAGTTCCGGATTCTTTCAGCCAGGTCTCTACATTTGTTACAAACAGACAGGGACTCCCGGGCAAGACAATTGGAGATTTCGAGTCCGATCCAGCTTTTCAGTCCACCAGTCCCACAACGGAAGACCTGCGGAGCTTTATTCAAGGCTCTGAATGGATTCCAACAGCTCCTGCAGTTGTCAGGGACGCCTTAGGATTTTACCGAACGGATACTTCAAATTCTGTTTTTCTCGCTTTGCAGCTACATCACGACTTGCAAAATGTGAGTCATGAATGGTATGATGTGGACTCACATGGCATCGCAACGCGTCTACCCAGCGGCAACATCACAACCGTAAATGAATTTGCATCTTGGTCAACGTTTTCGAATACTGATGCTAAAAGTCCGGCAAAGGATATTGTAGGAAAGATGATTATTTCCAAAGATCCAACCGCGTTACAGTTGGCAGCGTTCTGTTTGGTCCTTACTAATGATTTTGACATACATGTAGTCCTACACTCACTCGTTGACCAATCGCCCTCAAAATCGTTCATGAAAGGATACCTTGAGCCTGAAATAGTGAAACAAAGATCGTTTGCATTCTATTTCAAATACCACTGCATCGCTGAGAATGAATACAAAGCCTTGCCATGGCAGCAGTCTACGCAAAGTGCTCAAGATCACAAAGACGAAATTACCTTGTCTACATGCTCTGCAATTGTCAGCTTGTCTATGGCTGGTTTCCCGACACATTCTCTCAGACACAGATCGCGAGGCGACCAAATGGTGCATGTCTTCCACCCTTTTGGACCTTGGAAAATTCTCAAGATCCGATGTTTCCCTGACGAGATCGATAGTTTTGAAGACTTCGAGTCCGATTCGAGAATTATGAATGGTCCTGGAGCGTTTTTAATGGCAGTTCTCTCAGAGTTCCATGACGCCACGGTGCGATTCCAGGAGCTTCATCAAAGAATAGCAGCGCTTGTTCTACCCCCTGTGAGTGACTAACTGCAAAAAAAATCCATTAGCGGCTATCGAGCTAATCTCATTTTAGACAACGCTTCTGTTCGATCGCAAGCTCCTGGATAGACTTCTCTTTGAGAACTCAAGTTATACACACTCACGGCGATACTTTTGGGCGTCACGGGTCTTAGGACAGCTGAATAAGGACATTGAAGATATGGTAGCGGCTTATATGCAATCTCTAACAGACGCTGTCTGGAAGGGAGAACATAGATTCATTTGGCCTGGATCGGCAGAGACAGGCTCTGAATATAGCTTGTGGAGACAGAAAATGGGCTTGTTGCGAAAGAACTTCGAATACGAGATTGCGCAGCTTGAAAAGATAAAATCTCTGAATTATAAATTACAGAGCGATATCGACACATTACGGAGCCAAGTTTTCACTGGATTAGCCATTTCAGAGTCGCAACAAGCTATAAAACAGGCTGGCGCAGTCAGAACATTGACGATACTGGGGATCGTATTTCTGCCTCTATCATTTATGACAAGCGTAAGTGAGGCACATGTTCTCTCAATTGGTACCAATGTTGCTCCCAAACAGGTTTGTGGTATGAACTATCATTTAGGGGACTACGAGTACACCCTCACAGCCCTGGGCGACTATCAATGGATTTCACTCAGTGCTTTTGTACTTATCCTACTGGTCTTCTCCAGTACATGGGTAGAAGCTATAGGGACCAAGACTGCAGGTGTAGCGCTGTATCTGCGGCCCAGGGTCCCCACCCTGTTTGATTTTGCCCACGGCTTAATAAGACGACTGCGGAAGCAAACCCGGACAACACCAGTACCTCAAAGGACTCCTCCATCGCAAGTACTCTCGCAAGAAAAGACGCGGAGGACACCGATAGACGATGATCTACCTCATGGATCGAAAGCCTTCTGGCTAGACAAGCGCGATTCCCTCCGGTGGTACCTTTTCTGGCTTGCAATCGCAATGGCAATCTGGTCGGCCATCATCAGTATCCTCCCAACTGCAATTGGAGTTTTGGAAAATGTAGCCTTCCAGCGAGGAAGTCTAGCGGCCATGAGACGTGCGGTGGACCCTGGCGGGACTACCTCTGTCTGAAGAGACAAGGCCGTTATATCCATCCATCTATCTATACAAGGAGGGAGCCCAGAATTCTCGAACTAGGCACTTTTTTGGAGGGAGAGGGGAGAAGAAGAGAATGACGAGCTCTTAGCCACCCGCCCGGTGAATAAAATCTAAGTGCGTGCTTCTGGTGAAATTTCAAACAGCCCCGATTCGACTGGACCAGACCAGACCAGGCTCGAGGCCCATGGGGGACTGACTGACTGACTGACTTGATCCCAAAAGGGAGGCAAAAGAATACCGCGGGTTCCCTTTTTTCTTTTTTCTTCTTTCTTCTTTTCTTGGTGTGGGAGGCACGGCCGTACATACATACGGATACATGTGTCCATCACGGCTCTATTGAAACATTTATTCTGCAACACGCTTATCAGTGTAATCTTCGGTCTTTTGGCTTAATGGCTTCAACATATCCTGGCCTTTCCATAGGAAGCTGCTTTCTTCGAACACGTATAAAAGAGATTACATAGTCTCCAAATGAGAGAATCACTCAACGCCAGCCTTTTGTCACGTTTGTACCCTTGGGATCTTTATCACGTGATCTCTACTGACCTTACTGCAGGATCAAGTTTTGGCATTTCCTTCCTTCATATAGACCTGACCCACAGACACTCCTTCTAGCCCCTTTACGGTTCAACGAATATCAGCCTATTGCACCTGGAACCTTCCAGAACCGCGAGGGTAGTGCAAGGTAATGCTGCGCACCTTGTCAGAATAGAAATAGAAATCGAGGGATTCTCAGTCTATCAAGACATGAGAATTCACTTTAGCACAATGTGAATCGGTCCTTCGCGAATTCTTCCCTCTTCCATCGCTCAATCACCTCACCCCGCATGATCCCATGGACATAGCTCTCACCCACAATTCTGTATAGGCCATCGGTATCCGTTTCCCTCAGAACATACGGAACGCATCCGCCGAACAGGACGCATATGATGTCGCCTTTTTTCATTGCAGCCGGGCCGATGCCAATGTACCCGTTCTCCGTCACGAGCTGTCGTCGCCCATAACAGGCGTGAAGGGCGGCGGTGACCGCCCACCTCGGCTTACCACGCAGAGAAGCAGACTCCCGCTTGATGTGGCCGAGTCGGCCTGCCGTGAAGGTCGCGACGTGTGCTCTGAGCATTGAGTCACCGGTGGGATATGTGTTGTCTCTTTTCTGGCCGCTAGAGGCGATCGTACGAACATTGTCGGAGGCAAGACGGTTGGCGTTAAGCTGCGGGAACTGAGCTGTCGTGATCACTTCGGATGTCGAAGCGATGGTCGAAAATCGAATTCCTTCGACCGTCAGATGATCTGTGTGTCTTGGTGAGATGTGCAATGTATGCTCCATCTTGGCTGAAGATCGATATTTATGGTTCGGGAGCATTGTGAGAACTTCGATTCCATCAGTATGGATGTCCCAGCGCGGTACCCAAGACGGATATGTGGTATCGATTGTGTCGCCATGTTTCACGTAGGACAGTATGTTGAGGTTTCGGGATCGCTGGATCAATTGCGTCGCGATCATACGGTAGACCGACGGTGCAGTTAGGGAGTAGTCCACGGAGATTCCAAGCATATTGCAAAGCGTATCCGTGACTTCGAAGTGAGACGAAATGATTCTATCCAGCTTGGAGAGGAAGATTGCGAAGCGCTGGTACAAGTCCACAGCTAACAAACAAATGGACTGTCGCACTTGGAGATAGTGAACTATCGTACCAAATGATAGGAGTAGAGACCAGAAGCAGCCATCTTCAGGAGTGTGGTCCAAAATGATAGATAAGAAACACAGCAAAGAAATGCTTTGGATTAAGAACCGAATATATTCGCGTCTAGGGAGAAATTGAACCTCAATATACCTTCTTGATTTTCGGATTGGTCTGTGTAACACAGCGTAAACCTTGTCTCGCGGATCAGAAGCCCCGAAATCCCTAGTCGATTGTAGTAAGGTTGGTATAGGATCGTGAGACAAGATTGAAATTTTTTTGTTCATAAATAGTACATTGCGAATGCCTCTGGTCTTTGTGAATTGGAAAAGTTTGGCTCGAGAATCTGCATCCGTTAAAATCCCTTTAGCAAGGTTAACAACCTTTTTCCATGGGATTTCAAGATCACCAAATAACACGCGGGCATCTTTACTCTCAGATATCTCTTGAACAACCCAGATGCGACTGAACCAAGGGTTGTCGAAGAATTCTGCCAATAGTCTCCAGGTGGGGATTGAGAGCTTTTGCAAAACTTTCTCGCTCGAAGTTCTCGTAGATGATTTCACCATCGGAAACCTCACCAGGACCGGGGCTTCTCTGAGATATCTGGACGTCTGTTCCCAGACCGGAGCCGAAGATTGATCGGAATACACGGGCCGGAAGTTGTGGACAACATCGTCGGACACTGTTCTCCGTTTCGTCAAAGCAAATTCGGCATCCCCTCTGATCGGGATGTTTGTCAGAAATATTGCTTTTAAAGGACCGCGGCTTTCAATGGACTGGTCCATTACTCCTCTAAGACAGACTGAAACTCTTTTAGCATTCGCAAAAATCAGCCGCATCAAATTAACCTGCAATCTTCGCTCTCGCAAATCTGACTGGTTGATACAGATCGCATCTGCCCATACGAGGATTCCATTTCGGGGCTATCGTACTCGGCACAGAGCATTCTTCAAACTTGTTGTAATTTTGAAATCTTTGTTATCACACTGAATGGTATGAGATGCCTGAAAAGAACCCCAGACATATGAGATGGCTTCGTATGAAGGGATGCCAGGCCCTGAGCAGGCTGAGATAGACGAAAGGTCGATATGGAGCAGATGGCAAATGAGGGGCTGATCACCTTCCCCTGGTATTAACTTGAGAAGCCGAAATTCTAATTTTCCATTGAGCGGCGTGTACTTGTAGTCTCGATGTGTTTGTTGCCCTTTTATTGAAGAGCCCGCCTTAGGCGCTAATGTGTCGATACCTAGCAATAGAGGCAGGCTGGGGAACAAGCCAGTCAAGGCACAGCAAGTGTACTGTATGGCCGACTTTGAGGCGGTCTTGATACTGAAGTCCATAGCTGTGTGATGGTTCTTACCAACTTCATTACTGTCGTCAAGTCCTTTCTTTTTCAGGCTTGAAAGGGGAGGGAATCTTATTCGGAAGCCGGATGGGACCCTAACAAAATTCCGATAAGTATGTTCTGCGGCACTGGGCTTAAGCCTGCAGGCATACAGGTGGCAGTGCCCGCCGTGCCCGCCTAGTGGGCGAGTTTTAGGGCGGCTACCATTAGCTGAAGGTAGCAGGGCACGCAGGGGTCAATGCGCACGTCGGCCCAATACAGTGATAATTTTGAGGTGACCATCACCTTGCTGGCCTTCGACATGACGAAACGTAGAGTTTAAACAGTTTAATTAACAATTTGCGGTGAATGAATCATTGTGTTTGTGGAAATTCTATATGCCGGGGTAAATGATATATACAACAACGACACCAACTTAGAGGTATCCAGGTATCCTTTTGATATAACACGGTGAAAGAAGAAAGACCAGCCGGATGGGATATACAGAGATAGATCCTACTAGACCCAGACCCAGACCGATTGGGCTAAACCATTTGTAGAACAAATAAGAAACAGAAAAAAAATTGAATTATCAGACGCTTGCTTTCTATGCCAGAACATGTCCGTCGTTGACCCGTGGGGGCCGTGTCTTTTTCAGATTCGCTTCGCTTCGACTCGGTTCGATCCGAGTAAATGAACGCCGCTGGGAAAATCAGTATATCTTTAGCTCACGCTCGCGCACACGGGAAGTGACGCGGCGGCTTAAAACGCCCTCCCATACCCCGTTGGCAAAGTAGGCTGCCTCCCTCCCGGCGGCGACCTTCCCAGTCCGTCAGAACCTCGACTCCGACTCCGCTCCTGCTGTGGCGTGTAGTGCCCCATCGGAGACGCACCGGCCATGAGGCCGCGGTCCTCGCTATTCCGCGGTTGCGGCGCGAACCGGTCTGATGTGAATGGCGTATCGTTGTTGCGGTACGGCTCGTAGGGGTCCGGGCCGCGGTTGTAGTTGGCCATGCCGATCTCGGATTTGTGCTGCGATTTGGGCTCCATGAGCAGGCTGTTGCGGGCGTCGAGCGGGGTGAGGTTGTCGAGGTCGCGGTTAAGTTTTTCTTCAAGGATATTAGTAACGCACGGGGGGAAATTGGATAGGTAGTTAGACTTACCGGCGTGTTTTCTGGCACGGCGGTGCGGGTTCATGCGGACGAGCGTGACGATGGAGTTGATCGCGATCAGAATGGCAAGGATGCCAGTGAGAGAAGCCTGGACAGCGATCAAGACGACGCCAGTGACTGTCTTGGTGGTTTGGGAAATGCCGAGTTGCTCGACGAAAACCAAGATACAGACGACGGACAGGACGCGGACAACTTGGATGACGAGGTTGATCCAGTTGCCGGACTTCGTATTATACGGTCGGCTCCACAACAGGAGAACAAGCATCAAGGATTCGATGATCAATTGACCGGCGGTCTGGAACATTCCATGACCATCTCCAGCTGCGAGGACACAGCCTTTGGCAAACATGTAGACGATGATGGGCACGAAGAGCCAGTAATATCCTTTCTTATAATTTTCGTAGAAGATGCGGTACTTGATCCAGGTCGACTTATCCTCATAGAGTGCAGATGCGTCACCCTCGAGCTTCTTGGACTTTTGGACAATCATGTATATCCTGATAATGTAGAAGGCAAGGATGACAGTGAATAGCCCAAGAGTCAAGGCAGCCAAGAGCTTAGCCGCCCAACTGTCGCCATGAGTAAACTGGAAGACGCAGTACAGAGTCCAAACGCCGTACAAGAGAAGAATGAGATTAGTAACTGTTCGAGCCATGAGGAACCAGTACTCCTTGCGGAATCTTGTCAAGCTCTTCGGGAATTTGCCGATAAGAGCCCATGTTTCGAGTATAACCTTGAGAAGGAGAATGCCGACGCAAATTGTAGCAACGACAATCGAGAAGATTAGTAGGACGGTCATGAAAGTGTTGGCAGAAGGAATCATGAGCTCTTCCGAGTAGGCCTTGATGCCATGAGCGAGCTCGGTCGTCTTGCTCGGTTTCCCTGTAGAGTTATCGCCGGAACCCGTTTCCAGATCGTCCCGTAGCACGAGATGGACGCCATGTATGACATGTTCGACCGCTCTTCGGGTAATGGTCGAATTGTCACTACTCCCATCATTGAATACCAGAGTCGCGTTTTTCAAATACTTTTCGCTCATTTGGGTAAGGTTGCCACCAGTGCTTTGACGGAAGGAATCAATGTGATTCTGCAGGCCGTCCCAAGTGATCAAGCCGGTGCTGAAGGCAAAATTCGTAGACCAACTTCGTACGACAGAGGGATAGTTGACGCTGTACATGCCAGTCGTGGCAACGGATTGGAAGAAGCCAAAGACTTGACCAAAGCTTGGACTTGCACTGGTAGAACCCGGTTGACCCCCAGCCCCAATGGCAGATAGACCCGACAGAAGCAGTGCGGCTCCTGCAATCGTTGCTGCTGCGTACGGAAGAGCCTTTATTTGGATAGTCTTGCCATTGTTGATATTTGACTGAATACAAGCTAGCTCTTGGCCGCCATCCTTGGCGTTCAATTTTAATTTTGCCTGAGCGTCAACATTGGGTATGGAGAAGGCGATGGAAGGTATGTTGTCTGCAAATTCAGAGGGAATGGTCTGATTGCCTTTGGCGGAGAATGAGCGTGCTGGAACGGGGCAAAGCTGTGAAACCAGGGTCGACGGGTCGCATGGATCGAAATCTTTCTGATAAATCTGCCGGCCGTATGCAGTGACGATTAGCGAAGCTGTGACATTCTGCTCCTTACTGCTGCTCCCGGACACGTCGAATGTGACGAGATTAGTGCTGCGGTCATATTGAATGTCGACATTGTTGACTTTAATATCAGAGTTATCTGAGCAACTGGTAACTCCATCCGTTTTGAGAATGTCTTCACCCACAGCTGCTGAGATCAGCCCCAAGGCTGCAATACACCAGCTAGTCCTCATGCCTTGATCGAGCGAGGCTGGAAGTTGTCGTGAATGAAAGAGATGTGATTATAAGGTGTTAATCGTGTGAAAAGCTTCCTCCGAATGTGTGGCTGTCCTCGAACGAATGGCAGGTTCAACCTGATGTCAAGAAGCGAAGGAATAGAAGGAGAGGGAGCTCGATGAAGTTGCGAGATGTCGTGAGGAGAGACAGAAAGAGAGGTGGTGTCAGGCGGTTCCAGTGGAGGCAGGTCGTGAATGAAGACTCCAAGCTTGTGACCTCGATGGTGGCTATCTGCGACAAACAAAACTAGGAACGGGGGGAGGAGAAGTGTCAGAGAGCGATAGAAGAAACGAGAGGCCTGGGTTTAGTAGCGAGTGACGAGAGAGAGTGGGTTGGATACGAGACGCTGGGACGAGAAAAGAGAGCGAGAAGGGGAAAGAGGGATAGCGAGCGTTTCTTGTGGGTTGCTCCGGGCGTGTAGGTAGCGGCCGATGGTGTTTCAGAGGCGACGCCTCTCCCTCTGGACGGCCAGGGATCTCACGAGACCTCGAGCGCAGAGACTGGCTGAGGCAGGGGTCTGTAGGTGGACTCGAAGCCTCCCTGTCCCCTGAATGGCCGACGGCGAGTGAGAGGGGGGTCAGGCTAGTGCGTTCGAGTTAAGCTCGCCGTCAGTCCCGATGGGGTTAAGTGTGGACACGAGCGGGTTTCGAGAGCGAGGGTTGATTGCGCCGGGAGATCACACCAATGACACCGCCGCACGAGTCTGGGGTTGTCGGGTCGAGAAGACGTTGAGTATTAAGAGGGCCGCGATATGCTCTCCACCGTCCACGTTGGCTCCGCAAAGCGAGATTGAAGATGTTATGCACTTCTCGCCCATGGTGGCGGTGATTATGCGGTCTTTGTATCTTCAGCTTACCCATGGTGCATCAAGCACCCGCATTATTCATCAAGAATGACAGCGTTCTCGAGGTTGCAGGTGGTGTGTGGATGTGATGGGCCTGTTCTGGCGTGGCGCAGTCTCGAACCTCGTGTTCAGGCGTGAGCGTAGCATTTTGGGCGGTGGTGGCAGGGTGGCATTGGAGAGAAGGGAAGGTCCACCCCATTATTGACCGCTTGCGGGTAATATTGCCTCTAGACCGTCCCCAGTAAGGTCGCTAGCAAAGAAACGCAGCTCAGCCACAAATGGCGCGCTGAACCGTTAAATCTTACCCATGACTCCGCTCCCTACAGTTTTCTAGAGATGGAGATCCTGACGTCCTTATGGCTACAGTCTTGAAAAGCTCCGAGAAGCTTCTTTCAGTCTCAAAATAGAAATTCTTGGATCTTGAGCATTCCCTTCGCAGCGCTTGCGGTGGAGAATGTCCACCCTAGTTCGATGCTTGTCTTTATGCACAAACCACTCTTAAGACTTTACGTTTTACTCCCTCTGAGCACGTGAAACCCTGGGAGAAAGGGGTTGACACCATGGTTGAAGAGGGTAAGATAGTGACTACTATCTTGTTACGTCATCGCACTAACGCCGGGGTTGAATTGGTGGGTATACTGCAGACTATAGCTATAATGCTGTCAAGCAGCCTATTCGCGGGGAAAGCATTGACGCTCTCTTCCTATAAAAACCACGTACATCAAGGGTCTCGATCAAAGGGACACAACGGGTAGTGGCTCAACACTCGCCGCGGTCCCATCAGATGGTTTCGGGAAGGGGCGAACTGTGGAATTCCGTTAGCTTCTTTATGACGCCACGAGTAAAGATACCGGAACCTACATGTGATTGTGGTGGTCGAGTACACAGGAACACCCGCCGTTGTCTTCGGAGCCGGGCCATTCTCCTGCGCCAACGGACCTGGCGGCGCGGAATTGTATGGAGTGTTGGGGTCTTTCTGCGCATTGTGGAGGCCCATGTTCACCAGCTTGTTCGCTGTTGGTCGACGTATTCCTTTGATAACACTGTTGAGAGTGTTGGACCATAGACGGTTGAGGGCCTTCTGGGTATCGCTGGATATAGCCTCATATCCGATGAAGGTGGCCAAGACGCCAGCAATGAATGGGACAGACTGGCTAGTTCCCGACATGAGCCGGTAGCTCTTGTCAGAACGGTGGTTCGAAGACCAGATGTCTTCTCCCGGCGCGACGATGTTGACCTTGTGGCCATAGTTCGACCACGAAGCCCATTCATACTTTCTGTTGCAAGATCCGACACAAACAACGTAGGGATTCTTTCTAGTAAGACATTAGTAACAAAAAGCTAGTAAGCGGCGAACGGTGTCTGAAGTACGCGAGAGGTCGAGAGGGAAGGCTCCCTATGCGTTAAATTTGACGCTTTTAAACCGAGAGACTGATTGCAACCCAGAATTCCCAGCCAGAGAAGAAAGATAAGGTGAACTATAGTCCAAGACCAACGCAATGTGCTCATGTTCCAGAAATGAAGGTCTATGAGATAGTCCTACCCACATGGCGGCGTTGCAAGGACGCCATCATTGCCAGCTGCCACGACGATAGGAATTCCATTATCCCAAGCGTCTTTTAACGCGTCATCCAACGTGTTACCCGCCGATGCCGGGGTACTCAAGTCCATGTCTAGAGACATAGCTATAACAGATCCTTTCCATCCAGGAAACGGCTATGAATCTGTTAGCAATCACATTACCCGTTCCTGCTGGAGCCATTGTTTGCATTTGGGTCCGGCGGATTTCGAAATAACAGTGTCAACAGAGATACACACCGGGTTCTTTTGAAAGTCTCTGTGCTCACTCACAACATCCTCAATGGCTACATGCAGTCAACAGATTGTACTCGTAGAGTGTGTGCAAGGCTCAACGAACCCTTTTCAATCTCTATAGTTTTATCACCTTTGCCAATCACTTTGACATTAACAATTCCAGCCGCTGGTGCTATTTGTCTCACGATGCCGGCAACCTGGAGCCAATCAGTACCAATTTATACTTGACGAAAGCTTGGGCGATTACGTGAGTACCATGTCCGTCTCGATCTCCCTTCGCGGAGCATTAGCCGTTTGCTAAATGTTCATAGATTCAAGATGGCAGCCTTTTGAGCGCTGAAGGGATTGAAACGGCCTAATCACTTACCATGCTCTCCTTTGTGTATGGCGAGATCGCTGAGTCTGGTACATCTTTGAAGTTCACCACGGGGCCTCCTTGTTTGAAGATGTTGTGAGACCGTCTAATACCTCCGTCCAAAACATAGACATTGACGCCCGTTCCAGCGCCATTCAGTATATCCTGAAGATCGCAAGGACGTCAGTTTAAGGGCAAAGTAATTTCCTCTGGTAGGGCCATACTCACCCCCGGTACCGCATTCTGGCTAAGGTCTATTGGTGCCCCGGCAGTCAACATCCTAATAGGCCAACTTGACTTAGTACGATAGCTGATCTCCCAGCGCGGCTCGAGAAGAACGTTGGCTGATAGATCAAGCTCATAGGCCGGGCCAGACCAGATTTCGTGATGACGCCGAGGGTTGCTAACGTGCTTCACATGTTCAACACCGGGATCCTTCCGAATAAGCTCATGGACAATGACCTCATCAATCTCTACACGATATGCGTTCACGCTCTTGATACAGTACCAACCGGTCGCAGTTTCCGAAAGGTTCGTGCCAATATACTCAAAATGAGCCTCTAGAGTGTGCCAATCGTGCAAACGGACAAGGAATTTGTTTGGTGTTAGCTTGAAGACATTCGACCGGTAATATGGCGCGAGATGACCGGCCGAACTTGCGATCAGGGCAGAGCTTAGCTCAAGCACAACTCCAACAAGCAGTATAAGACTAAAGATTCTCATACTCGGGGCTGCCGGTTTAGAGGACCTTGGAAGGAAGGCGAATATAGGCTATTACGTGGAGAAGGGGGAAATGGTGAGGAAGAGCTTGATGGAATGCTAAGGAAGGACGAGAGCGGGGAAGATGAAGAAGAGAGGCAAGTGGGCCCATTTCTTGTTATTGAAAGGTGTTCTTTAGCTTTTAATCCTTCCTTCCAGTGTTGACCAAGGGATCCGGTCACGCGTGACATCCTGGACATCCCGCATAGAGGTTTCATGGTCTGCTCCAGTGTTGCTGTCATCGAAGTTTAATGCATCTTGTGCTGATTCTCCCAACCGCTTTGAGATGGAATGTCACACAAGACTTCGTGTACCTACCCTCAGACATATTGTTGATGCAGATCTGAGTAAATAGAAGGATCTCCGCTACGGGTCTGCGCTGTGATATGTGGTCAGGCCCCGGTCAAAACGTGACGCGAGAGACGCGCAAAATAGCGATTCTTATATAGTTGGCCATAGATACGATTGAGCCCACGAATACAAAATCAGAGAGCGATTGCAAGCTTGAGCGTCCTGGCTTTGGCACACCGCTGAATATTCATATGGTGAACGCATTTGCAGGTCGAGATGAGCGTAGAATCGTTGCCTGTCCGTATCATCTGCCCTCAAGACTGTCTTTCTTTTTCTTCTTATTTTCTTTCCGCTTTGTAACAGGTGCCCGGGGCTTGCAGAATATCTGACCAACGTCGCACGAAACTGATTCGACTCCTCGATCTCGTCGAATAGCTCTCAGGAGATCTGCATCTACTCCGGAGACTCCATACGACACAGATTCCTTAGACGTCATGAAGACATACCCAACATAAGGCTCCATGCCTCTCCCAATGGCTTTCGCATGGCGTCGTAACGAGTGACCTTGTCGGAGACACACTAAATACTGGCCACGGCGAATGCGCTCAGGAGGCTTCTCGGTATTGTAGAGTGGTGCTTCGTACCTCTCCGGAGACGCACGTTTCTTTAGGGCATCTGCTACAAATATTAGCTCACGTAGCGTGACAATGGAAAGGATCTAACAGGTAGTTTTGGCATTGATCTCCATACCGAGATATATGTGCATAAAAACGGCTACTTAGACGATTGTCGCCTTGAGCAGATCCGAAATGCCAGCAAGGTCATTCGAATGTGTCAAATTCAAATTCTGACGGTGTTCTGTTGTAGAATCCAGAGCAGCTAAGCTCTGGCAAAGAGGGCAGTTGGACTGGCAGCTCGTGTAGTCTAGGTCAAAGTGTTCGCTCAAACTCTAGCGGTAGGTTCCGAGACAATTATTTCTAGCTCACATATTGACTTCTCTGGGCAGAGTGGTAGAAATACTGAGGCTGATAGACCATCGAGTCGTTTGTCGAGACGCGGTCTTCAATTGAATCTCGGGAGGCAAGGGAAGGACCCACCTCGAACTCGACGGAGTGAGTGCCAGCTCCCGTCGGCAATCCTTCCTCGAAGAGCCGTTAGGAACTGCCTTAGGCAGTCCTCATGAATCGAAAGCCTTCAACTCCGTAGCTACAGTCAACTTAGAACAAACATCCAACTCTACCGCGATGGACAACTTTTCGCGTCTACGGTTCGCGACCGCGTTCAAGCCTCTGGATCCTGAAGCTCCCCGATCTGGACGTGTGGCTTCGGGCGCCTGGCGCCACAATCTAGCCAGAAACAGGGGCTTGAGCCTGCTTCTGGCTTTGATCGTCCCACGGATTCACTCGATTGGTGCTGTCATGGATCTCGCTGAGTCGTCATCTCAATAATTGTTCCTTGGATGTGCAGGACAGTGATCCACTGGGCTGTGCACTAATTTGATCAGTACTCATTCAATTGAGATTTCGATTCCTTTCGAGACATGACTCTGTCTCTTCTGCTTTTGCTCTTTCGGTAGGTAAAGGTCAGTGAGAGTGCGCACAAGCTGTCTGTGACTACCCGTCAAATACACAATATGCATCCCTGAAGCTTGTGCTCAGATCCCTCTGTGAGCCACGGCAGAGCTCACAACCACAACACCCTTCTGTTTCAGACAATGCACCTCTTCTTCCCTTTCTGTGCTCTAGTTCCCTTGCTGCACCTCCCCGTCGCTCTGTCACAGTCTCCTAACACAAACGGCACTGCATCCTCCAAGCGCGGCCTCGCCTACGTCTCCCCCGCCAAACCCTCAGACGACAACATCTGGGCCCAAGCCTGGACGGACCTGACGTGGTACTACAACTATGCAACGACCCCATCTCCCAGTCTCGTCTCCGACTCCGGTCTCGAATTCGTGCCCATGCTCTGGGGCGTCGACGACTCACATCAAGGCGCCGACACTGAATTTCTTGATGATATCGTGGCCCAGCTGAAATCCGGTGCCAAGATTACCCATGTGTTAGGTTTCAACGAGCCAGACGGCCAACAAAGCACGGGCGGAAGCGCAATCCCCGCCGACAGTGCAGCGGCAAGCTGGATGCGGAACATCGCCCCTCTGCGCGCACAGCACGGGATCATAGTTGGCTTACCCGCCGTGACAGGCTCGCCCAACGGCTTCAACTGGCTGCAGAACTTCAACGCGTCCTGTGAGGCTCTGCAAAGAGGCGGCTGTGCAGCAGACTTCATCCCCGTCCATTGGTACGGCAACTTCGAAGGCCTCGCAAGCCACCTTGGACAAGTCCGAGCGACCTACCCGACCCTGCCTATCTGGGTGACAGAATTCGCAGACCCAGGTGTGAAATTGAAGGACGCACAGGCGTTCTATAACGAGAGCGCGGAATATTTTGACAGGTTGGATTACGTGGAGAGGTACAGCTATTTCGGGGCATTCAGGAGCGACAAGAGCAATGTGGGAGCCGCGAATGCGTTTTTGACGCAGGACGGGAAGTTGACGGACATTGGGAGCTGGTATTTGGGCGGGAGGGAGACGGGCAACGTGCCAAGTGCGGGATCGAGGGAACAGGTGCCGAAGGTGTTGGGGATCTTGGGAGCAGGCTTGGTGGCCCTTTGGGCAGTGGTGTTTTAGCTGGATCTGGATGGGTAGAGGACTGTAAACATCTATTTAGACTTCTGTATAGCATGGACAAGGAAAAAGTACTTAATGGACAGGATGTACCATCCTCAAAACAACAAATTCGTCAAATACTAAATGATCCTTGAGCTACCTACCTGACATATCACTAGGATGCACAATCCTCCAATCCACCTGCGTTGGTCTTCTAGAGCGTGCATTAACCGTTCAGCCGCGCCCAAACAACAACCTCATTTCCCCCCCAACTCGAAATCCAAAAACCCCCATCAACCCTCCTCCTCTTCTGTCGGACCTGACCGCCCGCGTCAGCCATCCCACCCTCACCCGCCCTAAACCCTACCATACCCTAGCCCAGCTGAACACCTTCCCCCTCTGTCAAACGACAAATCCAAGATCCCGCCCGCCTTTCGAGCCATTAATCAGCCACAAAAGTGCAAAAAGCATAGGTACTTTGACACGCCATGGATCCATGACAGGCGATCTGACCCAGATAGCCAATCACTCTGGGGGGAGAGAGAGAGAGAGAGAGAGATTTAGTAGACACTTTGCTAAAGCTCGAGTGCCACGGATTGCTAGCATGCGGGAAAGCTTCCATGCATAGTAGAAAAGGCACGGGACAATACCTTGGATAGGGCAAAGTCGCCACGATTTTCGGTGGCCGGCCCGGGGTGTCTTAGCGGGGCTGAACAGCACTGAACGGCCACTGAATAACCACTGAAGGGTTTAGGCTGGCGGACGCTGGTTTGGCGGTTATTGCTGTTTTGGGGAGGGGGACTGCCCGATGAGGATTGGGGCGTTTTTTTGGATTCATAGTGGGTGGTGTTAGGTGTGTTCACCGGCACAGGAGTGTCTTAGGCATGGCTGAATGGGCACTGAATGATTTGAGGTCTGGTAGACGGTGATTTGGGTTTGTTGCCGGTTTTAGAAGGTCGACTGCCTGATGAGGAGGATGGGGGGGGGTTGGTGTCTCATAGGTGGTGAATGGGTGGTGTTGGTGTGTTCATCACGACCGAACAATTTCAGGGTCTGGCGGACGGTGATTCTAGGGTGTTTGCTGTTTTGGGAAAGAGCGCTGCCTGATGAGGATTGGAGTGTTTTCGGTGGTTGTAGTGGTTGGATTGGTTGTGACTCCGGATAGGAGTGTTTAGGAGTTCGTGTCTCTGCATGGGCCATTGGAAGGGCAGTGTTAGTGCTGCTCAGGGGCGCGCTGGGTACGGCGAAGCTGCACTTTAGAGATTTGGAAGACTGGTTTACCGTGTTCACGAGTGCTTGGAGGTAGAGCATTGGTTGTGCTCGCTTTTGAACAGCTCATTGCTTGGATATCTTGTATCTTGATCTGGTACGGCAACCTCACAACTCACCATCCGTCCTTAATTTCTCATTTCCCCACGGTTCACTCGTTAACGACGTCAATCCCGCGATTGGTTCACAACTTCTCCTCCCGCTCATTGGTCCAGGAGCCGGCACCTTCACGCCCCCAGGTCCAGCATACTGCCTCGAAGCCATCTTTCCCACTTGGTCGCCGGCTTGCACATTCTTATCCTCCCCTGAGTACGCTCCTGTTCCCCTCCCGCTACTCAGTCCTTCCGGCCCAGCACTCGCCCCTGCAATCTCTGCGCCATCTCTTAACGCTTTGAGCAGCGTCACAACACTCTCCTGGGTCAAATCCTCATAATAATCATCGTTGATCTGCACCATTGGTGCGTTCACACACGCCCCCAAACACTCCACTTCCAGCAGCGTAAAGAGCCCATCCTGTGTAGTCTCCCCATTGTGCACGCCTAAATACCCCTGGACAGCCTCCATGATCTTATCGCTCCCACATCCGCCCAGCATGCACGGCGTCGTCGTACAGACCTGCACGAAGAACTTGCCAACAGGGCTGCGGTTGTACATGGTGTAGAAAGTGGCGACCTCGTAGACGCGCATCGGCGGCATCTCGAGGATCTGGGCGACTTCATTCATGACGGATATGGAGGTCCAGCCCAGCTGGCGCTGGCCGAGATCGAGGAGGGGCATGACTGCGGCTTTTTTGTACTGTGGGGGGTAGCGCTTGAGGATTTCGGCGATGAGGGTTTCGTTTTGGGGTGTGAACTTGAAAGGGATTGAAGGGTTGTTCTCGGGACTATTCCGGTGCTGAAGTATGCTTTTAAGAACGACTCGATCAAAATATCTCCTAGTGCAAAACTTACGACCATGAGGGTATCACTACGGTGTATAGAGGAGGCGGAGAAAGGACGAAGCGTAATTGGGGAGATTCCAGGTCGTTGTAGAACTCGAGGAGCCCGACAGGCCACCCGAGGAAGGATTCTAGATACCATAGTTGGCGAGCTGAAGCGTTCAAGCTTCAATTGGGTTGATAGACAAGAAGCTTGACCTTGCCGGAGCTTGATCGAAGACGTTGCAGTAGTGCGCAAGTTGCCGTTTCGGCCGCCGGAGAAACTTTGGGACAGCTCAGGGTCTTGGACACATTTACTTGTTCTCCAGCCAGGGAGCATCACACGGTAGCTCTGAATTGAGTTTATTCACACACCAAAGAGGCCGGAGAGCACTATGAGGCTCTCAAGATGCCTCCAGCTGCTAGTGGGCGTCGTGGGACTTGTTGATACGGCTCTGGCGGACTCGAACCTCACCGATGCCGGGAAGACGCAGCGAATTCTAAAAGGCGATTTCAAGCCTCCACAGGTCTGGAAGAACACGATTACCGTGCGGAATATCAACCTCGATAAGGGCTTCGTCAGAGAGACAAGTAACATTGTCGCAGAGAACATCGACAAGGAAAGGAAGCCCCAATCAGAATACTATATTCCATTCGAGTACGACCTTATCGGCAAAGTGGGAGGATTGGAAGTCCGAAACAAGAAAGAAGGAAGCAAGCCTAAGTATCAAATCGAGCTCCTAGAGCAAGAAGCTGTTCTCAGCGAGGAGCATTCAGCAAGGTCGGTTCATTTTCCTCAGAGATTTCGATCAATACTAAATCTATTCAGGCCAATACAATACTCTATTGTCAAGCTCGACGAACCTGTGAAGCATGGCTCTCAGATAACGATCTCGATATCATATCATGTGCTCGGCTCCTTAGAACCTCTGCCTGCAACTATCAATCAGGACCAAAAGCAATACCTCACCCATTCCTTTTCCGCCTACGCTCTATCAGCCTATGTTACCGATGAGCAAAAGACTAAGGTCAAATTCCCTTCCGCCGAAGTTGCCGAATACACAAAGACCAAGGGACTTACGAACGAGGAAGATCCGTCAAAGCAGGGCTCAACCTATACCTACGGAACGTACAAAACTTCTAAGATTCCTCCTGGAACTTCGGTGCCAATCGTGGTACGATACGAATTTACCAAGCCCATACTCGCATGTTCACTGCTTGAGCGGGACATTGAAGTCTCACATTGGGGCGGTAACCTGGCAGCTGAAGAGCGATACTGGCTTCGCAATGACGGCGCAAAGCTTGCAAATCACTTCAATCGCGTGATGTGGGCTACTCAGAACTATTACAACGCACCGACATCTGCTTTGAAGGAGCTCAAGGTGCCTCTGAAAGCAGGGAGTGTCGATCCGTACTTCACAGATGATATCGGCAATGTTTCAACAAGTCGATTCCGGCCCAACAGCGTGCGAGACGCTTCACTGGAGCTTCGACCGCGATATCCCGTATTTGGCGGATGGAACTACAGCTTCAAGATTCGGTGGAACAATGCATTGTCGAGCTTCCTGCGAAAGCTACAGACGGGAGATGGGTATGTGCTAAAGGTCCCGTTTATGGAAGGCCCAAAGATGCCTGAGGGGATTCAGTACGATCGAGTCCAAGTTCGGGTGATACTGCCCGAAGGAGCAGCCAACTTGCGGTGGACAGTTGCTGGTGGTATCAATATGCCCACATTAGACGCCGGGACTTCGTTGCACAAAACGTTCATGGATACGGTTGGAAGATCGGAGCTAAAGTTGACGGCCATAAACGTGGTCGACGAGGCGCGAGAAGCACAGCTCATTGTAAGTTCCGTTTGGCACATACTCCATCTGATGCTAATACTCGCAGGTTACATATGATTACCCCGTATTAGCGGCGCTGCGGAAGCCGATGAGCTTTTTCGTAGGGGCGTTGAGCTTATTTGTTACATTTTGGGTCCTTGGACGGGTAGACACCAGCATTGGGAGCAAAAAGCAAGCTTAGGTAGAATTATGTAAGATACTTAGGACCGCACAATTGAACATTGAATCGACAATATGGTTGAGATCATTATAAGTGCATTCAATAGGTCGATGCAGAAGCAATCAGGGTCTCGCAGGGGAAGAGAGCACATGCTCCCGGTGACAGCTCCCATTGGTGACGGGGGCGCCTCCTCCGCTGAATCTAGCTAAAGTTTTGGGGAGGCTCTAAGTAAACATTTCGGGTGGTGGGGGCTCTGGATAAAAGCTTGAGGGGCTTCAATTGAGGAGGGGTCAAACCTTTCTGCATTTCACTCATTTTCATGGCCATCAATTTCTTCCATATTACTTGTTGACGAGAGAGCCTGATACTCGAGCTCCCCAATGCTCTCTCCAAAGGAAGCGGTCTATCAATAACCCGGCGATATTTGGAGAGCCAACCATGAAGTTGCTGCCCCGCTCTCCAAGTCAAGACACGCGACTGACGCGTGTACCCGCAGATTCGGACAGCAGCTTCGAACTTCCCTAATCAAAGACTATTACTGGCACTATATCGACTACGATGGCCTTAAGGAGGCGCTTAAGCGGTCAAAACGAAAACCCACAGACGACAATCCAGCTCGAATACAGTGGTCAAACGACGACGAGTCCGCATTTGTCTCTCAACTAGAGAGTGAGCTTGATAAAGTCTACACCTTCCAGAAGCTAAAAGCCGATGAAACCGTCAGAAGGATAGCAGCTAGCGAGCAAGATGTCAAAGAGGTACTCGGGAGGTCCAGCGGGGACGAGCTGGAGAGAAGGAATGGTGATGATCCCTATGAAGAGGACTACGAACTGCTGGAGCAAGACTTGAGCGATGTTATTGCCGACGTTCACGACTTGGCCAAATACACCCAGCTAAACTACACCGGCTTTCAGAAGATCATCAAGAAGCATGACAAGCTGACGGGCTGGCATTTAAAGCCCGCGTTTGCGGCAAGACTCAAGCAAAAGGCCTTCTTTCGACATAACTATGATTCATATATTGTCAAGCTCTCCAAACTGTACGACCAGGTCAGAACCAGAGGAAATCCGATAAGGGGTGACAGTGCAGCGGGAGGCTCGCAGCAAAATTTTGTGCGGCAAACCACCAAGTACTGGGTGCATGCGGACAATGTGACGGAGCTGAAACTCATTATCCTGAAGTACCTCCCGGTACTAGTCTTCAACCCAAACAAGGAATTTCAAGAATCCGATTCTGCTATTTCGTCTATCTACTATGACAACCCTAAAACGTGGGAGCTCTACAATGGCAGGTTGAAGAAGACTGAAGGCGCTGAAGCTATTCGTTTACGATGGTATGGCGGGATGGATAGCGACAAAATCTTCGTCGAGCGAAAGACCCACCGCGAGGACTGGACCGGAGAAAAGTCCGTGAAAGCCAGGGTTCAGGTCAAGGAAAAGTATGTGAACGACTTTCTATCAGGCAAGATGACTGTTGATCAGGTGGCCGCAAAGTGGAGGAAAGAAGGTAAGAAAAGTGAAAAGGCGATTGAAGAAGACGCTAGGCTTGCGAGGGAGATCCAATATCGAGTAATAAGCCGACATCTGGTGCCTGTGACAAGATCCTTTTACCATCGGACCGCTTTTCAGCTTCCTGGAGACGCAAGGGTACGCATATCACTTGACACGGAACTGACCATGGTCAGAGAAGATAACCTTGATGGAAAGGAGAGAGCTGGAAATAATTGGCGAAGAATGGATATTGGTATTGACTGGCCATTTTCTCAGCTTCCGGCTGGGGATGTTGAGCGCTTTCCATATGCTGTCTTGGAAGTCAAACTTCAAACACAAGAAGGACAAGAGCCACCGCAATGGATACGAGACTTAATTGCAAGCCATCTGGTCGAAGCTGTCCCAAAGTTCAGCAAATTCATCCACGGTACGGCTACGATGTTTCCAGACCGAATTCACCTTCTCCCTTTTTGGATGCCTCAAATGGATGTAGACATCCGCAAACCAATCACCCAACATTTTGGAATCGGGCGCCCTGGTCAAAGCGCGAGCTATAGCACTAGCGACGATCCCCTCGACGATGAATCCGATTTTGAAGGAGAAGGCACGCTTACAGGATCGACGACGCCAAAGATGAGCGACCACGAGGATGAAGGATTGCGCCGACTCAGAGCGGCGAGAGAAGCCATGCGTCAGCACGAGCTGGATCGTGACATAGACGACGAAGCTGAAGATGAAATTCCCAATGGGAATGACTTGGATGTTGAGGAGCGGATCGCTGTGCCCCCTTTGATCGAAGATCCTAACGACTATCCACTGTACGACTCAGATGAGGAAGACAAACAGGAGGAAATGGAGGAGGCTCGCAGGAAAGGCGGTCTGTGGTATGGATGGAAGCTTTTCGAAAACACAGCGGAACATCACGCTGCTGCTGTTGGGAATTTTATAGCCTCGGGGTTAAGGTACCTGAAACCAGTTCCCAGATCATACATGTCCGGCGGCGTTAGTGGCTCGACCCTCCGTCAACTCGGCCCTCAGGTCGAAGCCCGCAGGTTCAAGGCACCGCCAGGGAAACGCATACATGTACCGGTCAGGGTCGAACCAAAGGTATACTTCGCCAATGAACGAACTTTCCTATCTTGGCTGGAGTTTAGCATCATTCTTGGCTCGATTGCTGCCACCTTGCTCAACTTCGGAGATGCTGTTTCAATGGCGAGCGCATGGGCCTTCACCGTCGTTGCTGCCTTGTCGCTACTGTACAGTGTTGGGATATATCTGATCCGTGTACAGATGATCAGAGAGAGAAAGGCGGGGACAAACAAATACTACGATAAATGGGGTCCGACGTTCTTGTGTCTTGGGTTGTTGATTGCTGTCGCAACAAATTTTGCGTTTACGATACAGGAAAAGGGATGGGCGACTGAGGACACTGGGCAAAAGAGATTCCGGCAAGAACTGTGATGCTGGAAAGATTATGTCCGGCCCTGAACTGCGTTTTCGAGCCTCTTCCTTGTTTCTAGCGCCTGAGTTGCGTATTGTGGTGGGCATTATCTCTGGGCGTCACCAAGCGACATCCAGATCCGTACATAATAAGATCCCCCTGTTGTAGACGCAAAACCCGGAGCACAAAGGCATTTCGATCCAACCGAACGAAAGCAGGCGAAGAATATGCAAAGGAAAAGTGGCACATATTTTGACACTCAGTACTTACGGCACACAGCCTAGCTTTACTCCTCCAAGTTCTCAACCGAGTCCCTTTCCGCCCTCAAGCAGATACCTAGATGACTCCCGCTCTCCGCATCCTTCGGAGGCCTAGCGGGCGGAGTACAGCGGATGTGCAGCTCAACCTGCCGAAAACGGTAGCGGTTCGATGTTTCGCGTCAGGGATCGTAGTATCTCACCCAGTGAGTCACTCACTTATCAGAGAGAGAATTTTCATAATCTTTCTGGCTCGCCATTCAGTTCTTAGACTGAAGGAAGGCTCGGAGAAAATGAACCGCAGTTGCTTGGCTTTTTAGAAATTAGTGGTTGTCGAATTCTGATAGGTAAGAGGGTAAATGGTTTTCACCACGGCGCTATAGAATATTTTCAAAGTTTTTATAGATTTCGTTGCCTCATGGGTTGTGAAGTTGCGTTGCGTTTTCTATGGAAAGGGCTTTTAAGGCGGTGTGCTGCTTTCATCTCGTCCAATTTCTGATGTATTCGCTTTTCAGAATTGTTACCATCTCCCACCCCTTCGGACCCAAAGACTCCTCCTAAGATAAACAACATCTGCTACGATTGCTAACCCAGGGTCCCAGTAAATACCTACTCAAAAGTCTTCACGTGCTCCCCCGAGCACACCATGTCCACCTCAGATCCCACCTTTCGCCACTACACCCCGAACCAGGCCCGCCTCTACAGCACGCACCGCTCCTCCTACCCGCCCGCGCTCTACTCCGCCATCCTCGCCCACCACTCCTCCACCGGCGGCCGCCTCCACACCCTCCTCGACGTGGGCTGTGGGCCCGGAAACGTCACGCGGGAACTGGCGCCGTACTTTGAGGAGAGTGTCGGCGTGGATCCGGGTGCAGAGATGGTCAAGGAAGCGAGACGGATCACGGCGGAATTGGAGGAAGAGTGGAAGGGGAGGGTGAGGTTTGGAGTCGGGGATGCCGGCGATCTCCTGTCGTCTGCAGACGTCGGTTTAAGGCCGGGGAGTGTGGATCTCGTGGTTGCTGGGATGGCGGTGCGTCTCTGCCCCCAACACACACATAACCCCTGTGTGCTCCCCCCCCCCCAACACCTTGCCGCCCTACTCATAGGAGAAAAACCTCCAGGCGCACTGGTTCCCCTTCCCCGCGTTCTACTCACAGGCCGCAAAGCTGCTCCGTCCGGGCGGCACGCTGGCCCTCTGGACTTGCGCGTCGCTGTACGTGAACCCGCACATCACGCCGCACGCGAAGGAAGTCCAACGAATACTATCCGAACTAGAGGACGAGACACTGGGGCCGTACGCGCTGAGGGAGAACATGCTCTCCCGTAACCTGTATAGAGATTTGCCGCTGCCGTGGAACTGTGGGGCTGGTGAGGAGGTTGAGAAGAGATTGGTGAGGGAGGGGGAGGGGTTTTTGTATAGAACGTGGAATGGGAACGGGGAGGTGGAGGAAGGGGAGAGGTATTTGGTGGGGAAGGAGGAGAGTGTGGCGGAGTTGGAATGGGGGCTTGGGACGGCGAGTATGGTTACAAGGTGGAGGGAGGCGAATCCGGAGATTGCGAACACTGACCAGGACTGTGTGAGGGTCTTGGGGAAGAAGCTGAGGGAATTGGTTGGGGAGGGGAAGATTGAGACTGGGAGTGGGGTGGCGTTGATTATGATTAAGCGGGTGGATGAGTAAAAGTGGTCGTAAAATTGGTTGAGGGCAAAATTTTGTACAGATAACATTGTCTCAGCGCGCTGGTCCCTACCAGCCACAATCGATCGATGAGATATCAACATGATCCTTGCAGACATTTCCTAGCAACTACCAACCGGTTATCAATTCATTGCTCGCTCCCACCTCCTCGTCTACTACCTTCCTCGCCCCCTCCACCCCAACAACCGGCAATCTTGTCACTTGCGACCGCTTCTCCGGATCTGTGGTCGTGAAATTCTTGGGTATCAAATGCGGATCTATCAAACCGACCTGCACCAACACAGTCGCCTGATCCCAATGGATATGCTCATGATACAGCTTCCCTCCCCTTATGCAAATCACACCAACGACCACAACCTTAACGTCCTTCCCCGTAGGCGGCACTCCGGGCAGCATCCACGGTATCTCTTGCGTGTGCGTGAAGCAACACAGCATCTCGTCCACGACGCGATCTGTACCAATCGTCCGGCTGAGCAGCTTCAACGTCATACTCGGCGGGTTCCCGGGGATGAAGAAATCCTTGTAGAACCGCCGGAGGTCCTTGTATCCGATGCCGCCCGCCATGGTTGGCACATGATTTACATAGGGTTCGTCGACCATCGTTGCCATGGTCTTGTCGGCATCCTTCTCCGCGAACTCGAGGTCCGTGTGGTTCTCCCATATCTGCTCGAGGTCGACGGAGATGTTGAAGGCGGTGCGGAGGCACGCGAGGGTCCGGGTCCAGGCTAGGCGGGCGGAGATTTTGTCGTAGTCCGGAAGATAATGTTCGGCGAAGCCAGGGTGCGAGTCTGGGTAGGTGTAGCTGGAAACTTTAGGGCCGGGGGAGAAAAGCTGACTGGATGCAAGATGGATGCAGACGTGGAGAGATGGGGGAAAGCCGGTGGAGGGGGCGGTAAACGTGGTCGGGTAGTAGGCGATCAGGGCGGTGAGTTTAGGCATAGGTTTTTCGCAGGCTTCGAGGCACAGAGTCGCAGCCTTGCCATAGGCTGGAGATGAGGTGTGATGTTAGCAAGGAGTAGTAAACTGCTTGGCTGGGCAGTGGGGATGGAATTGAGGTGTGGGGGCGGAGACAATGCAGGCGGGTACTCTACGCACCTACAATAGCCCATCTGTCTCCGAGTTCGAGGTCATCTGCTATGCGTAACAGCCGTCGATGGTAATCTTTAGGATCGCCTTTGAATGGGAGATAGGTCACACCAAAGCCTTCACTGATGAAATGATCGACGGTGGTCTCATCAAAATCAGCTACAGGACCCATTAATTCAGTGTGATCTTACTTATGCCACTGTTTAGGTTTAGAGATTCTGAGGGGAGACGAGGTCTACTGCGAAAACCGAACGTACCAGGTGTTAGAGCCTCGGAAGTGAGCACCAATTTGGGAGGAGCATTGTTCCAAGAGAATTTCATATTGGGAGATTCGGTGGCGGTGGATCTATTAATATGCTCTTCGAAACTAGCCGAGTTTTCGGGTCTATATTCGGCCTCGACTTTGACCATTTTGGAGCCATATAAGGATGCGGCGACAAGTCAATTGGCATATCAAACATTTTGAAGACAGGTTGGGACAACAAAAGTAGCTCGACTCAATGACGTAGGTGGGGTAAACTCAATACTCTATTAGCCCCTCGCACGCCTGGTTCTACCCCTTCAGAATAACGCCGCACTTAGTATCTAGACGATTAATCAAGCTCTTCTTACCTCTCTTGACAGCTGGTCGTGAGAGGCCGAGGCGCAAAGGGACTATCATGGCGGCTATCCCCTACTCTGGCGAAAAATCGCGCTTTTTTTTGATTGGTCAAGAACCCCTACGTCGATCTAGATCGGTTCTATCCCCACTAGCATCCCCCATAAGCATCCACTACAGGTAGACTTTAGGCGCTTTAAGGTATAGCTCCCCTAAACAGGCCCCATAAGCTCTCCCTGTAAACACGTCTCTCCGCGCCTAACCAGACGTACTCTTAGAGGTCAATTTTACAGTAGGAATCACGACCCCACTAGCTTATTGGCCCTCTTATTTTTAAGTAGACTGCGAAGAGCCCACGGATAGTCCAGCCCGAGTGTGAGGTCTATAATGGTGACAACAGGCAGAAAGCCTAGGAACTCTCATAATGGCTGCTTATAGCCCCGTTCGATC